>CM046998.1:23127500-24377500 GCA_025698465.1 Gossypium longicalyx | reverse complement strand
CATTTTCAAAAGATAAAGGTAATAATGCAAAATATGGGTTACATGGCCGTGTGTCCAGGCTGTGTAACTCTTTGAAGCCATGTGGATCAAATTGTAAAATTTTGTCAAAAGTCACACAACAGTGTAACAAACTGAGACCGTGTGAAATATACATGACCAAATCTACAATACTCACATGGGCGTGTGGCCAACTCGTGTGATAATCAGGAACCATGTGCTTCTAATGCTCCTTGAATCCTGATGGCACACAACCGTGTGGCTAGACTATGTGGCACAAAATATGTCATTTAATGCCTACTTCATGCCAAACTATATCCAAAACATAATTTAGGTTCAAATGCACAATTAAATCTATTCAAAACCTGCATAAACTCAATAGAACACATACCAATCTACCACATCTAAACCATTTCAAACATTATACCAATATGCCTCAAATGACACTCAAATTAATCAACACATCATGAATCAACTCAAACCATTCAATCACTTATATCATTCATCTATTCAATATGGTTCAATTTCTATACCACAAGTTATGCACCAAAACCTTCCATGTATCATACCTATATCATTCAAATTTAACATCAAAGTAAAATGCCTCATTTGGCACCAAGCATTTTACCTATTTGATCTTCTATTACCACATTCAGTCATACCATTAACTCAAAATGTCCCAACATATTTTCACACCAAACAACCATATCAATTCCATCATATAAACTTAAACCAACTAATATCAAAAGTAGCCATTTAAAAGCTCCAAACTTGACTTACCATATCACTAATATCTACACACACACTTTTATACATCATATTTCAATATTTAACTTCTAAAATAACATAAATGCAATATGACTCCTATTTATATGCCACGTAACTGAGTTTTTGAATGATTAAAAGACTACCGAGACAGAAACTGGATAATGTGACTTCTAGAGCGATCCAATAGCTGAGTTTTGCAAAAGATAACTACAAAACAGAAACATAACTAAGTAAGCATTTCCTTAGTAAGTTCATAATTTAAGAAACTATATAACTTACCGTCATATACAGTAAATTTACCAGTTTAAATAACTACATGACTTTCCTGTCAACATGATCCCAACAATACGGTAAGTTTAATAAATACGATACTTTAACACTTTGGATTGTAACATAAAATTCCATTCAAAACCAATCTATTAAATTATTTATCAAGTTCATCATTTTCATTCCTTCAATTACATATATAAATACATTTCTATCACCAAAGATATCACTATACCATTTATTACCTTTTTGTTACCATTTTAGCCCGATGAACTATAATAAACAGATATGGATATGCGGGTAACAACCAAAACACACATAATTGTACAAATGAGCTAAACCACCAATACACACTTAGGCATCGAAGTGCCAAGCCTTTAGGCTATACATCCACCAAAACACACCTAAATCTCCGTGGAGATAATCAACAACAATGGTCTCCGCAGAGACAAACTTGATAATTTGCAACAAATGCTAGATTTTGTACGATAGGTTTCTATGCCTTTTGATGCTACTATGTTGATTACCTCTAGTTAGACCTAGAATATTCAAGTAATTTTGATAATATTTAGGTGCTTGCTTCTATTAAATTTTTTGGTAATAATCTCACTGGCCACATGGTTGGTTAGATTGATTGTAAGTAGCAAAACCTTTATACTCTTCTTCTAGCTACTATTGATAATATTGCTTCTAGTAATAAGTAATAATCATACTAAAAATACACCCCTTAGTCATATTGGTTGTCTCTACACCCATAATGATTATAATAATGGTTCTGGTAGTATTCACCACCCTCCTTATAGTTGACCTCGTCTATTTGCACTTCTAGGATGTTCTAGGTTGATTGAGCCATAGCTTCTTGTTTAGATTTTCATAGATGTCTACAATTAAGTTATAAAAGATGTTATGGTTGAAAATAGTGGTGGTTTACACCATAGGTGATGTGAAGAGCTACCACGATAGAGGTTCAAAAAGTTTAGAGGAGGTATTTGAGCAAAATAAGGTTATGGTTGATCTTTTTTCTCTTTCTCTCTTCCTCTCTTTCAAAGAGGGATATTTATAGGAAATAAGGACTTGGAGTAGGTCACTTATACCATGATTAGCACTTGATAAAGTCCAATTTATACCAAATTAGCCTTAAGTTAGTGTATGGTCTAGATGTATCCCAATGTGACCATATTCGAGCTTTGTCAGCATGAGAAGTTGAAAACACTAATGAGATTGGATCTAATGTGATGATTGGCTTTAATGGTGTCATGAAAATGCTTACTCTATGGCACGGGGTGTACATGTTAGGATTTAATGCCTTGAATGTTGTGTGTTCATCATTTTGTATTTGTAATTTTTCCAACAAATTGGTTTAAATAAAATTTAATTACTCATTAATATTGTTTGTATTTGTCCTAAATGGTTTTTGCATGTAAAGCAAAATGTAAGCAAATATTGGCTTATTGATTATATAAAGTTTAACTAATTTTAAGTTGTATTATGTGGTCAGATCATAATGCGATAAGACAACTTATATTAGTAGATAATCTAAATAGTCTGAAGTCTAATCGAAATTGAGCAAATCAATTGAAAGACTATTATCAAGTCCAATTAAGGAGATACCTTGTCTTGGGTATTGGAGCGAATGGCTCCTAAAAGATAGATGTGATCATCTAAACTAATAATACATCTGACATGATTCAAGTTGAACTTATCCTAGATCTATTTATGGATTTATTCACTTGCGATGCTCATAGTGTGGTATACCTTAATTCTGATTGGATTATAGACTATATATGCGTGACTAGTACACTTTAATATATTAAAAGCCTGAGTTCAAATAGATAAGGAACTAAAAGCTAGTTCGTTGGGTATACTTTTGCATGATGTAGCATTATTCCACAACAGTGAAATCATAACGCTATAAGGGTAAATGATATCCTTTCATTGATATTATATGGTTGTTAAAAAGGAACATGGTCACGGGTCATCTGTCATGAGACAAATGATTTAATTACTATGTATTAGTAATTAACTTTTTCATAGCCCTATGAGGGTAACACACTTATGACAGGGTCATTGGACGAGCACTTAATGAGTGGCTTTCATAATGGTAATTAATAAGGGAGAGTTCAATCATAGTATTATCAGAGTTCAATCATGGTACTATAATGGAATGACTCCATGATTAATTAATGTTGTAATTAATAGGTGAAGAGTCGAAACTTAATTACATATTTGAACCCTAATTATATACGTCTAATTGGTCCCCCCACTAGCTTGAGACAACGCAAAACAAATTGCATGTAGAACCGATAATTGTGGAAAGAATGAAAATGATAAGTAAGAGACATAGATCACATGTATCACTATCCGTAGTGAATGCGTTTTCTTGCAAAATACAATAGATGACTTAGAAATTAATTTAATTTCTTTGAATTATTATTAATTGATTGTAATTAAATAATTGAAATTCGAAGTGGAAATTAAATTAATTAGTCACCATAGACTTATTGAATGAGACAATTAAATTTATTTCCTAATAGTATCTAATACGGTAAAGTTGTCATGACTTTAACTGAATTAGAATTAGGTAGAGAAAATAATTTAATTGAGAAATTTAATTAATTAATTAATATTTTGAAAAATAGAAAATAGCTATTGGGTTTGATAAAGTGTAAATATTGGATAAAAGTTTAGATAACACATATAATTGTACCCAATACACGAGAAAAGCCTGAAAGCTCATCCAAAGGGATGTAGGGCTACAAATCATAGTTTCTTTTAAATATTATTATTTGATTAACTCTTGTTTAAATAGAACTCTTGTACAATTTTTCTATATAAAAAAAACTATAAGCTAACCTATTTACACAATTTATTGAGCACTGTTATTTTGTCAAAAAAAAGTGACAATTTATTTTTAGAATAAATTCTATTTTTTAAAAAAAAATACTCATGATTTCTAGTTTTATAGAGAAAACTTACTTGATTCATTTTGCTTGAGCTTACTCTCAAAATAGTTCAAGGTTCGAGAGTAACAAAAAAAAAAAAGACGTTCATTAGAAAGTTGAAAAACAATTTAGATCACTTCATACAAAGAACTAATACTATTTCAATTAAAGGTTTAAAACTATAACTATCATAAACAGTAATTTTCCAAAAGAAATTCAACTTTCAATATACTTAAAAATACTATTTTCAAAATAATTTTTTTAACAATTCAATAGTAAATGATCTACAAACATGGGAGTACAATAGTTATGCACGTATAGCCAAAATTTGTCAAACATATTTCCTTTCTTTTTATATATAAACTTATACTAGAGTCCAGCTATTCATACCAGACATAAATTTAACCTTCAAACAAACCTAACCCATTTATTTCGTGATAACTTTTATTGTAATATATATCACAATTAGAGGTGAACAAAATTCGATTCGATTTAAAAAAGAAGAAGTTATTTTCGAGTAAATCGAATCGAATTATTCGAATTATTCGAGTCAATTCGAATAAGTAATTTAAGTTTGAATCGGGTTGAATTTTACAATTCAAATAAATCGAATAATTTGAATAACAAATTGGTATAAATACCCTTTATTGGTCTCATTCTCAACAAAAATAAAAAAAAATTTAAATAATTTTAAAGTATTTAAAATATTTTTCAAAAATAAAAAATAAATTTTAAAATTCAAAATATTTATAAAAGTTCCAACATTAATATATTTTTAAAAATTTTAAAAATTTCAAAAAAAAATCTAAAAATATATAAAGAAAGTTAAAAAATTAAAAATTTTCTAGAATAATAATTTTGGGACCTAAATAAGTTAATTAATGATTTAAGTTTATGATACTAAAACATTTTTTATTTTGCTTTGAATTTTTTTTAAATATATATGGTTTCAAATTTATGTGCTCTAATATGAAATTAGTTATGCTGTAACAAGATTTTAATTTGACATGTTTGATTTTTTAATTTAACTCGAAAAATTTTACTCGATTCCGACTTGATTAGAATTTCATTTCACTTGGTTTGATTCGAAAAAAATTTAAATTAAATTAGGATAATAAAATAAGACTCATCAACTCAATTAACTCAAAATTTTTTTATTCGATTCTATTATATACACGAGCCTAGCAACGGCATTTATAATTAAAAACAAGTGAATTAAGGTTTTGAAAGTCAAAACTTTGTGGTTGTAAGCATAACAATTGTCACACTTCATGTACCTGTAACCAAGTGGACAAAAGACATTCTCGTAATGTACCAATGTTATTAACCATATGATACGATATGGCTTAAATTTACATCATCTGAAAAGACAAAACCATATATCTGCCTGTACGCATCAACTTTAATGCCAATTTAGCAATTTTTTAACAAACCAACAAATATTATTAATAAAATCTTTCTATATATAAAAAAAAATATCAACCACTACGCTAGAAAAGATAATATTATAAATATATTTTTTTTCTCAAATTTTCTTTCCCACATATTAATGCGGATGTCAACTCTTTATATCTATCATTATGATTAAATAATAAATTTATTCCTTAAAAGTTTAATATATATATATATATATATATATATATCTTTTCAATTAGTCAATTTTAATGTTTTTGACATTTTAGTTTTAATCTCAAACGATAGTAATTAAATTAGATTAATTAAATTATGCTATTAGTTCAACACTTTGTGCAAAATTGTAAATTTAGTTTATATTTTTTAATTTTATAATTCTTAATCTTTGTATTTTTTAAAATTTAAAATTTCAGTCTTAACATAAAATAACAGCTACTAAATACATTAACTAGTTTTTTATGAGTCATATGTGAATATAACAAACTGACATAGCATTACACATATGCATTATGTTTACAATGGTAAAAGTACCATAGAGGCCCCTATACTAGGAGCCAAATTGCATTGTGCCCTCTCTACTAAAAATGGGTAAATTAGTCTATGTACGATAAAACAAAGAGAAAATTAGTCTTTTTTGTTAAAAGTTTCATCCATTTGTACTATTAAAAACTAGCGTGATTGATGGAATAACTAAACAATAATACGTAGTGTGTCATATTTATCTCATGCTGACATATAGAAACCAATTTTTAATAGTAGAATTGGATGAAATTTTTAACAGAATGACCAATTTACTCTTTAATCTATTGTACTTGCCCTTTTTTTTAGTAGAAGATTCAAAATTCAATTTGACTCAAAGTACAAGGGCGTCTATGATACTTTTACCATTTACAATAAAAGATTTTGAAAATAATATCACTTAATGAATTAACAATCCAATTTAATTTTTTTAATTTTCATATTAAAATTATTTTATATTTTCTTAAATTTTTAATCAAATAAAAAATAAATTTATATAGTTTTCACAAGAATTCATTTATTTTAAGTCCTTATACATATATATTATCGGGTGTAATAGTAAGACGCATTGTATTCTCAATGAAAAAACATTAGTTTAAATCTTAAAAGTGACATTGTTAAAAGGAATAATCATAAACCCTAAACATGAATAGCAAAACAATATGTTTGATACTATAAAAAGAGTAAAATACATAAATGATCTCTTAACTCTTAATAAATTTCTTGTTAAATCACTTAATTTTAAGAAATTACAAAATAATCACACTACTTATATTTTTTTATCCAAAATCATTAAAACACTAACAACTTGTTGACATGGTTGTTAAGTTAATGACATTTAATTTTTACTATTAACTTTTGTACATTATATTCATGTCATTTTAAGAGTTCACATGAATTAAAAAAAAAAAAAACTAATTTTAAACCCAAAATTGAAGCTCCAACTTCATCTTCTTTCATTGTAGAGAAAGGGGAAAAGCTGAAAAATAGAAGGTAAGCAGAATCAGTTGTTGCTGACACCAAGACCGTCGTCACCATCGTTGTTGGTGCTACACCCGACAGCAATGGTAACATTGGAAACGTTAGTGGTAAAGCTGCAGGTGCACCCTCTAATGGTGGTACCGTTGAAAGCCCTATTAGCGGTGCGGTTGCTGGCGCTAGCAATGGTGTTGCTATTGGACTAATGAGCCTCCTAGCAGCAATGGTGCAAGCAGTAATGGGGTAACGACAGCTATCACCGGAGTTGTTGCTGTTGCTCGCTACTTTGTCTTCAAAGTTTGAGGTTTACGAGCTCAAGATGGTTGAATTTGTTTATGAATAACAAAGGGTACTATCATATACCAATTTGCTTTAATTTGAGCACGTTACCAAAATAGTCACTTTTGTTTACCTCATGTTACACCTTAGGCACTTATATTTGAAATGTTATGTTTTAATCGCTTATGTTATCGTGTTGTAACATTTTAGTCACTGAGCTGTTAATTGTCATTAATGGTGTAACTGTAAGCTAACGTGCACTACAAGAAAATAGGCCTTTAGCGGCATTTTTAGTGGCGCTTGGACAAAAAACGCCGTAAATGTTATACATTAGTAGGGCTAGAAGGAAAACGCCGCAAAAAATTGAGCAATAGTGGCATTTTAGGTCCAAACGCCGCTAAAAGTTGATCAATAGTGGCGTTTTTATCCCAAACGCTGCTAAAAGTTGAGCAATAATGGTGTTTTAGGTCCAAACACCGCTAAAAGCTGAGCAATAGTGGCGTTTTTTGTCAAAACGCCGCAAAAGGTTGAGCTATAGTGGTGTTTTTTTATCCAAACGCCATAAATATGTATTATTTTTTGCGAAATGACTCCGTTTTGTTATCCCCTAAATGCCTTGATCTTTTTCCTAAAATCAGTTCCCCTTCCCCAAAATCCCAAAATAAAACTTAATCAACTACTTTTGAATGCCTCGATTTAGGAATTTGGATCTTATAAAATTGAATCAATCTTAAATAAAACTTTACGTCTCAAATTACAAATCCGACTTGAATTCAAGTTTTTACAATATCAAGTGAATCATATTCAATTAAATCTTAAATCCTATAATTAATATACATTTAGGGGCATAACTAGGGGGTTGAAAGGGTTTTGGCCCCCTAGAATGAAAATTTTTTCATTTAGGCCTTTTGAATTTTTTTTTTTTAAATTTTAAAGGTAAAATTGCACTTTGTCCCTCTGAAAATGGATAAAATTTGATTTAATCATTTAAAAATTATAACAATATATGCTATCGAAATGATGAGATTGCATTTTTTACTTGCAATTTAATTTCAGCCTTTAAAAAATTTTCGATTGTGCATCTGTTTATCCCTAAACCCTAAACCCTAAACTATATACATTAAACCTACACCATAAACCCTAACCATAAAACTTAAACCCTAAATGACACAAAAGGTCAAGCAGTAGCGGTGTTTGTGATAAAAACGCCACAAAAGGTCAAGCAGTAGTGGCGTTTGTGATAAAAACGCTGCTAAAGGTCAACCCGTAAAAAATAATGATTTTATTTTAGGGTTTAGGTTTTAAGATTTAATGTTTAATGTTTAAGGTCTATGGTTTATGGTTTTAAGGTTTATGGTTTAATGTTTAGTATATTGGTTTTAGAGTTTAATGTTTTAAGGTTTATAGTTTAGGGTTTGTAGTTTAGGGTTTAGTGTATTATAGTCACGACCTTAGTGTTTAGGGTTTAGGGTTAAGGTATTATGGTTTAAGGGTTAGGGATTTTAATAAAAGTGACAAAAAACCAATTCATTTTAGGGTTTAGGTAAGCAATAAGATTCTTTTTTTAATTACTTTTGTACCTTGTAATATATATATATATATATATATATATATATAGGGTTTAATTAAGATTTAGGGTTTAGTTGTATATATTATGATATATGGTTTTAGGGTTTAAAGTTTATAATTTAAGGGTTATGTTTTAGAGTCTAGGCTTTAGGCTTTAAGGTTTATGGTTTAGAGTTTAAGGATTTAAGGGTTAGGGTATTAAGGTTTAAGGGTTAGGGATTTTAATAAAAGTAACAAAAAATCAAGTTATTTTAAGGTTTAGGTAAGCAATAAGATTCTTTTTTTAATTACTTTTGTACCTTGTAATATATATATATATATATATATATAGGGTTTAATTAGGATTTAGAGTTCAGGGTGTATAGATTATGATATAGGGTTTTAAGATTTAGGGGTTATGTTCTAGGGTCTAAGATTTAGGGTTTAGGGATAAAATTTGAGAAGTTAAATTTTATCAAAATCAATTTGGATAAATTCTATTTGGTGCATAAAAAATTAAACTCGTGGACACAAACTCTTCGTTAGGCAGTTTGGTTTCATTTTTTTAAATTATTTTCATACACAATTATAAAATTGTACAAATTAAATATATTATTTGAAAGAAAACAAAATTAATTTAAAGGAATTTAATACATAATTAAACTATAGAAATTTATTACTATCAAAGGCATTAGCGGCGCTTTAAGTTGCTTCTTTAGTGGCATTAGCGGTGCTATGGTAGAAACGTTACAATAGATTGACCATTAGTGGTGCTATTAAGAAAACGCCGCAAAAAAATTTAAATTAATTAAAACGACACCATTTTATGTAGTTAGTGGCATTAGCGGCGCTAGGTCGCTAGGTAAAAGCGCCACAAATACCTAGCGCCGCAAAAAATATTACTATAATCTAAACGTCGTCGTTTTAGTTTTAACTTTAGGGGAATTAGCAGTGCTAGCCTATAAACGCCACAATAGATCAGCATTAGCGACGCTTTTTAAAAACGCCACAAACGGTCAATTTTTTTAAACCAAAATGGCGTTGTTTTGCTTTCTTCTATTTTATCCCAATCCTTATACCCGATACTTGTTAATTTTCCCCCAACAAAATTTCCCCAATTCCCTAAATTTCCCCTAATCCCTAAATTTTCCCAAATCAAAATCCCTAGCCATTATCTGCCACCGACTCGACCACCTGCTCATCGCCATCCACTGTCCCCTTTGCTGTGTCACCGTCGCCGTCGCTCTCCGTTGCCGCAACTAGTCGGTAAATTTCGCTCTCCGTTATGAACAAAATTAAAACCCTAAACTCACTCTATTATGATTTGGGAATTTGTTCTTTTCTTTACCCAACTTATTTCTGAATATGTCTAGATTTTGTAAAGTTGGCTTCATATTTTTAACATTATAACTTCTAACATTATTGTAAGAATATTTTGTTATTTCATTTTTTAATTTTAGATCATATATCTTTCATTGGATTTGATCATTTAGATTTGCTATTTCTGGTTGGCTTTATATTTGCTGAATGGCTTTGTATTTGCTATTTTTGGTTGTTACAAGAAGGGTTGTATATGAATTAAAATGTATAGTTAGGAAAAAACGTCACTATAGAACGTGACCTTTAGCGGCGTTTTTCAGTGAAGCGCCGCTAAAAGTCTTATTCTTTATCGGCGCTTTTCATGGAAGCTCCGCTAAAAGTCTTGTTCTTTAGCGGTGTTTTGTTTGGAAACATCGCTAAAGGTAACGTTCTATAGCGGCGTTTGTGTTAAAAGCGCCGCTAAAGGTCATGTTCTATAACGGCGTTTATTGTAAAAGCGCCACTAAGGGTAATGTTCTATAGCGGTGTTTGTTGTAAAAGCGCCGCTAAAGGTCATGTTCTATAGCGGCGTTTTTTCAAATAAATGCCGTGAAATTTAGCAGAGCTGTCTATAGGGCATTGTCTGTAGCGGCTTTTTTGCGGCGCTAATAAAAACACTGCAAATAGTTTTAGCGGGGCTTATAGGCCTAAAAAAACGCCGCTAAAAACCTGTTTTGCTGTAGTGGTGGCACGTTAAATCATCATTTCAAATGAAAATTTTAGGTTAAATTATACAATAGATCCCTATATTTTTTCGTCTAGAGCAATTTATTTTTTTTCTTTTATGTTCTTTTAACTTTTTTTTGTCATTCTCTTCTGCTTCTTCATTTCTTTTAATATAGTTTTTCTATGTTTTCCATTTTTTAAAACTAACCTCTATACTTTTATTTTGAGATACTATAAATTTCTTATTTTCCTTGTATCTTTTATTCTATTCCTTTTTTTTTACACGTGAATTGTCACATGGATGCCACATAAGCAATTAATTAATTTTATAAAATTTAAAATTTAAAAAAAGTAAAAGTATAATATATATTTAAAAAAATTTAAAATCTAAAAATATATTTTTAAATTTAAAAAAATATAAAATATATATTTAAAAAATAACTAATTGTTAATGTGGCATATACGTGACAACCCACATGTATTTAGTGGCAGATCTAGGGGGCTAGCAAGGGCCCCAACCCCTTAAAATGGAAAATTTTTCATTTAGGTCTTTTATAATTTATAAAATTTTTAATTAGTAATAGTAAAATTATACTTTGACTCCCCAAAAAATAATAAAAATTTGATTTAATCATTTAAAAATGATAAAGATATAGACTATTAAAATGGTGAAATTACATTTTTACTATCATAAAAATATACAATTAAATTCCATCCCCTAAAAAAATTTTATTGCTCTGCGATTACTTGTATGTCACATTAGCAAAGTGATGGGCGTCGAAACCACAAAAAATAATTCCTACAAAATAACTCTAAATAATAGTAAAGAGTGGTAGTAGGGTCAAGTCCATAGGGATTGAATGTTATAATTAACTTCCGTATTTAACTTGTGATCAGATTTTTTGTCGTGTCGTGCTCCCATGACTCCAAATGGACTCGCACAAAAAAAATAAACAAATAAATCAGGGGTTTCGAAAATGTTTAGAAAGTAAATAATCGAATCTGTGTAAATAAATAAATAATTAATATTGGAAATAAATTTAAATCGGGAAATAAATTCAGATTTTTGTAGACAGAGATAATAAGTCTTAGCCCTAAACTCGGTAGATTTCGGATTAAGAATCGTTCCTCAAAAATTAATCTTCTCCCCCAAACGATAAGTTGGTTATAGCATTTAAGAATGTCCTAACCACCAATTCATTCTTTCGTAGCTAGTCCCGGTACAACCTGTAAACCAACCCTTACCGATTATCTAACCGAGATACATGTGTTACCGATTCAAGATTTCGGTAGCCTTGCTCTCTGAAGAACCCAACTCGAATTAACGGCCTCAACTGCATGGGTTGTTTAAACCCGATCACTTCTTGATTTGTTTTCAGATAATCGAATATAGCACGACTGACTCGTGTCTCCAACTGTCAGTAAACACGACTCCAACCTAACATGCACTTTTTGACTTGAAATCTAGTTAACTTTAAGGGATGAGTTGTCAATATACTTAGGAAAAATATGAATATCAATTGGAAGGATTTTTAGCACGAATACATATCCCATGATTCCCGATCGGAAAGAACACCGACCTAAATCTAAGATGGAATTTAGTGAAGCATGAAATTATTCATGCTTTGCAGATTTTGGAAGGTGATTTGATGATGATGGTGAAGAATGAGAAAGAAAGGTACTTGGAAAGCAATTAGATCAATTTTGAAAGAACAAAGAAATGTAAATGGAAACAACAAGATACTAACGCCCAATTTGAAAGAAAAAAAAATATTTCTATTCAATTCCGAATTGAAATCAGGATGTAGAATTAGATGTGTCCTTCCTAAGTACATTAAGGCTCTATTTATATACATAGAATTTACTAATTTTGGCCTTAACCACTTTAACATAAAATCAAATAAATAAAATAAGATTTTTTTTTTATTTTTGGCTTTTACAAAGTCAAAAAATCTGATGAGTCATTAGCTTTCTCCACGTTTTTTATTCGACCCCATTTTATTGATTATGTTTCAATTTGGTCCTTTTCTACTCATTTTTGTCTCTTAGCGTCCCAATTGCATCCCTGACAAGATTAAAACATAAAAGTACTAATTTAGCAGGGATCAATTCTGAAATAAACCGAATTAAACACAAAATGTCATACAAATTAACATGTTATCAAATCCCCCTACTTAGCTCATACTTGTCCTCAAGCATATTGTTCCTTCAAACATTAGAAATTATTCTACAATTTATTAAAAATTGAGCCTCTTTTCCGCATCTATAATCAATGCAAACAACATAGGCAAAAATAAATAAGTGCTCAGAATATATAGTTTGATCAATAAGTGTCATATAACTGAAATATGTGAACTAAATCATTTCACTAAATTGAGTTTGAATCCAATATTTTCAAGGTAATATTAATTAATCATACAAAAAAATAATTTTATACATGGTCAAACCTTTTTACGCGAACTAGGATGACAACCAGAGCACTCAGTTCAAACAGTCTTTTTTTTTGAAGGCTCGGTTAGTTGTGTGTTTGTAAGTTATTGATTTGTCACTCAAACCTCTTTACGCGAGATAAGATGACAACCCAAGCACCTTACCCCAGTTACTAAATTCGGTCACATTTTCGAACTTTCACTCATAACTTGAGCCTTCATTTATTTTTTTATTTTTAATTTTATTTATTTATTTATGTACAAGCAAATATTTTTTTTTCAAACAATCAATTTATATGAAACATCTATTTACATATATCAACCTTAAAACACAAATGTCGACTAATCTAGATACTTGAACATTTTAATTCAAAATTTGCCCAATTGTCTATATTAACTAAGTCATGAGATTAGAGGCTCAATATAGCAATAAACTATCGAATAATTCTAGCATAAGATTGAACATATGCAAAAGAGAGACATGTAGTAAAAATCATGCATATTTACCATTTACTTACCATTTCAACCCCCACTTAATCTATGCTTGTTCTCAAGCATGTTTCATATAAAATAAAAGACAGCAACCCAAATAACAAGTAAAAAGAAAAGTTAAGAATACTCCCTATGTGTCTTTTAACGATGTTGTCGGTGTTGGGGATAATGACTTTGTAGGATGTCAAGGATTGTGGAGACTTGGGTCTCCATTGTTCCAAGTCGAGCTTCGATCCAGCTTAAACGTGCCTCCACAGATAGAGGTTGCTCTTCTTGCTCCTTAGTATTGAAGTGTGGACATTGGCAAAAAACTATATTTTCGCGAGTAGTTCATGTACCTGGAGGAACAAAATAACTCGTAGTAGGGGTGCTGACAAGCAAACCCATAGAATCCAAACAATATTTATCTAGGTTGTCCATACTATATGCATATGTTAAGGACAAGAAATCGATTTTAGAGGAAAAATGTTTAAAGGTTAAATTCATAATATATGACCCAAGTATTGGTAGATGATTACATCGCAAAACGGCATGAAAATTTCATGCAAACCAATATCCTAAATTAACTTTAAATCCAGAATGCATACACCACAAAAAAAATAGTTCAGTTTTAGTTAAAATAGATGATGAATCATTACGACCTGAAAAACTAAAGGCTAAAAATCGGTGAATATATCTTAAAGCAGGTTTATGCATGAACAAGTCTTTTGTGGTCTTTCGGTTATAAAGTTGATTAGAATGAGTTAAAGCACAATAAACGTCTTGAGCTCAAAGTTACTTAGAATAGCTAACAGAGCAGTATGATAGAAATCAAATTGAATGTTGTCAGGGTCGACGAAACCCATGGAAATGTTAAATTCAAAAATCGACATCCAAAAGTCCTTACCAAGTAAACAAAAACAGATAATGCTTTGTGTTTCAACATTTCGTAATGCATTAATATTGAATCTAAATGTGATGTAGAATTCATAAATCAACTCAGAATATGCATTATAGGAAATATTTGCAAATGAATTCTAACCAATAGCATCAAAATAGCCAACCACAACATTGCGAATATTTAACATATCAAGAGTGGAAAGATCGATTTGCTTACAAATCGGGAGTGGACGTTGTCAGATGTCGTCGTATTTTGTGCGATGCTCCAAGGTCAAAAAGTCTAGAAGCCCTCGTAATTGTCCTTCGATAGGAATAGTGTTTACACGGCCTCATCTATTACGTTGATCGTTTCGTGATGCTCGAAGTATTCGTTAGGCGAGTCGAGTGGACTTGTCAGTACTGATGTTTGAGGGTGTTGCTAACTCATGTATTGGTTATCGACGGGCTTGAGTGGTGGATGATCGTGTTCGACGTTGAAAGACACACTCGTTTGTAGTTGAAGGATCTTTGACATGGTCGTTAGAAGTCCAGACTTCCTCCGAGTAACCTATATAATACGTTAGTAAAGGTAAAACAGGCTGATGATTAAGAATTGACCTTTTGGGAGTAGCGGGGCTATTGTTCGAATGTTCTGTTTCGACCAGAGTCGGACTTCATCGGCGACGAGTTCTCATTGGTGTGGCCATTCGTCTTAGAGGAGGTGGAGAAGTTTTTGAGTCATTGTTGGCTATATTGACGACTAGAGGTGCTGAAAATCGATGTCGACTTCGATTGAGTGAAGTCAAAATATTGTCGATTGTTTGGTTTTGAGTTCGAACCATGGTTTCTGTGCAAGCGTCATGAATAAACGGTTCTGTTTGCTATGGAGACGATGACAGCAAACAGAGGCAGCAGCAACAATGATGATAGATGGTAGTGGCGGCATGGTTTTGGTCAATTTTTTTGAAGGGTGACAAAGGGATTTGAGGTGTGGCCTCAGGTAAGGTAGTGGGAAGGAGGTTTGGGTGTTTGGTGATTTAGAAAGAGAAGAAATAGAGAAGATGGTGTTTGGGGAAGGGAGGAGTGGCGGCTCATGGGTGAGGGTTCAGATCGGCAAGTGGCACAGTGTTGATGTGGTGAAGAAGGCCGTTGGCATCAGACAACGAATGGAGAAAGGGGATGGCATTGGTGCCTCACAAAATGGTACTCAGCGACGACGGCAACGGCGGCGCAACCGTGGTTCGCCAACTCCGTGCCTGACGGAGATGGCAAACGGCAATAGTGGTAGGGGCACTTAACGGCGACAGCGACGAGGTTTTGTGTTAGGTTAGGTTTTTTTGTTTTGTTTTGAAGGAGATGGAGAAGATGAAGAGAGAAAAGGGTTTAGGGATTTAGGGATTTAGAAGTTTTATTTTTTTATTTTTCTTTTATTTTTTTCTCTTTTTTTTTTCTTTTGGGCCAGTTAGGCCGTTTAGCCTAATTTCCTTTTCATTTTTTTGGGCTTGTTTGGGTATTGGGCTTATTTTGGTATTTGGGAATGGGGTAGGTGGGTTAAATGGATTGGTGAATAGGTATTTGATTTGGGTTTTGGGGTTTCTTTTTATAACGGTTAGGGATATTGGTTTTTTTTTTATTTGTAGGTAAATAATTGTCACCATTTAGCATGTCATGCCTACGCCACCATCATTATCCGAATTTTGGAAAAATTTAAAATCTCCATTACATTCTTAAATCATATTAACTGGATTAAATAAAAATTTATTTATTTATAACCTAAATCTTACTAAAACTCAAAATTAAATAAATGAAAATAAATTTGGGTTGCCTTCCAAAAAGTGATTTTGTTTAACGTCGTTAGCTCGACGACTTGGAAATTTATTTAATCAGCTCTTCGAGGACTAATTCCTCAACCACGTGGACTTGAAAATTTTCATAGAAAGGCTTTAATCACTGTTCGTTGACCTTGAAATTTTTTTCGGATTCTTTGCTTTTAACTTTGACTCCACCATGTGGGAACATGTGAGTAACAACAAAAGGCCCTAACCACTTAGTCTGAAGCTTACCTGCAAAAGTTCTTAATGTAAGGTCATAAAATAATACTTTCTACCCTATCATAAATTGTTTACGGGTTATCTTTTGGTCATGGTATGCTTTGACCTTATCCTTATAAATTTGTCGAATTTTCTATAATTTTCTATTTTGTTTCAATTTAGTCCTAGATATTTCCAAACTATTTTTAATGCACCGTAAGCTCGATTTAAGGCCCGTGAATGTTTTTATGCTACGAATGATATTTAGATTTGAATTTTGGTTATTTAATTTAGTAAATGAAAGGTTAATGATGTTAATGGTTTCAATATGTGTTGTAATACTCTATAACCCTGATTCGATGATGCAAATGGGTTAGGAGTGTTACAGAATGATATAGGTTGTGGGCCTAGATTGTTGAGGCATTTTGGACTACCAATGTAACACCCCAAACTCGGCCCAGAAAGTGGCGATGTCACATGCAATGAAAGTCGAAACTAGTTTGTCGAGTTAAAACCATTCCAGTTAATTAGTCTTTAATTAACTCAGAAAAGCGCATGTTCATTGTTATGGTTCAAAACGTGACTTTTTAGCAGAAGCTTGTGAACTTTTTGTTTTAGAAAACCTTTCGTTTTTAAGAAAACTTTAATTTCAAAAAAACGTCGTGTCTTTGTAGTGATAAAACTAAAAAGAAAAATATAATCCCAAATTTAAATAGTCAGTCCCAAAAGTCCCAATTCCAAAAATAAATACCCAAATTATTAATGAAAAATTAATTAACTTAAAAAAACCGAATTAAAACAGTACGAAATAGTGGTGGTCACTGTCGAGTCCTCCGCTGCCCTGATCCGTCTAATATTGGGGATTACCTGAACAGATCAAACAAAAAAGGGTGAGTTTTCATAACTCAGTGTGTAATCCCCACAGAATACATGCACACAACATAAAATCAGAAATCAATCATGTATATACAGTTTGGGCTTGAGCCTATTACAGAATCAGTGTAGGCCTTAGCCCACTCAGATACAGAATTAGATATAAATTAGGGCCTTAGCCCATCTCAGATATGATATGTAGATCAGAACAGGATATCAGAATCTAACCCACCAGCCTCTATACACCATCTCTGTTCAACCCTACATACCATGTGGGGATTAAATCAACCCACCCATTCTTACACACTGTGCTGTACTGAAATACGGCACATAAATAGATATTTGCATCCAAATACGGTACAAAATTAGAATATCGCAACAAAGCTGCCAGATAACAGGCTTAATAACCTTTTAGACACTTCCTCCAATAAATCATCAACCCACCCCGATACAATGCAACATACATAAAATGTCATGCTATTATGCAATTACAGTTCATATATTCCTATTTCAGAATTCATGCTCAGTACAGAAATCAGACAGACATATCACTCATATAGGGGTCTAAGTAATACTCACCGACCCTACAGTAGGTCCACAGTCGACTTGAGCGACCCGTGCAACCCTATAGAACTTTTCAGAAAAATGAGCCCACACGCCCATGTGGCATCCCCGTGTGGGCCTATACGGTCTAAATTGGCCTTGGCCGTGTGATCCACACGGCCTGGCCCAGAATTCCACACGCTCGTGTAGGCCCACACGACCTAAATTGGTCGAGCCTATGTATCGTACACGGCCCACCCAACCAACACACGGCCATGTCATGCGCGCACGGCCTGACTCGTTAATCACACACCCGTGTTCCATCATAGGGCCTACCACACGGGCGAATACACGTCCGTGTGGTGTTTACAGTAAGCTTTTTAGGCTTCCCGCCGAACCCCATTTTTTGCATTTTGGGTACACACCTGGTTCTGTTTCGATGTGAAAACTATCCCGAGCTTTCCAGAACCTAAAATCGATACCAAAAACCTTCCATAATTAGTTTTAATTCTCAAGTAAACGCATCTCACAAGACTGACAGCAATTTAAGTAAGCATTCCTCACTTTCCCCTACACCACGAACGGTTTGACTACGATTCTGCAAAAGTAATGTCACAACCTTCTTGATTTGCTGCTACCAAAACACAATTCTGTTACTAAAAAGAAAAGGGAACCAATCGTTCTATCGGTTCAAAAGAAGAACACCCTACTTAATAAAAATAATACTAACGTACTTACCCACACACGAAGAATTTTGAACAAGAAAACTGTAAATTGAAAGCAAACAGTTGCTAATAGAAAATAAAGAAAAAAGGAAAACAGTGAAAGAGGAAAAGATGAAAGAGAAATCGGTAGAGAAATAAATGAAGAAATTTGACGTCAGAAAGAAAAAAGACTTTTTGAGGAAACAAAAAAATTGATCACATATCCCTAATTTCTCTCCACTAACCCACTATTCAGAATTCCTGTTTGACCGAAACTCTCTCCGTCAAACAAGCAAAAACATACTCCTACGCTTGCGCAAGGATTCGAACACAAGACCTTCAGCAATCTGACATTCAACTTAACCACCAAATCAGCAGGCCCATTCTGTTATTAGCTTACCAAAAATTAAACTTAAACCCTTTTAGTAATGTTAAGGCTTTATTTAGAAAAATATCAAAATTTACCCAAGATTAAGCTTGAACTTGGGACCTCCCACACACACCAAGACCACTTAACCACTGAAGCAAATACACACTTGTGTAAAAAATTTACAAAAGTTGAAAAATAAATTTTTAGGGCGTTACAACTCTACCCCCTAAAAGAAAATTTTGTCCTCGAAATTTACCTTATCAGAACAGATGAGGATACTGCTGACGCATTGCATCCTCCGGCTCCTACTTAGCTTCCTCAGTACTATGGTTACACCATAGAACCTTAACAGTGGAATAGATTTCCTCCTCAAAGCCTTTACGTCATGATCCAAGATCTAAACTGGCTCTTCATCGAAGGTTAGATCTGGCCTAACCTCAATTTCCACAACAGGGATGATGTGCGTGAGATCAGAGTGGTAGCGCCTCAACATCGAGACGTGAAACGAATTGTGAATATGGTCTAACTCTGGAGGTAGCTCCAATTGATAAGTGACTAGTCCCACTCGTTTCAGAATCCAGTACAACCCAATAAACCTAGGGCCCAACTTGTCCTTGCGATCGAGCCTTAGAACCCTCTTCCATGGCGAGACCTTTAGAAACACGAAGTCCCCCACAAAATATTCAATATCGTGTCTCTTCAGATCCGCATAAGACTTTTTCCTATCAGAAGCTGCTTTTAAATGATCACGAATCAATCTAACTTTATCCTCTATCTCACAGACTATTCAGGACCCAGTACACATTGCTCGCCCAACTCAGTCTAACATAAAGGAGTACGACAGTTACGACAATACAGAGCCTCGTAAGGTGCTATTTGAATACTCAACTGGGAACTATTATTATAGGCGAACTCTGCCAACGGTAAGTACTCCTCCCAACTGCCTCAGAAATCAATTACACAGCTCTTGCCGGGGTGCATAGCATAAGGACTACTATGCACTTCCCTCAAAATTGACTGTCTTAAATCCTTATCATTTGGTATACAAATCTGATCGCGAAAACAAAGCACCCTATCACTATTTACCTCAAAATCAGTTGTGTCACCATTCTCAACTTGACACAAACGCAACTCAAGAGTCTTATCCCACAGCTGTTTACTTCGGATCTGCTCGATCCATGTCGGTTTCACCTAAAGCTCGGTTAATAAGCTACCTGATATGATCCGGCCCGGGTAGACGAGTCGAATTCACGTAGTTGTCCGATCGTAGTTCGAGAGAGTCATTCGTACCTCGGATTTTAGAAATAGAAGTGAAATGGATAGGTTTGGATAGCGGAAGGTTTTCAAAAGTTATGCAAAAGGGTAGTGATAGGTTAGGCTAAGGAAACAAGAAAGGATATTGGATAGGTGGCTCGGTTTGGTTAACAAGAAGGAAAGTTGGAATGGAAAAAAAATGAACTTAACGTCAGGAATGATTCAACACTAAAAAGTGTCACCCGATTCCTATATTGTTAAGGTGAAAAGATGGATAGAAGGATAGGTGAACGCCACACCAAGATTGGTGATAAGTTCAACAAGATCGGTAGACGCCACTAGCACAAACTAGATAAGTCTTCGAAACTTGTACGAGATATGAGAGGAAGCAACCTCACAAGAACAAAAGTTCATTAACAAATTTGGCAAAAGTCCTTTACAAATGAAATCAACAAACTATTTATACTAGTTTCTTATGCTAGCCGAATAGACTATTCATGAACTTAACTATTAAGCAATGAACCTAATTTAAGACATGAACATTCTAGAAAAATGACCATTGGTGTCCTTGTCCATGTTCGACCGAATGGGAGGTGAGTGGT
Organism: Gossypium longicalyx; assembly: GCA_025698465.1. NCBI lineage: Eukaryota > Viridiplantae > Streptophyta > Magnoliopsida > Malvales > Malvaceae > Gossypium > Gossypium longicalyx. The sequence continues at coordinate 24,356,609 of CM046998.1, read as the reverse complement.
TAGCTTCATGAATATGCATTGATGTACTTGAATGAATAATCTTCATACATGCATGGCTAGATTCGGCTAACACCTTAATGGAGCCTTGAATTCATGTTGTTTCACCTTGAGTGGCTTAATTAATTAGGGCTTCATGAAGAGTCAAACTTAGTGTGAACAAGGAGCTTAAGTAGACACTTGGGTGTGAACGTCCAACCGAAGGGTCATCATGGTGTGAACACAATGTGTGAACACATGATCAATGTATGAACCTTCCAATGCATGTTCCATCATTAATTTGATCCATGAATCTTCAAATACATGAATGTTCATCATAAACATTCATGTGCCTCTTGATTGCCGTCCATTGAACCCTCCCATGCATGCACCTTGCATTAAAGTCCATACATGAATCTTCCAAATTCGGCTAACCTATAAAATTAAATAACATAATTAAATAACACACAACTATTCATATAATTATAGATTAAAATAACTAAATAACTTAATAACAATAACTAAATTTGAACACAATAATTATAAGTCAACCTATAATAAATTCGGCTAGCTCAAATAGTCAAAAACACTTACTGAGCTAAATTGAGCTAGGGAATTCGGCATGAGCTGTAACAGACTTAGTTATAAGCTAGATTAAAACTTAATTTATTGAAATGAAAAAGAAATGAGCTGAATCGAGCTAAGTTCGAGCTCAAACGAGCTAAAACGAGCTCAAGTGAGCTGATGTGAGTTGAATGGCGCATGGGGGAGCTGGAGAGGAGCTGAGATCGGATTGCAAAATGGTGCATGGAGTCATCAAGGAGTTGTTCTTAGCTCCTCCAACGTTATAGAGCTGGTTATCATCCCAAATGCGCATCACAAAGGCCGATATAGCATCTTGAAGTTGCTTGGTTCGATCTCGGGTCATGGGACCTTTTGGCAGCTCAATGGATACTTGGTGTGCATTCGAGGATGCCCTGGGTGTGCTCACATCACTACCATCATCAAATAAGCTTAGGCGAGTAAATATCACTCTCAAATCAGTCATAGCTCTACAGTTCAGTGCATCAGTCACCATATTGGCCTTGCCAGGATGGTACTTGATGGTGCAGTTGTAATCTTTAAACAGCTCTATCCGTCTACGCTGCCTAAGATTTAGCTCCTTTTGGGTGAGGAGATATTTGAGGCTCTTGTGATCAGTGTAAATAACACACTTCTCACCATACAAATAATACCTCCAGATTTTTAGAGTGAAAACTACTACAGCCAATTCTAAATCATGTGTAGGATAGTTCACTTCATGAGTTTTAAGCTGTCGAGATGCATATACCACCACTTTACCATCCTACATCAACACACAACCCAAACTGATAGGTGATGCATCGCTATAAGCCGCAAAGTCCTTATCCTGAATTAGAACAAGAGTCTGAGTCAGAACAGTCTTGAGTTTCTCAAAGCTCTCTTGTTGCACATCAGTCTATACAAAAGGAACTCCCTTACGCAAAAGCTTAGTCAACAGAGCTGCGATCAAGAAGAACCCTTCTACAAAACATCGATAGTAACCCGCTAATCCTAGAAAGTTATGGATCTCAAACACATTCTTCGGTTGTTTCCAGTCCAACACTGTCTCAATTTTACGAGGATCAACTTGTATCCCCTCAGTAGAAACCACATGTCTAAAAAATGTCACTTCTTAGAGCCAGAACTCATACTTGCTGAACTTCACATACAGCTGTTTCTCACGAAGAGTCGTAGTACCACTCTCAGATGCTCATCGTGCTCGTCCTTAGACCTTGAATACACCAAGATATCATCGATGAACACCACTACAAACCGATCCATGTAGGGCTGGAACACTTGGTTCATCAAGTCCATAAATGCCGCTGGTGCATTAGTCAAACCAAAGGGCATCACTAGGAACTCGTAGTGACCATAACGAGTCCTAAATGCTGTCTTATACACATCAGCCTCATTAACCCTCAATTGATGATAACCCAAACGTAGATCAATCTTGGAAAACACAAAAACCTCTCTGAACTGGTCGAATAAATCATCAATCCTCGAAAGTGGATACCTATTCTTAATTGTTAGCTTGTTCAGCTATTGGTAGTTGATACACATCCTCATTGTCCCATCTTTCTTTTTTACAAACAACACATGTGCTCCCCACGGAGACACACTGGGATAAATAACCTCCAATCCAATAATTCCTGAATCTGAGCCTTAAGTTCCATAAGCTCATTCGGTGTCATTCGTTAAGGAGCGATAGACATCGATGCTGTGCCTAGAATAAGTTCGATCCCAAATTTCACTTCTTGGTTTGGAGGCAAACCCAGTAGTTCATTAGGAAAGACGTTCGAAAAATCCTTTACAGTTCTGATGTCTTTTACCAAAGAATCCCTAGAATCAGAAACACTTACACTGGCCAAATATATCCGAACTAACTTTTCTACAACCAACGTCAAAATCACATTAGTCAGAAAATCTGTAACCCCTCAATTTTTGGGACTTCTGTGAATTTTGGTGAATTTTTAAATTTCTGTATTTTGACTGCTGAGCGTAAGTCTAAGTATGTTAGTAGGCCTCTAGAAGGCCCAAGTTTAAGATAAAATCCGAAAGTTTTAGCTAATTTTAATTCTTAGGGGAAAAAAGGGTTCTGGTAAGTTGGGCTTTTAAGATTTAAATGGGTAAAATAAGCCACAAGAAGGCAGGTGGCAAAGTGGCATATGACGCCACTAGGGTGCTTAAAAGGTGGCGTGTGGATGATTAGGGAGAGCTAAGGTTCAAGTCACAAGGTGAGCAAATATTAGTATTAATTTTTATATACAGAAAGGGGATGTGATGGAACTCAGGTGGAACTCTGTTAAGAAGAGTTTGAGCTGCTCAGGAGATTAAGGAGGAGAAAAGGGAGAATATTTAGGAGCTGATTAGGGAGTGTAGTATTGGCCGAATGGTGGAATCTTGAGGAGCAAGAGTTGGCCGGCCAAGGGTTTCTGTAGAGGGAAAAATTTGGCTAGGTCTATTAATAGTTGTAGTTTCGGCATTTGGGGAAAAAGTTGTGCCGTTTCTGATCATTCTTCTCTTCTCCTATTCTCTTTTCTTCTTCTTTTCCTCTATAGCCGAATCTATCTACCATTCGACTCAACTCCACTTCCTTACCATTTGTTCCTAAGCCTTATAGCCGATTGCCATTAAAGCCGAAATCCCAAAAGCTTGTTTTTCTTCTGTGTCGATTTCTCTTAGCCAAACCCTCTGATTCTTCACCATCTTTTTGGCCAATTCTCTCATCCTCTGAACCCCAAAGTCTTGTCGACAAAACCACCGCAAAACTCTCATATTTCATCTTTCTCTTTACTATTTCAAAAAGCCGAAAACCCCATAGTCTTAGGGGCATAGTTGAATCTTTAAGACCTTTAAAGATTGGATTCCTGATAACGTTTGAAGGGGGTAGATCTGTATCAAAATCAAATAGAAACTAAAGTGGAATCGTTGACGGAAGGAACCGGTGGTAAGTTTTCGAATCTATTCTTTATTTCAGGTTTTAAAAAAGCCGAAACCCCTAAAGGCTTAGGGAGGCTGTCGATTGGGCCCTATGGCTCTAAGGGTTGTGAAAATTGTTTTATTATAATGTTAGTGTGATCTAGAGGCTGCTGATCGAAGGCTTGGACAAGTGGAACGACTGGATCTAAACCTAGTCGCTAGTTTCGGCAAAGGTAGGATCTCTAGGTCTAAAGTGTTAATGGCCGACTGTTGGTAAGGAGATTTGTATACGAGTTGTTATGGATTCGTAGTTAACGTATTATTAATTGACTTTCGGCAACTCGCGTATGGAACTCGTCAGCGTTCCGTCGTAAGAAGGTGTGTAACTGACACCCTCTCATAGACTAGATCGGTAAAAGCCGAAAAGCCAAAATACCGAAAAGCCGGTATTTTGTGGACTTGCGAGTGTGCGAATGCTCGTGAGGTAGATCGATTAATGTATTTGGTAAACTACAGTGTTTAGACTGCAGAGTGCATGATTTTTCTGCCTGAGATATTTTTTGGGCTTAATGGGCCAAAATTGGGATAATGGGCCAACGGGCCCAATTCGGTAAGAACACTCGGTCACTGTTTTTGTTAGTATGTGAATGGAGGAAATATGCATGAAAATACTCAAAATAGATAAATTACTAAAATACCCTTAAGTATGAAAATTATCGTTATACCCCTAGGTGTAAAATGACCACTATACCCATATCGTTAATTTGACTGAAAAGCATGATGATCTGACTCTGTATGATGTATGCCATGATTTGTATATCTGTTGCATAGGGACATGGGTTATATTTATGGAGGAAGCGTCCTGGTGGCTATGCCACAATTATCTGTTCTGGTGGCTCTGCCACAAATATCTGTTCTGGTGGCTCTGTCCACAAATATCTATATTTGGTGACTCATCACACTATCTGTTCTGGCAGCCATGCTGCAAATTCTATGGCGTGTAGCGGTTGGGTGGGTCGAGTAGTCTCCCCACATGGTGTAAGGATGGTACGGGGGTGTATACGGTTGGATATGGTTGGGTTTCTGCATAAACATGTAATTTCTGTTCTGTTCTGTTATGGGCCTATGGGCTTCATTCTGAAATCTATTCTGGGCTGAGGCCAATTTAATTTGTTTCTGTGGTTTGAACTGGTTTAGACTATGGTTAGTTTATTTTACACACTGAGTTGTCCAAACTCACCCCTTATTTTCATCCACGCAGGTAACCCTCAACCATAGTGGGCTTGGAGCTGTGAGGGATTCAAAGTGGCCACTCGTTCTGCAAATTTGGTTTTCTTCTGGTCAATTGGACATCTTTTTATTTACTTTTATGATTTGGGTTTTAAGTTGTAATAAGGCCGCTTTAATGATTTGTAAATGGTTTTAATATGTTCTACTAGAATAGGTATGATATTATCTTAATCGCTGAAACTGATTAGCCTAGAGGCACGTTTTCAAATACAATAACTAATTTTAAAATATCACGACAACAAACCAAAACTTCTACAACGAAAATATTTTCCAAAAGTAATCACTTTTCCTTAAAACTAGATTTAATTGAATTGGTTTCCTAGGAGCATACGCTAAGTTAAGGTGTGCCAATAGTGGTGTGCATGTCTAGGATTGGATCCGAAGGGTGCTTGGTACTTAAGGAGTCCGATAGACTCACCTCCTCTTTTCCGGTTTCCTACCTGGTGCACAACCTCCATTCACTTTAAACCATAATAAAAACATCCTTTGAACACCAAGCCTGATTTTCTGGACTAAAAATAGAAAATGTTTTCGCACCTCGATGTGGCACGTCAGATCCGGTCATAACGTCTGGGCCGGGTTTGGGGTGTTACATTTAGTGGTATCAGAGCCAGGTTGTAATAACTCGACTATGGAATGGGCCTATGAAAACAAAGATTTTCGAAAATAAAATTTGTACAAAAATTACGAAACTCAATTTTCAAATTTGGATCCTTAAAAAGGTGGTACCCGAATCTCCTGCCCAAGTCTGTAAGTATTATTCTGAACTTTTCTAAAATATTTTTTTTCTTTTCCTGAATTATCTGTCTATGTTAACACCCTATTAGGATAATCTAGTGGGACGGTACTGAAACTATAGGAAATTTTGGTAATAGACTGAGATTGTACCTAGACTTCGATTTTGCGGAAAACAAACTCTGAATTACTGTTTGTTCATAAAATATCTGTAATAAACACTGGAATATTTGATTAATGCATAAAATTTGTAATTAGATAATACGATATGAGTACGAGAGCAGCTCGTAGAAGAGGCCGTGGACGTGGCCGAGGTAGTGTTCGAGCAGGAACTTCTTCTTCAGGGCATATGCCGACGGCAGAAGCACCGGTACCACCGGCAATAGAAGTAGAGTCTCATGATCGTGCTGCCGGGGATGATGCCCTGTCCTAGGCAATGCTTCGTGTCCTGGAAAGGGTTGCTGGGGCAAGTACAGGTAACGGAATTCGAGGATATATTTTTGAGCGACTCCAGGCTAATGGAGTGGAGATCTTTAGGGGTGTATCTGGTGTAGCCCCGAATGTGGTGGAATATTGGTTAGAGGCCACAGAACAGATTATGGATGATTTGGACTACTCTGTGGAGCAGAAGCTGAAGGGAGCCGTATCGTTGCTACGAGACGAGGCTTATCAGTGGTGGCTCACTGTGAGAGACGAGACCCCAGCTGACCGGGTAACTTGGGAGTTGTTTAAGGCAGCCTTCAAAGGGAAATAATTTGGGGTGAGCTATGTGGACGCCCGCAGGAAGGAATTCTTGAATTTGGTGCAAGAAGGTAAAATAGTTACTGAATACGAGGCTGAGTTTCTGAGGCTGAGCCGGTATGCCGTGGGAATAGTCGCTACGGAATATGAACGTAGTGTGCGCTTCGAGGATGGTCTTAAAGATGAACTTAGGGTGTTGATTGCTCCGCAGAGGGAGCGTGACTTTATGGTCTTGGTGGAGAAAGCTAAGATAGTAGAGGAAGTGAAGCGTGTTGAAAAGGAGAATCGTGAGAAGAATCGGAGCCATTTTTGGAGGGATTCAGAACTTTCAGGTGGTGCAAATAGGAGTGTCAAGAGAGCAAGAGTGGAGGAGCCAATTCGGGCAGTTCAGATGAACGTGGTTAGACCATCAATCTGTGGAGACTGTGGTAAGGTACATCTGGGCGAGTGTAGGAAACATTTCGGTGCCTGTTTCCGATGCGGATCTATGGAGCATAGAGTCAAAGATTATCCTCAGAAAATAGATCAGGTTCAAGTTGCGGAGCAGAGGGTTGCTCAACCAGTGAGAGGTGGACCACAACCATCGAGAGGACGTGGACAAGGTAGGGGCAAAAATGGTAATGGTCGAGGGCGAGGGGCACCTGGCAGGGGTGCCGAAAATGCTGAGGCTCGACAGCCATCATTGCTGTATGCAGCTCGTCGTCGAGAGGAGGGCGATACACCTGACGTTATAACTGGTACGTTCTTGGTTTCTAGCATGCCGTATACTACTTTGGTGGATATTGGATCTACTCATTCCTATGTTACATGTGCCATATTTGAGTCGTTGGGTGTGCACTTTGAGGTGATTGTGAGTGGGGTAACTGTACTAAGTCCTTTGGGTTACTCGGTTAAAGTAGATAAACCGTTTAGGGATGTGCCTTTAGAAACCCAAGGTAATATTTTCTCTGGAGACTTGATAGAGTTACCGTTCGGAGAATTCGACCTCATTCTGGGAATGGACTGGCTTGTTAAGCATAGGGCGACTCTGGATTGTGCTGCTAAATGAATGGTGTTAAGGACCACGAAGGGGGAAGGGGTTATGGTAATAGGTGAGCGAATGGATTATTTGTCCAATGTGGTGTCGGCATTGAGAACCGAAAAATGGATTCGTAAAGGTTGTGAGGCCTATTTGGCATTTGTAAGTCAGGCAGAAGATGAGGGACTGACAGTGGATAAGGTTAGAACCGTTAAGGAGTTCCAAGATGTTTTTTCGAGGAGCTTAGGGATCGCTCTCTCTGAACCGAGAAGTCGAATTTGGAATCGACTTGCTTTGCTGAATCGCACTGTGTCCATCGCACCGTATAGGATGGCACTAAAGGAGTTAGTGGAGTTAAAAGCAAAAATTCAAGAGTTACTGGATAGGGGCTTTATTAGGCCAAGTGTGTCTCCGTGGGGAGCACCAGTGCTATTCGTGAGAAAGAAGGGTGGGACGATGCGGATGTGTATTGATTATCGACAGTTGAACTAATTGACGATTAAGAATAAGTATCCACTACCAAGGATTGACGATCTGTTCGACCATTTTAGAGTAGCTTTTGGATTTTCCAAGATCGACCTTCGATCTGGATAGCATCAGTTAAGGGCCAAAGAAGTAGATATCCATAAGACGACATTCAGAACTTGGTATGGTCATTACGAGTTTCTGGTGATGCCATTTGGACTGACAAACGCTCCTGCAGTGTTTATGGATCTGATGAATCGTGTATTCCAACTATTTTTGGATCGGTTTGTAGTCGTCTTTATTGACGATATTCTGCTATATTCTAAAACTGAAGCGAAACATGATGAGCATCTCCGCATTGTGCTGCAAGTGTTAAGGGAGAAAGAACTTTATGCGAAATTCAGAAAATGTGAATTCTGGTTGAGGGAGGTAACCTTCTTAGGACATGTTGTCTCTGCTGAGGGGATTAAGGTGGACCCACGAAAGATTGAAGCAATTTTGGAATGGAAGCCACCTAGGTCGATGTCAGAAATACGGAGTTTCCTAGGGTTGGTAGGATACTACAGGAGGTTTGTGGAAGGTTTTTCTGTGATGGCAGCGCCTTTGAAAAAACTCATAAGGAAAGGAGTACCGTTTGTTTGGACGGAGAAGCAATAGGAAGCTTTTGAGAAGTTGAAGAAAGTTCTGACTGAAGCATCTGTGTTGATTCAGCCGGAGTCTGAGAAGGATTTTACCGTGTACAGTGACGCATCACATGTGGGTTTGGGCTGCGTGTTGATGCAAGAGGGTAAGGTGGTTGCTGATGTATCATGAAAGCTTAAGCCTCATGAAGGAAACTATCCTACTCATGATTTGGAATTGGCAGCAGTAATCTTTACGCTTAAGATTTGGAGACACTACTTGTTCGAAGAGAAGTGTATTATATACACAGACCATAAGAGTCTCAAGTACTTGCTGACTCAGAAGGAGATGAACCTTAGGCAAAGGAGATGAATAGAGTTGCTTAAAGATTATGATTGTATGATTGAGTACCACCCAGGCAAGGCTAACGTGGTAGCTGATGGTCTAAGTCGAAGAGCTGTATCTAATCTGAGAGCAATGTTTGCTCGTCTGAGTCTGTCTGATGATGGTAGTCTGTTGGCTGAGTTGCAAGTAAGGCCAACCTGGTTGGATCAGATTAATGAGAAGCAGTTGAGAGATAAATCTTTGGTTGCTCATTTCCAGGAGGTTAAGGCAGGGGAAACTTCTGAGTTTGGGTTGAATAATGAAGGAGTTCTGTGATTTCGAGGGAGAATTTGTGTTCCGAAGGACTCTGACTTGAGGCAGTCGATATTGAAGAAACCTCATGGGGGACTTTGTGCCATGCATCCTAGAGGGAATAAGTTGTATCACGACTTGCGAAAATTGTATTGGTGGCTTGGGTTTAAGCGGGAAGTAACGGAGGTTGTAGGGAAATGTTTGACATGCCAGCAAGTGAAAGCTGAGCATCAACTGCCTTCTGGGCTTTTGCAGCCAGTGAAGATACCACTTTGGAAGTGGGAGAGGGTAACCATAGACTTTGTGAGTGGGTTACCCTTGACACCAACAAAGAAAGACTCGGTTTGGGTGATCATAGATAGGTTGACCAAATCGGCTCATTTCATACCTATCTGCACCGACTTTTCACTCCAGAAGTTAGCCAAGTTTTATGTGGCGGAGATCGTACGACTTCATGGTGTCCCAGTTTCAATCATTTCTGATCGGGTCCCCAGATTTACATCTCGGTTTTGGTAAAAGTTGCATGAGGCGTTGGGAACGTGATTGAATTTTAGTAAGGCTTTCCATCCACAGACTGATGGTCAGTCAGAAAGGGTTATTCAGATTCTGGAGGACATGTTGAGGGGATGCGTTATTGACTTCCAAGGTAGTTGGGAGGATTACTTGCCGTTGGCGGAATTTGCGTACAACAACAGTTATCAAGCGAGTATTCGAATGGCATCGTATGAAGCGCTGTATGGACGAAGGTGTCGTACCCCTAGTTGTTGGACCGAACTGGAAGAGCAGCGGGTTCTTGGACCCGAGTTGGTAGCTGACTCTGAGGATAAGGTCAAAGTAGTCAGAGATCGGTTAAAAGAAGCTGCTGATAGGCAAAAGTCGTATGCGGATTTGAAGCGCAAGGAGATTGAGTACTCAGTAGGTGATATGGTCTTCTTGAAGGTTTCTCCTTGGAAGAAGATATTAAGGTTTGGTAAGAAAGGCAAGTTGAGTCCACGGTTCATTTGGCTTTATCGGGTTTTGAAGCAAGTAGGACCAGTGGCATATCAATTGGAATTACCCCCAGAGTTAGACAGGATTCACGATGTTTTTCACGTCTCTATGTTAAGGCATTATCGTTCTGACCCTACTCATGTCGTGCCGGTTGCAGAGATTGAGGTGCAGCCTGATTTGACTTTCGAGGAAGAGCCTGTGCAGATATTAGATCGAGATGTCAAGGGGTTAAGAAGGAAATATGTTCCTTTAATAAAGTTGCTTTGGCGTAATCACGGCAGGGAGGAAGCTACTTAGGAGCCAGAAGAGGCGGTGCGACAACAATACCTTCTTCTGTTTGGATCAGCTAAATTTCGAGGACGAAATTTCTTTAAGGAGGGTAGAGTTGTAATGCCTCAATTTTCGGGACTTTTGTGAATTTTGGTGAATTTTTAAATTTCTATGTTTTGACTGCTGAGTGTAAGTCTAAGTATGTTAGTAGGCCTCTAGAAGGCCCAAGTTTAAGATAAAATCCGAAAGTTTGAGCTAATTTTAATTCTTAGGGGAAAAAAGGGTTCTGGTAAGTTGGGCTTTTAAGATTTAAATGGGTAAAATAAGCCACAAGAAGGCAGGTGGCAAAGTGGCATATGACGCCACTAGGGTGCTAAAAAGGTGGCGTGTGGATGACTAGGGAGAGCTAAGGTTCAAGTCACAAGGTGAGCAAATATTAGTATTAATTTTTATGTACAGAAAGGGGATGTGATGGAACTCAGGTGGAACTCTGTTAGGAAGAGTTTGAGCTGCTCAGGAGATCGAGTAAGAAGGAGAAAAGGGAGAATATTTAGGAGCTGATTAGGGAGTGTTGTATTAGCCGAATGGTGGACTCTTGAGGAGCAAGAGTTGGCCGGCCAAGGGTTTCTGTATAGGGCAAAATTTGGCAGGTCTATTGATAGTTGTAATTTCGGCATTTGGGGAAAAAGTTGTGCCGTTTCTGATCATTCTTCTCTTCTCCTATTCCCTTTTCTTCTTCTTTTCCTCTATAGCTGAATCTTTCTACCATTCTACTCAACTTCACTTCCTTACCATATGTTCCTAAGCCTTATAGCCGATTGCCATAAAAGCCGAAATCCCGAAAGCCTGTTTTTCTTCTGTGTCGATTTCTCTTAGCCAAACCCTCTGATTCTTCTCCATATTTTTGGCCGATTCTCTCATCCTCTGAACCCTAAAGTTTCGTCGACAAAACCACCATAAAACTCTCATATTTCATCTTTCTCTTCACTATTTCAAAAAGCCGAAAACCCCATAGTCTTAGGGGCATAGTCGAATCTTTAAGACCTTTGAAGATTGGATTCCTGCTAACGTTTGAAGAGGGTAGATCTGCATCAAAATCAAATAGAAACTGAAGTGGAATCATTGACGGAAGGAACCGGTGGTATGTTTTCGAATCTATTCTTTATTTCAGGTTTTAAAAAAGCCGAAACCCCTAAAGGCTTAGGGAGGCTGTCGATTGGGCCCTATGGCTCTAAGGGTTGTGACAATTGTTTTATTATGATGTTAGTGTGATCTAGAGGCTTCTGGTCGAAGGCTTGGACAAGTGGAACGACTGGATTAAGCCTAGTCGCTAGTTTCGGCAAAGGTAGGATCTCTAGTGTTTAAAGTGTTAATGGCCGACTGTTGGTAAGGAGATTTGTATACAAGTTGTTATGGATTCGTAGGTAACGTATTAGTAATTAACTGTAGGCAACTCGTGTGTGGAACTCGTCAGCGTTTCGTCGCAAGCAGGTGTGTAACTGACACCCTCCCATAGACTAGATCGACAAAAGTCGAAAAGCCAAAATGCCAAAAAACTGGTATTTTGTGGACTTGCGAGTGTGCGAATGCTCATGAGGTAGATCGATTTACGTATTTGGTAAATTACATTGTTTAGACTGCAGAGTGCATGATTTTTGTGCCTGAGATATTTTTTGGGCTTAATGGGCCAAAATTGGGATAATGGGCCAACGGGCCCAATTCGGTAAGAACACTCGGTAAGTGTTTTTGTTAGTACGTGAATAGTAGAAATATGCATGAAAACCCCCAAAATAGATAAATTATTAGAATACCCTTAAGTATGAAAATTACTGTTATACCCCTAGGTGTAAAATGACCATTATACCCCTAGGGTTAATTTGACTGAAAAGCATGATGATCTGACTTTGTATGATGTATACCATGATTTGTATATCTGTTGCATAGGGACATGGGTTATATTTATGGAGGAAGCGTCCTGGTGGCTATGCCACAATTATCTGTTCTGGTGGCTCTACCACAAATATCTGTTCTGGTGGCTCTGTCCACAAATATCTATATCTGGTGACTCATCACACTATCTGTTCTGGCAGCCATGCTGCAAATTCTATGGCGTGTAGCGGTTGGGTGGGTCGAGTAGTCTCCTCACATGGTGTAAGGATGGTACGGGGGTGTATACGGTTAGATATGGTTGGGTTTCTGCATAAACATGTAATTTTTGTTCTGTTCTGTTATGGGCCTATGGGCTTCATTCTCAATCGCTTGCAGGCCGAGGCCAATTTCATTTGTTTCTGTGGTTTGAACTGGTTTAGACTATGGTTGGTTTATTTTACACACTGAGTTTTCTAAACTCACCCATTATTTTCATCCACGCAGGTAATCCCCAACCATAGTGGGCTTGGAGCTGTGAGGGATTCAGAGTGGCCACTCGTTCTGCAAATTTGGTTTTCTTCTGGTGAATTGGACATCTTTTTATTTACTTTTATGATTTGGGTTTTAAGTTTTAATAAGGCCGCTTTAATGATTTGTAAATGGTTTTAATATGTTCTATTAGAATAGGTATGATATTATCTTAATCGCTGAAACTGATTAGTGTAGGGGCACGTTTTCAAATACAGTAACTAATTTTAAAATATCACGACAACAAACCAAAACTTCTACAACGAAAATATTTTCCAAAATTAATCACTTTTCCTTAAAACTGGATTTAATTGAATTGGTTTCCTAGGAGCATACGCTAAGTTAAGGTGTGGCAATGGTGGTGTGCATGTCTAGGATTGGATCCGAAGGGTGCTTGGTACTTAAGGAGTCCGATGGACTCGCCTCGTCTTTTTCGGTTTCCTACCTGGTGCACAACTACCATTCACTTTAAACCATAATAAAAACATCCTTTGAACACCAAGCCTGATTTTCTGGACTAAAAATAGAAAATGTTTTTGCACCTCGATTTGTACGTCGATCCGGTCCATAACGTCTGGGCGGGTTTGGGGTGTTACATTTAGTGGTATCGAGCCAGGTTGTAATAACTCGACTATGGAATGGGTCTATGAAAACAAAGATTTTCGAAAATAAAATTTGTACAAAAATTACGAAACTCAATTTTCAAATTTGGATCCTTAAAAAGGTGGTACCCGAATCTCCTGCCCAAGTCTGTAAGTATTATTCTGAACTTTTCTAAAATATTTTTTTCTTTTCCTGAATTATCTGTCTATGTTAACACCCTATTAGGATAATCTAGTGGGACGGTACTGAAACTATAGGAAATTTTGGTAATAGACTGAGACTGTAGCTAGACTTCGATTCTGCGAAAAACAAACTCTGAATTACTGTTTGTTCATAAAATATCTGTAATAAACACTGGAATATTTGATTAATGCATAAAAATTGTAATTAGATAATACGATATGAGTACGAGAGCAGCTCATAGAAGAGGCCGTGGACGTGGCCGAGGTAGTGTTCGAGCAGGAACTTCTTCTTCAGGGCATATGCCGACGGCAGAAGCACCGGTACCACCGGCAATAGAAGTAGAGTCTCATGATCGTGTTGCCGGGGATGATGTCCTGTCCTAGGCAATGCTTCGTGTCCTGGAAAGGGTTGCTGGGGTAAGTACAGGTAACGGAATTCGATGATATATTTTTGAGCGACTCCAAGCTAATGGAGTGGAGATCTTTAGGGGTGTATCTGGTGTAGCCCCGAATGTGGCGGAATATTGGTTGGAGGCCACAGAACAGATTATGGATTATTTAGACTACTCTGTGGAGCAGAAGCTGAAGGGAGCCGTATCGTTGCTACGAGACGAGGCTTATCAGTGGTGGCTCACTGTGAGAGACGGGACCCCAGCTGACAGGGTAACTTGGGAGTTGTTTAAGGCAGCCTTCAAAGGGAAATATGTTGGGGCGAGCTATGTGGACGCCCGCAGGAAGGAATTCTTGAATCTGATGCAAGAAGGTAAAACAGTTACTGAATACGAGGCTGAGTTTCTGAGGCTGAGCCGGTATGCCGTGGGAATAGTCGCTACGGAATATGAGCGTAGTGTGCGCTTCGAGGATGGTCTTAAAGATGAACTTAGGGTGTTGATTGCTCCGCAGAGGGAGCGTGACTTTGTGGTCTTGGTGGAGAAAGCTAAGATAGTAGAGGAAGTGAAGCGTGTTGAAAAGGAGAATCGGAGCCATTTTTGGAGGGATTCAGAACTTTCGGGTGGTGCAAATAGGAGTGTCAAGAGAGCAAGAGTGGAGGAGCCAATTCGGGCAGTTCAGATGAACGTGGTTAGACCATCAATCTGTGGAGACTGTGGTAAGGTACATCTGGGCGAGTGTAGGAAACGTTTCGGTGCCTGTTTCCGATGCGGATCTATGGAGCATAGAGTCAAAGATTATCCTCAGAAAATAGATCAGGTTCAAGTTGCGGAGCAGAGGGTTGCTCAACCAGTGAGAGGTGGACCACAACCATCGAGAGGACGTGGAAAAGGTAGGGGCGAAAATAGTAATAGTCGAGGGCGAGGGGCACCTGGCAGGGGTGCCGAAAATGCTGAGGCTCGACAGCCAGTATTGCTATATGCAGCTCGTCGTCGAGAGGAGGGCGATACACCTGACGTTATAACTGGTACGTTCTTGGTTTATAGCATGCCGTATACTACTTTGGTGGATATTGGATCTACTCATTCCTATGTTACATGTGCCATATCTGAGTCGTTGGGTGTGCACTTTGAGGTGATTGTGAGTGGGGTAACTGTACTAAGTCCTTTGGGTTACTCGGTTAAAGTAGACAAACTGTTTAGGGATGTGCCTTTAGAAACCCAAGGTAATATTTTCTCTGGGGACTTGATGGAGTTACCGTTCGGAGAATTCGACCTCATTCTGGGAATGGACTGGCTTGTTAAGCATAGGGCGACTCTGGATTGTGCTGCTAAATGAATGGTGTTAAGGACCATGAAGGGGGAAGAGGTTATGGTAATAGGTGAGCGAATGGATTATTTGTCCAATATGGTGTCGGCATTGAGAGCCAAAAAATGGATTTGTAAAGGTTGTGAGGCCTATTTGGCATTTGTAAGTCAGGCGGAAGATGAGGGACTGACAGTGGATAAGGTTAGAACCGTTAAGGAGTTCCAAGATGTTTTTCGGAGGAGCTTCCGAGACTGCCTCTGAACTGAGAAGTCAAATTTGGAATCGACTTGCTGCCTGGAACTGCACCAGTGTCCATCGCACCGTATAGGATGGCACTAAAGGAGTTAGTGGAGTTAAAAGCAAAAATTCAAGAGTTGCTGGATAGGGGCTTTATTAGGCCAAGTGTGTCTCCGTGGGGAGCACCAGTGCTATTCGTGAGAAAGAAGGATGGGACGATGCGGATGTGTATTGATTATCGACAGTTGAACAAATTGACGATTAAGAATAAGTATCCACTACCAAGGATTGACGATCTGTTCGACCAACTTAGAGGAGCTTTTGGATTTTCCAAGATCGACCTTCGATTTGGATAGCATCAGTTAAGGGCCAAAGAAGCAGATATCCATAAGACGACATTCAGAACTTGGTATGGTCATTACGAGTTTCTGGTGATGCCATTTGGACCGACAAACGCTCCTGCAGTGTTTATGGATCTGATGAATCGTGTATTCCAACTATTTTTGGATCGGTTTGTAGTCGTCTTTATTGACGATATTCTGCTATATTCTAAAACTGAAGCGAAACATGATGAGCATCTCCGCATTGTGCTGTAAGTGTTAAGGGAGAAAGAACTTTATGCGAAATTCAGAAAATGTGAATTCTGGTTGAGGGAGGTAACCTTCTTAGGACATGTTGTCTCTGCTGAGGGGATTAAGGTGGACCCACGAAAGATTGAAGCAATTTTGGAATGGAAGCCACCTAGGTTGATGTCGAAAATACGGAGTTTCCTAGGGTTGGTAGGATACTACAGAAGGTTTGTGGAAGGTTTTTCTGTGATGGCAGCGCCTTTGAAAAAACTCATAAGGAAAGGAGTACCGTTTGTTTGGACGGACAAGCAACAGGAAGCTTTTGAGAAGTTGAAGAAAGTTTTGACTGAAGCATCTGTGTTGATTCAGCCGGAGTTTGGGAAGGATTTTACCGTGTACAGTGACGCATCACATGTGGGTTTGGGCTGCGTGTTGATGCAAGAGGGTAAGGTGGTTACTTATGTATCATGAAAGCTTAAGCCTCACGAAGGAAACTATCTTACTCATGATTTGGACTTGGCAGCAGTAATCTTTGTGCTTAAGATTTGGAGACACTACTTGTTCGAAGAGAAGTGTATTATATACACAGACCATAAGAGTCTCAAGTACTTGCTGACTCAGAAGGAGCTAAACCTTAGGCAAAGGAGATGGATAGAGTTGCTTAAAGATTATGATTGTATGATTGAGTACCACCCAGGCAAGGCTAACGTGGTAGCTGATGGTCTAAGTTGAAGAGCTATATCTAATCTGAGAGCAATGTTTTCTCGTCTGAGTCTGTCTGATGATGGTAGTCTGTTGGCTGAGTTGCAAGTAAGGCCAACCTGGTTGGATCAGATTAATAAGAAGCAGTTGAGAGATAAATCTTTGGTTGCTCGTTTCCAGGAGGTTAAGGAAGGGGAAACTTCTGAGTTTGGGTTGAATAATGAAGGAGTTCTGTGATTCCGAGGGAGAATTTGTGTTCCGAAGGACTCTGACTTGAGGCAGTCGATATTGAAGAAACCTCATGGGGGACTTTGTGCCATGCATCCTAGAGGGAATAAGTTGTATCACGACTTGCGAAAATTGTATTGGTGGCACAGGTTTAAGCGGGAAGTAACGGAGGTTGTAGGAAATGTTTGACATGCCAAAGAAGTGAAAGTGAGCATCAATCGCTTTCAGGGGCTTTGCGGCACAGGTGAAGATACCACTTTGGAAGTGGGAGAGGGTAACCATAGACTTTGTGAGTGGGTTACCCTTGACACCAACAAAGAAAGACTCGGTTTGGGTGATCATAGATAGGTTGACCAAATCGGCTCATTTCATACCTATCTGCACCGACTTTTCACTCCAGAAGTTAGCCAAGTTTTATGTGGCGGAGATCGTGCGACTTCATGGTGTCCCAGTTTCAATCATTTTTGATCAGGATCCCAGATTTACATCTCGGTTTTGGTAAAAGTTGCATGAGGCATTGGGAACGTGATTGAATTTTAGTAAGGCTTTCCATCCCCAGACTGATGGTCAGTCGGAAAGGGTTATTCAGATTCTGGAGGACATGTTGAGGGGATGCGTTATTGACTTCCAAGGTAGTTGGGAGGATTACTTGCTGTTGGCAGAGTTTGCGTACAACAACAGTTATCAAGCGAGTTTTCGAATGGCATCGTATGAAGCGCTGTATGGACGAAGGTGTCGTACCCCTAGTTGTTGGACCGAACTGGGAGAGCGGCGGGTTCTTGGACCCGAGTTGGTAGCTGACACTGAGGATAAGGTCAAAGTAGTCAGAGATCGATTAAAAGAAGCTGCTGATAGGCAAAAGTCGTATGCGGATTTGAAGCGCAAGGAGATTGAGTACTCAGTAGGTGATATGGTCTTCTTGAAAGTTTCTCCTTGGAAGAAGATATTAAGGTTTGGTAAGAAAGGCAAGTTGAGTCCGCGGTTCATTGGGCTTTATTGGGTTTTGAAGCAAGTAGGACCAGTGGCATATCAATTGGAATTACCCCCAGAGTTAGACAGGATTCACGATGTTTTTCACGTCTCTATGTTAAGGCATTATCGTTCTGACCCTACTCATGTCGTGCCGGTTGCAGAGATTGAGGTGCAGCCTGATTTGACTTTCGAGGAAGAGCCTGTGCAGATATTAGATCGAGATGTCAAGGTGTTAGAAGGAAATATGTTCCTTTAATAAAGGTGCTTTGGCGTAATCACGGCAGGGAGGAAGCTACTTAGGAGCCAGAAGAGGCGGTGCGACAACAATACCCTCATCTGTTTGAATCAGGTAAATTTCGAGGACGAAATTTCTTTAAGGAGGGTAGAGTTGTAATGCCCCAATTTTCGGGACTTTTGTGAATTTTGGTGAATTTTTAAATTTCTGTGTTTTGACTACTGAGTGTAAGTCTAAGTATGTTAGTAGGCCTCTAGAAGGCCCAAGTTTAAGATAAAATCCGAAAGTTTGAGCTAATTTTAATTCTTAGGGGAAAAAAGGGTTCTGGTAAGTTGGGCTTTTAAGATTTAAATGGGTAAAATAAGCCACAAGAAGGCAGGTGGCAAAGTGGCATATGACGCCACTAGGGTGCTAAAAAGGTGGCGTGTGGATGACTAGGGAGACCTAAGGTTCAAGTCACAAGGTGAGCAAATATTAGTATTAATTTTTATGTACAGAAAGGGGATGTGATGGAACTCAGGTGGAACTCTGTTAGGAAGAGTTTGAGCTGCTCAGGAGATCGAGTAAGAAGGAGAAAATGGAGAATATTTAGGAGCTGATTAGGGAGTGTAGTATTGGCCGAATGGTGGACTCTTGCGGAGCAAGAGTTGGCCGGCCAAGGGTTTCTGTAGAGGGCAAAATTCGGCTAGGTCTATTGATAGTTATAATTTCGGCATTTGGGGAAAAAGTTGTGCCGTTTTTGATCATTCTTCTCTTCTCCTATTCCCTTTTCTTCTTCTTTTCCTCTATAGCCGAATCTTTCTACCATTCTACTCAACTTCACTTCCTTACCATATGTTCCTAAGCCTTATAGCCGATTGCCATAAAAGTCGAAATCCCGAAAGCCTGTTTTTCTTCTGTGTCGATTTCTCTTAGCCAAACCCTCTGATTCTTCTCCATATTTTTGGCCGATTTTTTCATCCTCTGAACCCAAAATTTTTGTCGACAAAACCACCGCAAAACTCTCATATTTCATCTTTCTCTTCACTATTTCAAAAAGCCAAAAACCCCATAGTCTTAGGGGCATAGTCGAATCTTTAAGACCTTTGAAGATTAGATTCCTGCTAACATTTGAAGAGGGTAGATCTGCATCAAAATCAAATAGAAACTGAAGTGGAATTGTTGACGGAAGGAACCGGTGGTAAGTTTTCGAATCTATTCTTTATTTCAGGTTTTAGAAAAGCCGAAACCCCTAAAGGCTTAGGGAGGCTGTCGATTGGGCCCTATGGCTCTAAGGGTTGTGACAATTGTTTTATTATGATGTTAGTGTGATCTAGAGGCTGCTGATCGAAGGCTTGGACAAGTGGAACGACTGGATTAAGCCTAGTCGCTAGTTTCGGCAAAGGTAGGATCTCTAGTGTTTAAAGTGTTAATGGCCGACTGTTGGTAAGAAGATTTGTATACAAGTTGTTATGGATTCGTAGTTAACGTATTAGTAATTAACTGTAGGCAACTCGTGTGGGGAACTCGTCAGCATTTCGTCGCAAGCAGGTGTGTAACTGACACCCTCCCATAGACTAGATCGGTAAAAGTCGAAAAGCCAAAATGCCAAAAAACTGGTATTTTGTGGACTTGCGAGTGTGCGAATGCTCATGAGGTAGATCGATTTACGTATTTGGTAAACTACAGTGTTTAGACTGCAGAGTGCATGATTTTTGTGCCTGAGATATTTTTTGGGCTTAATGGGCCAAAATTGGGATAATGGGCCAACGGGCCCAATTCGGTAAGAACACTCGATAAGTGTTTTTGTTAGTACGTGAATAGTAGAACTATGCATGAAAACCCCCAAAATAGATAAATTACTAGAATACCCTTAAGTATGAAAATTACTGTTATACCCCTAGGTGTAAAATGACCATTATACCCCTAGGGTTAATTTGACTGAAAAGCATGATGATCTGACTTTGTATGATGTATGCCATGATTTGTATATCTGTTGCATAGGGACATGGGTTATATTTATGGAGGAAGCGTCCTGGTGGCTATGCCACAATTATCTGTTCTGGTGGCTCTACCACAAATATCTATTCTGGTGGCTTTGTCCACAAATATCTGTATCTGGTGACTCTGTCACACTGTCTGTTCTAGCAGCTATGCTGCAAATTCTGTGGCGTGTAGCGGTTGGGTGGGTCGAGTAGTCTCCCCACATGGTGTAAGGATGGTACGGGGGTGTATACGGTTGGATATGGTTGGGTTTCTACATAAACATGTAATTTCTGTTCTGTTCTATTATGGGCCTATGGGCTTCATTCTGAAATCTGTTCTGGGCTGAGGACAATTTAGTTTGTTTCTTTGGTTTGAACTGGTTTAGACTATGGTTGGGTTATTTTATGCACTGAGTTTTCGAAACTCACCCCTTATTTTCATCCACGCAGGTAATCCCCAACCATAGTGGGCTTGGAGCTGTGAGGGATTCGGAGTGGCCACTCATTCCGTAAATTTGGTTTTTTACTAGTGAATTAGACATCTTTTTATTTACTTTTATGATTTGGGTTTTAAGTTGTAATAAGGCCGCTTTAATGATTTGTAAATGGTTTTAAGATGTTCTACTAGAATAGGTATGATATTATCTTAATCACTGAAACTGATTAGTGTAGGGGCACGTTTTCAAATATAGTAACTAATTTTAAAATATCACGACAACAAACTAAAACTTCTGCAACGAAAATGTTTTCCAAAATTAATCATTTTTCCTTAAAACTGGATTTAACTGAATTGGTTTCCTAGGAGCATACGCTAAGTTAAGGTGTGGCAATGGTGGTGTGCATGTCTAGGATTGGATCCGAAGGGAGCTTGGTACTTAAGCAGTCCGATAGACTCACCTTCTCTTTTTCAATTTCCTACCTGGTGCACAGCTTCCATTCACTTTAAACCATAATAAAAGTATCCTTTGAACACTAAGCCTGATTTTCTGGACTAAAAATATAAAATGTTTTTTCACCTCGATGTAGCATGTTAGATCCGGTCATAACGTCTAGGCCGAGTTTGGGGTGTTACAAAATCCCGACATTCCCCAATCATAACTATCTTGGCCTCCTTCTCAGTTCTCAAAACGACCCTCTTAGTCGCACAATCTAGACTTACTCGGTGCTTGACCAGCCAGTCCATACCCAGAATTAAGTCGAACTCCTCAAATGGAAGCTTCATCAGATCAGCCAGAAATACTGTCCTTTGAACCTCTAACGGAACGTCTCTATACAGTCTACTGACCTAGACAGATTGCTCCAAATGACGCATAACAGTCACCCCACTAGAAGTATTCTTAACTGGAATCCCAAGGTTTCAGACACAGTATTAGCTACGTAAGAGTGTGTAGAGCCTCTGTCTATCAGTACAAGGTAAGGTACATTATGAATTAAAAACGTACCCGTGATGACATCCGAAGCATCTCTGTCCTCACACCGACGAGCAACATAAACAAGAGCAGGCTGCTTCGCCTCAGTATGACCAACACCTCTGCCCGGTGCTCTCTGTCCACGGTCCATGCTGATACTACCCCTAGCTTGGCCACGGCCCCTAGGTGGCTGCTGAACTACCCTCGGTAGCTGTGCTATACCAGAACCTAGAGCTTGCATCTGGTCGGCCCTCAGCAGACACTCTTTAACGCAGTGCTCAGTAGACCCACATCTCAAACATGCCCAATTATCCTCCAACATTCGCTTGGATAGTGTCTACCACAATGCCCACAAGGCAAGTTCCCAATAGATACAATAGGGGCCCCAACTCTAACTAGCCCATCAGATCTGACCTTTTTCTTAGGCCTTAGCGCAGAACTCGAAGGCTCCGAATCCCTCTTATTCTTGCATCTCTCATTTTCCCAGTTTTGGCGCTCAATGTACTTCACTTCTACAGTGACCTTCGCCTTCTCTACCAGTGCTGAAAAGTCACGCTCCCTCTAGGAGCCATCAGAACTCTTAAACTGTCCCTGAGTCCATCCTCGAAATAGACACAGCGCTCATATTCAGTCAACACCATGCCTCGCGCATAGTGACTCAATCTCAGAAACTCAGCCTCATACTCAGCCACTGAACAATCCCTTTACGTGAGATTCAGAAACTCACGTCTCCTAGCGTCGATATAGCTTACCCTCACATATTTATCTTGAAAAGTAAACTTATAAAAATCCCATGTCAATCGTTTGGGCTGAGTGCCCTCCTTAACGGTCAACCACCACTGGTATGCTTCATCTCCAAGCAAAGAAACAACACCCTTCAACTTCTGCTCGAGGGGTAAAATCCAAGTCATCCATGATTCTTTCAGTGGCCTCCATCCAGTACTCGATCACGTTAGGGGTGTCTCTAGTGAGACCTTTGAATAACTCAGTCCCATTAAACCAGAGTCATTCCATAACTGACCCTCGGCCCCCAGATCCAGTATTGGGCTCAGATACCCTCCCCAATATTCAGAGCATAGCCTGGGACAGTGCGTCGTCCCCAGCCATGCGGTCTTGAGACCTAGTCTCAGTCATAGGTGAAATCAGTGTCTCACTAGTATCCAAGTTAGGTAGGTTGCCAAAAGATGAGAACCCAGCTCGAACCGCTCTACGGCCTCTACCACGGCTTCTAGTACCCCGTCCGTAGATGCCTCGTGTGCTCATATCTAATCAAATTATCTGTATTAAGAGTTTTATGAATCAGTTACAATTCAATAATTATTCACATATATTTTATGTAAGCAGTTTTAATAGTTCAGAGTGTTTTTCGTAATTCACAATCTCAGTATATACTAACTAAAATGTTTTCAGAATAAACTATTAGTAGTATCTAATCGGTTTATTAGAGTATAGAGTACCTATAGGATCAGCGCCGGAGACTCGGTGTACCACATTCTCAATCAAAAATATTTCAAACCATTTTGAAATCATTTCTTCAAAACCAAGTTTAAAACCCAAATCCACAGCCAAGTTTTGTAACCTGGCTCTGATACCAATAAATGTAACACTCCAAACCCGACCTACATGTTATGGTCGAATCTGATGATGTCACATGCAATGGAAGTCAAAACGAGTTTGTCGAGTTAAAACCATTCCAGTTAATTAATCTTTAATTGACTCAGAAAAATTCACGTTCGTCGTTAGGTTCAAAATGTGACTTTTTAGCGGAAGCTTGTAAACTTTTTGTTTTAGAAAATCATTCGTTTTTAGGAAAACTTTAATTTTAAAAAAAACGTCATGTCTTTGTAGTGATAAAACTGGAAAGCAAAATATAATCTCAAATTTAAATAGTCAGTCCCAAAAGTCCCAATTACAAAAATAAATACCTGAATTATTAACGAGAAATTAATTAACTTAAAAAAAATGAATTAAAACAGTACGAAATAGTGGTGGTCACCGCTGAGTCATCCGCTACTCCGATCCATCTAATGTTGGGGATTACCTGAACAGATCAAACACAAAGGGTGAGTTTTCGCAACTCAGTGTGTAATCCCCACAGAATACATGCACACAGCATAATATTAAAAATCAATCATGTATATACAGTTTGGGCCTGAGCCCATTACAGAATCAGTGTGGACCTTAGCCCACTCAAATATAGAATTAGATATAAATTAGGGCCTTAGCCTATCTCAAATATGATATACAGATCAGTACAGAATATCAGAATCTTACCCACCAGCCTTTACACACCATCTCCGTCCAATCCTACACACCATATGAGGATTAAATCAACCCACCTATCCTTACACACTATGCTGTACTGAAATGCGGTACAAAGTCAAAATATCATAGCAAAGCTGCCAGATAACAGGCTTAAGAGCCTTTCAGACACTTCTTCCAATAAATCATCAACACATCCCGATGAAATGTAACATACATAAAATGTCATGCTATTATGCAATTACAGTTCATACATTCTTATTTCAGAATTCATGCTCAGTACAAAAATCAAACAGGCATATCACTCATATAGGGGTCTAAGTTATACATACTGACCCTACAGTAGGTCCACAGTCGACTCGAGCGACCCTATAGAACTTTTCAGAAAAATGGGCTCACACGACCATGTGGCATGCGTGTGGGCTTATAAGGCCCAAATTAGCCTTGGTCATGTGATCCACATAGCCTGGCCCAGAATTTCACACGCCCGTGTGGCCTACACGGCCTAAATCGGACGAGCTCGTATGTTGTACATGGCCTACCCAGCCATCATACGACCGTGTCATATGCACATGGCCTGGCTCATTGATCACACGCCTGTTTTTCGTTACATGGCCTACCACACGGGCAACCACACGCTCGTTTAGCGTCGACAGTAAGCTTTTTTAGCTTTTCACCGAACCCTATTTTCTATGTTTTGGGTACATACCTGGTTCTATTTCGATGTGAAAACTATCCCAAGCCTTCCAGAACCTAAAATTGATACCAAAAACCTTCTATAACTTGTTTTAATTCTCAAGTAAACGTATCTCATAAGACTGAAAACAGTTTAAGTAAGCGTTCCTCACTTACCCCTACACCACTAACAGTTTGACTACGATTCCCAAAAAGTAACGTCACGACCTTCTTGATTTGCTGCTACCAAAACACAATTCTGGTACTAAAAAGAAAATGGAACTAATCGTTCTATCGATTCAAAAGAAGAACACCCTACTCGATAAAAAGAATACTACCGTACTTACTCACACACGAAGAATCATGAATAGGGAAACCGTAAATTGAAAGCAAATAGTTGCCAATAGAGAATAAAGAAAAAAGAAAACAGTGAAAGAGGAAAAGATGAAAGAGAAATCGGTAGAAAAAGAAAGGAAGAAATTTGACATCAGAAAGAAAAGAGACTTTTTGGAGAAACAAAAAAATTGATCACATTTCCCTAATTTCTCTCCACTAACCCACTACTCAGAATTCCTGTTTGACCGAAACTCTCTCGGTCAAACGACAAAAAACATACTCCTACGCTCTCGCAGAGATTCGAACACAAGACCTTCAGCAATCTGACATTCAACTTAACCACCAGATCAGCAGGCTCATTCTGTTATTAACTTACCAACAATTAAACTTAAGCCCTTTTAGTAAGGTTAAGGCTTTATTTAGAAAAATAACAAAATTTACCCAAAACAAGGCTTGAACTTGGGACTTCTCACACACACCCAGACCACTTAACCACTGAAGCAGATACACATTTTTGTCAAAAATTTACAAAAGTCGAAAATTTTTTTTAGGGCGTTACAACTAAAGTATTAAGAAAGGAGAAAGGTTTAGGAAAAAATCTTTGTAAAGGGACAGGGAATTGATTAAGCATGGCTTTGTATGAGAGATTATAATGATATAATGTACCATGATGAAAAAAGAAGGGGTCAACATTAAAGTTACTAGAAAAGTTTATGGTTTTAAAAAAAAAGGTAAATGCAACTAAGCTTATTTATCTTTATTATAAAGAGAAAAATATTATTTGGATAACTAAGAGGGAGGAAGGATTTATAAATGAGATAATGGTGAATCTACAATAGGATGAGGAGCTTCCTTTGGGGATAATTGATTAATTTGACAATAATGGATTCTGAACGTGCCCCTAAATAGTTCAAATTTAAGATTATATAGGTTGAACATGAGGAGTGTGAGCAGGTGATCAAGAAGGGATGAAGTGCATTGTTTAATCATTCGAATGCTTTTAATGTTGTTTAAAAATTGAAGAGTTGGAAAAGAAAATTGATTAAGCGAAGGAAAAGGGTGTTTCCAAATAATAAAAGAGTAATTGAGGATTTAATGTATAATTTGATATATTACATAATAGTAAAAACTTAAAAGTAACAATGTAAAGAAATGGAAAAAAAAATGAGCTAAAGAAAGCTTGGTACAAGGAGGAAAAGTATTGGAACCAAAAGTCTAGGATTAAATGGTTAGATTTTGGTGACAAAAATACCAAATTCTTCCATCAATATACATTGCAAAAGATGTGGGAAATAAGATAGGTTGTCTAAAAGCTATCGATGGTCAGTAGATTGAGAATGAGAAACAAATTCAAGAAGAGTTTAACTATAAAGATTTGTTCACTACTTAAGAGCATACGGTTTGGGGTTGAATATCACAGGAGGTGCCAAAGTTGATAGCTAAGAAGGTG
The DNA here is from genome assembly GCA_025698465.1 of Gossypium longicalyx. NCBI lineage: Eukaryota > Viridiplantae > Streptophyta > Magnoliopsida > Malvales > Malvaceae > Gossypium > Gossypium longicalyx. The sequence continues at coordinate 24,330,468 of CM046998.1, read as the reverse complement.
AATAAGGTTCTGACTACGGAAATGGAAGTTAAGGAAATAAAGTAGCCAGTGTTCAGTTTATGTGCAATAAGGGCACTCGGGCTTAATGGCTATAATGATGTAGTTTATCAAAGGTATTAGGAGATTGTTAGGGATAAGATAGTTGAAATGATGCAGAGTTTCTTTTGGGATTGGCATATGCTGAGAGTGATTAAAAGAATAGACATTGTGGTAATTCTAATGGTGAAAAAAACTAAAGGGGGTAGCTTAGTATAGATCAATCAACTGTTGTAATTTTGTTTACAAAATTGTGTCTAAGATATTGACATAATGATTACAACAGTATATAAGATTACAGATAATGGGGAATCATAGTATATTGGTAGAGAAAAGACAAATATATGACAATATTATGATTGAAGTGTGTTTTTCCACTATTTATGCTTAAGAAAGAAAAGGAAAAAATTGTTAGGATTTTTGTGTCCTTAATTTAGTAATTTCATCATATTTGATAAATTACTAAAAAGGTCAAATTGATTATTCATGGAAATAAACAAAATTTATTCATTATCTCTATATTAGACTCTCCTCGATAGTTTTTGCAAGTAAATCAAAATGTATAAGCAAATATTGGCTCATTAATTGCCTAAGATTTAACTAATATGAAATTACATTATATAGATGGATTATAATGCAATAAGACAACTTATATTAGTAGGTAATCTAGATTGCCCGTAGTCCGCAGAATTATATTAAGCAAATGATGTAAATAATAGGGGACTATTATATCATTTATAAGTTCAATTAGGGAGATAGCTTGTCTTGACATGAACCAAGTTGAATCAATCTTAGATTCGTTTATGGATTTATTCACTTATGACGTTCATTGTGTGACTTACCTAAATCCTAAGTAAGTGAATGACCATGTGTGTGTAACTAATGTGCTTTGATATATTGAAAACTTGTGCTCTCATGGTAGTGGGCCAAAAGTATGTTTGGTACATGACTTATGCATGATATGACTTCACTCACAATAGTGAAACCATAGCTTAATAAAGAGTAAATGATATCCTTTCATTGACATTTTATGTATTATACAAATGAAATATGGTCAATGTTCATTTGTCTAGGACAAATGGTTTTATAATTACTAATTTGAGTAAGGATGATTTTCATTGTTGAAGATACAATGGTGATCATGAGATAAAATGAATTGAATTAGGTGAATGAATTTAACTTGAAGGGATCATGTATATCTTATAAGGGTAACACACATGTGACAAGATCATCGGACTAAAGCATGAAATTAGTAACTTTCATAATGGTATATAATAGGGAGCTCAACCATGATACTTTAGCTGAATGACTCCATGATTAAATGATTTGTAATTAATAAATGAAGAGTCGAAATTTGATTACAAATTATTAATGCCTTAATTATATATGTCGAATTTGTCCCTCTACTAGCTCAACACAACTCTTCCACAGATTGCATTTAACATGAATACTTGTATGGAACCATAAACAATTGAACAAGGAGGAATGGTTCATTAGATTTACTCATTGGAAAAATAGGTGCTTTTTCAGTTTAATGATTAGATTGGTCTGGGTTTAATTTAGTTACTCTAATATCTATTGAATTTGATTAAATGGTAAATTTAAAGTGGAGCTAAATTAAGTCATCATGTTATCTAATTATTTGGAATGGAATAAAATTAATTAAATAAAGTTATACATGCATTTTAATACACTAAAATCATTATGACTTTAACATGACTAAAATAGGACTTGTATAAATTATTTAATTGAAAAATAACTTTTAAGGTAAAAAAAAAGTCAACACATATGGGACCCAAGCAAATTTGTCTCCGGCACAATGATGTTCCATAATTTATAATTGATAAATGAAATTTCAAGAACATAATTTAATACTAATAAGTTGGAAATGAAGAGAATAATATTAAGAGAGACTTTTGATTCAAACTTAGCAAACTTAATGTTTAATCAGGCTTGGAATGTTGATACTAAAAATATGAAATATTAATGTAATTTAGTTATATCTTATTTCAGTTTCCTTCATGATTTTTATGTTAATTTAACTCACGAATTCGTAGATTGAATTTCTATTAATGTAAAAGTATTTTCAATGTTTGGTTACTATGAACAAACAACTTATGTTAAAATAGTTAGACGAAGGCATAATAGGTGTTTACCAAAAATTATGAGGAAGTATCAAAAATATTGTTTCGTCTAGGGGTGAGCGTTCAATCGAATCGAATAAATTTTTTTTGAGTTAATCGAGTTGACGAATCTCATTTTATCATTCTAACTCGATTTGAAATTTTCTCAAATCGAGTTAAGTGAGATGGAATTCAAATTGAATCAAATTGGATATATTTACTAATTTTTATTACGGGTTAGCTTTTTTATTTGTTTAATTGTTTCAATTCTCTTCTGATTTTTGTCATTATGTATTTTGAAATTAAAAAATACATTAAATATAAATAATGTGATTTTTTAATAAAAGTTATCTTAAAAATAAAATGTGAAATTGATACTAACATAAAATTTTATCACGAATATTTTATGGCATCATCAATAATTCAATTTTAATAAAAATTTATAAATATTTAATATGATTAAACAATTTAATAATATAAATAGTACAAAATGTGAAATTTAATTTAATTTAATAATATAAAGAATAGATATAAATATATATTTTTTTATAGAAAGACCAAAAAGGTCAAACTTCATTAAATTGAATCACTAATAACCAAGTCATGGGATAATCCATATTAAAATCCCAATTACAAGATTTCGCAATAGCATTTTTACAAATAAAGTCAGCTACCCTATTACAATTATGATTAGCCCAGCAAATAGTAGCCGAATGAAAATTATCCATCACATTTTAAATTTCATTTATGCACGTCCTCATGATGGTGATGTCCCTTCCATGTTTCTTCACTCTGATAAAAAGACTTGCATTGTCAATCTCAAAAACAATTTTAGAAATATTGAGAGCCCGCGACTTTTTCAGGCTTTCCTCAAAAACATATAATTTAGCCCATTCTGCCGACAACGTCTCTTCCTTGAAACCCCCTTCCAATGACGAAGCCCTCATTGTCTCTAATGATAAAACCATAACCAGTTTTGTTTTTGTTTATCGCTGCATCGAAATTAACTTTTGCGTAACCTCTCGGGTTTCTCTCATATTTTGTAAATAGTAATTGCAGGAACAATAGGGTCATTCATCATATTGTAGATGCGGAAGTCATGGCTTAAAGTTTTGGCTCTTTCCCAGACAACCTGCGCATTATCTTCCTTACCCCCAAATATAAAATTATTCCAGTTGTTCCAGCTATTCCAAAGGACTGTTATGAAGTCGGCAGTAGCTTTCTTATTCAGCACGCGCATAACATCCTCGAGCCAGTCTATGCAGCAATCATATTCTTTAACAAGCAGCCAGAGGCGAATACAGGGGGCTGGCAGTGGTCCTAGCCCCCCTAAATTGAAAAATTTATGTTTAGGCCCTTGAATTTTTTTTAAAATTTTAAATTAATAAAGGTAAAATTATATTTTGCCTCCCTCTAAAATTATAAAAATTCTATTTAATCCTTTAAAAATTATAAATATATAGACTATAAAAAATTAAAATTTCATTCGCCCCCCCTCAAAAATTTGTTCTGGCTTCGCCCTTGCAAGCAGCTTGTTGTCCAAGCCACCAATGGAGAGAGTAGCCTTCACTGTTGGGCAATCTTTAAGGGTGTGAATAAGAGTTTCTTTCTCAGTACCGCACCTTGGACAATCCTGCTGAAACCCTTGTTAAATGGAAGCAATCTTGGCATTCGTAGGAAGTATTTCATGACCTACCCGCCAAATAAAGACACAAATCTTAGGGAAGGTTTTCAATTTCCAAATAGCTTTCCAAAAAAAAAAAAAAAAAACAATGGGGGTCAAAACCCACAAGCTTCAGCATGAGCCAAGAGTATGTTGAGTTAGAGTAGTAGAAGCCATGCCGGTTGTGAAACCACATCACCTTATCCCTATGGTCCTTATCACCAACGGAAGGTTACATATTTGGTCTCCCAGGAAAGTTCCATATATCGCATGCATCCTATCTTTGTTCCATCTCTTGTTTTCATCAGTCCATAAGTCTTTAACCTGTCTCTCGTGAGGAGCCACCATAGCTAGGTTCATCTCATTATCGTTTAATCCCTCAAAACCACAATTTTCTGAACGGATATTGATGCTTGTGTCGTTTCCAACCTACCAACCAAAGTCATCCTTGAGGACCTTTGCAACTTCGTTAATATTGGACCAAGTAAATGATGGTTTGTCCATTGTTTTTGGCTAGAAAATATCACCCTCAGGGAAATACTTAGAGCTTAATACTTTATAGCAAAAAGTGTCTTTAACCGAGATGAGTCTCCACACTTGTTTACCGATGAGAGCCATGTTAAATAGGTGGAAGTTCCGAAAACCAAGACCACCCATACCTTTGAGGTAGCAAACTTTATCCCATGGAAGCATAGCCCTATACCTACCACTCTTTTTGCTCGCCCACCACATTCTACAAACCTTTGATTGCATGTTATCCACCATACGCCTAGGAGCCAAAAAAACCGAGAAGCATAAGTAGGAAGAGATTGAAGGGCTACTTTTATAAAGATTTCTTTACCACCAAAAGAGAGAAGTCTCTTTGACCAGCTATTAACCCTACAAGAAAATCGGTTAGTAATGTCATTAAAAGCCTTAGATTTTCTTTTACCAACAGAGAGAGGCAATCCAAGGTAATTGTCCAGGTTATCCACCACTTTCATGCCAAAAGAGACTCCCTAATAGAAAGACGATGCTCCCTAGGAGTATTTTGACTAAATAAAACCATGGATTTTTCAAATTTTATTTTTTGTCAAGAGAATAAGGCAAACTCTCTTATAATGTTTTAAAAAGCATCAAAATCCCTTTTTTTTTAAATTTTTTGTCTAGAGAATAAGGCAAACTCTCTTATAATGTTTAAAAAAGCATCAACATCCCTTTTGTAACTCCCTGATTAATTTATCCTTATTTCTGTAAGTATTTGACACAATTCTGTATTTGCTTCAGTGGTTAAGTGTTTTGGGTGTGTTTGAGAGGTCTTGGGTTTAAGTATCACCTTTGTTAAATTTTGTTATTTTTTGATCGAAACCTTACCCTTGTTCAGTAGGCTTATATTAAACTGCCTTTAAATTCATATTAGAATGAGCCTGCTGGTTCAAGTGGTAAGGGAATTGGTGTGTTGAAGGTCATGTGTTCAAGTTCTTACGCGAGCGTGAGTGTTATTTTTGCTCTGTTCTGTGATAGAGTTTTGGTGGAGTTAAAATTCTGTAGTGGTTGAGATTGAGAGGTTAGTGGGAGAGATTTGAGGATTTGGGGTGTTAATATTTTATTATTTTTAGTTTTTTCCTTTTTTAAAATTTTCCTCTCTTTCCAAAAAAATTGACGTTAGTTCTTCCCCCATTTTTCTATATTTCGTTATTTTTTCCAATTATGCAAAACTACTGTTGACTCATTGCGTTTTGAGAATTTCTTCGTTCTTCGTTCGATTGGTAAGTGAAGTTTTAGGTAATCTGTAACTTCTATTTTCTAACAGGGGTTTGAGTTATATCTGTTGTTTCGCGGAATCATAAGTAGTTAAGGATTGATTTTTGCCAATTCTTATGTAGGAGAATGCGGTGGTGAAAGAGATTCACTCTGACTATTTGAATCGTGTCGATTTTTGCTTTTGTCACTGGTAATTTTCTTACGTTATTTCGAAATTAGGAGTTGATTCGTTAAATGATTGCTAATTGGTTAATGGATTATTGTTTCTTAGGTTTCAGAGGGCTCGGAGTTGCTGTAGTGTCTTAAACGAACCGTGTCTGTACCCGAAATGCAGAAAAATGAACTTCGAAAAAAGTTAAAAAATTATTCTTTCGATGCTACACGGGCGTGTTCTCGCCCGTGTGGTTGGCCGTGTACGAGACACAGCCATGTGGTCAACGAAGACAAGGCCATGCACAAAACACGGTCGTGTGATGGTTGGAGTATGGTCATGTGGGCCACATAGGTGTGTGGGCCTATACGGGTATGCCATATGGGCGTGTGGGCCTACACGGACGTGTTGGCCTACACGGGTATGCTATATGGGTGTGTGGGTTTTGGGGGCCAGGCCGTGTGTGCCACATGGGTGGGCCTAATCTGGGCGTGTGGGCTCATATTTTTGAACTTTTTCCTAGGGTCGCACGGGTCGCCTCGATCAACTGTGGGCCTACCATAGGGTCAGTAAGGGTTGACCAAACCTTAAAATTATAGATCTGATAGTCTGATATTTGTTCTGAGTATGATAATGCTATGCATGTCTGATTATTCTAATATCAGTACATAAGTATGTTGAGCATGTCTAGTATGTTATTCTATATCTGTTTCTGTATATAATTGTGGGGTGGGATTTGTATATGAGGATGAAGTACTCTGTATGACGATCATTGCCTAAATTCTGACAGCTTGGCTACACATTATCTGACATGTGTCGTAACGACACATTATGGTGTGTAGGGATGGGAGGGTGTTTTTAACCTCACATAGTCTGATAAGATGGTCGGAGTTGGGGTGTAAAAGATGGGGGTAAGATTTTATATATCTGAACTGTATATCTGATTTTGTTTATTGTATCTAAAAAGGGCATGAGCCTGACACTGTAATTGTATATTTGCATACTTAATTCTGTTGGGTTACACACTGAGTTTACAAAAAACTCACATCTATTTGTCTGCTCTATTCAGGTAATCTACAGACTTAGGCGGATTGGTACAACGGAGCCTCTTGGTGACTAAGAGTTCGTAAACTGCTTAGGTTTATGGTTTTATTTTAAGGATTATTTTTGAATTTTTAAAATCATTGGACTCTCCGAACTTTTTGTTGATTTTCTTTTGGATTTGGATTTTTGTTTTAGTACCTAATTTGTGACTGATATCTAAAAAACTATGGTTTTTACTAAAATAAAGGTTTTCTAAAAATACAAACAGCTTTCTTTAAATACAACGTTTTTCGTAAGCTTTTGCTATAAAACACATTTTAAGGCAAACTGATTAATTGAATAAACGTTTTGACAATGGATAAGAGCAAATAAGAGTTGAAAACTGAAATGGTTTTAACGTGTAGATTTCGTTATCAAAACCCATTCTTTGTGACACCTCCAGATTTGGCCCTAATATCTAGGTCGGGTTTGGGGTGTTACATTTAGTGGTATTAGAGTCAAGTTGGAAAACCCAGGTTGTGAAATTTTGGGTTCCAAAATTGTATTTTAGAAAGAATTGGTTTCTAGTAATTTGAATAATTTAAGAAAGTTTGTGATACACCAAGTCTCCGACGCCGATCCTGTAAGTATTTCTGAAACTTAGATAGTACAATCTGAAAACACTATAGATAGCATTTTCTGAAACTGTACCAAAATAGTTAGAGACTGAAACTTTTAAAAACATCTCTGAACTTCTGATAATGTATGTATAAAATATCTATTAATAAATACTAGAACTGATGCATAAAACTTTATAATATAGATAAATTCAAATTATACAATGAGCACTCATGGAACTTGCGGACTTGGTATTCGTGGCCGTGATAGAGGTCGTAGGGGGGCTTGAGGGCAGTATGTCAAATCTAGATACGAGTGAGACACCAGTTTCGCCTGCTACTAAGATTGGGTCTCAAAGCCGTTCGGCTAGGGACGACGTTCATGTTGAGGATATATTTGAGAGGGTCGTTGGGCCCCATATTGGATCTAGGGACCGTGGGTCGGTAACTAAATGACTCCGGTCTAATAGTGCTGAGCTGTTTAGGGGTGTCACTAGAGTCGCCCCTACTGTGGCCGAGTATTGGTTGGAGGCCACAGAGATGATTATGAATGATTTGGACTGTACTCTCGAGCAAAAACTTAATGGTGTAGTCTCCTTACTTCGCGACGAGGTGTATCAGTGGTGGTTAATGGTTGAGGAGGGTACTCAGGCTGTTCGTCTAAACTGGGATTTCTTTAAGACCACCTTTTAGAGTAAGTACGTGCGGGTAAGCTATGTGGATACTCGTAGGCATGAGTTCTTGAATCTCACACAAGGAGATAGATCTGTGGCTGAGTATGAGGCCGAGTTTCTGAGGTTGAGTCGTTACGCTCGAGGCATGACGGCGTCTAAGTATGAGAGGTGCATCTGGTTTGAGGATGGCTTGAAGGATAACTTGAGGGTACTGATTACTCCACAGAGGAAGTAGGAGTTTACGGTTCTGGGGGAGAAGGTAAAGATCACCGAGGGTGTTAAGCGCATAGAGCGCCAGAATAGGGACCGAGAGAGAGGTAAGAATAAGAGGGATTTAAAGGCCTCTAGTTCTGCTCAGAGGCCTAAGAAAAAGGCCAGACCTGATGGGCTGGTTAGAGTGGTGGCTTCTATTGCTCCAACTGGGATTCAGCCTTGTGGAGATTGTGATAGGCACCATTCGGGCGAGTGTTGGAGGAGGATTGGATATTGTTTAAAGTGTGGATCTTTATAGCACTGTATTAGAGAGTGTCCTTATCAGGCTGATTAGATGCAAGCTTCGGGACCGGGTTCTATACAGCCTTAGAGGGCAGTTTAACAGCCAGCTAGGGGGTGTGGACTGGCTATGGGTGGTAATGGTATGGGTCATTGGCAGAGAGCACCAAGTAGAGGTGCCTGTCAGATTGAGGCGAGGCAGTCTGCATTGGTTTATACCGGTCGACGTCAAGAGGATAGAGATGCTCTAGATGTTATCATCGGTACATTCTTAATTTTTATGTACCTTATATTACTTTAATAGACACAGGTTCTACACACTCTTATGTAACTAGTCTGTATCTAAAAACTTAGGAATTTCTGTCGAGAGCACTTCTAGTGAGATCACAGTATTGAGCCTGTTGGGGTAGTTTGTTTGGGTTGGTAAACTTTATAGGGATGTTCAGTTAGTGGTGCAGGGGCTGTTTTTTTTTGGCTAATTTGATGGAGCTTCTGTTTGGGGAGTTCGACTTAATTCTAAGAATGGATTGGTCGGTTGAACACTGTGTTGGCTTGGACTGCATATCTAAGAGGGTTGTTCTGAGGACTGAGGATGATAAAGAAGTGGTTGTGATATGTGAGCGTCAAGATTATCTATCCAATGTGATCTCCGCGCTTGTGGCTGAGAAATTGGTTTGAAAAGGGTGTGAAGTATATTTGGCTTACACCAGTGTTTCTATTTCTGGGGACTCTCCTATTGGGGATATTAGAATAGTGAGGGATTGTCCAGATTTCTTTCCTGAGGAGTTACCGGGTTTACCTCCTAATCAAAAAGTTGAGTTTGGAATGAAGCTTCTACCAGGTACAGCTTCGGTGTCCACCGCTCTCTACCAAATGGCACCAAAGGAGCTTACAGAGTTTAAGGCTCAACTTCAAGAGCTTTTGGATCGTGGTTTCATCTGCCCCAGTGTGTCTTCATGGGAGGCACCGGTTCTATTTGTGAAGAAAAATGATGGCACCATGAGGATGTGCATCAATTATTGGCAACTGAATAAGCTAATAGTGAAGAATAAGTATCCACTTTGAGGATCGACGATCTGTTTGATCAGTTCCGAGGGGCTTCAGTGTTATCAAAAATTGATCTCTGTTCTGGGTATCATCAGTTGAGAGTTAATAATGTGGATGTTCAGAAGACTGCATTTAGGAATCGTTATGGACATTACGAGTTCCTAGTTATGCCTTTTGGTCTGACGAATGCTCCGGCAGCATTCATGGATTTGATGAACTGAACGTTTTAGCCATATCTAGATTAGTTCGTCGTGGTCTTCATCGATGATATTCTGGTTTACTCTAAGAGTAAGGATAAGCGTGATGAGCATCTTAGAGTAGTGCTTCAGATTTTTCGTGAAAAATAGCTCTATGCAAAGTTGAGCAAGTGTGAGTTCTGATTACGAGAGGTAACTTTTCTAGGGCATGTGGTTTCTGCTGAGGGGATCCGTGATAATTTGAGGAAGATTGAGGCTGTGCTTGATTGGAAACAGCCTAAGAACATTTCTAAAATCCGTAGTTTTCTGGGTCTTGCTAGGTATTATCGGTAGTTTGTCGAAGGGTTCTCTCTGATTACAGCTCTTTTGACTAGCTTTTGTGGGAGGGTGCTCCTTTTGTTTGGAAAATATTTTTTTTTACTCCAAAAATATATTTCTCATGCTCAATACTAATTTTTAGCTACTGAAAATTTTAAAAGCATAAAAAAAATATAAGGTAGCACAAAAAATACAAGGGATTATAAAAAAATTTGAGAATGTATCAAAAAAAGGTGAAACATGTACCAAAAAAATGTGATGGAATACCAAAAATTAGACTAAACTTAAGAAAATGCCATTTTTTAAAAAGAAATTACAAAAATAGGCCAAAATTTTGAAATTTACAGAAATGGGCCGATTTTGGTAAAACGCTTCTAGCTGGAAGTAGGGGTGAGCAAATTCTGATTCGATTCGAAAAACTTGATAAAAAATTCAAATTTTGAATTAAATTGTTTGAGTTATTTGAGCTATTTAGATCAACTCAAATAAAAAAAGTCAAATTTTTCAGTTTAACTCGAATACGAATTACACAATTTGAGTTATCCGAAAATCTAAATAAGAACAGACAAAACAGTTGTTTTGATAAATGTTTACCTTTTTTAAAGTTAAAAGTCAAAACCATTAAGTTATAAGGCAAAACTATGTTGTTTTGATAATTGTTTACTCATTAAGTTAAAAGGCAAAACCATTATATTGTTTATATAGTTAAATAATCTTGTACTTTTTTGTCTACTAGTTAAATAATTGATCCATGTAAACGCAACATTGAGTATAAATAATAATATTTGTTAACTTGACTCGAAATTTTTTTGACTTGACTCAATTCGAAAAAAATTTCAAATCGAGTTCGGTTGCTAAAATAGAATTCGTCAATTCGATTAACTTGAAATTTTTTTACTCGATTCAAACTCAACTCAATCGAATACTCACCCCTAGTTGGAAGCGTTTTCTGCGTGTCGCCAGTAAAATGCTTCTAGTTGGAGGCACTTTTTGCCACATCAGCACTATAAGTGGCAACATCTTTTTTTTTTGTTCCACCTATTAATGAGGAAATAAACTTACAAAACATGCCTTTATACAAACCCAAAGTCTCATTTCACTTGTTTTCTTGAACAATGTGAGATATAATATATGTGTATATATAGACTCATGAATAGGTTTTCAAGTCAGACTCAATAGAATTTGATCAATCATTTTTCTGTCATTGAGGTGGAGAACTGACCCAAGAATTCTCTTTCTTTATCATTAATCGAATCACTATTCGCGACCCAGGATTCTATTTTCTCATCAATCTAACCACCGCCCACATTTTTTCTTTTTCTTATCAATGAATAGATCTCTTTACTTGTATGACTTAGATATATCGTATTTTTCAAAAAATGATTTGGTTGATGGGATTTGGTATGATACTTATGAGATCGATGATATCGAAGAGATTGATATTCAAATATTTCTTCTTAGAACGTATTGATTTGACCCCATAAGCGGGACCACCACCCCATAGCATATTGCTACCAAAAGCAGAATGCCATATTCCTTCTAGAGAATCTCCTAATTGTTCCAGAGCAACTAGAAAGAGATTCTTTAACCAGAAAGAGTTTTGTTCAAATGTAGGATATCTATCCAGAAGTTTTCGCAACTCAATCATGTATGATGGAATCATCAAAGTTTTGACCTTTTTGAGCTCGGTCTGTAACTCATTATAGGCTTGGGAAACATAGGTAGACAACGTGTATATAGTCTCATGAATAGGTTTAATTATAAAAATAAATTTAAGATAATTGTTCAATATAAATTGTGAATTCTTTAAGACATAAAGATTATAAAATTTAAGTTGTCAAATATAGATTTTAACTAGTATGCAATGTGGAAATTAATAATTTTAAATACTCATTTTAAAAATAATATATATTTAACCTTGTTTCTTTATTATATTAGATATAGACTTTAGATTCACACTTTCATATAAATCAATCACTTTAAATACAATAGTTAAACATTAAAAAAAAAGACATCGAGTTTATTATTAATCACATAAATACAATCACTTTATGATTTTTAAAGTCTATATCACTTTATTAAAATCTATATTTATATCACTTTATTAAAATCTATATTTGACATACTCAAAAAATAATTTTAATTTTTTTTCAAAATGTATATTTAAAATAGTTGGGTTGCACTTTAATTTGAAGGCTTATAATTTACTCTAAAAAGAGTTATGATTTTTAAGGAAATCATAATCTATGTCTTCAAAAAAAAAATCACAATTTATATTGAAAAATTATCTTAAATTTAATTTTTATAATTAAACCTATTCATGAGTCTATATATACACATGGTCTATATATATCACAATTTAAGGAAGCAATCACACATTGTCTAGGAACAAGTTGCAAACCTATTCTTGAGTCTATATATTCACATATCTCATATCCCACATTGTTTAAAAAAAACAAGATAATTGAAACTTTGGGTCTATATAAATGCATGTTTTGTAAGTTTTATTTCCACATTAATATGTGGTACCAAAATAAAATAAAAAATTAGTGCTGCCACTTTTATTGTTGATGTGGCAAAAAGCACTTCTAACAAGAAGCGTTATATTGAAAATGCTTCAAACTAAATTGGTCTATTCCCATAAAATTTAAAAATTTTGGCCTATTTTCGTTTTTTTAAATGACTTTTTTTTTATATTTTAGCCCAAAAATTACAAGATACTACCAAATATTATTGTCTTTAGAAGTTTTGAGCTTTGGGGTTAGGATTAGTGAGTAGGTTGTGCTATTGTATTTAGTTGCACGTTTAGATGATAGAATGGGTCTGCTGATTTGGTGGTTTATTGTGTGTTAGTGTACCTCTGAGTTCTGAGTTCAAGCCGTCATGTGTGTGGTTTGGGGAAATAATTTCGATTTAGTTTTTTTTTAAAGGCCAAAATACCTATTTTAATTTTAATTATTTTTTTGGATAAAACTTCCCAAAATCACTTTCACGTTCTCTTGTTTCTCTCCCTACTCTCTCTTGTCAGTTTTTATTTTTCTTCGGGATTTAAAAATTATACGTTTCTTTGCTATTAAGTTCTCCTCTTTAATTTTCGTTGATGGTTTTTGGGTAGTTTAAGGTTTTGAGTAGAGGTAAGTGGTGTTCTTGGTTTTTGGTAGAGCAATTTTAGGTTATTCATATGTGTTAGATTGGTATAGTGATGACATTGGTTTCTGTTTGTGTAATTGAGATTTCAGAATTATGTTAAGGAGGCATTCCGATCTTTTTTGGTGTTTGGAATCGCGAATTCAGGTGTGGGTTCAAAAACTTTTCCTTTTTGTTATTGACGAAATTTTGAGTTGGTTTTGTGAATTTCGACATGGTTTGTGGGTTTCTAAAATTTATCAACTGAAGTGTCGTTGTTGTTGAATCGTTTGGAATTTTGTGTTTTTTTTACTTATTCTTGAGTTAACGACGGTTGAGGATCGATTCGACATCAAAGGCATATTTAGCAGCCTATTTCGGTGTGGTTTTGAGACCACACAGATGGCCACACGGACGTGTGCCCCACACGGATGGCTTACACGACCGTGTGAAATTGGGAATTAGGGTTTTTGGGCCAATTTTGGTGCCATACGGGCATGTGCCCCACACGGGCGTGTGAGATCTCCATACAGCCGTGTCTCCTCTACTCTTAATTTTTAGCACTTTTGGACAGTGAGTTACACAGACTGCTCACACGGGCGTGTATGGCTTTCATATGGGTATGTAGACCCCCACACGGCTTGGGCATTTCTACATGGCCATGTGGTCATAGCTCGCCAAATTTTTGTACTATGTTGATTTATGACCTGTTTGTGATTCCGTGTTCCGAACCTTGACTAGGTCTTAGTAAGGGTATTCGGGACTCTATTTTTTCTTGGACATATCTGTTATATGAAATTATTGGATTAGTTAAGTGACTCGTTAATGTGATGTATGATACTGGATTTGGTCGATTGAACATGCGTATTCCGATTCTATTTAACTAGTGTGTGACTATTTGGAAATTGTGTACATCGATTCTATAATTGATTAACTGATTACAAGCTTCTGCATCTGTGTAATTGATACTGTTTGGTGTGCATTCTTGCATTTGCCTTATGATTTCGGGTTTGGGATATAAAGAGAAGGAAGTCTGATCTGATATGGCAGTTTCAACTGCAACATGTCTGTATAGCGGTTTACCACACAGTACGATATTTCTAATAGTTCAGCTGCATACTATATTTACGTGGCTTTGTTCCACATGCGTGATGTGTAGGGTTGGATGGGCCTTTTGAGGTCCTATGTGGTGTGCAGGGCTGGTTGAGCTTTTTATAGCTTATTTGTGGTGTGAATGAGGGATGAAGAGATGTTTGGCTGGATGGGTTGTTTTCATGTTGATATTTTTATTTTGCATTTTGTTTGTCTGTCTGATTGCGAGATTAATGATATATAGGTTGATGTGTTCAGTACTTATGAGTCTGTTTTGATTGTGATGATTATTTGGATATCAGATTGACATTGTGATATTTTTTTTTGTCGATTCGATCTCACATTGAACTTGTGTAGCTCACCCCTTTAGTTTCCCTTTTTCAGGTACTTTTGTTTTCTGTTTCTGTAGTTGGACTCAGTGTCCGGATGTCTCGAACAACCACGTTTAGAATCAATTTTAAAAGTATTTTCATAAATTCCACATTTATAAATAAATGGTTTGAACTGTAAGTTTTATTTTTGAATACCGTGGTATGAATTTTAGGTTTTATGCACGTAAGCGACTTTTGGACTAAAATTTTTGTAATATCAGAATTTTACAACGGACAGTTTTACGTAACATAAATACTGTATGATTTCTAGCTAGTTAAACTCAAATTTTACCTACGATCATTTCGGTGATCAATGTAACCTCAGAGATTCAGTTTAAACTTCTAGGTCGTGTTTTAGGGTGTTACATTTAGTGGTATCAGAGTCAGGTTTGTAAAAACTCGGCCTGTGTTTTTACATATCCGTTTGTGTCTGCGTTTATTTAAATAAAAGGGTATTGGTAAACCATACCAGAGTATTTTGAAATTATGTGTGTTTCACTGAGTTTGTAGAGATAAAATGTCTGAAACTCAGATGCTGGTCCAGGGTGGAAATTTGAATATGTAAGATTAGAAATATAGAATTTTGTATTTATTTTATGTTCGTTTTCTGAAAATGTAGATTAATCACAAGACCGATATGGATTCTGATGGTAAGCATGATCATGAGGGTCAATCTGGTGAGACTCTAAGAGTCGTTGGCTTCTCTGAGACTTGAGCTTGTTTGGGAGTCAGAAGTTATTGCGGTTCTGCCAGCTTCGGGTAGCTATAACCCGGAGGTTGGTACCGAGACATTAACTCGGGTGGTGAAAGAGGTGTTAGAGAAAGTCTTCGAGGCTAGTATAGAGAGAAATAAAGAGTTAGTTCAAGGTAGGTGTGTAGATTGTGGGAAGAATAGGGATTGTAGTCCTTTGAGGTTAGAGCCTCAGTCTACGAAGCGTATAAAAATGCAATTAGGTGTTACTAAAGGTTGTGCGAATGGTTCTGGTAATGGGGCAAGCGTATCAGTTTGTGGGCACTGTAGGAAGTGCCATTCATGCAACTGTTGGAAGAAGTTAGGAGCGTGTTTAGATGCGAGTCCATGGAGCCTTGAATTAGGGAGTGTCCGTGACAACATTGAGACATGTATGATTGTAGGTTGTAGTGATTTTGTGTGTTATTTGTGGGAATGACATTGATTTCTTATTCGTTGAATAACATATGTGTGTGTGATGAATAAATATCTATCTGCTTCAATGGCTAAGTGTTCTGGTTGTGTGTGAGGTCTTGAGTTCAAGTCTAGCGTGGTAGCGCTTCGAGACTAGAATGCGTAGCGGGAGCGTAGTAGTGTAGCTTGTGTTATACCACCGTTCTGTTAGTTGGAAATTTCGGGGATGAAATATTTTTAAGGAGGGGTGAGTTTAACACCTGAATTTTGGGGCTAGAAGTTTTGAGCTTTGGGGTTAGGGTCAGTGAGTAGATTGTGCTATTGTGTTTAGTTGTGCGTTTAGGTGATAGAATGGGCCTACTGGTCTGGTGGTTTGTTGTATGTTAGTGTGCTTCTAGGTTTTGAGTTCGAGCCATCATATGTGTGGTTTGGGGCAATAATTTTGATTTAGTTTTGTTTTAAAGTCCAAAATACCTATTTTAATTTTAATTTTAATTACTTTTTTTAGATAAAACTTTCCAAAATCACTTTCATGTTCTCTTGTTTCTCTCATCACTCTCTCTTGTCAGTTTTTATTTTTCCTCTTTTCTTTTTGTTTTTTCTTTAGGATTTAAATATTAAACGTTTCTCTGCCATTAAGTTCTCCTCTTTAATTTTCGTTGATGGTTTTTGGGTAGTTCAAGGTTTCGAGTAGAGGTAAGTGGTGTTCTTGGTTTTTGGTAGAGCAATTTCAGGTTATTCATATGTGTTAGACTGGTATGGTGATGACATTGGTTTTTGTTTGTGTAATTGAGATTTCAGAATTGTGTTAAGGAGGTGTTCCAATCTTCTTTGGTGTTTGGAATCGCGAATTCAGGTGTGGGTTCAAAAACTTTTCCTTTTTGTTATTGACGAAATTTTGAGTTGGTTTTGTGAATTTCGACATGGTTTGTGGGTTTCTAAAATTTATCAACTGAAGTGTCGTTGTTGCGGAATCGTCTGGAATTCTGTGTTTTTTTTTTACTTATTCTTGAGTTAACAAGTGTTAGGGATCGTTTCGACATCAAAGGCATGTTTTGTAGCCTGTTTCAGTATGGTTTCGTGACCACACGGGTGGCCACACCAGTGTGTGCCCCACATGGGTGGCTCACACAGCCATGTGAAATTAGGAATTACGGATTTTGGGCGAATTTCGGTGCCACGCAGGCATGTGTCCCACATGGGCGTGTGAGATCTCCACACGACCGTGTCTCCTTTGCTATTAATTTTTAGGACTTTTGGACAGTGAGTTACACAGGTTGCTCACATAGGCGTGTGTCTCCTCAACACAGGCGTGTGTGACCTTCACATGAATGTGTAGACCTCCACACGACTTAGGCATTTCCACACGGCTAGGGCACACGGCCATGTGTTCATAGCTCGTCAAATTTTTGTACTGTGTTGATTTATGACCTATTTGTGGTTCTGTGTGTTCCGACCCTTGGCTAGGTCTTAGTAAGGGTAGTTGAGACTGTATTTTGTCTCGGACATATCTTTTATATGCAATCGTTGCATTAGTTAAGTGACTCGTTAATGTAATGTATAATCTTGGATTTGGTCGATTGAATATGCGTACTTTTGATTCTTTTTAACTAGTGTGTGATTGTCTGAAAATTGTGTACATCGATTCTGTAATTGATTGACTGATTATGAGCTTCCACGTCTGTGTAATTGACAGTGTTTGGTGTGCATTCTTGCATTTGCATTATGATTTTGGGTTTGGGATATGAAGAGAAGGAGGTCTAATCTGATATGGTAGTTTCAACTGCAATACGTCTGTATAGCGGTTTATCGCATAGTACGATACTTTTGGCAGCTCAGCTGCATACTGTATTTACGTGGCTTTGTTCCACATGCGTGGTGAGTAGGGTTGGATGGGCTTTTCGAGGTCCTATGTGGTGTGCAGGGTTGGTTGACTTTCTTATAACTCATTTGTGGTGTGAATAAAAGACGAAGAGGTGTTTGGCTGGATGAGTGGGTTTCATGTTGATACTTTTGTTTTACATTTTGTCTGTCTATCTAATTGCAAGATTAACAGTATATAGGTCGATGTGTTCAGTACTGATGTGTCTTTCTTGATGGTGATGATTATTTGGATATTGGATTGCCATTGTGATTTTTTTTGTCTGTCAATCCGATCTCACACTGAGCTTGTGTAGCTCACCCCTTTAGTTTCCTTTTTTCAGGTACTCTCATTTTCTGTTTCTGTAGCTGGACTCGGTGTGCAGAGGTCTCGGACAGCCACGTTTAGAATAAACTTTAAAAGTATTTTTATAAATTCCGCATTTATAAATAAATGGTTTGAACTGTAAGTTTTATTTTGAATACTGTGGTATGAATTTTGGGTTTTACGCACGTAAGGGACTTTTGGACTAAATTTTTTGTAATATCGAAATTTTACAATAGAGAGTTTTACGTAACTTAAATACTGTATGATTTCTAGCTACTTAAACTCAAATTTTACCTACGATCATTTTGGTGATCAATGTAACCTCCAAGATTCGGTCTAAACTTCTAGGCCGGGTTTTGGGGCGTTACAGTCTTATAAAATTTTCTTCCTTTCTTTAATTTTCATTATATATAATATTTTTAGACAATATATCAGTTTGTAAAATTAATAATTTTAAAAGCATCAAATTTTGATTTGTCAACAAAATCTCAATAAATTTTCTTAATATGCAAAAACAATTTATTTTTATTCCAAGAATATATTCATTATATTAAAACTTAACTTTAAAAGTACACCAAAAATAATAAAGAATACCTAAAATTATGAGAAAATATCACAAAATATAAGGGTGCCAAAGTTATGAAGGAATATAAATATTTATGACATTACCAAAAAAATTAATGGCTTAAAATAACTTTTTGTGACCTAAACTTGGCAATTTTTGTTATATTGGTGTCTGAATTTTTTTTTTTGTTCAAACTAGGCTTTGAACTTGGTAATTATTTCCACATTCGGGTTTAAACTTTTTTTTATCCAAGTTAGACCCTGAACTTGGAATTTATTCCTACATTGGGACTTGAGTTTTTTTTTTTGTCCAAGTTAATCCTTGGAGAAACCTTAAAGTTCATGCCCTAATATGAGACCAATTGCTAAATTCAGGGACTAATTTGGGCAAAAATAATAATCTTCAATGTAGGAATAGCTGCTTAGTCCAAGCCCCCAATATGAAAACAATTATCAAGTTTAAGGCCTAACTTGGATAAAAAAAAAGTCTAGACCCCAATATAAAAAAATTACCAAATTCAGGCCCTAAATAATTTAATTCAAATTTTATTAACTTTAACTTATAAGATTAGTTAAGACTTTTTATTATTATAACTTACAGCGAAGCTCCAACAAAATTCTAAAATGGTTAAGTGTTCAAATTGGGTTCAACCTTTTAGAATTTGTTCACATAAGATTCATGCTTTTTAAAATATTAAATAAGGGCCTAACATTTACAAAAATACTTAAATAAAGATTTTTTCATACACTTCAACTTAATTTATAGAAAATATTAAGTAAATATTAACATGTTTAGAACAAAATACATAACACCTAAATTAGATATTATTTAAAAAAAAGTCAAAACATAATTTAAAACCTAATATATCACATTTAAAAAGCCCTTATTTGAAATTTTCAAAAAATTTAACCTTCATTTAAGTAGTTATAAACATTTTAAAAATTTTAATTATTACATGAATAACCCTTAAAAGTTTGAGCCTAATTTTGAATGTTTAGTGAACTAAAATTACATGCATTTATAAACAAGTCCTGTCTTCAATGACATGAGCAGATGATCTCAGCATTGTCTAATTCCAAAATGAGTGATGAAGCTAGTCTTCACCCAATTATGGCAACTTCTGCAGTTCCTGGTAAACCAGACTCATTTTAATAATTTATATTTTTATAAATTTTAAATAATTAAATTAAAATTTTATTATTTTTAAAATTAAAATATAATTTTATCATTATTAATTTAAAATTTTATAAATTATAAAAAATTTAAATAAATTAATTTTTTTCTATTTTAAAGAAATAAAAGCAGAAACCTTTTAAAGGTCTCACTGCTACTTCGCATGATTCATAAATCATAAACATCGTACTCTTTCGCTACCTTATTTTCTCGTTACATGATTGGTTTAAGGGTGCAATTGGTGCAAACCTATTATGTTTCCAAACATAATTTTAATATTTTATGTCTCATTTGCAAATATGAATCTTCAATCATAATCTTAATACCACTTATTCTTTAGGTAATTTAAACTTTTTAGACTAATATTTATTTTATGATATCTTTAGCATTTTTTATAATTTTGATTAAATTTATCGCTCAATTTTATATGTATCTATTTAAAGCTATTATAATATAATATTTTTATTTAATATATTAACAAAAAAAATAAAAATATCGATTATCATATTTAATATAGATAATGTACTAACCAAATTTAAAAATGATCTTAAATATTTTTTAATAAAAAGATTAAGATGGCATAGAGTAATAAGTAAAAGAAATAGAGATGGGTTGAACTTGAATTGTTTGTCAAATCACCTCAAAATAGATTTAAAAGTTAAAATTTGTTAACTTTGACAAACAATCTACGTAACAATTCACATTAACAAAATTAACAGACGTTATCTTTTTTTTCTATCTATTTTAGAGTAATTTGATAAATAATACAAATTCAATAAAGAATTAAAATAATTGTTTTTGTAAAATTAAAAAGCTAAATAATTTATTATGCCAAAATAAAATTAGGAAGTTTTTAAAGTGGAATGTTGATATATATATATATATATATATATATATATATTTAGCATATTTTTTTGAAGATAAATATATTAACCATTCAAACAGTACTACTTATTTGACAAATGCATTTAGAAGGTCCTTCAACAATCCAAAAAAAGAGAATGTAGGTAGGAACATGTTTCACATTTGCATTATACGTATACTAGCTATCATTTCCAAACACCTCACGTTTCTTTCCCCTAACATTTCACTTTCGCCCCTCCTTATTTTTCTTTTAATTTTTTTTTGGTTTTTTTTTGGGTATTTTCATCCTCAACTTTCAAATTTTAGTTAATTTGTTTTCTTTTGAATAAAAAATTGACTGAATTATTAAAATTTTAATAGCATTGACATGGCATTCTATATATACTTCACTGTTAATACTGATAATTTTTCTATAAATTTTATGAACTTTTCTTTTTAATTTGTAGAATTCTTTAATTTTTGAATTTTGCATTTTTTCGAATTATGCACGCCACACAAAAATTTAACATTTCAGTCAGTTTTTCAATCCATAAAAGAGAAAAAATGATTAAAATTTAAAAAGTTAAGGGTCAAAATATTCCAAGAAGAATGTAATAAATTTTCAACTCTATCAAAATTTTAAAACCAAGAAAAAGGAGATCTGAAATCATGAATTAAGACCAACATAATTAACCTTATATTGTGGGTCTGTTTGTTTTTGTTTTGTACCAAACCTAACGAGCTTATGTTCCAATTCAAGGATTCCCACCTACTGGTCTTATCCACATCAGAAATGAGCCATTAGACATCGTAATTTGGGCATTGGCAAATAAATAGTCAAAACACATGCTCAACTATATTTCAACTAACTCACATCATTCTTCCCAATAAACCAAATAACCAAACTCATAGTAATAAAAAATTCTATCGGCAAGAAATTAAGTATTTAAAATATAGGAATGTATTTAAAAAATATATAATAAATAATAAAATATATGTTTTGAAATTAATTTGTAATAATACATTCAATGTGTACGATATTGATATTAAAATGAAAAAAAATTAAATTACATTATGAGTAAAACGAAATTTAAAACATTAGATTAATTGTTTATCATTGTGTTGTCATTAATCTTGAGTTCATGTCGAGTTAACTTATGACAAAAATAAGGGCCCTTTAGTAAATTAATAACTGAGTTAGGACTCGATTATGGGTGGCACCAACTCAGTCAAAAGCATTATATATATTATATATAATTGATGGAAGTGGTAAGTGTGCATACTAAAACTAAAATGTATAAAACACATCAAATTAAAGCTTTAGTTGAGTGGTAAAATTAAAATTTTATCAATCCAAATATTATAGATTTAAATCCCACATATGCAAATTACTTTATTGGTTTTCTAAGAAAAATAAATAGATTGAAATATCTTAAAATAATATAACTTATTTTAAATACAGAAGGATAGTTCCCTAGAATAATATAGTTTATTTTAAATACAGAAAGAAATTTTCGTAGTTTCTTAAACAAAGTTGATATTTGATTGACTCGTGAAACTAAATCAATCAAAGGTTTAAATAATAATATAAATTATTATGTGATTACTTTTTCTCTGCTTAACCTTCAACCTTTCAAAAATCAGAATGTAAATAAAATATTAATATTTAATAAAATAAAAAAAATAAATCACAAATAAGTTTCTTTCAAAATATTTCTTTTTTATTTTGAGTATTTTTAAAAATTTTAAAAATATTTAGAAGTGTCATGTATCAAATGATTATATCATAACTATATATTTATACTATTATTTAAGCTTATAACTGAGTTAATTGGGCTAAATAGGCAAAATACGCCCTTTTTCTATTGTTGTTGTTGATTGGCCATATAGGCTCCTTTTTTTCTTTTTTTAAAGATTTAGGGAAAGAGGAGTTG
Source organism: Gossypium longicalyx (assembly GCA_025698465.1). Taxonomy (NCBI): domain Eukaryota; kingdom Viridiplantae; phylum Streptophyta; class Magnoliopsida; order Malvales; family Malvaceae; genus Gossypium; species Gossypium longicalyx. Next base: position 24,307,948 of record CM046998.1, on the reverse strand, counting down.
GACGCGCTTTCCTCCAATGATAAAAATTCAAACGCGACAACAATAAAATTTTTAAACAACCCAGTAGTAACATTAAATTCTTATAAGTATCAGGCCATTTTTCATTTTTTTCATTCAAATCCAACTCTCTCTATTCTATCTACTCTCAATTTTCTCAAGATTTATTCGAAAATTTCCAATACATTTGTATAAAAATATTATTATTTTATTTTATTATTTTGTAGATGATTCATTTCGATTAAATTTTAATGAATGACAAGTTCTCATATTCGTTTCGACGACAAGCACATTTCAATCGCTCAATCGATAATGATAAGAAAAAAAAATTAAATTTTATTATTTTCAATTAAGTTATTTTTAAAGTTTTTAATTTTTTAAAATTATTCTATTTTTTGATATAAATAGGCGGATGATCATGTTTTGGAGGGCTTCATACATAATTTCAAAGACCACACCTAATGAATTTCATGGTTATTTGTAAGATGCGGGATTCTTACATGCACCTCGTATGCTCGTGGGCTATAAGCTGGATCCTACACTTATCAACGTGTTGGTGGAAAGATGGAGACCCGAGACGCACACATTACATCTTCCATGCAGTGAGTGTACAATCACATTCGAGGACATAGCTTTACAACTCAATTTACCTGTGGATGGGCCAATTGTTACGAGGTTAGTGATCGTTCCAAGTAAAGAGGACCTTTGCGAGTCATTTTTAGGGAATGCGTTGAATAAGTTTCAAGGTGGGCAGATAGAGATGAGATGGTTGTAAGATAATTTGAAAGACCTTCCTTCGAAAGCGGCTGACGTTGTAAAGAAATAATACGCCCAAGCATTCATCCTGAGGTTAATCGGGAGCATTCTAATGCCTGATAAATCTCAAAATGTAGTACACATAAAGTGGCTACTATACCTAGTTGACTTAAAAAAATGTGGTCGACTAAGTTGGGGATCAACTGTGTTGGTCACATTGTACAAAGAGTTATGACAGGCGATGAAACTTTATAAGATGCCAATTGATGGTTGTCTGCTCCTGCTACAGTCATGGGAAGGGTGGTAGCTACTAGTTTTATGTCCTCGAGTGGACGCCCCTTATACATTTCCATTGGTGACAAGGTAAAATTCATTTGAGAATAATATATAGTTACCATAGTAAATGTTGTTTATTTATTATATGTTTGAATTAACATATTGTTTGAGTAGGTAGAACCATGGGCCGGGTTATGTAGGACTACAAGATCAGATAGAAGATATTCGACTGCTGTTAGATCAACACTCAAAAGCCAAGGTTAGTTATTGAATTTTTCAAACCTATAATAATTACGCAATGATTTGTAATTTAAAATTCTGTAGATAACATAATTTATAATTATGCACTACAGTTTGAATGGAAGTCATGCACCGATCCGGATACCATAGAATGCGCTCCACTCGAATTTTTGACCATTTAGAGTTGTGGGATGTGAAGATTTCATTAGCAGTTTACGTGATAGCTGAGATGCACAAATCAGATCAAATAATGCGGCAAGTGGAGGCAAAATATTCCACTGGCATTGTAAGACATTGAAGCATTGCACAAACTTGATTTACGGGGGAAAATCGATGAAAATTGGCAGGAATTCTATAAGGGCTATATCGACATTTGGGATCGTAGGATAGATTTCATACTCATTAGTGAACCTTTTTTCTAACTGGACACGATGACATCTATGGAGTACATGCCATGGTTTAGACTCGCCGGCAAGCCATATCTATTGCCAGTGGAGGTATGGAGTAGGCAAATTCGCCTGAAGGGGCCCCAACGATCGCCCCAACACTGTAGGTTCAGAGCAAGTGTTATGAAGGGTTTGTCATCGGCTCCAACCCAACAAAGGGCACCGATTTTTACACCACATCCTGATCAATTCCCTCAATATATTCTTGTTCATTTCACTAACCCCATGCATTTTAAACAAGCACCAAATTATTCACCACACGATGCACCACCACAACATCCTACATCTGCAACTCCTGCAGATGTGTATATCATGACACCTCCGTCCCAAGCATATTACGCCCCGATGCTAACATTGATGCCGACATTGTTGGGACTGCCAATACGCCCCGTGGTGCAGCGAAAAAATTATCTTGGCAATCCACAACCAAGGATCCATGTACGAGGAATGAATTAAGTAGAAATAGGGTTTAAAATATACCTTCTTTATTGAAAACGTTGAAAGGATGTTATTGATTCGATGTCAATTCCAAGCCACAAAGAAAAACGTCCAGCCTCTACATAGTCCACCTCGTAAAAAATAAACAATCACTTTGTCTTGAACTTTTCAGAGAGAATTAAAGACGGTTGCTAAACCTTTTAAATTATTAAGTTGGTAACCTTAGCACACTAAGAGATTATCATCATTTTTTTCTCTTTGATATCACATATTAAAAAGGAAAACCAAGATTATTCCATTATTAATAGAGAAAACAAATGAAAAGTTAGAAAAAAGAATTATATTCTTTCCAAAAGAATATTAATTTTCATGTCTTTTATATTCTGATCGAAATTAATTAATATAACTATTTATATTAATAAATTCAGTAAAATATATACAATTAATATTTAGTATGAATAAAATTCATATATCAGTTATATTTTTTCAAAACAATATTAATTTTCATGTCTTTTATATTTTGACTGATATTAATTAATATAACTGTTTATATTAGTAAATTTGGTAAAATATATACAATCAATATTTTGTATGAATCAAATTAATATATTAATTATATTCTTTCAAAAGAATATTAATTTCCATGTCTTTTATATTTTGACCGAAATTAATTAATATAATTGTTTATATTAATGAATTCAGTAAAATATATTCAATTAATATTTTTTATGAATCAAATTCATATATTAATTATATTCTTTCCAAAAGAATATTAATTTTCATGTACTTTATATTTTGACCGAAATTAATTAATATAACTATTTATATTAATAAATTTGGTAAAATATATACAATTAATATTTTATATAAATCAAATTCATATATTAATTATATTCTTTCCAGAAGAATATTAATTTCCATTATATTTTGACCAGAATTAATTAATATAACTGTTTATATTAATAAGTTCGGTAAAATATATACAATTAATATTTTGTATGAATCAAATTCATATATTAATTATATTCTTTCCAAAAGAATATTAATTTCCATGTATTTTATATTTTGACCAAAATTAATATTAATTTCCATGTATTTTATATTTTGACCAAAATTAATTAATATAACTATTTATATTAATAAAATCGACAAAATATATTCAATTAATATTTTGTATGAATCAAATTCGTATATTAATTATATTTATGTTCTCTATTTGTGTATAACAAGTTTGTACATATAATGTGTTTAATGTTTAACTATCAAATTAAATTAATTCAACAATTAGTTTAATTCATTTGACAACTAAATACAAAACCAAATGTATTGGATTCTATTCGTTTCAACTATAAGGTGTGACCCTGTATGTTCTTGTAACGTTGGTAGTAATACTAGAACATTTCTAACATTACAAACAATAAGTGGCATCTAGCAATGCATCATTGCCACCCAAGTTAGAAGAAGTCGTGATTCAACATAACCTTTTTGTGATAATATTTTCATGCATTATATCCTTTTATCCTTAATATCTAGATTGGACACAAGTCATGGAATAGTCATACTTGTATAGTCCAATCTCATATTTCTTGATTTTCTAAGCAAACTACAATAAACAAATAAGTGTGATATATCATATCAACTTATTTGAGTATGGCCATGCATTTCTAGTCTCACTCCATCAAGAGGCCTAAGATATTTATCCCATTATGTAGGAGGGATAAATCTTATCTTGATCAACCATATCCCACTACATGGATTGTGGTATATCCAACATCAGGCTTTATAGTACAACATGTTACGATAGACATTTTGACTGTATCAAAATATGTGACTCACAATGTTGGGACAATGATGATGTCAAGTTTGAGGATCATATACATAGTTATCACTATGAGTAATATTGTGACTATTACATAATAATCCAAGAAACATACTCATAGCGGGTCAATCCAATATTTTGTTCTCTAACACATACTCATGTATCGATTTTGACATCCCTATGTCAACGGCAATTCTTTGTCATAAATCAACTACACATTAGTCTCAATGTATTATTGTTGTCCAAGCCCATAATAATACTTGACTAAGGACCCTTTTAAGAATAATCATATTTTCTTAGGACTTTATTATAATTCAGTTTATTTATATACATAGAAAAAAGAAACTGAAATAATAATGGCAATGCCTTATATTAATAAATAAGGTAAAACGAGTATATTGTTACAATCATCACATGATTGGTCTTTGGGCATACTCTAACAATCTCTCACTAGCACTAAGACCAATAAATCATATATCTAATACCGAGTGACTTAGTGCGATGATCATGCTTCTACTGTGTCAGAGGCTTTTTCAGTGGATCAACAATGTTGTCATCTATTGGTACTTTGCATATTTCCACATCTCCTCGATCAATGATTTCTCAAATGAGATAAAAGCGCCTAAGTATATGTTTGGATCGCTGGTGAGATTTGGGTTTCTTTGCTTGTGCAATAGCTCCGTTGTTGTCACAATGAAGTTCTATAGCATCTGATATGCTAGGCACAACCCCTAGTTCTGATATTAACTTCTTGATCCAAACAGCCTCTTTTGTAGCGTCACTAGTTGCAATATACTCAGCCTTAGTTGTAGAATCAACTATTGTATCTTACTTTGAATTTTTCCAACTCACAACAACACCGTTAAAGCAAAACACAAAACTTAATTGTGATCATGAATCATCCATTTTTATTTGGAAACTAGCATCAGTGTAATCTTTTACACTCAGCTCTTCCACTCCTCCATATATATGGAATGTATCCTTAGTCATTCTCAAGTACTTAAGAATATTTTTAACTATGACCCAATTACTTTCACTAGGATCTACTTGGTACCGATTCATTATGCTTAAAGCATACGGTACATTTGGACGAGTACATAACATGTCATATATGATAGATTCAATAGCCAAAGCATATGGAATCTGTGACACCCCAAACCTGACCGGGATGGACCGGTCCGAATTCGAAGCATTACATTAGCCACCTAAGTGACTCTCCGGCTTACAACCACCCAAGACACACCCCGACCTTATAACACCTCAATATTATCTAATTATTAGTTATTTATTAAAGCAAAAGCAAATTATGAGCCAATTTTAAACTTTTCCTAGGTAATTTAACCTAAGGGCATTTTCGTCATTTTACCACCTACGGTAAAACTAACCTAATTTTAGATCTATGTTTTTATCGACATTATTTTAGTCAAATTATGCAAGCCTAAAAATTTTAGCTTAATTTGAGTTCGTTTACTATGTCTAATTCAAGTTTTATTATTATGGACTGCATTGTAACAAATACAAAACATCAGGACCTATTCCGAATTATAAATTAAGTGCGTTTCTATCAAATTTCACCCATTGCGAGACTAATCCTAAAATTTTACTAAGTTTCCTTATCATCTAAGGCTCTAATTAGACTAATTAATTTTCAGGACTGAATTGTAACTTAAACAATTTAAAAAACCTATTTAAAAAAACAAAAATTCAAACCCGATTTAACTACGATTAATTAACATTTATATACAAACACCTTAAATTGAATTTATTTACATCAATTAAGCCTTATTTATATAGAATTAGGCAATCAATTTCATGCATAACAAACATTGAATAAATCAATCAAGTGGCGTACCTTAGTCGCTAGTAAACCACTCCATGGAAGCTTCATTTAAACAATCATTATATAAATTTCATGCTTCACACACCGTGTTATCAACCACTGTGTTATGAAGCAATAATACACCGTAAATCATTCAATAATTAAACTCAAACATGCCTCAAAACTGTTATAAAACCATCCAAAATAAAATGTCCAATGTCCAAAGTCCAAAGTCCAATTACAACCAATTTCATGCATAACAAACATTGAATAAATTAATCAAGTGGCGTACCTTAGTCGCTAGTAAACCACTCCATGGAAGCTTCATTTAAACAATCATTAGTATAAATTTCATGCTTCACACACCGTGTTATCAACCACTGTGTTATGAAGCAATAATACACCGTAAATCATTCAATAATTAAACTCAAACATGCCTCAAAACTGTTATAAAACCATCCAAAATAAAATGCCCAATGTCCAAAGTCCAAAGTCTAATTACAACCAATTTCATGCATAACAAACATTGAATAAATCAATCAAGTGGCGTACCTTAGTCGCTAGTAAACCACTCCATGGAAGCTTCATTTAAACAATCATTAGTATAAATTTCATGCTTCACACACCGTGTTATCAACCACTGTGTTATGAAGCAATAATACATCGTAAATCATTCAATAATTAAACTTAAACATGCCTCAAAACTGTTATAAAACCATCCAAAATAAAATGTCCAATGTCTAAAGTCCAAAGTCCAATTACAACCAAAATTAAACTAATTCCCGGGAGTTCCACAATGCCCGATTACAGTCTCTAAAACATGTAATAAAGTCTCTACCAAGCCTAAATCTCTTGGAACTCTCTTGCTTGGCTCCTCAACTCCTAAAGCCCGACGATTATCTACACGAATTGTGAGGCTGTCAGCTTTAAAAAGCTCAGTGAATGTTAATAAATATGACTAGTAAATCAACATCCAAATCATGCTTAAATCACATCCAATCAATCACCAATTTTCAGCCATAATAATGAAACATGTCAATTTAATTTCCATATGCTTTATCAATATCAAGAATCAACTATCCATGGCTTACAAACATCGAATGATATAACAATAATCACACATAAATATATTGGCATACATTTCTCATGGCTTAATTGGGTGATCATACATCGGATAAATAGAACTCTGAACTTCCAAAAATATCAAATACAATCCACCGAGTTGAGCGGGCCGAAGCACATGCTCCCTTATAGCACCTCAAATAACCCAATAAGTGGAGACTCATGCTCAAAACTCATTTATCTACTCTAAACAAATAAGTCCACCTAGAGTCATATGCTCACAATGTCACAAATAAAGGTGAGTACTCACAGATTCTATGGCATGCCAACTATATCTAATGGATCCAACATGCATGTTGCCAATATATTTAGTCAAACATAACATATATGTCACACATAACATATATGTGTCGGAAAGTGTATTTTCAAGACTCAATTTTTGGTAAACTGGACCTATAAGTATTTAATGTAAATATTTATATTAAGTATTTATGAGGTTAGTTTAATAGCTAATTAATTTTTTGATTAGTGAATTTTGTGAAATTAGGAATTATTAAGGTTCAGGGACTAAATCGCATAAGGGTTAAAAGTTGAATTATAAATTGAAATAAACTAAAGGGACTAAAGTAGCAATTGTAGCACTTAATTATTGTTTGTGTATAAGTGGTCACCCATTGGCTAAGTATAAGTGGTCGGCCATTGGCTAAGTAACATGCATGTATATATATTATATGTTATAATATAAAGTTAATAATAATAATAGTTATAATAAAAGAAAAAAAAAAGAATGATAGTGGATGCATGCAAATTAAACAAAGAAAAGAAAAAAAAGAATAGAAAAAAAGAAAAGAAAGAAATAAAGAAAATGAGAAGAAACGCACGACCTAAGGGGGTTAGAAGTTCAATGTAACGCCCCAAAGCCCGGCCTAAAAGTTTAGACCGAATCCTGGAGGTTACATTGGCCACCAATAGTGGCGAAAAAAAAAACTTTAATTCAAAAAAAAAACCTTTTTGTTCATTATGTTTGAAACAATATTAAACTGACGTCAAACGTTCGGAAATAAACTGCACAGTTTCTAAAGCTCAGTCCAAATAACACTTTATGAAAGTCCAACATAGAAACTTGTACCACAGTTTATATAGTCGTTTTACAAACCGACTTAAAATTAACTGTATAAAACTTATGATATTTTACTTAAACCGAATCAAACTATAATCTTTATGAGACCTTCGGTATGCTGAGTCTAGCTCCAAAACACGAAAAGTACCTAAAAGGGAAGAAACTATATAGATGAGCTACGTGAGCTTAGTGTGAGTCTGAAACATAAACAGACGACAAAAGATGGAGTGACAGAACAAATCCTTCAGACAAACATGTGTATAAAAATATCACTTATGAAAGTCTCAATTGGTATGTCAAATACAATATTAAACCACATAAATGATTTTCCAGTCATACGCATTAATCAGATCAAATTACATGACATTAACTATATTGTCAAGAACCAGAAGTTCACACAAACAGACAAAATGTTCTGACAAACAGTCGTATATTCAGATGCGAACAGATGCACAAGTCAAAATCCCACCCCACCAACCAAACACCACTTCGTCCATCCAACACACCACATAAGGGCAATGGTAGGCCAGTCCACCATGCACACCACATAGAACCGTAATAGGTTCATCCACCCAACACACCACAATGTGGAACTAAGCCACTTGAGTAACTGTAAACAGTTGAGCTGATGTATGTATAGGATAGTGCGGTAAATCATTATACAAAAGTATCACAGTTAAAACTGCTAAGTTTGTCTTCTTTCTCTTCATAACCAGATCCCAAAATTTTTGTGCTATGCAACAATGGACACATTATGCAGACAACATATAGAAACGAACATTAACATTTCCAATTGAATAGATTCAGATTTGATTACACTTGTATTCTAATATTCATTTACGATAACAATAATAAACTCATACTTATTTATCACACAAACGAGCAATAAAATTAAAGCTCATAAACGCATATATATATACATGAACCAAACTAAATCGAGTCCCAAACACACTTACTTAGGCTTGAATAAGGGTCGTATTACATAGAAACATAAAACAAACAGTTTATGACTCAAAACAAAAATTCTACAAAATAGGGCCACAAGGCCGTATGGAAGTGCCTAGGCCATGTGGGGGTCTACACGCCCATGTGAAGGCCACACATGCCCGTGTGAGTAGCCCGTGTAACTCACTATCCAAAAATGCTAAAAAAATAAAGAGCAGAGGAGACATGGCTGTGTGGAGATCTCACACACCCATATGGGTACACATGCCCATGTGGTCAGGTTGTGTAGCACCAAAATTTTCCCAAAAACCCTAATTCCCAATTTCACATGGCCGTGTGAGCCACCCATGTGGGGCACACACTTGTGTGGCCACTTGTGGTCATGAAACCACACCTAAACAGCCTGAAATTCATGCTTTTGATGTCGAAGTGATCCCCAACCTTTGATAACCCAGAATTATGCCAAAACATACATAATTTCATGCACTTCTGAAACAATATGATACTTCAAATAACCTATCTCATAAACACACAAAAAATTATCGAATTTTACTGTAATTCGATACAGAAGTTAAATTGTTTCAGAACACACACCTTAGAATGCGATATCAAGCAGCAAAGACCAATCGATTCACCCTCACCAACTTCTGGAAACCTCAATTTCACACATAAACTTAAAATATAAGAACTTCAATTAACAAATAATAGAAATAGAAGCAATTCTATCATAAACCCTTATGAACAAAACTTACCCGCTTCATCTCTGATAAAATAAAACACACAAGGACGATCAGTCTTGATAGACAACAAATTACATGAGTGTAAAACGGAAGAAACAAGAAATCAAAAGACCTGAAATTTGGAAAGAACATTAATAAAAAGAGGAACAATGAGGAAGAAAAAAAATGAAGAAGAATGTGATTTTATTTTTATATTTTAAAGGTAACTTCCCTTTTTAAAATAAAATAAAATAACATAAATATCAAAACACTCACAAGGATTTGAACAGGAGACATAGAGATACACTAACACACAACTAACCACTAGACCAGCAGGCCCATTCTGACATTAAAACGCGAAATTGAACCTAAATGTTCAAACCACTCACTGACCTTAACTACAAACCTCAAAACTTTTAACCCCTGATTCTGGGATGTTACATTCAAATCCAAATTGGTTAGTGCAATGTAGTCCCTATACTTGTATTATTTACGTTTTTGGAATCCCGATACTTAGGGCTACTTGACCCATACTATAATTTTTAGTATGGTTCAAGATTTTAGATGTTGACATTGTTGAATAGTTTAAGTATTAGGGATTAAATAGATAGAATTTTAAGTTAGAAATGGAAAAGGTCTAAATTGTGGAATTAATTGTTGATTTTGAACATAGGGACTAAATTATGAAAAATTCAAAATTAAGGGGTTGAATTTGAAAAGAGGAAGAAAAATGTGGTATAAAGCGAAATTAGTATAAAAATATGAAGTTAATTGTGAAGTTTAAAATTAGTCTTGGTTTAGGGACTAAAAGCAAAATATAGTGTGAAAATTGAAATTTAGTGTGAAGTTGAAATGTGTAATATTAATTTGATTTAATTGTTATATTCCGTAGCTAAAATCATATTGGAATCCTCGAGTAAAAAGGGGAAGGATAAAATTAACGTTGAATAGCTCAGAAATCATAGTTTGTGTTTCTATAATCTGAATTAAATAGTAAATTATTGCATATATAATTGTTTGCATATGGTAAGCATTTGAGGTGAGTACTTTGGTACTTTAGGATTGAATTAAATTCATAATTGAAATGAAATGGATTGATTTTGTATATTATGAAATATATTGATTATGAATATATGTGTATTAAGAAAAATGTGATTATTATCAAATTGAATATATGCTTATATGTGATGATATATGTAACACCCCAAGCCCGACCTAGAAGTTAGGCCCGAATCTGGCATGTCATATTGAAGTGTTTTTCGAAAACCATGTTCTCATTGAAAACCCTCTTACTATTTAAAACCTCTGGCCATTTTAAAACCTGTGAAAACCTCAGTTTATGTTGGTTTATTAAAAGTCATTATCTTGTAAAACATTATTACCTTTAAAACTTTATTTGCTGCGAAAGCTTAATTTAAAGGGTTGCGAAAATGTGATGTTTTGAAAAACAGTTATTGTTTTGGAAAAATCGTGTTCTACTCCAGCAGTTATAAAACAATATATAAAATTCAAAATTTAGAACCAGAAATTAAAAGAGGCCTTATTACAATCCAGATCAAATATAAGTACGTGTAAATAGATAACTTAAAAGAAAATCAGAAACAATAGCAGTTGTGTGGCCACCTCCGAGTCCCTCACAGCACCGATTCTCCTAATGCTGGGGATTACCTGCACAGTTAATAAACGGGGTGAGTTTATGAAAACTCATTGTGTAATCCCCTTACTAGAGTAACAGTCAGTATACTAAAACAGAATCAGAAACAGTCTGGGCTAGAGCCCGATAGCAGTAACAGTACAATTTAGTTCAGAGCATAAGTGGCCAAAGCTCAATACAAATCACTTGGGTCTTAGCCTGTAACGGAACCAATTTGGCCTAGCCTATATTAGTAAACAGTGTCAAGTGGGCCTTATCCCATTACAGAATTAGTATTAGGTGCAGATATGCAGATAGGTATCCAGCCCAGTCCAACCAATACACCACTCGTACCAACCAACTCACCATATGGGGATAAAATCGACCCACCTAGCCAACACACCAAGCTTAGCACCGATTGCGACACTAAGTCAACAGAACGGCTCAATGCCATAGATAGAATGACTAAAGACCGTAAATATCGCTGTAACGTTGGCAGTTAACATAACGACTATAAGCCATAAGTATCACAGAAAGACTGAAAACCTTATACAGAACGACTACAGGCCGTACTCTTCCTCCGTCAACAATAACCCAACCCCATACAGTATGTCATGTCATAAATATTACATGTATGCAAAGGCATACTCAGTACAATCATATATGTAAATCATAAGCACATCAGTCATACGAAATATAAGCACACCTAGCCAACACACCAAGCTTAGCACCGATTGCGACACTAAGTCAACAGAACGGCTCAATGCCATAGATAGAACGACTAAAGACCGTAAATATCGCTGTAACGTTGCCAGTTAACATAACGACTATAAGCCATAAGTATCACAGAAAGACTGAAAACCTTATACAGAACAACTACAGGCCGTACTCTTCCTCCGTCAACAATAACCCAACCCCATACAGTATGTCATGTCATAAATATTACATGTATGCAAAGGCATACTCAGTACAATCATATATGTAAATCATAAGCACATCAGTCATACGAAATATAAGGGCATAATCGTCATTCTACCATACAGGGGTATTATGGTCATTTTACCCTACAAGGGTATTACGGTCATTTAACCAATATTGGGGTCTCGATACTTACTACAACCTCCTAGAAGGTCTATCGTCGCTTTGAGCAACTCAGATAACCTATATGGCACATCCTGTATTGAGTCTTCCTTCCCAACTCATCTGGTTCGCTCTATTTAAAGCTAGCTTCTCACCAATTCTCATATTAGCTTCCCGGTGTGGGATTACTTTCAACCATTAGGAAAATTCCTTATTCTTATGACCACTTCAACGACAGAGTTCCAGTCCAACTCCACCTCCTACACAGCTCAAATAGGAAAATAAATACTCCACTGCCCATCTCAATACTTGAACCTCAAACCTCACAGTTACATAACACGCCACCGTGCCACTCCACCACAGGCTCTTTCTATGTCATATTTTATCCTCAATTAATTATAAGGCCTATAGGCCAAAGTCTAGGTTCCTTTAAAAGAATAGCTAAAATAAATTGCAAGAGCCAAGACTTGAACCCAAGCCCCCTTGCAGCCTTAATGACGCCACAACCACTAGACCACATGCTTCCTTGTGTCATTTATTTAACACAATAATTTAAAAGGCCTTCATCCAAGCATCCAGGGTTTTATTCACTAAAAACAAAAATTTTTGCTAAAGCCCAAGTTTGAACCCAATATTTTTCCAACACTTCTCAGGGCCATTAACCACTAAAGTAGACATTTAATTGTGTCATTTCCTTGCACAATTAAATACTTATATACAACCTCCTTACGGACCCATACTCAAGGCCCAATACTTCTAGGCCCAAATTTCGAGCGTTACAATATACATACATGAAATTGAGACATTAGTTGTATTGAAAAGTGGAATGAATCCCTATTAACTATATTTGGCTGAGTTGGATATAGATGGCATGCCATAAGATAGGAAGAGTTCAGGGATTACTTCGACCTCGAGTCAATGAGGTACTGGGTGCCAATTTTTTCTATTTAATCGATGAGACACTGGGTGCCAATTTATATAGTGCTGGGCGCAGTTATTACTTTGGATTTATCCGATGAGGCACTAGGTGCCAAAATAAAGTGTTGGTTGGATAGTTGTACCCGTTTGAGTCTATGTCATGTTAAAAATAGAAAGTAAGATAATAATTTATGTGATTGATATTGAAATGGAAAAGATGAGAAATAAATATGAGATGAGAAAATATTGAAATGGAAAATATGAGAAATGATTATGAGATGGGAAATGAAATATGAAATGATGAATTGAGATGTGAAACTTGAATGAATTCAAGGATTGATCAAAGATATGAATTATGCCATTGTATTAGATGATGTATTCAAATGCTAAATGAAATGCCATTGATATATATACTTATATATTTGAACATATAAAATGTGGTACCAATGAGGGTACATTGGTTAGGAATATTAGGTGATGAATTTGGTGTATTTTGGGCATGTTTAATTGTGTTTTGAATAGGTTAAACGATTAGTAATTGAGTTTCTTAGTGTCCAAGTAAATAGGAAATGGTAAACTTGAGTTTTAAGGTACATTTTGGTGCACACGGCCTGGCCACATGAGCATGTGTCAGACACAGGAAACACATATGGGCGTGTGACCCAAGTCAGAGAGTTACACGGCCTAGCCGCATGGGTGTGTGACCCCTAAAATTAAAATATTTGTAATTATTTCTTAAACTTCTAGAATTGTTTCAAATTAGTCCCTACTTATTTTTAAACTACTTTTAGGGTCTCGTAGACTCGTAATAAGGGCTGTAAGAGTAAATTTTACTCTGAATTAGGGTGTATTAGCAAACCTAAATTAAGTGTATTCCACTAACATCATCGAAGATATATTAAAATAATCGTAGAAGGAGTATGGACTAATACTCTGATGTTAATAATTGGAATAGTCTTGTATGTATCCGAATTCTGAAATTCTAGAAGGGATGAATAGTGATAAGAGTGTAGACAATGGAAGACTCAGTTTAACAATGTATAAATAGTGATAAGAGTGTAGATAGTGGAAGATCAAGTTTAGAAATGCAGAGCATAACTTATTATTCGAATGTATAAGAATCTAGCATGAAAGTATTAGATTGTGTGACCTGCCCTTGCATATTATAATGTTATTAGTTAGTTTATATGTTGATTATGATTGAATTAATTTGTTGATTCGTTAGTAATGCTCGTGACCCTAATTCAACGACGGAGAGGGGTTAGGGGTGTTACAATATAAATAAATCATTATTGTGCTCAATTTAATGTGACAAAATGCTTATGTGTAACATGTAACATAGCCATTTAACATCTAATTAAATCAAGCATTTTATTTGCCATTTTCCAATGTTTAATTACCATTTGTAACACCAATATATTATGATAAAAAAACTCTAGTAAACATGCTCTAATCATCAATATAATTAGCCTAATTAAATGGCACAAAACCACTTAAATGCTTATTTACCATTATTTAATAAAAATTCAACTCTTGTACATATAATATCAATCTTGCAAAAATCAGCCATTCAACCATAAGTAATCAATTGAAACCATCAATTAAGCTACTAATTAAACATAAATGAGGGTCAATTTACCAAATCGCCTTTAGAAAGACTCACAATACAATTTATTCTACCACAAACAAGTGATCAACCAAGTAAATCCAAGCTTCAATTCCAATTAGCTCAGTCCTCTTCAAGATTCGGAGCTTCAACAGAGATAAAGTAGACATTACCACATTTCCAATGCTATAATAAACACGAATTTTAATTAACTATACTAATCAAAATCCTCTCACAAAAATACCTTACCGAATTTGTAACATTAAGTTGAAAACTCGATTCCTCACAAAATCGATCTCTCCAGCCCTCCTAAACACTTTCAATCATCAATACTAGACCAAATACACTTATACTAAGCATCAATTTCATCTTTAAATCACTTTCACAAAATTTCGAAAAATCGGTTCCTGAAAATGATGAAATTCAGATTTCTTTAAATTACCTCACAAATCATGTTTAATATTGATAAATAAGATCAAAAACCTTTTAATAGACCCAATTTAAGTTGGAACATCCATTGATTTGTGGATTTCCTCTCAAAATTCAGGATCCACCATTAAAGAACCATATGTTATTGAAATAAGATGACATTGATAAAAATCCTTTAATTGATTCTCAAATCATGTAAAAATGTTTCTGATCATCATAAAAACAAGTTTAGGATTGAATATTACCTTTGATTCGCTTTAAATACGTTGATTGAAAATCTTGATTCAAGAAACTTGAGAAATTTCATAATATTTTTGGCTACTTTTAAGAATAATTTCGGTGAATTGAGAGAGTATTTTGAGAAAGAAATTGATTGGATCTATTCTCTGATGATAGATCTTTAAAATCATGCAAAGAAAATGAATTTTAAATCTCTCTAATCTGATGTAAAATGTGTGAAAAGTGGGCTAGATAAATTAGTTTTAAAACTGAAACCACTCACCAAAAATTTAAAAATTGGGAAATTTGCCTAATGGCCACTCCTACATTTCCCTTACTTTACCATTTAATCATTTCCCTCCAAAATTTCAAATTTTAAGGTTTATTTTCCATATAAATACTCTAAAATTTCCCTTGTTTACAATTAAATCCTATTTAATTAATATTTAAATTTTACTCAAATTACCCCCGATAAAAATTATTTTAAAATTCTTTTTCAACCCAAATTGATTATTTTCACTAACAATTATTTAAAATCTTTAAAATTAATTTTTCAAAAATAATTTTTAAAATTATTGTTTAATCGATTTTAGATGAAATTAACCTCCTAAATTAAATTAAAAATTACTAGAAAGCCTACAAATTACTAGTTTCATACTCAAAATTCGAAAAATATACCCAAAACTACTAGACACAGTTTAGGGATATTATAGAATATTACTCATACGTTCTCTCTCTTATGAAGTTCAAGGACACATTTCCTTCGAGAGCAAAATACCATGTCTCATAGGTAGAAATCCTCTATTAGATTTTTTTCATATTGAACCTTTTCAGTACTTTATCTACGTATATACTTTAGCTTAGACCTAGGAGTCATCTTGATCTATCTCTATAGATTTTGACTCTTAATACGTATGTAGCCTCACCCAAGTCCTTCATAGAAAAACAACTTCCTAACCATGTTTTAATAGGCTGTAGGGTTGGTATGCCATTTCCTATGATAAGTATGTCATCTATATACAGTATAAAAAATACAATAATGCTCCCACTAATTCTCTTGTAAACACAAGGTTCATCTTCATTTTTGACAAAACCAAACTTTTTGATCGCATCATTAAAACAAAGATTCCAACTTCAAGAAGCTTGCTTTAATCCATAAATGGATCTTTGTAGCTTGCATATCTTACCAGTATCTTTTGGATCGCCAAAACCTTCAGGTTGTGTCATATACACATCCTCTTTCAGTTTCCCATTAAGAAAAGCTGTTTTGATGTCCATCTACTAGATTTAATAATCATGTAATGTAGCTATTGCAAGTAAGATCCAAATGGATTTAAAAATAGCAATAGGAGAAAATGTTTCATCATAGTCAATACCATGAACTTGGCGAAAACCTTTAGTGACTAATCGCCTTTTGTATGTTTGTACATTATCGTCCATGTTGATTTTCTTTTTGAAAACCCACGTGCACCCTATGGGTTTAACCCCTTCAGGTGGGCCAACCAAGACCCATACTTGGTTTTCTGACATGGAATCCATCTTAGACCTCATGGCCTAAGCCATTTCTCAGAATCTGGGCTAGCCACCGCTTCTTAATAAGTCTTAAGCTCATCTTGATCCATAAATAGAATGTCACCATGTGTTGTAATGAGAAATCCATATCTCTCACGTACATGGCATTCTTTTAAATATATTCGCGATAGTTGTGTTTCCAAAACAGTTGATTGTTCCGCAACAACTTGTGGAACTTGTTGTTCAATCTCTGGTTTAGTGATATATTGTTGTTCTCAAATTTCTCTGAGTTCTATTCTTTTACCACTTCATTTTCTAGAGACAAACTTTCTTTCAAGGAAGACTCCTGTCCGAGCAACAAATACTTTGTTTTTAGTAGGATTGAAGAAATAATATCCTTTAGTTTCTTTAAAATATCTCACAAATATTAACTTTTGAGATTTGGGTTCAAGCTTAGTAGATGTCTGTCATTTAACATAAGCTTCACAACCCTAAATTAGCATGAAAGACATGCCATGTAACAACTCGATTTTGGGCCTAGTTAGAATAGTGGTTTCAAGACCATGAATCTGACGTAGAAAAACTTATTTTTATAATATTTTCATGGTCTAAATTTTTACGGAATGATTTCGTGAAAATTTTGTTCAAAAATTTTGACGTTTGAGCACTCAATTTAGCAAAAAGGACTAAATTGTAAAAATTGCAAAAGTTGAGTTCTACATGCTAGAGGTGTCTAATTGTTATGAAAATTTAAATTGAAGGTCCTTTTGTGGTAAATAGACCATTTTAGTTTAAGTTTGACAAAAATAGACAAGAGGCAAGAGAATTTTAGTTTTTGCAGAAAAGGGCATTTTGATCATTTAGTAATTAAATGAATTAAAAAGAAAAAATCAAGCCAAAATTTAGTCAAAATCAAGCCAAAATTTAGTAAATATCCTTCTTGCTTGTGCCAAAATTTGAAAGGGAAGCCATGGCTAGGGTTTGGCCACTTTCAAGCTCGATTGTAAGTCCGTCCTTGCCCTGTTTTTAATGCTCTTTACATTTTTGAAGTCGTTATCACTCGATCTATCTATTTCTACCATTAATTTGAGAAATGATTAAGGTCGGGGGTTTGACCCATGTTAGATATATGTGTATTTTGATGTCTAATGGTAGAAAATGTGTGTTTGGTGTATGATAAACAACTTTTACTAGGTGATTTTTGATAAAAATGTTAAAAGGACCTATTTGTAAAAAGGTTATGAAATGTGTGTAAAAGTGTGATTAAATAAAAAATGTGGGCTGTTATAAGCATGAAAGAGGTTTGGCTAGGCTTGAGAATCAAAGAAATTGAATCTATTTCATTTTACGAGCCTAGGGACCAAAATGTAAAAATGTCAAAATTTAGGGGAAAATGTAATTTTTCCAGAATATAATTTTTGAGTTGAATTGAATAATGTGAATAATAAATGAGTTAAATTTGCTATTATAGATTAAGAGAAATGAGGGTCGGACCTAGATCGGGGGAAAAACAAAGTGTTTGACGAGTAGGTCCTATTTCTACTATTTTTGTACCGAGGTAAGTTCGTATGTAAATAATGCATTGCTTTAATTATATTTTAAATGCTTTACTATTGTATAAATTATGACTAACCATTGAGCATGTTCGAAAAGCATGAAATCCCGGTTGAACCTTAGGAATAGATAGGATACAAATGTCATGACATTAGGGTTACTGAGACTACGTGTAAGACCATATCTGAGATATGACAACAATATGAGATTACATGTAAGACCATATCTAGGATATGGCATCGATATGAGACTTCGTGTAAGACCATAGCTGTGCTATTGGCATCGATACGAGATTACACGTAAGACTATATTTGGGATATGGCATTGGTATTATAACATCTCGAAATAGGGCCTAAACAGAATAGTGGTTTTGAAACCACAAATATGACATCAAAATATTTATTTTATGATTATTATGAGGTCTAGAATATGAGAATATGCATGTGTTAATATTTCATGAAGAAATTCTTTGAGTAAGGTGACCAATAGGAAATTGGGGACTAAATTGAATAAATTGCAAAACTTGAATTCTAGAAGCAATTTGTATGAAATTGATTTATATTATAAATTAAAAGGTCTTAGAGAGCAATTTTCCCAATTTCTAAATTTTTGGACAAAAATGGGCTTGCATGGATGAAATTTTAAAGAAAGGGCCTAAGGGCATTTTGGTCATTCGGCATTTCAATGAAATAAAATGGGAAAAATGAACCAAAATCAGCTCATTTTCTTCTCCATGCTGCCAAAACTTTAAGGGACTCCATAGCTAGGGTTTTCAGCATTTTCAAGCTCAAAAGTAAGTGCACCCAAGCCCCGTTTTTAATGTTCTTTATATTTTTGGAATCCCGGTAGCTTACTCTCTCCATTTCTACCCATATTTCATGCTAGGATTCATGTTTAAAAATCTACCCATGCATGAGTTACTTGTATTTTTATGGTTTATGAAGGAATATGAAAGTTAGAGGTGTGTTAAACATCTTTTCCTAGGTGAGTTTCATGAAAAACCCCTAAAGGGACCTTTTTGCAAAAGTTATTAAATATGTGGTAGAAATGTGAAAATAATGGAAAATGTGGGCTGCCATAAGGGGGAAAAGTGTTCGGCTAGGCTTGGGTAAGATAGAAATTGCATGTGTTTCATTATACGAGACTAAGGACTAAATTGTAAAAAAATGTGAAAGGTTAGGGGCAAAATGGTCATTTGAAATGGGGGTGAAATTTAGGCTCAAAAAGTACAATTTTAGGTGTTAATGATTCAATTTTATTGTTATAGACCCCGAGGAGCAAATTTCGGAGGTCGACCGAGAAAAGTGAAAGGTTTTAGAGTAACCGAAACACAATACCAAAACGAGTACTAGGTAAGTTCGGATAACTTAAAATAAACTCAAAATGTGTATAATTATATGATTTATGAATGCATGATGATTGCATTTATTAATGGCATGAAATCAAATGAAATGCACCTTTGATAATAATTTGTGGGATAATATCTCGGTTGAGGTTAAAAAGGGAATTCGATGGATAAACCATGATTGACAAGTGAACAGAGATCCTGCATGTGTTGTAGAAAGGATTTAGCCCGGACGGGTAATTCAATGATCTCAAGTATGAAAAGGATCTAGTCTGGACGGTTGTTCCTTGAGTGATCGAGCCTCCCGAAGAATATATGTGCATTGTGGATTTAGCCTGGATGGGTAATTCGATTAGGGTCTGAATTTAACCTGGACTAGTAATTCAGATTCGAGCTCATTAAGGGTGTTTGTCATTATAAGGGATTTAGCCTGGACTGGTAATCCCGCCGTAAGATGTGAGGTTCACGGGAGTGCATACCTAAAATGATCATTTTTATGAATTGATGGTTAATGGATAATCCATTGAGATTTCCTAGAAACTCAACGGGACTAACACGAGGAATATGTATAAATGACATGTTGAATGATGAGCTCATCTAAGATAAATTACATGGTGTTTTGTTATGTGACTAACTCATTGATTGAGTGCATGTGATAGGGAAACCATTTTCATATTTGTTGGTTTCATTATCTAACAAGGATGTATGCTAAATAAACGGTAGATTTACTTTCCAGTTATTTGAGCTTACTAAACATGTAAATGCTTACCCCTATCCTTTTCCCCGTTTTCAGAGCTCGAAGACTCGTAAAGATTGAAAGACGGTTGGAGAGTCAACACACTATCAACTAGTCCAGCTTTGGTATATAGACTCTTATGTTTTGTTCAATGGCATGTATAGAACTTTTGAGTATTTTGTTATATGTGTCATTTGATTTGCCAAAATGAAGGCATGTAAAGTTATATTTTTCTTTTTGTATATGGCCATGGAAATTGACTTATTTTGAAGTAGGCTATGACCTACAAATCTATGCATGTTTATGTTCATATGTGATGGCTTAGTGGTAATTGGTAATGAGTTATAAAAATGAGCCACTATTGAATGGGTCAATGAGACATGGAATCCCCTTAAATACAAGATGGTAATTAACCTAGCATGTATGAAACCGATGATATGAGGTTGTCATGCAATAAGGTTTATCATGGTCTTATACAAGTGTATAATTTGGCCTTATCATGTGTAAAAGTAACCCATAAGTATGTTTGGTTGATGGAGGGTGATGAACAGGTTGGAAAATAGCCTAATAAGGTTCACACGGGTAGACACACGGGCGTGTGTCTAGGCCGTGTGTGACACACAGCTCACCCCCATGGGTGTATGGTATGGCCATGTGTCCCCTACACCTAAATTTTTAAGTCAGTGTTGTGCACGGGATAGGCATACGGGTGCGTGTCTTGACCGTGTGTCTCTAATTGTATGATGAGGTTGAAGTTAGTGTTGTACACGGGCTGAGGGCACGAGCATGTCCTAAGCCACACGGGCGTGTGTGACCACACGACCCCACCACACGGGCGTGTCACACTCAAAGTAAGGGAAAATTTTCTAAGGTGCTCAAAGTTTATCGAATGTTTTTGGTTTTGTCTCGAACCGCCCTAGTGTATGTTTTAGGCCTCGAAGGCATATATAAGGGATGATATGCATGTGATCGAAAAGTTTTAATTTTGGGCGAAATTTGGTGAACCGATTTTGTATGTTTGTGAATGTTTAATTCCGGTAATGCCTCGAACCCTGTCCCAACATTGGATATGGGTGAGGGGTGTTACATTTAGCTGTATCAGAGCCAGGTTTAGTCAGTTCTAAGACTACCGTAGAGGGTATTGGTGTTCGCTATACAAGCTATTATATGAACGTTGATAGTGTGATATCTCCTAACTGTTTAAATTGTTTCTGAATATAGTAAATGTTTTCCAATCAAGCACAGGATGAGTCCGAGGGAGCCGAAAGTCATGCTCCAGCTTTCGTACAACGAGTTGTATCTAGTAGTAGTAGAAAGGTTATGTCTGAAGGCCGGGAAGAGGCCCGATCCACCTTCTTTAACATGATAGATGAATGGTTTGGGGATTATTTGAGGAATTGCCCCAACATACCACGACCTCCCCCGCCCTCTAACCAACCTAATGAGGTTTTGCCACGAGGAGTGGCACCTGTAAGAATTGGTAAGGCCCTTGTAGATAAGCCTAGAAAGTATGGGGCCGAGGAATTTATGGCTAAAATTGAGGATGATGCTGAGAGAGCTGAGTTCTGGCTCGAGAATACTACATGGGTATTGGATGAATTATCGTACACACTTGAGGAGTGCTTAAAGTGTACCGTGTCTCTCTTGAAGGACACTGCGTACCACTAGTGGAAGACCGTATCTTCGGTGGTGCCAAAGGAAAATATCACTTGGGAATTCTTCTAAGCAGAGTTTAGGAATAAGTATATTAGTCAAAGGTTTTTAGACTCGAAGCAAATCAAATAAGGGAATAAGACTGTGGCAGAATACGAAAGGGAGTTTGTAAGGTTAAGTCAGTATGCAACTGAGTGGGTTTAAACCGAGTCTAAAATGTGTAAACGCTTCGAGAAAGGTTTGCACGAGGAAATCAAGTTGTTGATTGGGATTCTTGAAATACAGGAGTTCACCGCATTAGCTGATTGGTGTAAGAAGGCTGAGGAACTCAATAATGAAAGAAAGCGAGCAAAGAGAGAGGATCGAGTTACGAGCAAGAGATCCAGCGGTAAGACGCTCCCATTTTCCACAAAAAAATGAAGAAGCCAACATGAACACCTTACTTCATCTGTAGGATATTCGGGTAGAACGAGAGACTCTAAACAACAAAATCAGAAGTCTTCCTCCCCAATGATGACTAGTGTGGGGAGTGTAGATGACCAAAAGCCGAAGTGTAAGAGTTGCAATAAATTTCACTTCAGAGAGTGCCGAATAAAGAGCGGTGCATGTTTCGGATGTGGTTCTCCTGACCACTTTCTTAGTGAGTGCCCAGAGCTAATTGAAAAAGAAGTGGAAGCAAACCCGAAGTCGAGTGCTCCCATGGCACAAGGTAGACCTCCGAGATACCCTGAAAGTGTTAGTGGTCGTCGAGTTGTAGTCGAAGACACTTCAAAATTAGAGGCTTGAGCCCCAGCAAGAACGTATGCAATACGCGCTTGAGAGGAAACCTTTGTTCTTGATGTTATTACGAGTACATTTTCTCTTTTCAATACATGTGTTATTGCCTTAATTGACCCGGGATCGACGCATTCATACATTTATGAGATTGGTGTCTAGTATGAATATACCCCGTTGAACCTATGAAATTTGTTGTTAGAGTGTCGAACCCACTAGGAAAATTAGTACTGGTTGATAAAGTCTGTAAGAATTGTCCTTTGACGATTGATGGTCAATGTTTTCCGGCTAACCTTATGTTGTTACTTTTTGATGAGTTTGATGTAATACTTGGTATGGATTGGTTAGTCCGGCATAATGTAATTGTAAATTATGGTAGCAAGTATATTAAATTGAAATGCCTAGATTGAAAGATTTTACGGGTCGATTCAAGAGATTTGGGCACGTCGCCAGTTGTAATCATGGTAATGGCTACTCAGAGATATATGATAAAAGGGTGCGAAGCCTACCTTACTTTTGTGTTGAACACGTGGGAAACGGAGTTGAAGATTGAGACTGTGCTAATGGTATGTGAATATCCAGACGTATTCTGGGAAGAATTACCCTGATTACCTCTTGAGAGGGAGATAGAGTTTGGCATTGAATTGGTGCCAGGAACAACTCCCATCTCTATTGCCCTGAACAGAATGGCGCCAATCGAGCTGAAAGAGTTAAAAGCACAGTTGCAAGAGTTGACGGATAAAGGTTTTGCAAGGCCAAGCTTTTCACCTTGGGGTGCCCCCGTATTGTTTGTAAAGAGGAAATATGGTTTAATGAGACTATATGTAGATTACCGACAACTGAACAAGGTAACTATCAAGAATAAGTATCCTTTTCCAAGGATCGATGATCTATTCGATCAGTTGAGAGGAGCCATGGTGTTCTCTAAAATAGACTTGAGGTTTGGCTATTATCAGTTACGTGTTAAGGAATCGGGATGTACCAAAGACAACTTTTAGAATTTGGACTGAGGAATGCACTGTCCGTGTTTATGGACCTAATGAATAGGATCTTTTGGCCATACTTGGATAAGTTTGTTGTTGTGTTCATTGACGACATCTTGATTTATTCCAAAGATGAGGCAGAACATGCGAAGCATCTGAGAACTATGTTGCAGACCTTACGGGAAAAACAACTGTATGCTAAGTTTAGCAAGAGTGAATTTTGGCTCCAAGAAGTTGCATTTTTGGGTCATATTGTTTCAGGTGAAGGCATCCGAGTTGGTCCAAGTAAAATCTCTGCTATTGTTGAATGGAAATTGCCTAAAAATGTAATCGAGGTTAGAAGCTTTTTGGGCTTAGCCGGTTACTACCGAAGATTTGTTAAAGGATTCTCCATGATAGCAACTCTAATGACGAGGTTGCTACAAAAAGACATTAAGTTCTAATGGACAGAAAAGTGTCAACAGAGTTTTGAGAAGTTAAGGACATTACTGACAGAAGCTCCTGTTTTAGTATTACTTGAGCCGGGAAAAGAGTTTGTGATCTACAGTGATGCATCCTTGAATGGATTGGGTTGTATACTTATGCAAGATGGTAAGGTGATAGCCTACGCTTCACGACAATTGAAGCCACACAAGAATAACTATCCGACACATGACTTAGAGTTCACCGCCATTATTTTTGCCTTGAAAATATGGAGGCATTATTTATATGGTGAGACCTGTCGTGTATTTACTAACCACAAGAGTTTGAAGTATTTAATGAATAAAAAAGAATTGAATCTGAGACAACAGAGGTGGTTAGAATTAATTAAAGATTATGATCTGATCATTGACTATCACCCGGGAAAGGCGAATGTGGTCGTCGACGCGTTAAGAAGGAAATATTTTTTTGCATTGAGAGCCATGGATGCTCAGTTAGCTTTGCTTGATGATAGTTCAGTCTTGGCAGAGCTAGAGGCTAGGCTGACATTTCTTTAGGAAATCTATGATTCTCAACCTAATGGTAGAGACCTAAAGGCTAAAAGGATTCAATGTGAGTCGGGCATTGAATCAGATTATCAGATCGGTCCTGATGGATGTTTAATTTTCAAAGATAGAGTTTGTGTACCTAAAGATGATGAGATTATTCGAAAAATCTTGCAAGAAGCGCATAACAGCTGTTTGTCTATTCATCTAGGAAATACCAAGATGTACAACAATTTGAAGAAAATGTACTGGTGGAATGGCATGAAAAAAGACATTTTCGAATTTGTATCGAAGTGCTTAATATGTCAGCAAGTTAAAGCTGAACATCAAGTGCCTTCAGGTTTGTTACAGCCTGTAATGGTCCCCAAATGGAAGTGAGACAAAATTACTATGGATTTTGTGAAAGGATTGCCATTGACTCCGAAAAACAAAGATGCTATATGGGTTGTGGTGGATAAGTTGACAAAGTCGGCTCATTTCATTCCATTAAGAACATATTACTCTCTTGATAGATTGGCCGACTTGTACATATATGAGATTGGAAGATTACATGGGGTATAGCTACTGATTATTTCGGATAGATCCTGAGGTTCACTTGAAGATTCTAGAAGAAGTTACAAGAAGCCCTGGGTACAAAATTGAGTTTTAGCACGGTTTTTCACCATTAGACCGATGGTCAATCTGAGCGGATGATTCAGATTCTTGAGGATATGTTGCAATGTTGCATTCTCGAATTTCAGGGTAGTTGGGAAAAATATTTGACATTGGTAGAATTTGCCTACAACATCAGTTTTCAAACAAGTTTGAAGATGGCACCTTATGAAGCCATGTATGGCAGAAAGTGCCGAACTCTATTGAAGTAGACAGAACTCAAGAAAAGTCAAATTCATGGGGTTGATCTGATTAAGGAAATTGAAGAAAAAGTTAAAGTGATACGAGATTTTTTAAAAGCGGCATCAGATAGGCAAAAGTCATATGCTGACCTAAAAAGAAAAGATTGAGTTCTAATTTGGAGATAGTGTATTCTTAAAAGCGTCTCCATGGAAAAAGGTGTTGAGATTTGGTCGGAACGGCAAATTGAATCTGCAATTTACCGGACCCTACGAGATCACTGAAAGAGTTGGACCATTAGCCTATCGTTTGGCATTGCCACCCAAATTGGAAAAGATTCATGACGTGTTTCACGTATCCATTTTAAGGCGATATCGATTTGACCTCTCTCATGTGATTTCACTAGCAGAGATTGATATTAGACCAGACATGACCTATGGAGAGGAACCGGTCAAGATTTTGGCTCGAGAGGTTAAACAGTTGAGAAATAAAAGTGTGGCTTTAGTAAAGGTTCTATGGCATCGACATGGTGTAGAATAGGCGACATGGGAACCAGAAGAAACCATGAGAAACCAATATCCAAACTTGTTTACTGGTAAGACTTTCGAGGACGAAAGTCCCTAAGGGGGAGAAATGAAACATCCCGAAATAGGGCCTAGTCAAAATAGTGGTTTCAAAACCACAAATCTGACATCAAAATATTCATTTTATGATTATTATGAGGTCTAGAATATAAGAATATGCATGTGTTAAGATTTCATGAAGAAATTCTTTGAGCAAGGTGACTAATTAGAAATTGAGGACTAAATTAAATAAATTGCAAAACTTGAATTCTAGAAGCAATTTGTATGAAATTGCTTTGGATTATAAATTAGAAGGTCTTAGAGAGAAATTTTCCCAATTTCTAAGTTTTTGGACAAAAATGGGCTTGCATGAATTAAATTTTAAAGAAGGGGCTTAAAGACATTTTGGTCATTTGGCATTTTAATGAAATAAAAAGAGAAAAATGAACCAAAATCAGCTCATTTTCTTCTCCATGCTGTCGAAACTTCAAGGGACTCCATAGCTAGGGTTTTCAACATTTTCAAGTTCAATAATAAGTGCACCCAGGCCCCGTTTTTAATGTTCTTTGTATTTTTGGAATCTCGGTAGCTTACTCTTTCCATTTCTACCCATATTTCATGCTAAGGTTCATGTTTAAAAATCTACCCATGCATGAGTTACTTTTTATTTTGATGGTTTATGAAGGATTATGAAAGTTGGAGGTGTGTTAAACATCTTTTCCTAGGTGACTTTCATGAAAAACCCCTAAAGGGACCTTTTTGCAAAAGTTGTTAAATATGTGGTAGAAATGTGAAAATAATGGAAAATGTGGGCTGCCATAAGGGGAAAAGTGTTCGGCTAGGCTTGGGTAAGATAGAAATTGTATGTGTTTCATTATACGAGCCTAGGGACTAAATTGTAAAAAATGTGAAAGGTTAGGGGCAAAATGGTCATTTGGATCGGGGGTGAAATTTAGGCTCAAAAAGTACAATGTGAGGTGTTAATGATTCAATTTTATTATTATATACCCCGAGGAGCGAATTCCGGAGGTTGATCGAGGAAAGCGAAAGGTTTCGGAGTAATTGAAACACAATACCGAAACGAGTACCAGGGAAGTTCGGATAACTTAAAGTAAAGTTTAAATGTGTCTAATTATATGATTTATGAATGCATGATGATTGCATTTATTAATGGCATGAAATCATATGAAATGCATCTTTGATAATAATTTTTTAGATAATGTCTCGGTTGAGGTTAAAAAGGGAATTCGATGGATAAACCATGATTAACATGCGAATTGAGATCCTGCATGTGTTGCAGAAAGGATTTAGCCCGGACGGGTAATCCGATAATCTCAAGTATGAAAAGGATCTAGCCCGGATGGGTGTTCTTTGAGTGATCGAGCCTCTCGAAGAATATGTGTGCATTGTGGATTTAGCCCGGACGGGTAATCCGATTAGGGTCTGAATTTAGCCTGGACTGGTAATTTAGATCTAAACTCATTAAGATTGTTTGTCGTTATAAGGGATTTAGCCTAGACTAGTAATCCCGACATCACCCTATGAGTTTATATTATGGGGGATTTAGCATGGACTGGTAATCCCGCCGTAAGATGTGAGGTTCGCGAGAGTGCATACCTGAAATGATCATTCTTATAAATTGTCGGTTAATGGATAATCCATCGAGATTTACTAGAAACTCAATGGGACTAACACGAGGAATATGTATAAATGACATGTTAAATGATGAGCTCATCTAAGATAAATTATATGGTGTTTTGTTATGTGACTTAACTCATTGATTGAGTGCATGTGATAAGGAAACCATTTTCATATTTGTTGGTTTCATTATCTAACAAGGATGTATGCTAAGTGATCGGTAAGTTTACGTTCCAGTTATTCGAGCTTACTAAGCATGTAAATGCTTACCCCTATCTTTTTCCCCGTTTTCAGAGCTCGAGGACTCGTAAAGATTGGAAGACGTTTAGAGAGTCGACACACTATCAACTAGTCCAGCTTTGGTATATAGACTCTTATGTTTTGTTCAATGGCATGTATAGAATTTTTAAGTATTTTTTTATATGTGTCATTTGATTTGCCAAAATGAAGGCATGTAAAGTTATAGTTATCTTTTTGTATATGGCCATGGAAATTGACTTATTTTGGAGAAGGCTATTTCCTACAAATCTATGCATGTTTATGTTCATATGTGATGGCTTAGTTGTTATTGGCAATGAGTTATAAATATGAGCCAATATTGAATGTGTCAATTAGACATGGAATCCCTTTAAATACACGATGGGAATTAACGTAGCATGTATGAAACCGATGATATGAGGTTGTCATGCAATAAGGTTTATCATGGTCTTATACAAGTGTATAATTTGGCCTTATCATGTGTAAAAGTAACCCATAAGTAAGTTTGGTTGTTGGACGGTGATGAACGGGTTGGAAAATAGCCTAATAAGGTCCACACGGGTAGATATACAGGCATGTGTCTAGGCCGTGTGTGACACACAGCTCACTCCCATGGGTGTGTGGTATGACCGTGTGTCCCCTACACCTAAATTTTTAAGTCAGTGTTGTGCACGAGATAGGCATACGGGCATGTGTCTTGGCCGTGTGTCCCTAATTGTATGATGAGGTTGAAGTCAGTGTTGTACACAGGCTGAGGGCACGGGCGTGTCCCAAGCCACACGGGCGTGTGTGACCACACGACCCCACCACACGGGCGTGTCACACTTCAAAGTAAGAGAAAATTTTCTAAGGTGCTCAAAGTTTATCCAATGTTTTTGGTTTTGTCCCCAACCGCCCGAATGTATGTTTTAGGCCTCGAAGGCTTGTATAAGGGACGATATGCATGTGATTGAAAAGTTTTAATTTTGGGCGAAATTTGGTGACCCGGTTTTGTATGTTTGTGAATGTTTAAGTTCGGTAATGCCTCGAACCCTGTCCCGGCATTGGATACGAGTGAGGGGTGTTACATTTAGTGATATCAAAGCCAGGTTTAGTCGGTTCTAAGACTACCGTAGAGGTATTGAGGTTCACTATACATTCCAATATACGAACGTTGATAGTGTGATATCTCCTAACTGTTTAAATTGTTTCTGAATATAGTAAATGTCTTCCAATAAAGCACAGGATGAGTCCGAGGGAGTCGAGAGTCATGCTCCAACTTCCGTACAACGAGCTGTATCTAGTAGTAGTAGAAAGGTTATATCTGAAGGCCGAGAAGAGACCCGAGCCGCTTTCTTTAACATGATGGATGAATGGTATGGGGATTATTTGAGGAATCGCCCCAACATACCACGACCTCCCCCGCCCCCTAACCAACCTAATGAGGTTTTTCCACGAGGAGTGGCATCGGTAAGAATTGGTAAGGCCCTTGTAGATAAGCTTAGAAAGTATGGGGCCGAGGAATTTAGAGCTAAAATTAAGGATAATGCTAAGAAAGATAAGTTCTGGCTCAAGAATACTACACGGGTATTGGATGAATTATCGTGCACACCTGAGGAGTGCTTAAAGTGTGCCGTGTCTCTCTTGAAGGACACTGCGTACCACTAGTGGAAGACCGTATCTTCGGTGGTGCCAAAGGAAAATATCACTTGGGAATTCTTCCAAGCAGAGTTTAGGAAGAAGTATATCAGTCAAATTTTTTTAGACTCGAAGCGAAAGGAGTTCCTGGAACTCAAACAAGGGAATAAGGCTGTGGCAGAATACGAAAGGGAGTTTGTAAGGTTAAGTCAGTATGAAACTGAGTGGGTTTAAACCGAGTCTAAAATATGTAAAGGCTTTGAGAAAGGTTTGAATAAGGAAATCAAGTTGTTGATTGGGATCCTTGAAATATGAGAGTTCACCGCATTAGTTGATTGGGCCAAGAAGGCTGAGGAACTCAATAATGAAAGAAAGTGAGGAAAGAGAGAGGCTTGAGTTACGAGCAAGAGATCCAGCGATAAGACGCTCCCATTTTCCACAAAAAAATCAAGGAGCCAACATGAACACCTTACTTCATTTGTAGGATATTCGGGTAGAACGAGAGACTCTAAATGACGAAATCAGAAGTCTTCCTCCCCGATGATGACTAGTGTGGGGAGTGTAGATGACCAAAAGTCGAAGTGTAAGAGTTGCAATAAATTTCACTTCGGAGAGTGCCGAATAAAGAGCAGTGCATGTTTCTGATGTGGTTCTCTTGACCACTTTCTCAAGGAGTGCCCAGAGCTAATTGAAAAAGAAGTGGAAGCAAACCCGAAGTCGAGTGCTCCCATAGAACGAGGTAGACCTCAGAGATACCCTGAAAGTGCTAGTGGTAGTCGAGTTGCAGCCAAAGACACTTCAAAATTAGAGGCTCGTGCCCCGGTAAGAACATATGCAATACGCGCTTGAGAGGAAGCCTCTGTTCTTGACGCTATTACGAGTACTTTTTCTCTTTTCAATACATGTGTTATTGCCTTAATTGACCCGGGATCGACACATTCATACATTTATGAGATTGGTGTCTAGTATGAATATACCCATTGAACCTATGAAATTTGTTGTTAGAGTGTCGAACCCACTAGGCAAATCAGTTCTGGTTGATAAAGTCTATAAGAATTGTCCTTTGACGATTCGTGGTCAATGTTTTCCGGCTAACCTTATGTTGTTACTTTTTGATGAGTTTGATGTAATACTTGGTATGGATTGGTTAGCCCTGCATGATGTAATTTTAAATTGTGGTAGCAAGTATATTAAATTGAAATGCCTAGATGGCAAGATTTTACGGGTCCATTCAAGAGATTTGGGCACGTCGCCAGTTGTAATCATGGTAATGGCTGCTCAGAGATATATGAGAAAAGGGTACGAAGCCTACCTTACTTTTGTGTTGAACACGTGGGAAACGGAGTTGAAGATTGAGACTGTGCCAATGGTATGTGAATATCCAGACGTATTCCTAGAAGAATTACCCTGATTACCTCCTGAGAGAGAGATAGAGTTTGGTATTGAATTGGTGCCAGGAACAGCTCCCATCTCTATTGCCCCGAACAGAATGGCGCCACCCGAGCTGAAAGAGTTAAAAGCACAGTTGTAAGAGTTGACGGATAAAGGTTTTTCAAGGCCAAGCTTTTCACCTTGAGGTGCCCCTGTATTGTTTGTAAAGAGGAAAGATGGTTCAATGAGACTATGTGTAGATTACCGACAACTGAAAAAGGTAACTATCAAGAATAAGTATCCTTTTTCAAGGATCGATGATCTATTCGATCAGTTGAGAGGAGCCATGTTGTTCTCTAAGATAGACTTGAGGTTTGGCTATTATCAGTTACGTGTTAAGGAATTGGGACGTGCCAAAGACAACTTTTAGAACAAGATACGACCAATATGAATTTCTTGTTATGCTATTTCGACTGACGAATGCATTGGCCGTGTTTATGGACCTAACGAATAGGATGTTTTGGCCATGCTTGGATAAGTTTGTTGTTGTATTCATTGACGACATCTTGATTTATTCTAAAGATGAGGCAGAACATGTGAAGCATCTGAGAACTATGTTACAGACCTTACGGGAAAAACAACTGTATGCTAAGTTTAGAAAGAGTGAATTTTGGCTCCAAAAAGTTGGATATTTGGGTCATATTGTTTTAGGTGAAGGCATCCGAGTTGGTCCAAGTAAAATCTATGCTATTGTTGAATGAAAACCGCCTAAAAATGTAATCGAGATTAGAAGCTTTTTGGGCTTAGCCGGTTACTACTGAAGATTTGTTAAAGGATTCTCCATGATAGCAACTCCAATGACGAGGTTGCTACAAAAAGACATTAAGTTCGAATGGACAGAAAAGTGTTAGTAGAGTTTCGAGAAGTTAAAGACATTGCTGACAAAAGCTCTTGTTTTAGTATTACTTGAGCCGAGAAAATAGTTTGTGATCTACAGTGATGCATCCTTGAACGGACTGGGTTGTGTACTTATGCAAGATGGCAAGGTGATAGCCTATGCTTCACGACAATTGAAGCCACACAAGAAGAAATATCTGACACATGATTTAGAGCTCACCACCATTATTTTTGCCTTGAAAACATGGAGGCATTATTTATATGGTGAGACCTGTCGTGTATTTATTGACCACAAAGTTTGAAGTATTTAATGACTCAAAAATAATTGAATCTGAGACAACAAAGGTGGTTAGAATTAATTAAAGATTATGATCTGATCATTGACTATCACCGGGGAAAGGCGAATGTGGTCGCCGACGCGTTAAGCAGGAAATCTTTATTTGCATTGAGAGCCATAGATGCTCAGTTATCATTGCTTGATGATAGTTCGGTCTTGGCAGAGCTGGAGCCTAGGATGACATTTCCTTAGGAAATCTATGATGCTCAACCTAATGATAGAGACCTACAGGCTAAAATGACTCAATGTGAGTTGGGCATTGAATCAGATTATCGGATCGGTCCTGATGGATGTTTGATTTTCAGAGATAGAGTGTGTGTACCTAAAGATGATGAGATTATTCGAAAAATCTTGCAAGAAGCGCATAACAGCCATTTGTCTATTCATTCGGGAAGTACCAAGATGTACAACGATTTGAAAAAAATGTACTGGTGGAACGGTATGAAAAAAGACATTTTCAAATTTGTATCGAAGTGCTTAATATGTCAGCAAGTTAAAGCTGAACATCAAGTGCCTTCAGGTTTGTTACAGTCTGTAATGGTCCCCGAATAGAAGTGAGACAAAGTTACTATAGATTTTTTTTGAAAGGATTGCCATTGACTCTAAAAAAAAAAAAAGATGTTATATGGGTTGTGGTGGATAAGTTGACAAAGTCAACTCATTTCATTCCATTAAGAACAGATTACTCTCTTGATAGATTGGCCGACTTGTACATATATGAGATTGTAAGATTACATGGGGTACAACTACCGATTATTTCGGACAGATCCCGAGTTTCACTTCAAGATTCTGAAAGAAGTTACAAGAAGCCCTGGGTACAAAATTGAGTTTTAGTACGGTTTTTCACCCTCAGACCGATGGTCAGTCTGAGCGGATGATTTAGATTCTTGAGGATATGTTGCGATGTTGCATCCTCGAATATCAGGGTAGCTGGGAAAAATATTTGACATTGGTAGAATTTGCCTACAACATCAATTTTCAAACAAGTTTGAAGATGGCACCTTATGAAGCCTTGTATGGCAGAAAGTGCCAAACTCCATTGTACTAGACAGAACTCAAGGAAAGTCAAATTCATGGGGTTGATCTGATTAAGGAAATTGAAGAAAAAGTTAAAGTGATACGAGATTGTTTAAAAGCGGCATCGGATGGGCAAAATTCATATGCTGACCTAAAAAGAAAAGAGATTGAGTTCCAATTTGGATATAGTGTATTCTTAAAAGCGTCTCCATGGAAAAAGGTGTTGAGATTTGGTCGGAAAGGCAAATTGAGTCTGCAATTTATTGGACCGTACGAGATCACTGAAAGAGTTGGACCATTAGCCTATTGTTTGGCATTGCCACCCAAATTGGAAAAGATTCATGACGTGTTTCATGTATCCATGTTAAAGCAATATCTATTTGATATCTCTCATGTGATTTCACCAGTAGAGATTGAGATTAGACCAGACATGAGGTATGGAGAGGAACCGATCAAGATTTTGGCTCGAGAGGTTAAACAATTGAGAAATAAAAGTGTGGCTTTAGTAAAGGTTCTATGGCATCGACATGGTGTAGAAGAGGCTACATGGGAACCAGAAGAAACCATGAGAAACCAATATCCAATCCTGTTTACTGGTAAGACTTTCGAGGACAAAAGTCCCTAAGGGGGAGGAATGTAACATCCCGAAATAATGCCTAGTCAAAATAGTGGTTTCGAAACCACAAATCTGACATCAAAATATTTATTTTATGATTATTATGAGATCTAGAATATAAGAATATGCATGTGTTAAGATTTCATGAAGAAATTCTTTGAGTAAGGTGACAAATTGGAAATTGGGGACTAAATTGAATAAATTGCAAAACTTGAATTCTAGAAGCAATTTGTATGAAATTGCTTTAGATTATAAATTAGAAGGTCTTAGAGAGAAATTTTCCCAATTTTTAAGTTTTTGGACAAAAATGGGCTTGCATGGATGAAATTTTAAAGAAAGGGCTTAAAGACATTTTGGTCATTTGGCATTTTAATGAAATAAAATGAGAAAATGAACCAAAATCAGCTCATTTTCTTCTCCATGCTGTTGAAACTTCAAGGGACTCCATAGCTAGGGTTTTCAACATTTTCAAGTTCAATAGTAAGTGCACCCAGGCCTCGTTTTTAATGTTCTTTGTATTTTTGAAATCTCGGTAGCTTACTCTTTCCATTTCTACCCATATTTCATTCTAAGGTTCATCTTTAAAAATCTTCCCATGCATGAGTTACTTTGTATTTTGATGGTTTATGAAGGTATATTAAAGTTGGAGGTGTGTTAAACATCTTTTCCTAGGTGATTTTCATGAAAAACCCTAAAGGGACCTTTTTGCAAAAGTTGTTAAATATGTGGTAGAAATGTGAAAATAATGAAAAATGTGGGCTGTCATAAGGGGGAAAAGTGTTCGGCTAGGCTTGGGTAAGATAGAAATTGCATGTGTTTCATTATACGATCCTAGGGACTAAATTGTAGAAAATGTGAAAGGTTAGGGGCAAAACGGTCATTTGGACCGGGGGTGAAATTTAGGCTCAAAAAGTACAATGTGAGGTGTTAATGATTCAATTTTATTATTATATACCCCGAGGAGCAAATTCCGGAGGTTGATCGAGGAAAGCGAAAGGTTTCGGAGTAACTGAAACACACTACTGAAACGAGTACCAGGTAAGTTCGGATAACTTAAAGTAAACTCAAAATGTGTCTAATTATATGATTTATGAATGCATGATGATTGCATTTATTAATGGCATGAAATCATATGAAATGCATCTTTGATAATAATTTGTTGGATAATGTCTCGGTTGAGGTTAAAAAGGAAATTCGATGGATAAACCATGATTGAAATGTGAATTGAGATCCTGCATGTGTTCCAGAAATAATTTAGCTCAGACGGGTAATCCGATAATCTCAAGTATGAAAAGGATCTAGCCTGAATGGGTGTTCCTTAAGTGATCGAGCCTCTCGAAGAATATGTGTGCATTGTGGATTTAGCCCGGACGAGTAATCCGATTAGGGTCTGGATTTAGCTTTGACTGGTAATTCAGATCTGAACTCATTGAGGTTGTTTGTTGTTATAAGGGATTTAGCCTGGACTGGTAATCCTGACATCACTCTATGAGTTTATATTACGGGGGATTTAGCTTGGACTGGTAATCCCGCCGTAAGATGTGAGGTTCGCGGGAGTGCATACCTGAAATGATCATTCTTATGAATTGACGGTTAATGGATAATCCATCGAGATTTACTAGAAACTCATTGGGACTAACACGAGGAATATGTATAAATGACATGTTGAATGATGAGCTCATCTAAGATAAATTACATGGTGTCTTGTTATGTGACTAACTCATTGATTGAGTGCATGTGATAGGGAAACCATTTTCATATTTGTTGGTTTCATTATCTAACAAGGAGGTATGCTAAATAATCGGTAAGTTAACTTTCCAGTTATTCGAGCTTACTAAGCATGTAAATGCTTACCCTTATCTTTTTCCCCGTTTTCAGAGCTCGAGGACTCGTAAAGATTGGAAGAAGGTTGGAGAGTCGACACACTATCAACTAGTCCAGCTTTGATATATAGACTCTTATGTTTTGTTCAATGGCATGTATAGAACTTTTGAGTATTTTTTTATATGTGTCATTTGATTTGCCAAAATGAAGGCATGTAAAGTTATACTTATCTTTTTGTATATGGCCATGGAAATTGGCTTATTTTGAAATAGGCTATGTCCTACAAATCTATGCATGTTTATGTTCATATGTGATGGATTGGTTGTAATTGGCAATAAGTTATAAAAATGAGCCAATATTGAATGTGTCAGTAAGACATGGAATCCCCTTAAATACAAGATGGGAATTAACCTAGCATGTATGAAACCAATGATATGAGGTTGGCATGCAATAAGGTTTATCATGGTCTTATACAAGTGTATAATTTGGCCTTATCATGTATAAAAGTAACCCATAAGTATGTTTGGTTGTTGGAGGGTGATCAACGGGTTGAAAAATAGCCTAATAAGGTCTACACGGGTAGACACACGGGCGTGTGTCTAGGCCGTGTGTGACACACGGCTCACCCCTATGCGTGTGTGGTATGGCCGTGTCTCCCCTGCACCTAAATTTTTAAGTAGTGTTGTGCACGGGCTAGGCACACAGGCTTGTATCTTGGTCGTGTGTCCTTAATTATATGATGAGTCTGAAGCCAGTGTTGCACAGGGCTGAGGGCACGGGCGTGTCCCAAGCCACACAGGCGTGTGTGACCACACGGCCATACCACATGAGCGTGTCACCCTTCAAACTAAGGGAAACTTTTCTAAGGTGCTCAAAGTTTATCGAATGTTTTCGATTTTGCCCCGAACTACCCTAATGTATGTTTTAGGCCTCGAAGGCCTATATAAGGGACGATATGCATGTGATTGAAAAGTTTTAATTTTGGGAAAAATTTGGTGACCTGGTTTTGTATGTTTGTGAATGTTTAAGTCCGGTAACGCCTCGAACCCTCTCTCGGCATTGGATACGGGTGAAGGGTGTTACAGGTATGGTACCGTGTGTACGGAACTCCCCGAGTATCATTTAGTATTCCTAGTGGTTCAACGGGTAATTTAACGAGTATGTCAAAGATGAATTATGTGTAAATCCAAATCGAGATGACTCAGGTATGTACGTAAAACTCATACGTAATGAGCTTGCTATGTGATGAACCTCAGTAATGTTATGATTGAGTAAGTTGTGATTATAAGATCTTAATAATGTTTGTGCAAATTATCATCATGTTAATTGTATGTTAAAAATGTGTTTATGATACTTAATATTTGCATAGGAACTTATTAAGCTTTAAATCTTACTCCCCTTTCTTTTCACTTGTATTATAGTGTCTCCAAGCTAGCTCGAATTTGGGGATCGTCTAAGGCTCCATCAGACTATCAACTAATTATCTTGGGTACTAAAGAATTTAACATTTTGAGTTATGACATGTATAGAGACTTGGTCATTTTGTTATGTGTCATAATTGATTTGGCCAAATGTGTTGGCTTATGTTGGTTGATAATTCATTTTGTAAATGGCCATTGAAATTGGTTAATATTGGTCTAAGTATATATGCATATAATGATGCTTTCATGGATGTGGAAATTTGCATGGTTTGAGTTGATAAGTATGTGATGTTTGTATGTGGTAAATGGTAACATGTGAATTATGTGTGGATGTCTTGATTGTGGCTGAACTGGTTGAATTTATTTGCTTGGATTGGTGCTATGATTTGTTGTGTAGGTGTGTGCATAAAAGCGTGACAAAATGGCTTGGTAAATAGCCTTGTTTTTGTCCTCATGAGTAGACACACGAGTGTGTGTCTAGGCCGTGTGTGACACATGGCTTGCCCCATGGGCGTGTGTTCTAGCCGTGTGTCCCTTGCACCTTAATTGTTGCAAAACAAAATGCTTAGCATTGAGCACACGGGCAGAGACATGGGCGTGTGTCTCAGCTGCGTGTATGACACGGCCTTAGGCACGGGTGTGTGTCCTGGGTGTGTGATGTCTACACCTAATTTAT
This sequence comes from Gossypium longicalyx, assembly GCA_025698465.1. Taxonomy (NCBI): domain Eukaryota; kingdom Viridiplantae; phylum Streptophyta; class Magnoliopsida; order Malvales; family Malvaceae; genus Gossypium; species Gossypium longicalyx. The sequence continues at coordinate 24,269,838 of CM046998.1, read as the reverse complement.
GAAAAATCATAATTTTTAAATCGGCCACACGGCCTAGCACACTAGCGTGTGACTTGGCCATGTGCCTTCAATTTGTTCTTGGGTGACAAACAGAGAGTTACACGACTTAGGGAAACGGACGTGTGTGACCACACGGCCTGCCCACACGGGCGTGTGTGACTAGAACGACAGAAATGTGCAAGTGTACACAATCACAACAAGTAATAAAGTGACAAGTAAATGTCAAGTTATCGTACCCATAGGGACTGTGAAAAGAATTATTTATGAATGCTATTTAAAACACTTTGGTGAAGAAAAATTTTTTGTTTTGAAAAGGGTTATTAAGAAAAAATAAGATTTTAAACTAAATAAAAATAAAAGTTCTAATGCACGATTTCAAAATATGATTTAATCAAGATGACATAATTGTGTTGGATTAATTATATTTCTTTAACTTAGAATTATTAAACTCATGTTTATGTTGTTACGAATAAATTCACGACAACTCGATACTTTGCTAACTTATGAACATACTCACCTACACAAATCCATTCATCTCTTAACATAGCCCTATGTTAATTCAATCGATTAAATAGATTCTAATAAGCAAACATGTTATTGCACATACATGCTCATTAAATTGAACTAATCTCTTGCATATTCCTATGTCAATTCAAACGATTAATTAAATCTAATAAGAACATAAAAGACTATTTGAGGTAACAAGGTATCCTTACCTTGAAACAGTTTAATCACAATAATCTAGCAAGTTATGCAAGGCAAGTGTATAGCTAGATACATTGCTAATTGAACCTTCAGCTACCTTAGAAGAATAAACATGCACTGATTAAGTATTGTGTTCATTAATTACAATTTCAGTCCGTTTAAATAATTAATTCATTAGTTCCCTCACAATTATAATTCAAGAATAACTTAGGCATGATTTTACTTAATCAAGCATTTTACCGAGGCCTATAAAAGTATAAACACAATTTTAATAATTTAAGAGGAGGAAATGCAATCAACCCAACACAAATTAAATTTAGCTAAGCTGATTAAATTAACCATTCCAACAACATAAATATTTATAGATATGTTTATCACAAAAACAACAAAAATTAAAGAGATAGGGAACAAGAATCAAATCTAGTGTTTTTCCGTGGCTTGACTAGGTTGCTCTGTCTTCATTCTTTGTTGTCCTTGCCGATCAAGGTTGCTATGAACAATTCAATGCTGCTCCAAAATGGCTGATGAAAACCTTTTTTCCAAGAGGAGAAATAGGCAAGAGGGCAATGGACTTTGAATGGGAAAATGAGAGGAGAAAGTGAGAGAGGAGAGAAGAGGTGTGAATGAATGAGGGATGCTTTGAATGATCAGCCAAAGGGGTTTTTATAGCTGAATGTGGCAGCTAAAATTTTCTAAAAATAGCAGCCAAAGAGCCACCCCTTGGCTGGCCACCTATGTGGCAAAGTTGATGGCTTCAACTTTGCTAAATATGGCTTGGGGCAAATCTATAAAGCCATCAATTGTGGAGGGGTTGAATTGAAATTTGAACAAGTCTTCAAGGGCCTCTTTGCAGCTTAAATAATCAGCTAATGAGTTGAGTTGGGTCAGGACTTGGACGGTTTTGGGCTGTTCTTTTCTTGGCCGGTTCAGTTTACTCAGTTCGGTTCAATTGGACCACTTTTTCATAATTAATTATTCATAATTTATTAACCCAAATTAAATTGGATAAATTAAAATTAATTATATTATGAATAAATACATATAATTTTGGATCGTCTTAGGCTGAAATTTAGTTCACCTTGATACTTTAAATTGGTTCTCGGTTTTGTGCTTCTAGCAGTGTCTGCAATGCCATTATTAGCCTTTTGTGCAAATCTGTCGCAAACAACCAAAATTCATAAAAAATAATTATGAAATTAACTAAAATTCAACATGTTCATATTTTAAGTGCACTTTAATTATTTTATAAAAATTAATTATTTTTTGACAAGAAATTAACCGAATTCTCATGAATTTAAGTTAAAAAGGGTATGAAAAAGTGTGTAAATTTTTGTGTTTCCACACCCTCAAACTTAATTCATTGCTCGACCCGAGTAATGCACAAATTGAAAAGAATTTCTCATAAACACCTTTGAAAAATTCTTCAGAACAACATTCTTCTCAAAATTATGAATTTAATATACTTATGCTCAAAAATAAGAAATTTGATAGTTATGCTTACTTAAGTATACATATCATTCAAATTAATCTCAATCATTCTTATGATAGCAAAAATTAGACTAAATGGTTCCTAATAAAGTCATGTTAAACCTTACCAATTTAATTTTATTCCCTTTTTCAAGATTAAGCTGCAATCATTAAGTTTAACTTATGCCTTCATATGTTGAACGTCGCAATTTCTTTCCACTAATGTAGGTAACATTGGAACTTTGAATCAATAGGTCTTTAACAAGGTTGTAACGTGGCTGGGCTTAGGGGTAGGTAAAAGATAGATAAATTTAGGGTTTTAAACCCTAGACTCAGCTTCAATTGGACCTTTGAAATAATTTCCCTCAATACACCAACTTTCTTTGCTTTCATATGCTCTTTTGTACTTCTTATTTTAAAAACTCATGCTCTTTTTTCTTTTTAACACGAGCATTTTACTGAATGTACTATAGTTTTAGAGCATTTGATATTTCTTTTCAACTCCCCCAAACTTATTTTTAAAGAATACTTTGAATAGTACTGAGTTTAGTGTTTGGGATAATTTTAAGATAGTTAAGAGAGAAGTGATAGCTAAATTTGCAAGGGTTCAAATAAAATTACGTCATATAGTCTCAAAGTTGGGTTTCAAAGGATAAAAATTTCATCATGGTTGACTTGAAAGACTCAAACGGTGTAACATCCCTTCCCGTATCCGATGTCGGGACAGTGTTCGAGGCATTATCGGACTAAAACATAAGCATTAACGCATAATCAAGCCATAAAATTTCGTTCAATTTTAAAACTTTACAATTTCATGTAAATCATCCCTTATAAGGGCCTATGAGGCCCAAAACATACATCGAAGGTGGTTTAGGACTAAACCGAGGACTTTAAAAAATTTTAGGATAACTTAGAAAAAATTCCTACCTTGGGGAGTCACACGTCCGTGTGGGTAGGCTGTGTGGCTTGGGACATGCTCGTGTCCTCAACCCGTGTAACTCTCTAACTATGACGTCAACATACAATTAGGGTCACACGGCCAAGTCACACACTTGTGTACTTAGGCCGTGTGGCGAATTAAATTCTCGAAATTAAGTGCAGACTTCACACATCCTGGGCACACGCCCATGTCCTAAGGCCGTGCCTGTCACAACGCTGAGACAAACAACCGTGTCTCTACCCGTGTGTTTACTACTGGGCATTCTATTTGCATTAATTGGGGTGCAGGGGACACACGGTCTAACCACACGCCCATGGGGCAGACCATGTGTTACACACGGCCAAGACACAAGCTCGTGTGTCTACCCGTGTAGACAAATTTTAGGCTATTTTCCAAGCCATTTGTCACCCTTAAATGCTCAATTGCTTATTCATCTAAGATGGCATGCAACCTAGTATATTTAGTCACTTGAAAACTCATAAACATGATTATTCCATGCCTTTGTAATGACAACATGTCACTTATCGAACACATCATACTTACATATGGCATTCCACACCAATTTCATATTCATTCATTATGCTAACCCTACTTTTAAATTACCTAATCATACCATAGATAGGGCATACTTATTAACCATGATTCATTCACTTAGCACATGTGCCATTCATCACGCATCTCATCCACAAACAAACACATCAAACATAAAACACTGCATGCATGTATAATTAATTAGGGTTACAACCCAAATGATCAATATGGACCATATCACATGGTCATATACAAAATAAATCAAATATTTCCATAAGCCAATACATTTGACTAGACCAATATGACATATAACAAAAATACCAAGTCCCTATACATGCCATACTAAAAATATTGAAACTAACTATACCCCAAATGTCCAGTTGATAGTGTGATCGGGCCTCTGACGTCCTTCGATCCTCGAGTTGGCTTGTTGATACTATAAGAAAGTACGAAAGAGAGGGGGGTAAGCATAAAGCCTAGTAAGTTCACATGCAAATAAATAACAACATGATCATATATATATATAACCATTTATGATATAACATAGATTTACTTAAGTGTTATCATGAATTTATCGATGTAACTCAAATTTGTAAACATAACTTACACGTTTTCGATCTTACCAAACATTCATCACCTATTGAGCTCATTCATATGAGTTTATCGTACATACATGTACCAATTCAAATCACACTGTCATATTCTCTTTTCATTGATTTACTTGTCGATTAACTCACAAGTTTACCTATTGAACACTCGGAATATTATTGGATACAAGAAAGACTTGCACATAGTGCATCAAATGTAGCCACATGCTACCTCATATCACAATCACATATTGCTCACTCATGAGCTAATCACGAGCCTGGTCATACAAGCTGACAGTAAGGACATAACTACTCGGGCTGCTCACACAAGCTGACAGGTACCCGCAATACATGCCGGGCTACCCAGCCACCGGTAGAACGTGCAAGACCAGCACTCGGATTCACATATCACGTATACACTCATATTCATTAGCTCATATCCACATATTTCCTAGTGACATGTCATATTGTATCCTAAACTATTCCTAAAGTTCAAATGGGGTTTTCTTGGTATCTCATGTTCGTCGAATTCATTCAAAATCTCGTGCACATAGGTTACAACATCATTCATACACTTGACATAATAAGTAATCATACAAACTCATACATTAACAAAATATTAAAAGCATGATATATCATTGTATTATTTACACATGAACTTACCTCGATACAAAATATGGATAATTTATACGATTTAGTCCAAAATCTTGTTCTTTCCCCAGTCTAGGTCCGAACTCCGTTTTTCTTTATCTATAATAGGAAATTCAGCTTATTTAATCATCACATTGTTCAAAATAGTCCATAAATTACAATTTTGCCCCTAAAATTTCACATAATTACAACTTAGTCCCTAGGCTCGTAAAATAAAATGTGTTTATTTTCTTTGAAACCAAGCCTAGCCGAACTTATAACACACTCATGTCAGCCTAAATTTTCTTTCAAATCAGATTTTTGACCACTTATTTTACAACTTTTACAAAAAGGTCATTTTTAGGTGTTTTCATGAAAAATCACCTAGTAAAAGATGTTTATCACACACTAAACTTTCATATTCCTCCATAAATCATCAAAAATACATGCATGTCACACATGGGTAAATTTTCATACATGAAACCTACTTCAAAATAAGGGTGGAAATAGGTAAATCAAGCTATGAGGACTTTAAAAATGTAAAGAACATTAAAAACGGGGCTCAGGAGCACTTATAGTGAAGCTTGAAGGTTGAACAAAAGCCTAGCTATGGTGTCTTGAGAGTTTCGGCCAAGCATGAAGAAGATGAGCATATTTTTGCTTTGATTTTCCCTTTTTATTCTTTTAATTACTAAATAACCAAAATGCCCTTAGGGTTTTTCATTAAAAATTTTCCCACATGTCCATTTTTGTCCAAACTTTTAGAAATTGGTTAAATTGCTAATTAGGACCTTCTAATTTATAATCTAAAGTAATTTTATGCTAAAATCTTCTAGAACACAAGTTTTGCATCTTATTCAATTTGGTCCCTAAAGTTCAATTGGACATTTTATGCATAGAATTTCTTCATGAAACTTTCACACAAGCATGCAATCATATCATAGCCCTCATGAGAATCATAAAATAATTATTTCTATTTTAGATTTTTGGTCTCAAAACTACTATTCCAACTCTAATTCAGGATGTTACAAACTGTCCAAACAAAAGTTGCCTAAATCATTTTCAATGTTCCATGCTTCCTATGATTTTGCCTCAAGAAACTACTAAGTCAATTCTAAAGAATTAAACTTTCATGCATGCTTAACTTTCGTAAGGAACTAAAACTTTATGGTACGATTTGCATACTTTATTAGAAATACATTCATATCATTATTTGAAAAACCAAAAAATTAATTTTATTTAGGGAATAATTTCTCAGGAAATTATGTTAAAATGAATTCCCTAGAAAGATTAGAGGGGTCACAAGAGGTCCCGCTTAAGTTCCAATCTTCTAGACAGAATTTATTTAAACATACTAATCCCAAAAATATACCCTAAATCATTTATTAAAAAGAAACATAAGAAAATTTAAACATCTGATATAATGAATGAAATTTGATTCTGTTCAGTCTTATCTCCCCAGTAATGTTTCAGACTCTAAGTATTAACTTGAAAATTACCTCCCTTACCTTGGAGTTCAACAACTCCGTATGGATAGATGTGATGAATCGTAAATGGACCGGACCAATGTGATTTTAGTTTACCTAGAAAGAACCTTAATCTGGAATTAAATAACAAGACTTGCTGACCTGCTTCAAATTCTCAAACTCGAATGTGCTTGTCATGCCATTTCTTAAGTCTCTCATTGAGTAATTTGGCATTTTCGTATGAGAACATTCGGAATTCCTCTAGCTCATTGAGTTGGAGCATCTTTTCTCTTTAGCAAGCTTAAGATCCAAGTTAAGTTGTCGAAGGGCCCAGTAAGCTTTGTGCTCTATCTCCAAGGGCAGATGATAGGCTTTCCTAAAGACCAACCTATAGGGTGACATCCCTAAAGGTGTCTTGTATGATGTTCTGTAAGCCCATAAAGCATCATCCAGTCTTTTGGACCAATCTCGTCGATTCGGGCAAACTACCTTCTCAAGTATGCTTTTGATCTCCCTATTTTCCAGTTCAGCTTATCCATTCGTCTGCGGATGGTAAGCTGTAGTGACCTTGTGTTTCACTCCATGTTTATCTAATAACCATTTCAACTACTTGTTCATAAAATGGGACCCTTCATCACTAATGATGGCTCTTGGGGTTCCAAACCTTGTGAACACATGTTTCTTCAAAAAAATCATCACAACCTTAGCATCGTTTGTAGGATAGGCTTTAGCCTCCATCCACTTAGACACGTAGTCTACAGCTACCAAGATGTACTATGACCAAAAGACGGAAGGAAAGGACTGAGGAAGTGGATACCCTGAACATTGAACAATTCTACCTCAATGATATTTGTTCGAGGCATCTCATTTGTATTGGTGGCATTTCCAACCCTTTGACATCGATCACAACTCTTTACGTAAGCATATACGTCTTTAAAAAATGTTGGCCAAAAGAATCCGGCTTGCAATACCTTAGCTGCAGTACATGTATCTCTGAAGTGTCCCCCACTAAGAACTGAGTGACAATGATATAGAATCTTATGTACTTCATGTTCTGCCATGCATCTCCTGATCATTTGATCTGCACACTTCTTAAACAAGTACAGCTCTTCCCAGAAATAGTACTTCACATCGTGAAGAAACTTTTTCTTTTAATGATACATCTTGGCATCAAACCAGAAGCTAAAAAGTTAGCAATATCAGCAAACCAAGAGGTATTATGGACATGATTTACCTTTAGTATGTGTTCATCTGGAAACGTCTCTCAAATTGGTATAAGAGGAGAGTTCCCTTCTTGCGGCTCCAATTTAGACAAGTGGTATGGTACTTGATTTTCTACTCCCTTTCGATCTTGAATTTCTAGATCGAACTCTTGAAGTAAAAGTACCCATCGGATCAACCTCAGCTTAGCGTCTTTCTTGGCAAGTAACTACTTAATTGCCGAATGGTCTGTATAGACAGTCACTTTGGTATCTACAAGATAAGATCGAAACTTGTCAAAAGCAAACACAATAGCAAGTAACTCTTTTTCTGTTATTGTATAATTCAGTTGAGCTCCTGTCAGAGTTTGACTTGCATAGTAGATGGGATGAAAAACTTTGTTCCTTTTCTAACCCATGACAGCTCCTATCGTGAAGTCACTTGCATCACACATCAATTCAAATGGAAAATCCCAGTCTGGTGTGACGATTATGGGTGTCGAAACTAGTCAACTCTTGAAATCGTTGAAAGCACTTAAGCACTCTTCATCAAATTTGAACGTCGTGTCCTTCTCCAATAATTTGCGTAAGGGTTTAGCAATTTTGGAAAAGTCCTTGATGAATCTTCAATAGAAATCGGCGAGGCCCAAAAAGCTCCTAACACCCTTTACAGATGTTGGAGGTGGGAATTTCTTAATAACATCTACCTTTGCTTTATCAACCTTTATTCCATGTTTTGTTATCTGATGCCCTAGAACAATCTCTTCCCGTACCATGAAACGACACTTTTCCCAGTTGAGTACTAGGTTTGTTTCTTCGCATCGCTTTAGTACCTTGGCTAGATTGGCTAGGCAATCATCATATTTAACTCCGAATACTGAAAAGTCATCCATAAAAACTTCCAAATACTTCTCAACCATGTCAGTAAAAGTAGACATCATACATCTTTGAAATGTAGTAGGTGCATTACATAAACCAAATGGCATGCGTCTAAATACAAATGCACCGTAGGGTAGGTAAATGTTGTCTTGTGCTGATCTTTCGGTGCTACTGTAATCTGATTGTACCCCGAGTATCCATCGAGAAAATAGTAATAGTCTCGCCCTGCGAGTCTATCCAACATCTGGACCAAAAACAAAAAAAGAAAGTGATCTTTCCTGGTCGCCTTGTTCAGCTTCTGGTAATCGATGTAAATTCTCCATCTCGTAACTATTTTAGTTAGTATCAACTCGTTATTCTCATTTTCAATGACCATGGTACCTCCTTTCTTTAGCATGCACTGGACTGGACTTACCCATGAATTGCCTACGATAGGGTAAATTATACCTGTAACTAACCACTTGATGATTTCTTTCTTGACTACATCCTTTATAATAGGGTTCAGTCTTCGTTGTCCATCAATCGTCGCTTTTTCGCCATCTTCAAGGATAATCTTGTGCATGCATACAGATAGACTAATTCAATGAATATCGGCTATGGTCCATCCGATAGCCTTCTTGAATTGTTTCAACACCAGGATGAGTTTCTCTTCTTGCTCACTAGTTAATTCTGCCGAAACAATCACAGGCAAAGTAGAAGCGTTACCTAAATAAACATATTTTAAATGTGAAGGTAGTAACTTGAGTTCTAATTTAGGTGGCTCATCGATTGATGCTTTTGGTTGGGCATAATCCTTTTTCTCTAATTCCAAAGATTCAAAACGGGATTGCAGATTAAATTCCTTTTGATTGGCTTCTAAAAATGCTAAGTATTCATCCTCCTCTTCATTATTCAGAGGATCTGATGTCAAAATTTGTTCCAATGGATCCTCAACATAGTTGAGCTCCTTCTCTACTATTAAATCCACTAAATCGGATACTGCAGAACAATCATCAACTGTGTCAGGAAATCGCATAGACTTAAAAATGTTAAATGTTACTTGATCATCTTAAACACGTATAGTAAGCTCGCCCTTCTTGACATCAATAAGGGTCCTTCCGGTTGCTAAGAATGGTTTTCCTAAGATAATTGGAACTTCTTTGTCTGCTTCAAAGTTTAAAATAACAAAATCAACAGGGAAGATAAATTTATCTACACGTACCAATACATCCTCGATTTTTCCTTCTAGATGTGCTAAGGATCGATCCGCTAATTGAAGTGTAACCGTAGTAGATCTAACTTCACCTATCCTTAAATTTCTAAATATTGACATAGGCATCAAGTTAATACTCGCACCTAAGTCACATAATGCCTTACCATAATATGTTGCTCCAATGTTGCAAGGTACGGTAAAACAGCTCGGATCCTTCAACTTTGGGGGTAATTTGTCTTGAAGATATGCACTGCATTCCTTCGTCAGAGCTACCATCTCAAGTTCTCCAAGTCTTTATTTTTTGGACAGAATATCCTTCATGAATTTGACGTAGTTTGGCATTTGCACAAGTGCTTCAACCAACAGGATATTGATATGAAGTTGCTTGAGTACGTCTAGGAACTTATTGAATTGAATTTCCTGCTTCTGCTTCTGAAGTTTTTGAGGGTAGGGTGGTGGTGGTTTCTTTATTGGAACTGGTTGATTCATCTTCTGTGGCAATTCTGTATCTAACAAAGTTGTTAGTTGGTCAGAATTAGCTAGTTCTGAAATTACCTTGTCGGGTTTTGTAGATTCTTATTCTTGTGAAACTAAAATTTCAACACTCGATTGAACTTCCTCTAAATCTTGAGCATCAACTTGCTCCTTTTCAGCTTCGATGGTGTTGGGCTGTACTGTCTTTCCACTCCTTAATTTCAATGCTTTGCAATGCTCCTTCCTCGAATTTGTTGGATTCTCCGTATCACTAGGTAAAGCACCTTGTGGTCGGTTCCTGAGTTCAATAGCAAGCTGGCCCACTTGATTCTCTAAATTCCTTAGAGTGGTATCATTTTTTGCCATGTATGCCCTCAATAAATACTCTAAGCTATTGGATGATCCATCTTGAGCTGGTTTTTGAACTTGTTGGGGGAAGCTAGGCGACTGGGTTGGTCTAGGTTGGGTGTAAGTGTTACTGGTTCCTGCCCCTTGTTTACTCCAGGAAAAATTAGAGTGATTTTGCCACGATGGGTTATAGAAATTAGATTACAGTCCTTGTCTTCCTTGATTTTGGTTCTGGTTACCCATGTAATATACGAATTCTGGGTTCGATGGACATTCTTCGAATAAATGTCCTTCCCCATAATAAACACAGGTTATACTTTCAAATTGATTTGGTGGCTGTGCTGCAAAACTATTAGATCTATTAGTAGTAAGATTTTTTAACATTGAGAATATTGAGGATACCTGAGATGCGAGTGAAGTAAGAGTGTCTACTTCATGTATTCCAGTAATTCGTCTTCTTGACACTGCTAGATTGGTTGGCCATTAATAATTGTTGCTGGCAATCCTCTTAATGATTTCATAAGCCTCGTTATAAGACCTAAAAAGGAGAGCACCGTTAGCAGAAGCGTCCACTACCATCCTCGAGTGAGCATTGAGACCATTATAAAATGTCTCAAGTTGGATGCAATGTGGGATTCCATGATGAGGGCACTTCCGTAATAATTCTTTTTACCTTTCTCATGCCTCAAACAAGGACTCATCATCCATTTGTTGGAAAGTAGTGATCTCGTTCCTCAACTTAGCATTCTTGCTAGGCGAGAAATACTTCATGAGGAATCTTTCGGCTAACTCTTGCCATGTGGAAATTGAATTTGGTGGCAATGTGTTCAACAAGGCTTGAGCTTTGTCCCTTAGTGAATATGGGAACAGCTTTAATCGTAATGCATCTTTGGGTACTCCGGCTAACTTGAAAGAATCACTCACCTCCATAAACAGTCTAAAGTGTAGGTGAGGATCTTCGGTAGGCATTCCATTTAATTGGCCCACTGTCTAGAGCATCTAGAACATGACTGGCTTCAACTCGAACTGTTGTGCCTCAATTTCGAGTCTCTTAATACCTAGATTAAGATTATGAAATACTGGTACGGCATACTATCGCAAAGCTCTATCCTTATCATCAGCAATAGGGATTGGATTTTGAGCAGGGTTTATTTCGTTTCCTTGACTTGGATTTTCAAAGTTCATTTCTTCAGTCCTTCTCTGATTTGCATGTCTTTTTCACTGTCAGAAAGTTCGTTCAATCTCAGGGTCTACAGGGAGTAGGCCAATAATTCGATCAATACTCATAAACACCTGAAATAATCACAGAAAAATTAATTAAGTTAAAATTTAAACAGAAAATTAAACCAAAATGCAAAACTAACAAATTCACAAATAATGACTTTTTAAAACACAGTCCCCGACAACGGCGCCAAAAACTTGGAACGATGGAAATGTGCAAGTGTACATAATCACAACAAGTAATAAAGTTACAAGTAAATGTTGAGTTATCGTACCCACAGGGATTGTGAAAAGAATTGTTTATGAATGCTATTTAAAACACTTTGGTGAAGAAAAATATTTTGTTTTGAAAAGGGTTATTAAGAAAAAATATGATTTTAAACTAAATAAAAATAAAAGTTCTAATGCATGATTTCAAAATATAATTTAATCAAGATGACATAATTGTGTTGAATTAATTACATTTCTTTAACTTAGAATTATTAAACTCATGTTTATTTTGTTGTGAATAAATTTACGGCAACTCGGTAATTTGCTAACTTATGAACATACTCACCTACACAAATCCATTCATCTCTTAACATATCCCTATGTTAATTCAATCGATTAAACAGATTCTAATAAGCAAACATGTTATTGCACATACATACTCATTAAATTGAACTAATCTCTTGCATATCCTATGTCAATTCAAACGATTAATTAAATCTAATAAGAACATAAAAGACTATGTGAGGTAACAAGATATCCTTACCTTGAAACAGTTTAATCACAATAATCTTGCAAGTTATGCAAGGCAAGTGTATCGCTAGATACATTGCTAATTTAACCTTCAGCTACCTTAGAAGAATAAACATGCACTAATTAAGTATTGTGTCCATTAATTTCAATTTCAATCCGTTTAAATAATAATTCATTAGTTCCCTCACAATTATAATGCAAGAATAACTTAGGCATGATTTTACTTAATCAAGCATTTTACCGAGACCTATAACAGCATAAACACAATTTTAATAATTTAAGAGGATGAAATGCAATCAACCTAACAAAAATTAAATTTAAGCTATGCTGATTAAATTAACCATTCCAACAACATAAATATTCATAGATATGTTCATCACAAAAACAGCAAAAATTAAAGAGATAGGGAACAAGTATCAAATCCGGTGTTTTTCCGTGGCTTGACTAGGTTGCTCCATTTTCGTTCTTAGTTGTCCTCGCTGATCAAGGATGCTATGAACCCTTCAATATTTCTCTAGAATGGCTGATGAATACCCCTTATCCAAGAGGAGAAATAGGCAAGAGATCAAGGAACTTTGAATGAGAAAATTTGAGGAGAAAGTGAGAGAGGAGAGAAGAGGTGTGAATGAATGAGGGATGCTTTGAATGATCAGCCAAGGGGGGTTTTATAGCTGAATGTGGCAGCTAAAATTAGCTAAAAATAGCAGCCAAAGAGCCACCCATTGGCTTGCCAACTATGTGGAAAAGTTGATGGCTTCAACTTTGCTAAATATGGCGTGGGGAAAATCTACAAAGCCACCAATTGTGGAGGGGTTGAATTGCAATTTGAACAAGTCTTCAAGGGCCTCTTTGCAGCTTAAATTATCAGCTAATGAGCTGAATTGGGTCAGCACTTGGACGGTTTTGGGCTGTTCTTTTCTTGGCCGGTTCGGTTTACTCAGTTCGGTTCAATCGGACCACTTTTCCATAATTAATTAATCATAATTTATTAACCCAAATTAAATTGGATTTAAATTAAAATTAATTATATTATGAATAAATACATATAATTTTGGACCGTCTTAGGCTGAAATTTAGTTCGCCTCGATACTTTAAATTGGTTCTCGGTTTTGTGCTTCTAGTAGTGTCTACCGAGCTATTTTTACCCTTTGTGCAAATCTGTTGAAAATAACCAAAATTCAACAAAAATAATTATGAAATTAACTAAAATTCAACATGTTCATATTTTATAAAAATTAATTATTTTTTGACAAGAATTTAAACGAATTCACATGAATTTAAGTTAAAAAGGGTATGAAAAAGTGTGTAAATTTTTGTGTTTCCAGTGACCACACGGCCTGCCCACACGGGACGTGTGGCTCTTAAAACATGAAAAATTTTCTAAGTGTTGTAAAATTTCTGAAAGTTCTCGGTTTAGTTTCAGACCACTTTCTATGCATGTTTTTGGCCTTGTAGGTTCATTTTAAGGGCGATATTAATGTATGTGAAAAGTTTTAAATTTGGATGGAAATTTACGTCTCGGTTTCGTATGATTGTTTGTGTATAAGTTCGATTATGCCTTGTACCTCATTTCGGCGTTGGATACAGGTAAGGGGTGCTACATACCAGGCATTTCCCAATCCATAATTCATATAGTGTCTTTTGAATCGATTTAGGTGGAACACGATTTAGTGTGAAAGCAACTATTTCAAATGTATGTCCTCAAAAGGAAGTAAGAAGATTGATAGCACTAGAAAGAACATAGGTTTTCCCCCTTATTGGTTAAATTGTTCCCATTTAGTTATCATTAGCATATATTTTAGCATTTTTAGTCTAGTAAATTGCATTTTATAACTCAGTGAATCCTAGCCTATTTTATCCTTAATTTTGCTATCTTTTTGCATTAATTTTGCTGCATGAGTTAATTCCAGATTGCATCCAGAATTGTCTTCACACCTGATAGCTGTCTAGATAAGAACTATAATTTCGTGAGCTGTCCAGTTTGGTATAACCAACTTGTATGTACAAGGATAGAATAATTCTGAAAAAAGGACACCTGTACTGTTGGAGGAAGATATAAAAGGTTGATATGAGAAGAAAAGAGGGGTCGTTTTTCTTGATCATCATCATCATCTTTATCCTACCTTGAAGCTGGTGGCTATGGCAGCTTAAGCCTCTCTTGGGTGAGCCAACGTGAAAATTGATGCAGTCGAGCTTCTTATGAGGAGACCCAAGTGTGAGACGAGAGGGAATAGAGAGATTCAGTCGAGTTGTCTAGGAATATTATTCTCCACTCGATTCTTTCTTATTTCTTCCTAAATGTTGGTGATTATTCTCTTTTTTCTATTTGTATGGAATTACACATGAATTTTTAGTTAAATGTTATCTTTTTCAATCTTACTTTTATTGTTTAATCTTGGGGTTTGAATGTTTCTTTACACAAAAGTGTTATTGCAATCATGATGGTCACTAAACTAACTATAAATACGACAAAGGCAAGTGCACCTATTGAGCAATAGTATAGCTATGGTGAGTAGGGAATATCATAACCACGAGGACTAAAAGTACTAGACTGTTTTTCTATTATTTATCTGATAAATTGGGATGATTATTTTTAATCTAAAATTACTAAACTAATTTATATAAGAACGCAATGGAGAATGAAATAGGAAAATAATTGAATAATGGTCAAAGAGATAGACAATACCCAAGAAAGAATCCACCTAGACTTCATCTATTATTCTGAATCTGAATTAAACGATTTATTCACTTGTGTCTTGATTCGGAAAAATCCCTAAATTATGTTAATATCTCTTTCGAAAGTAAGAACAACTGACTCTAAGTTGATTAATTTAAATCTTTTTCTAATTAAAACCCCTATTGTCGCATTAACTCGATTTATAGATTCCCCTATTAGATTTGACTCTAATCCAGTAGATTTATGTCATCCTACTTCTAGGATTACAAGCAACTCCATTCAATTATGCTAGATCTACTCTTAAATAGGGGCTTTTGCTCCATCGAAATAATCACATTAAAGATGAATTAATATCCCAAAAATATTAAAACACGAAATAAATATATATAATTGAGAATAAGAACCAAGTATTTATCGCGTAAAAATAAAAATTAAATAATAAGATTCATCATAGGTTTTATCCTCCCTAGGCATCTAAGGAATTTAGTTCATAATCCTGAATAGAAACATCTCAAAGTTAAGATAACCATAAGACATAAAGAAACTCAATAAAACTTCGAAAGAAATTAAATGGAGATCTTCAATCTTGAGGGAGATCCACTTCCAATTTGATTCTGATGATTTTCTTCGAGTCTTTTCTTCAATATTCTCTTAGTGGCCCCTTATATCTTTTTCTAATTAGTATTTATAGACTTTAGAATGCTCAGAAAGACTAAAAATTGGGTTTTTCCACGTATTTAGGAAGCAAGGTGCGATATCAACATGGGCTGGCACATGGGCATGTGACCAGCCCATGCAGCTCACACAAGCATGTGGCCAGCCCTTGTGGAAATGCCCAGGCTGTGTGGATACTGAAAACAACTCTTTTTACCCGATTTTGGCTTGATTTTTGCTCCTTTCACTCCCCTATGCTCACCTAAGTATAGAAACATGAATTTAAAGGATTAGGAGCATCAAATTCACTAATTTACATAATAAATCATCCAAAAATGTATCAAGAATAGGATTAAAAATATTTTACTTTCATGGCTTATCAACTCATTGACATTGGAAAGTGCAGTGACAGTTCGAGCCAATAAGCATTTCAACGAAAGTAAAGTGACGATTTGAGGAATTTAGTCCACTTGTTTTTAATAGTGTCATGTTACCATCTTCAGAAGGTAGGGTTAATGTTCATGTTTAAGTCTCAAATTAAATATAGGAGTGACACTGAGTAAGATATACATTGCATTTTATTGCCTCGACAATCATCTATAATTTTATACCTTGTTAGCACTTAGTATTCTGTTGAAAATTCATGTTGGGGATCCTAGCTTATCATTATCATATTTTAATTTAATGTTTTCAAGTCATTGCATCGACAATTATCCTCACAATTTGTCTCATTTATATCTAATTCTTGCACTGACATTAATAGATAAAAGACACCCATCCTTGTGGCATTGATATCTGATAGACTCACATCTGTCTACATGCTTGCGTCGACAGTGTACGCTTGCACATTATTATTATGACATTAAACAGCCGATCAAGTTTTTGGCACTGTTACTGAGGATGGTGTTTGTTTGATGTTTATTTTTATTTTTGTGTGTTTTTGCACTTTATTTTCCTTATATAATATTTAGTATTCACTAAGTAGTTTTTCTTTGTTGCTATTTCTCTAACTTCATTTTACTTGTTTTATGACCCGAAGCAAGTCAGATTTTCTTGCCAATTTTAATCCAAAAATTGAAAGGACTGTTCGAAGTAGACTTCGAGAACAATGAAATATGCCTTTAATAGGAAACAATGCAACTATACCCCCGATGAAACAACAAAATGTTAATAACCCACTATTGCCACAAGCTGCTCACATAGAAAATAGGACTATACGAGATTTTGTAGTACTTGTCTTGGATGATTTACAACCAGGAGTTGTTAGGCCAGTAATCCAAGTTGGGAATTTAGAACTCAAGCCAGTAATGTTTCAAATGCTGAATTCTAATGGACAATATGCTGGATTGCCACATGACGATGCAAGAAAACATCTTAAATCCTTTTTGTTGATATGTGCTTCCTTTAGCCAAGAAGGCGTCCTGATAATGCCTTGAAGATACAATTATTTCCTTATTCCTTATAGGAAAGATCCTGTACTTTGTTTTTTGGGCTACCTGCCAGATCAGTTAGTTCTTGGGATGCACTAGCAACACAGTTTGTTTTGCGATTTAACCCACTAACAATGAATGCTCGTCTTCGAAATGACATTACTAATCATCAGCTGAATGATGAAAATCTTCACACCACATGGGAATGTTATAATTATTTACTTTGACGTTGTCCCATGCAAGACACTTAACCAAAAACACAAATTGATATTTTTTAATGGGTTGAATTCACATACAAGGAATCTTGTCGACGCATTAGCCAATGGACCTCTACTGGATTGTACTTATAATGTTGCTATGAGAATTCTTGAGAGAATTGCTCAAAATAATTATCAATACTCTATCTTCAGAGCTGCACAAGCAAAAAATACTCCGAGAGTTATTGAATTGGATGCAATAACCCCAATAAGTGCTCAAGATTCTTCTCCCACAAACATGGTTAAAAATATGCAAGGGACTAGTGGCGTGGCACCTATACAAGTTGCTCAGCAAGTTGATGTTCCTACTTTTTATTGTGAGATTTGTAGTGACAACCATAGCTATGAAGATTATCCTCAACATGCAGTGAATGCTTGTTATATTAGTAAAATTTACAACAATTATTATGGTAACTCTTACAACAACTCTACACGCAACCAACCGATTTGGAGAATTTAGAATGCTGGACAAGATGTTGCGACATTCAAATATGAGAATACATCTACTCAGGGCAATTATAATCCAGACAAGGGAATTACAATCAACAATAATAGAACTACAACCAGCACATTCAGATGCATCCACAATAAGGCCAGGCACATCCACACCAAAATCTGATGCAGCCACAACACTCTTCAATACTGAGTCAGCTTGTTTAAGGGCATGATCAACAACCGTACACTCAGGCTTCTACTTCTGACTCGTTAGCAACTCTTGAGGCGTTAATAGGGAAGCATATTACTCACACGAAAGCTATTGTACAAGGGAATTCATCTTCCATTCGAGGATTAGAAGCACTATTAGGACAACTTCAAATCTGAATACTCGACCAATAGGCTCATTACCTAGTGACACAGACAATCCTAGTCCGAGGGGGAAAGAACATTATATGGCTGTCACTTTAAGGAGTGGTAAACAAACTGGCAAACCGTTTATAGACTCTATTATAACAGCTCAAGATACAGATGGAGGGATCACTAATGAGGAGGTTGAATCAGAAGAATTTGTCGACGAATTGGACAAAGAAATTCCATGAATTGTCACTCATATGCCTAATGTCCGACCTTTGAAACTGTCGATGCAATCAAAGGTGTTGGTGCAAGTAGATATATCTTGACCTTTACCTTTCCCACAAAGATTTAGGAAAAATGAGCATGACAAGCAGTATCAGCAGTTCCTGGACACACTAAAGCAACTGCAGATCAACATTCCTTTAGTAGACGCTCTAGTACAAATTTTAAGTTATGGGAAATTTATGAAAGACATCTTGTCCAAGAAGAAGAAGCTCACTGATATTGAAACTGTACTTACAGAAGGCTATAGTGTAACACCCCTAACACATATTCGTTGCTAGAACAGGGTTACAGAGCGTTACCAGAATTTTTCAGAATATATATAGATAATTCATGTCAATTACTATTTATTTACTGAGATAATTCAAAACGTCCTTTAATTGGGCCATCGAGACCAAATACGAGTTTTGGAATCAAGTCGAGACTTAACAGAAACTCTGAGAATTTTTTGCGAAATTTCAAAAATTTCCAAGGTGCAGGGCTCACATGCCAGTGCTGTAAGCCGTGTTCGACCCCGTGTAACTCTCTGATTGTGCACACAACCATGCCACACGCTCATGTGCTAGGTTGTGTGGTTAATTAATTCGATTCAAAATTAGGTACAGGTTTCACACGGCCAAGACATACGCCTATTTTCTAGGCCTTGTAGCACATGCGACTGAGGCACACGCCCGTGTCTCTGCCTGTGTGCTCAATTTTGAGCATTCTGTCTCTCAAAATTAAGGTGTAAGGGACACACGGCCTAACTACACACCCATGTACTCAGCCGTGTGTCACACACGGCCTAGATACACACCCGTGTGTCTACTCGTGTGGACAAAATAAAGCCATTTCCTAGCCTCATTTGTCACCCAAATTCACCATTTTCCTGCACCAAAACATACCAAGTACAATCCAACAATTCCAAGCATTTAAATTAGGTAATTTTCATCATTCAACACGGCATATCATTGCATGCACACATATTTACCATCTTACTTTGGTTCAATCCATGTGTTAAACATATTTTGATCAAATACTTAACATATATGTAGCTACCATAGTTTGACATTACAAGTATGTCAAAACATCTTATTACTAGCCATTCCAATAACTTGATTACAAGCATCATTTACATTTACATGCCAACATAGCCAATATAACCTATACATGCCATTGTAACCATAATTGCTTTACCATATTGTACCGATATGGGTCGATGGATAGTGGGAGTGATCTCCATCGAGCTTCCAATCCAACGAGCTTTCGATTTACTCTAAAATAGGGAAATAAAACTAAGTAAGCATAAAATGCTTAGTAAGTTCGTATAACATGGTACTTAACTTACCATTCATTCTATTTTAAGGTAACTATGTAAGGCATAATCAATCAATTTGACCTCATGCCCTGCACACATTCTCATTTCCCTTGTTAGTCATATATTCCATAATATCATCAAACATATATGGGCTAAAAAACAATCAAGTTTCCATGCACATAAGCTTTTCACAACATGTATTCATTTAACATGTATAAATCATCTCTTTATATTGCAAGTATAATTTCATAATAGTTCATTCAGATTATTTCATGTCAGACTTTACTCATATTACTTGGAATATCAAGATCGTGATTAGTACCCTCTAGGTGTACAAGTTCATAATCAAAGATATACATACTCATCAAATAAATTCCATGTACGATATCATCTTTTCATATTTTCATATATCAATTATCACGTATCATCATTTTTATGTATTTCAGGCCGATATGTGTAATAACTCATTTCTTATTCATATCTTCACATGTCAAGAACTTTTACCCGTTGAATATATCTAAAATATCGATGGATACGTAGGTAGTACAGCCAAGGTGTACAAATTAGAATCCGTCAATTCATGTCCAATAGTACCTATAAGGTACCATTTTAGAGAGTACATTCTCGAGCCACAAATATATACACCACGATTATGCTCTATGGAGCTTGATCTGGATTACCCGTCCAAGCTAAATCCAATCCATAACATATGCTCGAGAGGACTCATATCAGGATTACTCGTTCATGGCTAAATCCTTTCAAAAATGAGGTCAATAGGATTACTCGTCTGAGCTAAATCCAGTCAGCAACAAATGCAGGACCTTATTCATTTCGGGAAATTACATTTATCCATTGATTCTTCCTTTATTCAAACGAGATTCAACATTTTCTCAAGCATTAACAAGCATGTGGTTATTTCATACATCTATAATCATCCATATAATTCAAATGATCACATTCCATATTCATTCCAAACATAAAAGTAACATTTTCATCGTTCATCCTTTATCATCTGTCGGGCATTATCATTTAATTTAAACATTTTTATTTGTCGAGTTTGATCGAATATGTTTTAATTTCACATATTTATGACATTTATGAAATTTACATGAACACAATCAATTCAAGCATGTAAATAAACACAATTTAGTTACACGAACTTACCTCGATAAATGTTCGTGTACATAAATCTACTAATCCGACATTTTCCTCCTTTCCTCGTTCTAGCTCCGAATTTGGTCTATCCGGATCTATACGAGTAAATTTAACATCAATTTATTATATTTTATATTCAAGTGAACTCAATTTTTATCTTAGGAAAAATTACCATTTTGTCCCTAACTTTTCCATAAATTCTCATTTTGTCCTTAGGCTCGAAAAATAAAATTTGTGCAATTTACTCCTTATTCCAAGCCTAACCAAAATCCCATTATAAAAATTACAGCACATATATTCTATAAAATTCAAATTTTTCTTCAAATTTCACAACTTTACATTTTAGTCCCTAAATCATGTTTTCATAAAAAATCACTTTGTAAAAGTTGTTTATCTATCAACAACCTTTCATATTCTTCCATAAATTTCAAAATTTTAGAATATTCATCCATGACATAATTTCTATACTTTCATAAATTTTCAAATTGATCCCCCAAATAGATAGATTAAGCTATCCTGGTTTTAAAAATATAAAAATTATTAAAAAGGGGGCCTGAATATTTACCCAATTTGGCTAAGAAAGCTTGCTTTCTCTTTCCTATGGTTTCTGTGGAATATTTTGGGACGAAGATGATATAAAATGATTTTTATTTTTATTTAATTATTTATCATCTTTTAATTTTATCACTTTCTAATTTAGTCCTTAGCCTTTTTCTAATTTTCCATGGATGAATCATCCAAAAATATATACTAGCTTTTCATTAATGGTCTAATTACCATATAAGGACCTCAAGTTTTGAATTCCATAGCTATTTGATCCTTCTAGCTACTAGAATCCAACTTTTTCATTTTATGCGATTTGGTCCTTTATTCAAATTAAGCATGTAATCGATAAAATTTATTGCGAATTTTTCACACAATATTATTATCCTACTGTAGATCATAAAATAGTATTAAAATAATTTTTCTTTCCGGACTAGGATCTGTGGTCCCGAAACCACTGTTCTGATTTTATAAATAATTGGGTTGTTACATGTAGTGCTATTTTGACAAACAAGTTGCCCCTTAAATTGAAAGATCCTGGGAGCTTTACGATCCCATGTTCAATTGGCAATCATTATTTGGGCAAGGCTTTATGTGACTTGGGAGCTAGCATTAACCTAATGCCACTATCTATTTTCAGAAAGTTAGGAATTGGTCATATGAAATCTACTATAATGACATTACAACTAGCCAATTGATCCTTGGCTCAACCTGAAGGGCAAATCAAAGATGTCTTAGTTCGTGTGGAAAACTTTATTTTTCGGCTAATTTTATCATACTTGATTGAGAGGCAAATAAGGAGGTTCCCACAATCTTGGGACGACCATTTTTAGCTACCAGCAGAACTCTTATTGATGTTTATAAAGGTGAACTAACCATGCGAATTTATGATGAGCAAATCACCTTTAGTGTTTTTTAATCTATTCAATGCAAGGACAAAGAAGAATGTCATACTGTCGGTGTGTTTGATGATCTACTTGAGGAAGAATTAAATGACCAAAGCATAATACTTTCTGAAGAGTTTTCAGTGACATCTGATGCCAAATCCTTAGACGATTGTGACAGCATGGTTGAAACTAATAATCTTGAACTTGCGCATAGATGGTAGGTTGAATCCTTAGACCTAGCCAACAGAACAACCCCAATTTTCAAACCATCTATTGAAGAAGCTCCTACTCTGGAATTGTAACAACTACCTCCTCATCTTAATTATCTCTTTTTGGGTGATCACAATACTCTCCTAGTTATTATTTCCGCAACATTGGATGTAATTCAAGACGAGAAATTGGTCCATATTCTCAAGCAACATAAACAAGCTATTGCTTGGAGTATTGCCGATATTCAAGGTATTAGTCCTTTTTTTTGCATGCACAAAATCAAGTTGGAAGATGAAGGAAAGTAATCAATTGAACAACAAAGAAGATTAAATGAGAAGATGAAAGAAGTCGTCATGAAGGAAATCATAAAATGGCTTGATGTTGGAATTATTTACCCGATTTTTTATAGCAATTAGGTAAGTCCAGTGCAATGTATACCTAAAAAGAGTGGCATCCCTATGGTTTGCAATAATAAGGACGAATTAATTCCTACACGTATTCCCACAGGATGGAGAGTTTGTATGGATTATCACAAATTGAATGCAGCCACAAAGAAGGATCACTTCCCAGTTTCTTTCATTAACCAAATGCTGGATCGACTTGCTGGAAAGGCATATTATTGCTTTTTAGACGAGTATTCTTGATACAATCAAATTGCTATTGCACTGGAGGACCAGGAGAAAATAACCTTCACCTGCCCCTTCGGTACTTTCACTTTTCACTGTATGCCTTTTGGTCTTTGCAAAGCAGCAGCCACATTTCAAAGGTGCATGATGACAATATTCTCAAATATGATTGAAGAATCTTTATAGTTTTTTATCGATGATTTCTTAGTCTTTGGGAATGATTTTGATCATTGCGCTGACAATTTGGATAAAGTACTAAAGCGATGAGAGGACACACATCTTGTCCTGAACTGGTAAAATGTCATTTCATAACAACTGAAGGCATTGTGTTAGGACATCACATCTCTGGTCAAGGCATTCAAGTAAAAAATCTAAGGTGGAAATCATTGAGAAATTACCTCTACCAACAAACGTGAAAGGTATGCACAATTTTCTTGGACATGCAAGGTTTTACTGAAGGTTTATTAGAAATTTTTCAAAAATTACAAAGCCCTTATGCTCTTTGCTGGAATAGAATCGAAAATTCTTCTTCGACTATGCATGTCTGGATACCTTTATTCAGTTAAAAAACAACTATGAATGCACCTATTGTCATTGCACCAGATTGGTCTCAACCTTTTGAAGTTATGTGCAATGCAAGCGACTTTGCTGTAGGTGCGGTTCTAGGACAATGAAAGGGAAAAATATTTCACACTATCTATTATGCTAGCAAAACTCTTACAGAGGCTCAATTCAATTATACCACCACAAAGAAAGAATTGCTAGCTGTATTCTTTGCTTTTGACAAGTTTCATTCCTATCTTGTTCGTGCAAAGGTTACCGTATTCACTGATCACTCGGTGTTGAGATATCTCTTTACGAAAAAGTATGTCAAACTAATACTGATACACTAGATATTACTGTTGCAAGAATTTGACATTGAGATAAAAGACCGTAAAGGTTCAGAGAATCAAGTTACATACCATCTATCTTGGTTAGAAGTTGGCAGTGAAGACGAAAACATAATTCAAATTGTTGACACATTCCCAGATGAGAAGTTATTTGCTGTAGATGCAACTCCTTGGTATGCAAATTTTTTTAGTTATCTAGTATGAGGAAAACTCCCATTGGGTGTCATAGGCCATAAAAAAGAAAGATTTCTTTGTGACATAGTACAGTATCATTAGAACAAGCTGTTTTAATTCAATGTATGCAATGACAACTTGATGTTGTGTTCCGGAAGAGGAGATGCTTTCGATCCTGAAGCATTATCATGATGCTCCTTATGGAGGTCATTTTGGTGGTATGAGAACTGTTGCTAAAGTTCTCCAATTAGGATTCTACTGGCTAACATTATTCGAAGATGCCCAATGCGATAGGTATTAGCGCACTGGTTCTATATCCCAACGCAATGAAATGTTGCAGCAACCAATTATGGAGATTGAATTATTTGATGTTTAGGGTATGAATTTTATGGGACCATTTCTGAGTTCATTTGGAAATCTTTATATATTAGTAGTTGTTGACCACGTCTCGAACTGGGTTGAAGCTGTTGCAGTTCCAAAGGATGATGTAAAGACAGTGCTAAAATTTTTTCACAAGCATAATCTCACCCACTTCGGCACACCAAAGGCATTGATTAGTGATCAATATACACACTTTCATTGCAACTAAGTGGCAATCGCACTAAAGAGATATGGAGTTAATTATAGAATGATTACTACTTATCATCTGTAAACCAATGGACAAGGTGAAGTATTGAATCGAAAAATTAAGAACATTCTTAATAAGGTTGTAAACCCTTCAAGGAAAGATTGGTTTTTCCGATTGGATGACACTTTGTGGGTATTGCGGACAACATACAAAACTCCTTTAGGGATGTCGCCGTATCAAATGGTCTTTGGAAAGCATGTCACTTGCCAGTTGAATTGGAACACAAAGTAATATCGGCAATTAAGCAAGTGAACATGGACTATGAAGCGATTAGAATGAAAAAACTATTGAATATCACTGAACTA
Organism: Gossypium longicalyx; assembly: GCA_025698465.1. Lineage (NCBI taxonomy): Eukaryota > Viridiplantae > Streptophyta > Magnoliopsida > Malvales > Malvaceae > Gossypium > Gossypium longicalyx. The sequence continues at coordinate 24,244,651 of CM046998.1, read as the reverse complement.
GAGGAAATTAGGAGAAATGCTTATGAAAATGCTGCAATTTACAAGGAAAAGACCAAACAATGGCATGACAAGATTATTTTATAGCGACAATTTATCACGGGTCAATAGGTTTTATTATTCAATTCTCGACTCAAATTGCCCTAAGTAAATTGCGTTCACGTTGGTCTAAACCTTTTGAAGTTGTCGCTATATTTCTTCATAGTGTAGCCACAATTCGAGATTTACGTGATGAACACTAGTTTAAAGTAAATGGACAGAGGCTGAAACCCTATTTTGGCAACAGTAATCAAAAGCAGGCAGAGACCATTAAATTGGTCGAAAAATTTTAGTTTTTAATTACTACTCCATAATTTCATTTTATTTTATTTATGTTTTGTTGAAATTTGCTTTTCTTTTCTTTTCTTTTCTTTTTTGCAAAATAACTAGGTACCATTGTCGACGTATTGAAATCTTACTGTCAACGCGTTCCGAAATTCTATACTACCATTTATAACTCATCAAAATTCAGGAATATTCAGATTCCTCCATTGGATTAAAAATCACTTAGCTGTTTGATCCTTCTGAGCAGGCACAATTTCTATTGGACACAACTATTCCTGCTAGCCTTATATATCACTCCACAAAACAACATGCCTTTCCATTTTCACTCACTATAAATCCTTTCCCACTATAACGACTGTAACGCATTCAAGCAACCATTTTTATTTCTTGTCTCTTTTAAAGATCATATCTTTTTAACTTTAAGCCATTTTCCCTCAACAAAAGATAGAAAAGCCAAGAGGCTCGGTCAAGAAAGCCACAAAATCTGTAACACCCTTAACCCCTAACCATCACCAGAATAGGTTAAGAGGCATTACCGGACTTATAACTCAGTTCAGAATGATAATTTATCAAATAACATTACATTACAGTCAATATCATTCATTCACATTCATTATATACTTAAATGAAGCATACAAAGCCTTAATCATGCATTCGGGACTAAATTGATAACATATAAAAATTTTAGAAACTTATAAAATTTTCAACATTTCAAATATCACACGCCCGTTTGAACAGGACGTGTGCTTCAAATGACTAATAGACACGCCCGTGTCTTAGACCGTGCAGAAACAGGGCATACATACTAACTTGTGTCGCACGACCGAGGACACGCCTGTGTGAAAACTGGAGAGGATACTGACTTGGGTTACACGGCCAACCACACTCCCGTGTGTCTAGCCTGTGTGCCCATCGAAATGGCCTTACACGCCTGTCTGCTAGGCCATGTACCATCTAAGGGGATATACTGACTTATGTCACACGGTCAATCACACGTCCGTGTGTGAATTTGTATGACACACACGGCCAATAGACACGCCCGTATGTCTAAGCCGTGTCAAACCTGTAGGGTATACTGAGTTAATTTGTAGGGTTCCCCAGGGGACAAACGGCCGTGTAATTTAACCGTGTGTCGCACACGGCTGAGACACACGCCCGTGTCTCTGCCTATGAGGACAAAAATAGACCATTTACAAAGCCATTTTTTCCACCTTATAACGCAAGCATTTACAATTATATTTGACCACATTTATGCAACCAATTGACAACCAAAATAACCATTTCATTACACAATATTTACCATATCAAAACATAACAAATTCATACCCAAATACCTATCCATCTTCATGTATAATCCATTCATCTATCAAATTCATATCAATACCTCACTTGCATATTTTTATTCAAACATTACCATACCAAAACATACCATCTTTAAGCACATATATGCAATTAAAACATGATACCAAATTAAGCCAAATCACATGGCTTAACTTATATACAAAATCATTCTCAAATCATGATACCAAAACATAACTACTTCTATCAAACTAGCCTATACATGCTATATTTATATAAATTCACAAGTTCAAAATACCAATCGAAAATTGGATAATGCGACGTGCAACTCCGACTTGTCCAAAACGAGCGAGCTAACGAACCTTTATAAAAAATAGAAAAAGAAATGGAGTAAGCTTATAGCTTAGTAAGCCCGTATAATTCAGAATTAAACTTACCATTTATACAAAATCAAGGAATAAATAAAAATGCCAACAATTCAATTTAACCATTACCTATTCACACATAATTATCACATGTTAGTCATTTAACATAAACATAAACCATCAATTAATACAATACTCTGTATTATTACAAAATTCACATATCATACATATAACAATAATATCACTTATAACTCGTAACTTATCCGTATAAACAGTATTTACGCCAATTGAACCTATTAGAACTTCAAAGGATAGTCGAGTGAACAATGTTAGTAATCCGTCAATTCATCATCATACATGCTCTTTCGAGTCATGGTCGGTAAGCTCCTTCTGAGCTGATAAACAATAAGCTCTATTGAGTTGAAAATGGTAAGCTCTATTGAGCTAAACAGTAAGCTCTTATGAGCTGAGTCGGTAAGCTCATATGAGCTGTGGTGAGTCTACTAAAATAGACCCGTCATCACATATCATCAACTGGGTGTTCATGGCTCATAATGCAAACAATGATTTTCGGCTCAAGGCATCAGCAACTACATTAGCTTTTCCCGAGTGATAATCAATCACAAAGTCATAATCTTTCAATAACTCGAGCCATCTTCGTTGTCCCAAATTCAAATCCTTTTGTGACATCAGATATTTCAAGCTTTTGTGATCTGTATAAATATGGCATTTCTCACTGTATAAGTAGTGCCGGAAAATCTTTAATTCGAACTCAATTGAAGCCAACTCTAAATCATGTGTTGGATAGTTCTTTTCATGCAGTTTCAATTATCGAGAAGCATAAGCTATGACTTTTCCATCTTGCATCAAAACACACCCCATTCCGTTTAATGATGCATCACTATAGATCACAAACTCTTTACCCGATTCAGGTTGAACCAAAACTGGTGCCTCTGTTAATAGTGCTTTCAACTGTTCAGATCTCTGCTGACACTTTTCTGACCATTCAAATTCCACATCTTTTTGTAGCAATCGAGTCAATGGTGTCGCAATCATTGAGAATCCTTTGCCAAATCTTTGATAATAACCCGCTAAGCCCAAAAAGCTATGGACTTCAAATACATTTCTCGAAGGTTTCTAATCAACAATAGTAGAAATCTTGCTCGGATCAACTCTAATACCGTTGGCTGAAACAATATGTCCCAAAAATCCAACCTCTTTAAGCCAGAACTCACATTTACTGAACTTTGCAAATAACTACTTATCACGTAGAGTCTGTAACACAACTATCAAATGTTCAGTATGCTCAGATTCATCTCATGAATAGATCAGAATATCATCAATAAATACAACAACAAATCTGTCTAAATACGGTCTGAATATTTGATTCATCAAGTCCATAAAAATGGTAGGAGCATTAGTTAAACCAAAAGGCATGACAAAGAATTCATAATGTCCATACCTTATTCTGAACGTGGTTTTTGGCACATCTGACTCTTTGACTCACAATTGATAGTAACTTGATCTCAAATCAATCTTTGAAAATATTGTAGCCCTTTTCAACTGATCAAATAAGTCATCAGTCCAAGGTAGAGGGTATTTGTTCTTTATAGTCACTTTGTTCAGTTGTCTATAGTCGATACACATACGCATCATGTCATCTTTCTTTTCACAAACTACACTGGTGCACCCCAGGGAGAATAACTCGGTTGTACAAAACCTCTGTCTGTCAATTCTTGCAATTGAGCTTTCAACTCTTTTAATTCTATTGGAGCCATTTTGTATGGAGCTATCGATATTGGTGTTGTTCCTGGTACTAACTCAATACCAAATTCAACTTTTCTGATTGAAGGCAATCCCGATAATTCTTCTGGAAATACATCCTAAAACTCACAAACAACAGGTACGGATTCAATCTTTGATTTTGACACTTTTGTATCCAATACGTATGTAAGATATGCATCATAGCCTTTTCTCAAATATTTCTAAGCTAACATAGACGATATCACAGTAGGTAATTCACTCAAATCATTAGACTCAATCTGAAGAATCTCACTATTTTGACATTTTAATTTGATAGTCTTCTGTCTACAATTCACAACTGCATCGTGCATAGTCAGCCAGTCCATACCCAAAATCACATCAAACTCATCGAACTGTAGAAGCATCAAGTCAGCTTAAAAACAGTAACCCCAGATCATTAGAGGACAATTCTTACAAATTTTATCAACTAAAACAAACTTGCCTAAGGGGTTCGATACTTTAATTACAAACTTTATAGACTCGACATGTAAACTCTTTTTAAATATTAAATTCATAAAGATATATGAATGGGTTGATCCAGGATCTATCAACACAACTATATCAGTATCAAAAAGAGAAAAAGTACCAGTAATAACATCTGGTGATTGTGCCTCCTCTTGTGCACATATATCATAAGCCCTGGCAAGTGCTCGAGCCTCAGATCTCACAGTCAAATCTCTCATAGCACCTCGATTACCACTCACATTTTCGATGTTTCGGGGTGGTCTCCCTCTAGTAGCTGTCTTACTTGTTTTCACTGGTTGTTCTCATTCAGTCGTGAACTTTTCTGGACAATCAAGAAGAAAATGATCAATAGATCCACATTTAAAGCAAGCTCCACTCACTAATCTGTATTCACTGTAATGTCACTTATTGCAATGTTTACATTCAGATCCAGCGTTTCTAACACTTTCCACACAAGCCACAAATGTCGCCTGAGGTTTTGTACTTGATTGTTTCACATTTCTATCTCTAATAGAAATTTCCACAGAGGCTATAGAACGAGGATGATATTCTCTAAATTTCTTTGATGCTGACTAATTTTATTTTCTCGTAAATCTTTTTCTAGACTCTCTAGCCTCATAATCAACTTTTCTTTTCTCTTTACAAAGCTCTTCGGCTTTATAGGCTCAGTCAAACAGAACAACGAACTCTTTCAGCTTAAGAATTCCAACCAACACTCTGATTTCTTCATCCATCTTCGAATCTTTTACACATTATAGCTTCAGAAGAAACAAATTCACGAGCATATTTGCTGAGTCGTACAAACTCCCTCTCACTGAGTCGTACAAACTCCCTCTCATATTCTATAACTGTCATATGACCATGCTTCAATTCAAGGAATTCTTTTCTCTTCTGGTCAATGAACCTTTGACTGATGTATTTCTTTCTAAATTCACCTTGAAAGAAATCCCAAGTGACTCTTTCTAGTGGAACTACGAATATCAAGGTATTCCACCACTAATACGCAGTATCTCTCATCAGTGATACAACATACTTCATACATTCTTTGGGTGTGCAAGACAATTTATCGAATACCTGACTCGTGTTCTCAAGCCAAAATTCGGCTCTCTCTGGGTCATCATTAGCAGTGGCTCTAAATTCCTCAGCTCTGTGTTTCTGTATACTATCAACAAGTGGTTTATTTAATTGCAAAGGATCAATACCTTGAGGAACTACAGTGATTGGTTGAGTAATAGGTGGGGGTGGAGGTTGGGAACAGTTGGGTTCGTACGAATATACTATGTGAACCACTCATTTAATATCTGAAAGAAGGCTTCTTTAGCCTCACCCCCGTGACTACTCGTCACAGGTCTGGATTCAGAATGCGTTGTCCCTTGACCAGGAGCTGACGAATTACTTCCTACGTTGTCCGCTACAGCTCGTTCGGGATCCTTACTATATAAAAACATATCTGGAAATGTCAGGAGTCATCACACTATCACAGTTTTATATATGGCATGTATAGCTCGACTCACATACACTACGTTAGTCCTAGAATCGACTAAACCGTTGCTCTGATATCAACAAATGTAACACCCCTAACCTGTAACCATCACCGAAATAGGTTAAGAGGCATTACCGGACTTATAACTCAGTTCAGAATGATAATTTATCAAATAACATTACATTACAGTAAATATCACTCATTCACATTCATTATATACTTAAATGAAGCATACAAAGCTTTAATCATGCATTCGGGACTAAACTGATAACATATAAAAATTTCAGAAACTTATAAAATTTTCAACATTTCAAATATCACACGCCCATGTGAACAGGCCATGTGCCTCACACGGCTAATAGACATGCCTGTATCTTAGGTTGTGTGGAAACAGAGCATATATACTGACTTGTGTCACAAGGCCGAGGACACACCTGTGTGCCAGGCCGTGTGAAAATTGGAGAGGATACTAACTTGGGTCACACAGCCAACCACGCTCCAGTGTGTCTAGCCCGTGTGCCCTTCGAAATAGCCTCATACGCCCGTGTGCTAGGCTATGAGCCATCTAGGAGGATATACTGACTTATGTCACACGGTCAATCACACGCCCGTGTGTGAATCTGTGTAACACACACGGCCAATAGACACGCCCGTGTGTCTAAGCTGTGTCAAAATTGTAGGGTATACTGACTTAATTTGTAGGGTACCCTGGGGGACACACTACCGTTTAACTTAACCGTGTGTCGCACACAGCTGAGATGCAAACCTGTGTCTTTGCCCGTGTGGACAAAAATAGGTCATTTGCAAAGCCATTTTTTCCACCTTATAACACAAGCATTTATAATCATATTTGACCATATTTAGGCAACCCAATTGACAACCAAAAGAACCATTTCATTACACAATATTTACCATATCAAAATAAAAAATTCATACCCAAATACCTATCCGTCTTCATGTATAATCCATTCATCTATCAAATTCATATCAATACCTCACTTGCATATTTTCATTCAAACATTACCATACCAAAACATACCATCTTTAAGCACATATATGCAATCAAAACATGATTCCAAAATAAGTCAAATCACATGGCTTAACTTATATACAAAATCATTCTCAAATAATGATACCAAAACATAACTACTTCTATCAAACTAGCCTATACATGTCATATTTACATAAATTCACAAGTTCAAAATACCAATCGGAAATTGGATAGTGTGACATGCAACTCTGACTTGTTCAAAACTAGTGAGTTAACGAACCTTTATAAAACATAGAAAAAGAAACAGAGTAAGCTTATAGCTTAGTAAGCCCGTATAATTCAGAATTAAACTTACCATTTATACAAAATCAAGCAATAAATAAAAGTGCCAACAATTCAATTTAACCATTACCTATTTACACATAATCATCACATGTTAGTCATTTAACATAAACATAAACCATCCATTACTACAATAATCTATGTTATTCCAAAATTCACATATCATACATATAACAATAATATCACATATAACTCGTAACTTATCCGTATAAACAGTATTTAGGCCTATTGAACCTATTAGAACTTCAAACGATAGTCGAGTGAACAATGTCGGTAATCCGTCAATTCATCATCATACATGCTCTTTCGAGTCATGGTCGGTAAGCTCCTCCTGAGCTGATAAATAATAAGCTCTATTGAGCTGAAAATCGTAAGCTCTATTAAGCTGAACAGTAAGTCTATCGTGCTAAATCGGTAAGCTCTATTGAGCTGGATAGTAAGCTCTATCAAGATGAAACACAATCCTCAAATGCTCAGCATGCTTAGACTCATCTTGTGAATAGATCATAATGTCATCAATGAACACAACAACAAATCTATCTAAATACGGTCTAAAGATCTGATTCATCAAATCCGTAAAAATAGCAGGAGCATTTGTTAGTCTAAAATGCATAATAAGGAATTCATAGTGTCTGTACCTCATTCTAAATGCAGTTTTAAGGACGTCCGAGTCTTTAACTTGCAACTGATAATAACCCGATCTCAAATCAATCTTCGAAAACACTGTTGTACCTTTTAAATTATCAAACAAATTGTCTATTCTCGACAATGGATACTTATTCTTTATTGTAACCTTATTAAGCTATCTATAATCAATATACATTCTCATTGATTCCTTCTTTACGAACAATACTAGTGCACCCTAAGGTGAAAAACTAGGTCGTGCGAAACCTCTATCCGTTAACTCTTGCAATAGAGCTTTCAACTCTTTCAACTCTATCGGAGCCATTCTGTACGGAGCTATAGGTATTGGTGAAGTTTCTGACACTAATTCAATAGAAAATTCAACCTCTCTGATCGGTGGCAAACCCGGTAATTCTTCTGGAAATACATTCGAAAACTCACAAACAACAGGTACCGATTCAATCTTTGATTCAGAAACCTTTGTATCCAGTACATATGCAAGATATGCATCACAAACCTTTTTCATACATTACTGAGCTAAGATAGACGATATCACAGTAGGTAATTCACTTGAATCATCAGACTCAATCCGAAGAATTTCACCGTTCTGACATTTTAATTCGATAATCTTTCATCTACAATTCACAACAGCATCATGCATAGTCAACCAATCCATACCCAAAATCACATCGAACTCATCAAATGGTAAAAGTATCAAATCAGTCGAAAAACAGTGACCTCAAGTCATTAAAGGACAGTTCTTGTATACTTTGTCAACTAGAACATACTTGCCAAAAGGGTTCGATACTCTAATCACAAACTCAGTAGACTCAACAGACAAAATCGTATTAGATACCATATTATACATATATATGAATGAGTTTATCCAAGATCAATCAGTGCAATAACATTAGTGTCGTAAAGAGAAAATGTACCAGTAATAACTTTTGGTGATGACGCATCTTCGTGAGCGCAAATAGTGAAGCTCTAGCATGTACTCTGGCCTCAAATCTCATTGTAGAATCTTTCGTTGTACCACGATTACCACTTGTATTTCGAGTATTTCTTGGCGGCCTCCCTCGAGTAGCTATATTGTTTGATCTTGCATTCTGAGATTTATCTTTTTCATTTAACTCAGGACAATTTCGGATAAAATGATCTTGAAAACCACAACTGTAACAAGCTCTATTATTATTTTTCATCCAACAATCTCCAAAATGCCATTTTCCACACTGTTGACACTCAGGTTTAATATCTTTCATATTGTTATCACTCGATTCTGATGTGGCTTGAGTCTCAGGGATGGTGTATTGCTTTCTATGATCTCTATTGGAATATCCCACTAAATTTGTTGATTGGTTAAAATAGTCTCTGGATTTCTTTGACGAGGATGGATAAGGTTTACTCATCGATCTCTTCCTCTAGTCTTTTACCTCTGAATCAGTCTTTCTCTTTTCTAGGCTAAAGTCTTCGGCTTTGCAAGCCCGATCAACTAACACAAAAAATTCTTTTAAATCTAAAATCCTAACCAGAAGTTTAATATCTTTATTCAACCCATCAACAAACCACTTACACATTATCTCTTCAGTAGAAACATACTCTCGAGCATACTTGCTTAACCGTATGAATTCTCTTTCATATTTGGTTACAGTCATGTAACCTTGTTTCAATTCTAAAACATCTTTATAATTTTGATCCAAAAATCGTTGACTGATGTATTTCTTTTGAAACTCGGTTTGAAAGAATTCCAGGTGACTCTCTCCCTCGGCACCACTGATACGCAGTATCTCTCCAAAGGGATATAGCACACTTTAAACATTTAGCTAGCGTGTAAGAAAGCTTATCAAACACTCGAATCATATTTTCAAGCCAAAACTCAGATCTCTCAGGGCCATCATCAACATTAGCTCTGAACTCTTTAGCCCCGTGTTTACGGATCTTGTCAACTGAAGGCTTATTCAATTTTAAAATCTCAACTCCTTAAGTAGCTACAAGAATCAATTGGGGATTAAAAGGGGGTGGAGGTTGTTGAGCAGCCGGGTTCGTATGAATATATTGAGTGAACCACTCGTTCATCATTTGGAAGAATTCTTCCTTAGCCTCCTCTCCTTAACTGCCTGTTACAGGTCTAGGATCAGACGGCGCTGTCCCTTAAGCAAGAGCGGGCACATTACTCACAACCTCATCAGCTATAGCTCAATTGGCATCCATTTACTCTATGAAAGCACATTTAAAAATGTCAGGAGTCATCATACTATTACAATTTATATATGGCATGTATAGCTAGACTCTCACACATACTACGTTAGTCCTAGAATCGACTAAACCCTAGCTCTGATACCAATAAATGTAGCACCCCTCACTTGTATTCAACGCCAGAATAGGGTTACAAAGTATTATCGGACTTATAATAATTTTAACATACATTTCATAAACAAGTATAAATTCAAATACAACAAAATCATAAACAATCATAGTACCCCTTAAACGAGCCTAAGAGGCCTTAAACATACATTGAGAGGGGTTTGGGACTGAACCAAATACTCGAGAAATTTTTCAACACTTAGTAATTTTTTTCTCAAAATAAGGGACACACACTCGTGTGGCCAGGCCGTGTGTCTCATGTGGCCTTCAGACACACCCGTGTCACAGGCTGGGTGAACATTCGAAATGGGAGCACATGGCCGTGTCCCAGCCCGTGTTCTACCCCGCGTCCAAACAAGTGAGGTTACTGACTTGGGTCACACAGCCAACCACACGCCCGTGTTCCTAGCCTGTGAGGCATTCAAAGTGGCTATAAATGCCCGTGTACCAGGCAGTGTGTTAGGCCGTGCCAAACTTGTAGGGTATACTGACATATGCAACACGGCCAAGGCACACACTTGTGTGCTAGACCGGGTGCAAATTAGGGAGTATACTGACTTTTATCACACGGCCGATCACATGCCTGTGTGTGAGACCATGTGGAGCATACTGACTTCATTTCAATTTCAACACCAGGGGACACACGGCCGTGCAAGAAGACCGTGTGTCACACACGGCTGGGACACATGCCCGTGTCTCTGCCCGTGTGGACAAGAATAGGTTATTTACCAAGCCAATTTGCCACCCACAACTTCATATACCTAAATAACCCAAATGACACTACAACATAGCATAGTTGAACATATATTTTAGCCACAGCTAAGACAATTTCATACCATTTCCAACACTATTAACCAACATGCTTATAACTTTGGTTTTTTTTTAATCAAAAGATACCTAAACAAATATACCAATCAACTAGCTAAACCTTTACCAAACACATATCATTTTGTTCCAATACACAAGCATGATACCAATTCCACAAATCTCATAATATAAACCATAAGCACACTTATATATACATCATCAAACTAGCAAAATTAAGCCAAGTCTCACAACTATAAATATATACAAACCAAATCATAACCATTCACAAGCCATCTCAAATGGAAAAACTCACTACCGAAACATAACCAACATGACCAATATCTTATACATGCCATATGAACAAGCCATAAGCTCAAAAGTACTAAAGTGATGGTTGGATAGTGTGACGTAGTCTCCAACAATCCCCGACTTTGAGCTAGCTTTGAAATCACTATAAGACATGGACAATAAACAAAGTAAGCTTTATAGCTTAGTAAGCTCGTATTATATAAACATAACTAATCAAAAATACACCATTCATCAATTTAAACATATTAACATGAAATTCATGTTTACTAACAAACCTTTCACATGGTTATCCATACGCTTATATGCAAACTTCATAACTTCTTCGATTTAAAGCTCATACTATGCATGTACAGACTTGTACCAATCCATAACAAGCTCATACATATTATGAATACCATTGAATACTCGATATCTGAGACACTAAGTGCTGTACATAGCCGAAGCTATCTCAAAACGCACACTAAATGCCATATATAGCCGAAGCTATCTTGATCTCACACACTAAGTGCAATATATAGCTGAAGCTATATTTATCTCACACACTAAGTGCCACATATAGCCGAAGTTATGTCGATCTCGCACATTAAGTGCCATATATAGCCGAAGCTATGTCGAATCACACACTAAGTGCCACATGTAGCTGATTTGTTGTCGAACATGACTGTAGTCCCGTATATACAATTAACGCAATATTAAAGCATCAAAAGCATAATTATAATAGTTCTTCTCACATTCAAACTTACCTCATATATTAAAACGATGAATCGAGTCGATTAGTCGATAACTTTCATTTTTCCCTGATCCTGATCCGAATTTCATTTTTCTTTATCTTAATGAGCAATTTAACCAAGGCCGAATAGAAAACCTAGAAATTTGGCCTTTCTTCTTGCCAAATTTGGCTAAAGAAGATGATGATAATATAAAATGAATTTTGTTTTCTTTATTATAACATTTATTAACTATTTTACCATTTTAACCTTAAAATTAATACAAAATTTCATTTATGCCAAATCATTAACATCCACAAACCAACTAAATGTATATTTACCACTTAAAGACCTAAAATTCAAGGTTCTGTAGCTATTTGACACTATTAGCTAATAGAACAGCACTTTTACAATTTACGCGATTTAGTCTTTTTTACTGAATTAACCACTCAAACAATGAAATTTCTTAATGAAACTTTCACATAATCACACTATCATGTTATAAACATTTAAAATAATATTAAAATATATTTTGAACTCAGATTTGTTGTTCTAAAACTACTGTTCCAATTTGACTAAAAATAACTGTTACAGAAACTTCCATCTCGAACAAGGTATTTCCCTTTTGCCATAACAAGACTTGGGTAAGCAAGTCTAAAAAACTATCTCAAAGTTGAAGTGGGAAAATTTTTGCACCCATCCTAGAAGCTATTCTCCTTCACTGGAAAGCGAGTTTTATTTTAACCTTTACAATCATGGGTTAGAGTGCATTTTTGTCCGAGAAGCTTTACAACACCAAGGTGGATGTAGATGAACATTTCGAGTTCATTGAAGACACCACTAATGAAAAACAAGACCTATTGGTGAAAGACTTGTATGTCGAGGGAGCATTGTCGACAGGTTCCCATCAAAAGAATTATACGATGCACCATCGATTCTTGACGTAGCAAGGTAAAATTTGGTTTCATTTTGTCAATTACAGGCTAAAGCCCTCTACTCATAGCACTATAGTCACCCTCGATAGAATGTATCTGATACATTCCATCGTTAAGGGCAGAAAGATTGATATAGGCACAATACTTCACCAAGAAATTACTAACTACGCCATAAGGCAATCTGAAATCTTGATTTTCCCATCATTGGTGATGTTATTGTGCCAGCAAAGAGGAATCGTGCCCCGTGTTGGTAAGGAAGTCTTGGAAAATAAAGGCCCAATCAATTAAGCCTCTGTAGAAAGAATGACTCATGGCAAGGACATGCCAATATTGAAGGAGGCGGAAACCAGTAAGATAAGGAAGGGCACAACCAAAGCCGACAGTAAAGGAACAAACCTGAATGCAAAGACAATATTATGGTGCAAACTGAAAGATGTCTAAAAAATGGTCAATTCCATCAACAATAGGCAGATTAGGCTTGTCGCTATAGTAGAAGATATGAAGAAATCCCAGAATTTGTTTTATGCTTATAGAAAGCCTGGAATAGTTTTATTGTAGCCATATTAGGCCAACTGAGCCCATCCCCACTACCGGAATTCCCAGTGTTTCGACTAATCATTCATAATTATAACCTCTCTTCTGTGGATGACGACTTAGACGACTAAGACAGATCGATGGCATCCTCACCCATTGTGTAGATCTTTGATAATGAGAAAGGAGAGGAATCCAGAGACATTGAAGAATGCCTGCGAAAGATTAATAGCTTGTTCGAGGATGGTATTTTTGTTGATCAAGAGAACACTGTTGTTGAGAAGAAAGTTGCTGCTACAGAAGAGGAAGTTGTTATTGAAGAAGAAGTTGCTAAAAATGAGAAAGAAAAAGAAGAAGATTCAGTTGTGAACATTGTCACGGGACTCGAATCTGTAGGTGCAACTATTGATACTTTGGAGCCAGATGGAGTGTGATTTGGGGAAGTTACTAAGGCAACTAGTGAGGAGCAATGGAATTCATTGGCAATAGTGGTCTACACTAGACCACTCTAGGTGGCCTCTCCTACACAAGAAGCAGTCGATGATGTCGGGGTAGAGCTGGGAACTAAGGAGCAATCTGAGGATCGTACAAATCACAAAGAAAAGAAGAAACAACACTCTAAGGATAAAAAATGAAAGAAGGAAGAGAAGAAAAGGATGAGGAAGAAACATCTTGCGGCAACATCAATGGCTGAGGATAACTGAGTTAGTTTATTTTAAGCTTTAGTTGTAGTATTCATGCATTACATATAGCTGTAAGTTTTATATTGATAAGTATACATTGTCATTACATTTTCATGTTAGTGCATTGAGGACAATGCAAACTTTAAGTTTGAGGGAATGCAAATGGGGCTTGGAAATGCACACACATTTAAAATTTTTCTTTCAGTAATGAAGCACGCAAGGTTTAATTATAGTTAATAAAAATTGCTCAAAAATTTTTGTTACATTTGATGCTTAATTCTTGAACCACGTGAATTATCAATGAATGACTTGGATAAATTTGACAGAAGGTTATAGTTTCAATTCTTTGATGAACAGATTAGGTTGTGTTAGTAATGGATGACTACTATCATTCCTTAAATCTTGAATGAATATGCTTTTTACAACTGCTTATATATGTATATATAGTTATACATTAGAGACACTCTAAAGTGGGTGTAGTATGGAATGTTAAAGAGGGAACACTCTAATACAAGTGTTAGAAAAATCACTCTAATACAAGCGTTAGAAAAATCAATGTAGCTAAAGGTTGTCACTGCATGAGTGTGTGTCAACACAATTATGTACTCCTTGGGGGTTTGTTGCACTCCATCTTTACTTCTCAAGAACAAGGGTACAGTAATGCAATAATATCCCTTATTCTAAAAATATATATATAATATATAAATACTGAGTATTTTACAATAAATGTTGTAATGGTAGATAGAACTTAGGGTTTGAAGCATGATGCTAGCATTGATGAAGTAGCAACTTTATTCATTCATGCTTATGAATTGTCGATGCAATATTCTTTCATCTGAATGTGATTCATTCATTGGAAATTTAGAGGGTTCAAGTTGCTAGAATGATCATTTTCCTTAGTAAAATTTTTGTAGCCTTAATTTTTGTAGCCTTGATAGTTTCTATTTTACTTGAGGACAAGTAAAAACTCAAGTTTGGGGGTGTGATAACACTAGAAAGAACATAGGTTTTCCCCTTACTTATTGGTTAAATTGTTCCCATTTAGTTATCCTTAGCATATATTTTAGCATTTCACTTTAGTAAATTGCATTTTATAACTCAGTGAATCCTAGCTTATTTTATCCTTAATTTTGCTATCTTTTTGCATTAATGTCACAGCATAAGTTAATTCCAGATTGCATCTAGAATTGTCGTTGCACCTGACAACTGTCTGAATAAGAACTAAAATTACGTGAGCTGTCCAGTGTGGTATAACCAACCTATACGTACAAGAACAGAATAATTCTGAGGAAAGGACACCTGTACAGTTGGAGGATGACTTAAAAAGTTAACTTGAGAAGAAAAAAGGGGTATGTTTTATTGATCATCATCTTTTTCATCCTATATTGAAGCTGGTGGCTATGGCAACTTAAGCCTCTCCCGGGTGAGCCAATGTGAAAATTGATGCAGACGAGCTTTTGACGAGAAGACTTAAATGCTAGACAAGAGGGAATAGAGAGATTCAGTCGAGTTGTCTAGGAATAGTATTCTCCACTCAATTTTTTCTTATTTCTTTCTAAATGCTGGTGATTATTCTCTATTTTCTGTTTGTATGGAAGTACACATGAATTCTTGGTTAAATGTTATCTTATTCAATCTTTCTTTTATTGTTTAATCTTGGGGTTTGAATGTTTCTTAACACAGAAGTGTTATTGCAGTCACTGACACTGGAAAGTACAGTGACAGTTCGAGCCAACAAGCATTATAATAGAAGTTGAGTGAGGAGTAGAGGAATTTAGTCCACTTGTTTTTAATAGTGCCATGTTTCCATCTTCAGATGGTGGGGTTAATGTGTATGTTTAAGTCTCAAATTAAATAGAGGAGTGATACTGGTAAGATATACATTGAATTTTATTGCTTTAACAGTCACTTATCCTTTTATACCTTGTGAAGACTTAGTGTTCTGCTGAAAATTCATGTTGGGGATTCCAGTTTATTATTATCATATTTAATTTATTGTTTTCAAGTTATTGCACTGACAACTATCCTCACAATTTATCTCGTTTATATCTATTTCTTTCATCAACATTAATAGAAAAAATACACCCATCCTTGTGGGATCGATATCTGACAGACTCACATTTGTCTACTATACTTGCATCGACAGTGTACGCTTGCACATTATTATTGTGATGTTAAACAGTCGGTCAAAGATCAACATGACTCATCATTGATCGAGCCATGTCTAACAGTGTTCGATTTCTCCGTTTAGAAACTCCATTCTATTGTGGAGTACTAAGAGGCGTAAGTTGTGAGACAATCTCAAATTCCTTCAGAAACTCATCAAACTCTAAGCTTAAGTATTCTTCTCCTCGATCTGATTGAAATGTCTTAATACATTTACCTAGTTGGTTTTGTACTTCATTTTAATATTCCTTGAGCTTTTCAAGGCTTTCAATTTATGGTGTATAAGATAAATATACACATATCTATTGAAGTCATCAGTTAAAGTAATGAAGTATTGAAAACCTCCTCTAGCTTATGTGTTCATTGGTCAACATACACCATTATGTATTAAGCTCAATAAATCACTATCTCGCTAACTTTTACTATTAAAAGGAGTTTTAGTCATTTTACCCAACAAGGAAGACTCACATATATCCGATTGTTCGAAAACAAAAGAATCCAAAATCCCATCTTTATGGAGCTTTGATATACGCTTCTCACTTATATGGCCCAAACAATTATGCCAAAGATAACTTTGATTAGAGTATTTTATTTTCAATCTTTTAGTATTTATGTTATAAATGGGTCTATCTTGATATAAAATGTAGAGGCCATTTACTAACTGTGATAAACTATAAGGCTCTAAAATTTTTGGATTGGATTTGTGCAAGCATGTCAAATAATTAGATTTGGTGTGTTGGTTAAGTGACTTAAAAGTCTGCTTTAGGTCTTGAGTTTGATTCCCTTGTTTTCAAATTTCAAATTTATTTTTATTTTATGTTAAGCTTGAGGTTTTGGGCTTATCTTATATTTCTCGTTAGGTTGTGATAAGGAAGAGCCTACTAGATCAGTGGTTGGGTGCTGCTTACTCTTGGGTCTTGGGTTCGAGTCTTCATGTGTGCATTGTAGGAATTCTTTTTGTTTCTTGCCATGTGATAGAAGAGTTGGGTTATATTCATATTCTAATAGAGCTGATAGGATTTTGATAGAATATTTTATTTTAGCTAACTTATATTATTTTAGAATTAAGAAAAAAAAAACAAAATAACCTACCCTAAATTTGCTCCCACTCCCAATTGTTCATCTTTTTTTTTCCAACGTTTCTTTTACTCTTTCTTTTGCTGTTCACTATTTCTATTTACTTTATTTTTCATTCCTTTATTTTTCTTCTTTTTGGAAGCTTCTTTTCTCTTTTGATAATTATGCTGCTAGTTTTGTGTAGGAATTGCGTTGATTCTCTATTTCGATTATAAGACAAATAATAATGTAAGTTTCATTGTTGATTTTTCTGATATTGTTCGCTTTCGCTTATTCTTTGTCAAGGTTAAACTTTAATGTTAGTTTCATTCTATACTTTGTTAAATGTTCAACTGGTTTTCTTATTAGGCAAAAGGGTTGCAAATTAAGATCCTCGAGCAGTGTGATTATCGTATTTGTCTGCTATTTTTGTGTCGAGTAAGTATTCGAATATGATTTTGGGACTATTTCTTTAGGGAAAAAGAGGTATTTTTAATGAGATTTTAGGATATAATTGAGTTGTAATTAGTTCGTTTTAACATTATATGTAGGATTCAGAGTGAGTTAGTTGTGGGTTTCATCAAATCAGTAATCAAGTGTTTGAAATTAACCTAAATTATCGCTTGAAACTCGAGAAAATTACAAAATAGCGGCTGTTATCGAAACTGCTCAGCACCACACTGCCATGTGGTAGGATGTGTGGAGCACATTACCATGTGTAATTTAATAGCTTTTATGGGCAGACCATGTGCACCACAGGGCCATGTTGTAGGCCGTGTGCTAGACCGTTTGGAGCATACGACTGTGTGAAATTACACGTCCTATTTTGGTAGGCCGTGTGCACCACACAGGCTAGCTTTTCGGGCTGTGTGGGCCTTTTAGGCCAATTTTAAGGCCTAATTAGGGTTCGAATAAGGGACTCAAAAATTGGGTCCGTGGGTATTATATAGGCCTTGAAAAGAGTAAGTTTCAGTTCATTTATACACAAGGGTAAGCTTAGGAAAAATATGTTAGGTAAGTTTGGTTGTGTAAAAACTATATGCTATGCTTTATATCCTAAAGAAAATATTTGTGTATGCATGCCGTAGGGGTTATGATATAAGTATGTGTTTATGATATTATGATTATGCCTATGTTTTGGGGTGGGATATAATATGATGTAGGAAGTGTTATATGGTAGTTCTTATTGCAATTATGGTGGCCAGACCACAAGATTCCTGTCTGGCAGCTTAGCTGCATATTCATGAGTGGCATACCTCCATTTATAAAGTATTTTATGCTATGATATATGCTAATTCACGTATATATTTACCATGATTCGTGGGCCAAATCACACACTGGGCATTAAACTCACGCATTTGTTTATTTTGTTTCAGGTGATCCTCAGACTTAGGATTGGACGGTGACTCTGGAGTTAGGTTTTCGCACTTTTGATTTAGTATGCTATGAACTGATATTTTATTGGACTTCTTTTTGAGACTTTTGGGACATTTTAAATTTGTTTTAGACGTTAGAAACTATTTTGGTATTTATTTTGCAAATGTTTTAACTTTTAACAATGCTTAGATCAAGATAACTAAAAATGAATTACGATTATAAGATCAATTTGCTATAATGCTTTTCGCTGCAAGTTTTATTGAAATTTGCTAAAATATTTTATCTTACAAATAAAGTAAATTAAGTACGTATTGGTAAATTAACAAATGAGATTTTCTTCAATGTATCAATGAGTTAATCAAATTTGTTGTCTTTTGAGTTAAAGAGTTTTTGCCAAATGGAGTAATATTTATTTCACGTACAATGTAACCTCCGAAATCCAACCGTAATGTCTAGGCCGGGTTTAGGGTGTTACATTTTATGGTATCAGAGCTAGGTCGCAAAACTCAAGTTGTATATTTTGGGTCCAAAATGTTTTAGAACATGAACTTTTGTTTTAAATTGGAATTTTACTAAAACAACCTTTGAATTTTTGGAAGTGAAATCGAGACTCAGGCGTCGATACAAGTAAGACTCTAAACTTTAGTTATGCTTTAGATATACTTTTTCATGTGACATTTTAGTATAATTAATTGCCTTTTGAGACTATAATGCAATAACACACTCTCTAAATATTGATAAGTTATTTTCATAAAATTTTAAAATAACGGTTTAAAAAACTTAAATTGATACATAAAACTTTGAAATTGTAGATAAGATAATGAGTTCTTCTAGATCTTGAGGACGTGCTACCCGTGGGCACGGTGGTCACCATCGAGGGGCTCGAGCCAAGTCATTTGCGATGGGCAGTATGCCCTAATTAGATACAAGCGAAACTGTAAGAACTCCAACCGCTGAGGCTGGGTTTTGGACTCGAACTACCGGGGATGACACACTGTTCCAGAAAATGTTGAGGGTTTGGGAGAAGGTCAATTGGACCCATACTAGATTTGGGAGACAAAGGTCGGTAACTAAGCGAATCCAGTCCAATAAAGTTAAACTATTTAGAGGTGTCGCTAGGTTCGCCCCGACTATGGCTAAATATTGGTTAGAGGTCATAGAAAGGGTAATGAATGATTTAGACTGCACCCCTAAACAGAAACTGAAGGGTGCATTATCTTTGCTTTGCGACAAGGCATACTAGTAGTGGTTGACAGTGGAGGAGGGTATACAGCCTAAGTGGTTGACATGGGATTACTTCCGGAGTGCCTTCTAAAATAAGTATGTTGGGGCAAACTATGTTGTGGCCCATAGATGTGAGTTTATAGGGCTAACTTAGGGGGATAGATCAGTGGCCTAGTATGAGGCTGAGTTCTTGAGATTGAGTAGGTATGGTTGTGATTTCGAGGCCACTGATTACGAAAAAAGTATCCATTTTGAGGAGGGCCTGAGGTACAAATTTAGGGTTTTGATAGCTCCCTAGAGAGATCGAGACTTTGCAGTCTTGGTAGACATGGGAAAAACTATTGAAGAGGTTAAGCGCATTAAACGTGAGAAGAGTTAAGACAAGAATAAGAGGGATTTGGGTCCTTCTAGTTCTTCTCAGTAGCCAATGAAATGGGCCAAGTATGAGATACCGTAGCAGATAGGGCCAGTCACCAAAGTTGGGCCTGTTGCTAGAGTTGAGCAGGCACTAATTTTTTAATTCTATAATAGACACTATTTAGGTAAGTGTTGGAGGAGGATTGGGGCATGTTATAGATGTGGGTCCACTGAGCATAAGATTAATGAGTACCTCCGTATGGTTGAGCCGGTGCGGGCTCTAATACAGGGTCAGATTTTGCCTCAGAGGTTTGTTTACTAACCTACTAGAGGCTGTGGTCAGATTAGAGGGGTAATGGTGGTGGACATGATTAGAGAGCATCGGGCAGAGGTGCGAGTCAGGTTGAGGCCAAGCAGCCAGCCTTGGTTTATGCGGTGAGGCGTCGTGAGGACAGGGATACGATCGACGTGATTGTCGGTACGTTCGCTATACATTCTGTATCTTATTTTGCATTAATTGATCATGGTTCTACGTACTCTTACATATCTAGTAGTGGATCAAGAAATCTAAGGATTTTGGCTGAGGACACTAGTTGTGAACTTTCTGTGATTAGTCCTTTGGGTCAGTCAATTTGAGTTAGTAAAGTGTTTAGGAGCTGTCCACTTGAGGTTTAGGGGTTTGTGTTCCCGGTTGATTTAATAGAGTTTTCGTTTGGGGAGTTTGACCTGATTTTGGGTTTGGGTTGGTTGGTAGAGCATCGGGTTGGATTAGATTGTGAATCTAAGAGAGTGGTTTTTAAGCTTGGAGATGATGTAGTGGTTTTGATGGTTGGCGAGCATCGAGATTATCTCTCTAATGTGATATCCACTCTAGTAGTTGAAAAGCTAATTCATAAGGGTTATGATGCATATTTGGCATTTGTGCAGGATACGAGTAATGTAGATTCAACTGTAGATGGGATCTGTACTGTTAAGGACTTTTCTAACATTTTTCCTAATAAGTTGCTGGGATTATCTTTAGATAGGGAGGTAGAATTCGGGATTGAGATTTTTCCAAGGACAGCTTCGGTGTCCATCTCCCCATATCAAGTAGCACCGAAGGAGTTGGAAGAATTAAAGTTTTAGCTTCAGGAACTTCTGGATAGAGGGTTCATTTGGCCTAGTGTGTCTCCATAAGGAGCACTAGTTCTCTTTGTTAAGAAAGAAGATGGTACTATGAGGATGTGTGTGGATTATCGTCAGTTGAACAAATTGAGGATAAAGAATAAGTACCCACGTCTGAGGATTGATGATCTATTTGATCAGTTTCATGGGGCATTTTGTTTTCAAAAATTGATCTTCGTTATAGGTATCATCAGTTGGAGGTTAAGGAGGCTGATGTGCATAAGACTGCCTTTAGGACTCGTTACGGACATTACGAGTTCCTTGTCATGCCCTTTGGTTTGACTGATGCTCCGACAATGTTCTCATGAACCAGGTTTTTTACCTATATATGGACTAGTTCGTTGTAGTGTTTATCGACAAAATTTTGGTATATTCTATGACCTAGGATGAGCATGATAAAAATCTTTGAATATTTTTTTAGATTTTTCGTGAAAAGGAACTGTATGCTAAGTTAAGTAAATGTGAGTTTCAATTGGGTGAGGTTATGTTTCTAGGGCATGTGGTTTCTACTGAGGGTATTTGGGTGGACCCTAAAAAGATAGATGCTATTCTGGATTGGAAGCAACCTAGGAATGTGATTGAACTTCAAAGTTTCCTTGGGTTAGTAGGATATTACCAGAGGTTTGCCGAGGGGTTCTCTCTGATAGCGGCTCCTTTGACTAAGTTACTGTAACATCCTGAATTAGGGTTTAGTCAGAACTGTGGTTTCGAGACCACAAATCTGAAATAGAAATAATTATTTTATGATTATTTGATGATCCATGATATGATTGCATGTTTGTGTGAAAATTTCATAAGAAATTTTATGCATAAAGTGTCCAATTTGAAGTTGGGGACGAAATTGAATAAGTTGCAAAACTTGAGTTCTAGAAGCTTTTAGCATGAAATTACTATGGATTATTAATTAGAGGTCCTCAAATAGCAATTTGACCAAGTTCTAAAATTTTGGACAAAAATGGGCATGAATAGGAAAATTTTGAAAAAAAAAGCCTTAAGGGCATTTTAGTCATTTAGTAATTAAAAGAATAAAAAGGGAAAAAGGAAGCAAAATTCATGTCCATCTTCTTCCCTAAGTGCGGAAATTTTCATGCTCTCCACAAGTAGGGTTTTTCAACTTTTCAAGCTTGATTGTAGGTACCTCTAAGCCCGTTTTTAATGTGTTTTACATTTTTTGAGATCCTTGAAGCATGATCTATCCATTTCTACCCTTATTTTGAAGTAGGTTTTATGTTAAAAAATTTAACCATGTATGACATGCATGTATTTTGATGTTTAATTGAAGAATATGAAAGTTTGATGTGTGATAAACATCTTTTACAAAGTGATTTTTTTGCATGAAAATACCTAAAAATGACCTATTTGTAAAAGTTGTAAAATGGGTAGTAAATATGTGAAATAAAGAAAAATGTGGGTTGCTAGGAGTAGGAATATGAATCGGCTAGGCTTGGGTAACAAAGAAAATACATGCATTTCGTTTTACGAGCCTAAGGACCAGTTTGTAAATAAGTGAAAAGTTAAGGGTAAAAAGGTAATTTTAACAAAGTATGTGTTATGGGTCGATTCGAACATTGTATGTATTAAACAAGTTAAAATTGGCATTATAGATCAGGAAAAACGTGATTTGGGTCTTGATCGGGGGAAAAATAAGGTTTACAAAGAATAGGCTCGTTTTCATCATTTTGTACTGAGGTAAGTTCATATACAAATAATGTGATGTTATGTTATATTTTTTATGCTTGAGTATTATGTGAATTTAAATTCTTTAATGCTATTATGAGTTATGCTTTGATTACTCCATGAGTAAGTGATTGGTATTATGGACATTGAGATCGACATTACGTGCAAGCTTGACAGAGATGTGATATCGAAGAATCCCATTTGAACCTTAGGAATGGTTTAGGATACAAGTGACATGTCACTAGGAACCAAGTGATTTATGAGCTCATGAGATATGTGATATATGCTTATGTGGTTCCAAGTGCTGGTCTTGTACGTCTTACCTGTGGCTGGGTAGTCCGGCATGTGTTGCGGATACCTGATAGCTTGTGTGAACAGCTTGTGTGAGCAGACCCGTGAGTAGCTCGAGAATGAGCTTTTATGTGTTATGTGATATTAGGTAACTTTACATGGCACTTATGAGCGATCCTTCCGTGTATCCAATAGTATTCTGAGTGTTCAACGGGTAAGTTATCGAGTAACTTGACAGAAGACCCAAGGGGTAAGTTAATGAGAAGAATGAGTAAGAGATTATGTCACAAGTTGGTACAGGTGTGTATACCGAACTCATGAGTAATGCCTTGGTATATGATGAACTTATGTTAAGGTTGCTTATGTGATGAGTAAGTTTAGTGATTTGATGAAATACAGATTTATGTTCATTATGTTAAATGTATGTTAAATACTTGTTTAGATAGCATGTTATTTGCATATAGACTTACTAAGCTTTAATGCTTACCCCCCATTCCTTTCCATCTTTTATAGTGTCGCCAAGCTAGCTCGAGGATCAAAAGACGTCGGAGACTCGATCACACTATCAATTGGACATTTGGGTATAGTTAGTCTCAACATTTTGAGTATGGTATGTATAGGTGACTTGGTTATTTTGTGATATGTGTCATATTGATTAGCCAAATGTATTGGCTCATGATGGTATTATGATTATTTTGTATATGGCCATGAGAGGTAGCTCATATTAATTATTGGGTTGTAACCTTAATTAATTATGTATGCATAAAAATGGGTTATGCTTGATGTGGTTGCTTGTGGATGATATGTGAGATAAATGGCCTATGTGCTTGATGAATGGATTATGACCAATAGGTGTGACCATGTTCATAGTATAAATGGATAACTTGAAAGTAGGTTATTAATATGAGATTGGTGTGGAAGGCTTTAGTGAGGTATGTCAATTTGAGTATGTGCTATGTGACATTATAGACATAATTTGACCATGATTGTGAATGCTTGAGTAACCAAATGTGCTATGTTGCTTGCCATGAAGTGAGATTATGTATGTGAGTGTTTAAGGATGGCAAATGGCTTGGAAATTAGCCTAGAATTTGTCCACACAGGTAGACACACGGGCATGTGTCTAGGCCGTGTGTGACACACGGTCTGCCCCCATAGGTGTGTAGTCTGGCCGTGTGTCCCTTGCACTTTAGTTTTGCAAAACAGAATGCCTAGTCGTAAACACACGGGCTAAGACACGGGCGTATGTCTTGGTCGTATGAGGGACACGGCTTGGAGACATGGGCCCAGGCCATGTGAAGTCTGCACCATTTTATGAAAAATTATGAAATTTTAATCAACCACGTGGTTTAGCCGCACCGGCGTGTGACATGGCCGTGTGACTATATTTTGGTGCTGACGTCATAAATAGAGAGTTACACGGCCTGAGGACACGAGCGTGTCGAGGGCACACAGGCGTGTCTCCTATCTCCATACGGGCATGTGCCCTTGTTTCATGAAAATTTTCTTAAGTTTTCCCTAAGTTTTCTAAAGTTCTTGGTTTAGTCCCGAACTACTCCCGATGTATGTTTTGGGCTCATAGGCCCATATAAGGGACAATTTGCAAATGTATGAATGAATTTGATTTGAACAAAATTTTATGGCCCAGTTTTGTATGTTTGCTTGTGTTTAAGTCTGGTAATACCTCGTATCCTGTCCCGACATCGGACAAGGGTAAGGGGTGTTACAGTTGCTTCACAAGAATGCTCTTTTTTTTAGGCTATTGAGCAGTAGTCGAGCTTCGAGAAGCTCAAATCGATTTTGACTCAGGCACCTATTTTGATTCAGCCTAAATCCAGAAAATAGTTTGTTGTTTATAGTGATACGTTGCATACTGGCTTAGGTTGTGTGATGATGTAGGATGGTAAGGTGGTAGCGTATGCATCCAAACAATTTAAGCAGCACGAGGGTAATTATTCGATGCATGAACTTGAGCTTGCCACAGATATTTTGCATTTAAGATTTGGAGACACTATTTGTATGGCGATAGGTGCATCATGTACACTGATCATTAGAGCCTTAAGTATCTCCTCACTCAGAAGGAGTTGAATCTTAGACAATGTCGTTGGATCGAGTTGATTAAAAACTATAGATGTTCGATTGAGTATCATCCTGGTAAGGCCAATGTGGTGGCCGATGCTCTTAGTTAAAGATCTATGATTAAATTGAAGGCGATGTTTGCTCGCCTAAGTTTGTTTGATAATGGTAGGATTTTGGCCAAGTTGTAAGTTAATTCGTCTTGGTTGGATAAGATTAAGAGTAAGCAGCTTCTGGATGAGTCCTTAGTCAATCGAGTTTAGTAGATGGATGAGGGTAAGGCTTCAAACTTCGAGTATAATAATGATATTCTATGTTTTCGAGGTCATATTTGTTTGCCAAAATATGTGAA
This sequence comes from Gossypium longicalyx, assembly GCA_025698465.1. Lineage (NCBI taxonomy): Eukaryota > Viridiplantae > Streptophyta > Magnoliopsida > Malvales > Malvaceae > Gossypium > Gossypium longicalyx. The sequence goes on along the minus strand of CM046998.1, from coordinate 24,218,882 downwards.
CCTAAGGAAAGCTATCCTGAGGAAGGCACATAGTAGCTCTTATGTTATACTCCCCAGTGGCAATAAGATGTATCATGACATCCGTGAGTTATACTGGTGGCTTGGATTTAAAAGGGAGGTAACCGATTTTGTGTTCTATTGCTTGGCATGCCAGCAAGCTAAGGCTGATCACCAACCTTCTTCTGGATTTCTTCAACCCATTAAGATTCCATTGTGGAAATGGGAACGGGTAACTATGGATTTTGTTAGTGGGTTGCACTTGATGCCTACTAAGAAGGATTCAGTTTGGGTTGTTGTGGACCATTTGACTAAGTCAACTCACTTTATTTCGATTAGGACTGACTACTACTTACAGAAGTTAAAAAAACTTTATGTCTCTGAGATTGTTAGGTTTCATGGGGTTCTAGTATCAATTATCTCAAACTGTAATCCTCATTTTATTTCTCACTTCTGATAAAAGTTACATGAGGCTTTGGGTACTCAACTAGAATTCAATACAACATTTCATCCACAGCCCGATGGATAGTCTGAGAGAGTAATTCAGATTTTGGAGGATATGCTTTGGAATTGTATGGTTGATTTCGAGGTAGTGGGAGGAGTTTCTGCCACTGGCTGTATTCGCTTACAATAATAGCTTTCAGTCTACCATTCAGATAGTGCCTTATGAGACACTATATAGTCAGAAATGTTGCACTTTGCTTTGTTGGACTAAGTTTGGGGAGACGAAGGTTCTGGGTCCTGAGTTAGTGGCTGAGACTGAGGATAGGGTTATTTTGTTTCGAGATCAACTTAATAGGGTTATTTTGTTTCGAGATCAACTTAAGGCCGCTTCTAATATATAGTAGTCTTACACGAACCTTAAGAAATGAGATATTGAGCTTGAGGTGGGGGACTGTGTTTTCCTTAAGGTGTCTCTTTGGAAGAAGATTCTCAGATTTGGTCGTAAGGGCAAGTTAAGCCCTCGATTCATAGAATCGTATTAGGTTTTGAGGCGTGTTAGGCCAGTCGACTATCAGTTAGAACTGTCTTTGGAATTAGATCGTACTCATGATGTTTTTCACGTGTCTATGTTGAGACATTATTGATCTAATCCTTCTCATGTGGTTTCAGTGGAGGAAATAGAATTAAGGCTGAACTTGTCTTTTGTGTGAGGTTAAGGTTTTTAGGAGGAAGACCATCCCTTTGGTTAAGGTGCTTTGGCAGAATCATGGTTTCAAGGAGGCGACTTTGGAGCCTGGGGACTCGATGCGTCAGTAGTATCTTCATCTCTTTGAGTCAGGTAAATTTTAAGGACGAAATTTCTTTTAGGAGGGTAGATTTGTAATGCCCCAAAATTTTTGGATTTGATTTATGCAAGCATGTCAAATAATTAGATTTGTGTGTTGGTTAAGTGCCTCGAAAATCTACTTTAGGTCTTGAGTTCGATTCATTTGTTTTGAATTTTCCCATTTATTTTGGTTTTATGTTAAGCTTGAGTTTTTGGGCTTATCTTATAGGGTTGTGACAAGGATGGGCCTACTAGTTCAGTGGTTGGGTGTTGCTTACTCTTGGTTCTTAGGGTTGAGTCTCTATGTGTGCATTGTAGGAATTCTTTTTGTTTCTTGCCATGTAATTGAATTTGGGTTGTATTCAAATTCTAATAGAGCTGAGAGGATTTTGATAGAATATTTTATTTCAGCTAACTTATCCTATTTTGGAATTAAAAAAAAATAACCTACCCCTAAATTTGCTCCCACTCCCAACCGTTCACCTTTCTTGTTCCCACGTTTCTTTTGCTCTTTCTTTTGTTATTATCTGTTTCTTTTTTCTTCCTTTTTCTTTCCCTTATTCTTCTTCTTTTTAGAAGCTCTTTTTCTCTTTTGATAATTTTGTTGCTGGTTCCGTATGGGAATTGTGTTGATTCTCTGTTTTTGTCAGAAGGCAAATAATAGCGTAAGTTTCGTTGTTGATTCTCCTGATATTGTTTGCTTCCTTTTGTTCTTTTTCAAGGTTGAACTTTAATGTTAGTTTCGTTCTATACTTTGTTAAGTGTTCGATTGGTTTTCTCGTTAGGCGAGGGGGTTGCGAATCAAGATCTTCCATCGGTGTGATCTTTGTATTTGTCCACTTTTTTGTGTGGAGTAAGTATCCGAATGTGATTTTAAGATTGTGTCTTTAAGGAAAAAGGGTAATTAGTCCACTTTAACATTGCATGCAGGATTTGGAGTGCGTTAGTTGCGAAATAGAGGCTGTTTTCAAAACTATTCAGTGCCACAGGCCGTGTGGTAGACCATGTGCGCCATATGATTGTGTGGTAAGTCGTGTGGAGCACATGACCGTGTGTAATTAAATAGCCTGTGTGGCTAGACCATGTGCACCACATGGTCATATCGTAGGCCATCTGCTGGACCGTGTGGAGCACATGACTGTGTGAGCCTTTTGGTCCAATCTTAAGGCCCAATTAGGGGTCGAATAAAGGACTCAAAAATTAGATCCGTGGGTATCTTATAAGCTTGGAAAAGAGTAACTTTTAGTTCATTTATACACAAGGGTGAGCTTAGGAAAAATATTTTAAGTAAGTTTGGTTGTGTAAAAGCTATATGCTATGCTATATTTCCTAAAGAAAATATATGTGTATGCATGCCGTAGGACTTATGATATAAGTATGTGTTTATGATATTACGATTATGCCTATGTTTTGTGGTGAGACATGGTATGATGGAGGAAGTGCTATATGGCAGTTTTTACTGCAACTATGGTGGCTAGACCACAAGTCTCCTATCTTGCAGCTCAGCTGCATATTTATGAATGGCATACTGCCACATATTGGTGTGATTAGATGGATTGACTCTTGTAGTCGTAATGCAACAACTCTTGCTCCAATCCCAACTCATAGGTCCACATCTCCTTTAACTAGATTGCTACTCCTTTGTAGACCCTGTAAAGAGGTACATATATGATAACCACATTTGGTATCTAATACCCAAGAAGTAGATGTTGATAAATTAATGTTAATAACATAAATACCTAAAGCGGACGCTTCATTTTCCTTTACCTTCTTGACCTCTTCAAGATAGGCAGGACAGTTCCTCTTCTAATGTCCAGTCTTACCACAATGGAAACATTTTTCTTCCTTAGCAATTCCTCATTTAGGTTTCAATGCAACTTTTCCTTCGTTGGGCCTGGCCTTGCCATTATCCTTAGGCTTTGCTTTAGACTTAGCCTTTCCTTTGCCCTCGTCCTTGCAGACCATCAGAATGGGCTTAAGCCTAGCCTTTTTCATGTTACTTTTAGTAGTTTGTAACATGCTGAGCAACAGTGGCAAAGTCTTATTAATCTTATTCATGTTGAAATTAAGGACAAATTGGCTAAAACTATTCGACAACGATTGCAGGATGACATTGGTGGCTAACTCCACACCTAGAGGGAATCCTAGTTTTTCAAGGCTTTCAATATAGGATATCATCTTGAGAACGTGAGTTTCCACAGGAGTTCTCTCCATCGTTTTGCATCGAAATAGAGCTTTAAAGGTCTCATACCTCTCTTGACGTGCTTCCCCTAATATAATTCATTGAGGAACTGGATCAGATCATTGGCAACCATATCCCCATGTTGCTTTTGAAGCTCAGGAGTCATTGTGGCAAGTATTAGTCATCCTATGTCTAACATGTCATCAAGATGCTTCTTATAAGCATCATTGTTAACTCTAGAGGCATTAGCTGTTGGTTCATAAGGAACAGGTTCTTCAATGACATATAATTTTTATTCTTGTTTTTGGACAATCCTCAAGTTACAAAACCAGTCAAGGAAGTTCAAGCCATTCAACTTGTGCTTCTTAAGGGTTGATCGCAATGATAAAGAACTTGTGTTGTTTTCCATAGTTAATCTACAATAATAAAATATGATCATGAGTACATTTACCAAGTTTATTATAATCATTAAAAGGACTTTACTAAATGATGCTCTCACTATTTTATTCAAAATTAATGACCTTCCTATTTTAATTTTAAAAAGACTTTCTCTAAAGTTTTCTAGTAAATAAAGATCCATATTTCACCTCTTCTTAAGTCAGCTTTGGCTTTATTTTCAAGATTATGATTATTTAGGTAAGCAACACTTGTTAATTACTTCACATGTAACTCCTCTATTTTGTTCCAATCATCTCATGATTTATCCAAATCTCTTGCCTCTAGGTATCTAATCCTATTAGCGTAACCTAGTTAAGTTATTAACCAATATCATAACCAGTGAATATCACTTGCTTATTCTTCGCGTTTGACAAAGATAGATACATGTAATTTGTTGTAGTAGAACCTAACCTACATTGTATCGGTCGAGGCTTTAATGAGGGTAACTATTGGAAGGCAATCTTAACTTAATATTTTATTTGGGGGTTTTGAAATTAAATTAATATCACCATTAATGGTAAACATTTGTCCATTTAATCCTTTAATTGATCTTATCAATATCCTATAACATGCATGCTAACATATCTTCAATTATATCATATACAAGAAAAATATAAAGTAGTAAATAAATGCAATGGTTATAAAACATAAAACTAAGGTGGTTCCTTCCAAGCCAAAGGGAAAACCGTAGGGAATCCTAAGGGTTTATATCACTTTTCAAGCTTCTTTTCTAGTTTAGGTAGCCCAGCCTTCTTTTCCTCTAGTTCGTATCAACTCGTACAATTTACAATTATAGAAACTCGTTTTACATACGAGAGAGTAAGATGAGAATAGAAGTACAAGAGAAATATAGAAAGGCGCGAAACACATGATTTATTTATAAAATTACAACCTTTGCAAATAATAAATTAAATGAGTTATCGGGCTATAATCATGCATTTCCAAACACCGTGCATATCAAACATAGTATACAACATGTATCTCATACAATCACATCAATCAATAAATTTAATCCTGAATCCGTATTGTACAAGTGGCTCTAATACCACTGTTGGGATCACTGGTATGCCCTGTGGCGCAGCGAAAAAATTATTCTGACGATCCATAGCCAAGGATCCATATACGGAGAGCAAATCAGGTTAAAAAAAGGTTGAAAATATACCTTATTTACTAAAAATGTTGAAAGGATGTTGTTGATTCGATGTGATTCCAAGCCATAACAAAAAACATCTTGGCCTTTACGTAGTCCACCCTGTCAAAAAATAAACAACCACTTTCTCTTGAACTTTTCAGAGAATTAAAAATAGTTGCTAGATCTTTTAAATTATTAAGTTGGTAACCTTAATACACTAAGAAATTATCATCCTTTTAACCTCTTTAATATCACATATTAAAAAGGAAAACCAAGATTATTCCCTTATTAATAGAGAATACAAATGGAAAGTTAAAAAAATAAATTATATTCTTTCCAAAAATATATTAATTTTCATGTCTTTTATATTTTGACTGAAATTAATTAATATAACTATTTATATTAATAAATTCAGTAAAATATATACAATTAATATTTTGTATGAATCAAATTCATATATTAATTATGTTCTTTGCAAAACAATATTAATTTCCTCATCTTTTATATTTTGACTAAAATTAATTAATATAAATTTTTATATTAATAAATCCGGTAAAATATATACAATTAATATTTTGTATGAATCAAATTTATATATTAATTATATCTATGTTTTCTATTTTTGCATAACAAATTTGTACATATAATGTGTTTAATGTTTAACTATCAAATTAAATTAATTCAATAATTAATTTAATTCATGTGACAACTAAATACAATACCAAATGTATTTGGATTATGTTTGTTTCAATTATAGGGTGTGACCTTGTAGGCTCTTGCAACGTTGGTAGTAATACTAGAACGTTTCTAACATTACGAGCAATGAGTGGCATCTAGCAATGCATCATTGTCACCCAAGTTAGAATAAGTCGTGATTCGACATAACCTTTATGTGATAATCTTTTAATGTATTGTATCCTTTTATCCTTAATATCTAGATTGGACACAAGTCATGGAATAGTCACACTTGTATAGTCTAATATCATATTTCTTGATTTTCTAAGCTGACTACAGTAAAGAAATAAGTGTGATATCTCATATCAACTTATTCGAGTATAGCCGTGAATTTCTAGTCTCACTCCATCAAGAGGCCAAACATATTGCTCCATTATATAGGAGGGATAAATCCTATCTTGATCATCCATACCCTACTACATGGATTGTGGTATATCTAACATTAATCTGTATAGTACAACTTGTTAAGGTAGACATTTTGACTATATCAAAATATACGACTTACCATGTTGGGAAAATGATGATATCTAGTCTGAAGATCATATACATAGTTATCACTATGAGTAATATTGTGACTATTACATAATAATCCAAGAAACATACTCATAACAGGTCAGTCTAATATATTGTTCTCTAACACATGCTCATGTATTGATTTTGACATTCCTATGTCAATGAAAATTCTTTTTCATCAATCAACTACACATTGGTCTCAATGTATTATTGTTATCCAAGCCCACAATAATGCTTGACTAAGGACCTTTTTAAGAATAATCACATTTTCTTAAGACTTTATTACAATTCAATTTATTTATATATACAGAAAAAGAAACTGAAATAATAATGGCAATGTCTTATATTAATAAACAACGTAAAATGAGTATTTGAATACAATCATATCATGATTGGTCTTTGGGCATACTCTAATAGACATCAATGTCGACTTATTCGCTAACAAGAACAATTTCAGATATTATGTGCATCTGGGTTATGTGACATCATATGATTATTCGTCGATAGTGTCACAAACACCCATCTCGTCATTGTTTTATCAAGGTGGCTCATCATCACAACCACCTTATCGTATAATGGAGGAGACACAATAGAAGGCTAGGATGACACTACACTGAACAACGAAAGAAGGAAATGAAGACGGAGACGGGGATGGATATGAAGATGAAGACGAGGGTTAAGTTGATGATGAATATGGAGGTCAAAGTGAAGATGAAGATGATGATCGATGAAGAGGAGCCAACACGTCAACTTGTATGTAGAAATCCTACCCACAACCATCAGCGACCGCCCTATGGCAAACATTCGGTCCGATAACACCGATGCTATATTTTTAATTTAATTTTTGTGATGTAAATATAATTATTATCAATAAAGTATGATTATTTTTTTGTATTTGTGTTGTAATTCATAATTCTATTTTCTAATTCTAATATATATTTTATGATAATTTCCATATATAATTTTTATATGAAACATTGAATGATAATTTTATAAATATTGAGAGGTAAATTATTACACCTGGTTTAGCCTTATTCGCTATTTCACTATGGCAAACAAAATAGTGAATGGTTTAGCGAAGAGGTTGATATTATGCATGTGGGGTGGAGATTCATATGCCCTGAATTGCGGATCTACTTTCGGAGCATTGTCTGAACCGCAAGGTTCTAGCTCAGTGAGAACATACTCTGGTTTAGAAAAAACTGTTACTTCTGAACCATTCAACTCGAACTACCGAATTTGATTGGGGTCAGATTCAGATCTGTGAACAACATCTGCTACCTATTCCACTGCACCTATATTTTTTCCACAACTGCACCTTCATTGTTATCTTCAACCAAAAGGTTCAATGTACCTTTGTTGGACCTGAATGTACGGAATAAATCATCAGTTCTTCTATACCTCATGTTACAATCAAAATCTGCACCAAATTGCCAACTGGTGTAGGTTGATGACATACTACATAAGTGCTTTCGTCCCAGGACATCGAATCACTAGAGTTGAAATCGAACGCATTGAATGAATGTTAATCCTGGGTGTTTAAGTTTAGGTTATGCTCATACCTTGACTGGTGGATGGAACGGTCACCGATGTTGAAATTGGTGCCTAAAACTGAAGAATGTCTTTCCATTAATGATTCGGGGACATCCTAATGGGAGCTTTGTAACAAAGCAGTGAACCACCGCATAGCTATGTCGAATGACTTTCTACTTTAGTTCCCACAGTAGCCACAACATTGGTCGAAGATGGAACAACTCCATTAACCTCGAAAAACTAGACATATAACTCCATTATAGCATTTCCACTTGAGCAGTCCAAATTTATGACCACCTTTAGCTCTAGCTTGCTTTTCACATCAAATAACTCATACTTAAAGGGGTCTAGTGATGCCAAATATCTACATTTCAAGCTCAAATTTCTTCCTCGGCTTGAACTCCTAACTTTCTTCCTAATTCTTTGTCGTAGCTCATGCAATTAAGTGGTATGATTGAAAGCCAAGTCCACGGGCTGGGCTTTTACAAATATGACTCCAACGTTCGTACTGCAAATTTTTCCATTGTAAAAAATTACGGATTTCACTTGTCAACTCATTTCAATTAAAAATCGAAATAAATATTTAAAACAAAAAAGTCTACAAATGGTTGGCTAAAGAAATGGATACGACACTTGTAATGCAACACTTAAAAAATGAACGAACTTGCTTGTGTCTCAGTATTGAATACTTTGATAGTTTAATAAAAAAATAATGAGGAAAAAGGGAAGATGTGCTTGAAAATGCGTTTCAGGATATGCATTTTCAGTAGACGCGTGCTTGAAAGGGTCTTTACTATACTTGAAAATGTACCCGAGATTCTTGGGGTAAGGGATCTTGGTAGGCTTTGAATTATGGTGGATAGAAAGCGTGTCCAGTTGGACGAGCTTTCCTACTAACATGTTAGGGAAAGCGCAACTACCTAGATGCACTTTCCACTAATTAAAAAGAAAGCATATCCAGCTAGGCATGCTTTCCCTAGCATGTCAGCAGGAAAGCTCACCTAGCTGAACTCGTTTTCTGTCCACCACCATTCAAAGCCTACCAAGGTGCCCTGAGCTTGGGAATTTTGGGTAAGATTTGAGGCACCTCTTTCAAGTATTCAATGAAAATGCCTCTTTTGCGGAACGTTCTCAACCACAAGTTTTTTTTTTCTTTTCGATCTCACCTCTCCGCCATGCTTATAAAAGGAGGGCTCTCCCTCCATACTCTATCATACCTAAATCCATCATCTTTCCCAGCCGTCATCCCTCTACTTTACAATATTTCTCCCTCTTGATTTTCCCTGCTTCAGTGTTCAAAATTTTCGTCGATAATATATATTCCTATTTGAAGCATTCATCAATCGTTAGTGATGCAATATTGCTCCAAAAGACACATTTCATATATCGTGACGAAATGGAACCATTACCTCAGAAACCTATCATGTGAAAGTCAGGTTCCAGGGTGATGGTTCTTTATAGGGTCACAGGTGAAATTCTACATGGAGGTGTTATGAGGTCATGGACCGAAGTATAAGTAGGAAGCCAATTGACGGTTGTTATGCGGTTACAAGCTCAAACTTTTTGGATACCCGAAGATGTTGCCTTATAAATACTTTATAGAAGTTTGAGGGTATAATCATAGGGAAAAACCTTTATCCTTCCTTTTTATTTGTAGGCCAACACTGCCATGGACGCAAGACTCTTAGATGGGCAACAGCTATTACGGTGGAGTAAAGGTGATGCTCCTTTCAAGGTGACAACGATTGTCGTTATTAAACAACCTATTAATAACTATAACCGTTGTCACGTCGACCCGAGTTTGACTTCTACTTTGCCCGAACATCCGCTCTATTCTTGAGAGTCCTTTTGTGTCCACTTCGATTTCAGCCATCGGATAAGAATTAAGGGTTAAATATACCGGCTGCTTATGTTGATTACACTGGAAAGCCCTTCATTTTTCCCTAGTGTATGGTATATATAAGGAATCATTTACAGATGTCCAAAAAGCTTAAACTCGTGATCTTATAATGACTGTCAACTGGTCCCTAGTTCTACTTGAACTGGTGATCGCATAACAACCGTCAATTCGGACATCCACTTGGACTTCGACCCATGACCGTATCATGTACTGCCACCCCGGAACCCGACTTCCATAAGATGGGTTTCTGAGGTAATGGTCCTATCCTGACATGACATATGAAATTTATGTTATCTGAGTTGCACTATCGCATCCTAGGCCCCTCAAATCTACCTATAAACTTTCACGGTTTCACCCTTAAAACCCTAAGCAATATAAACCCTAAAAATTCTAAACCAAAAAATTCTATCCTTAATAACCAAATCTAACCCTAAAAGCCCTAAAAACGGTGGTCGAGGAGAGAGAGAGTGAAAGCGCACCCAGCTGGACGTGATTTCATAAACACTGGCACCAAAATTGGCTTATTTCCTTAAATTTTCAAAAAAAATGGCCTTAATATTTGTAAAAACATAACATTGATTGTGACTATCTTGTCTTAATCACATAAACCATATCAATGAAAGAAATTGGTACTCAAAATTATTTTAAAACAAAATTGATCTTCTTTTTTTACAATTTTTTAAAAAATCACTACCATTTTTGGTAAACTATGAGTAAATTAAAGATATATGATGGTTCTTTTTAAAACTTAAGGATTTATATTTTTTTATATTTATCAGGATATGCTATTTTTGGAGAGAGAAATGAAAATGTGTCTAACAAGGCATGTTTTCAAGGCAACGATAACTTTTCCAAATGTCACAATTCTAACTACTACACCTAATAACCATATTTTTTCCTACATAAACCCCTCTAAATTTATTCTTTTTAGTTCAAAATCAATTCTTAACTCTCAATTCTCTCGATAATTTTATTTTAAATCTTTCTTTGAATCTTATTCTCTTCAATTTAATTTTATTCCTTATAAATTTTAAAATGGCAATTTAGCTTATTCGTTTGGATGATAAGCACATCTTTGGTGTTGAATTACAAATGGTAAGAAAATATTATGAAATTATTTAATTTTCATTAGTTAATTACTATGTTGTTAACATTATTAATTTTTTATATTTATATACTCAGACCTAAGATCAGATTTTGGAGACATGCATACACAATTTAACTAGGAGTGCCTCGATTGCCATTCATGGACACTTGTGAAATGTGAGATTCTTATATTTGGCTTGCATGCTCGAGGAGACTAAATTGAATCCCCCACTTATCAGTGCTTTGGTGGAAAGATTGAGACCCGAGACACACACATTCCATCTTCCCTGCAACGAGTGTACAATTACACTTGAGGATGTTGGTTTACAACTCGGTCTACCGATCGATAGGGAAGTCATTACAGGGTCAGTGGTGAGTGCTAATTGGAATGCAACATGCAGGCAACTACTAGGGAAGGTGTCGAACAAGTTTAAAGGTAGTTGCATCGATATGGGATAGTTGAAGGACAACTTTAAACAAATTGAGGCCTCTACGAGTGACATTAAAAAAACAACAATTCGCGCGCACATTCATCTTAAAGTTGATAGGGGGTCTGCTTATGCAAGATAAATTTAAAAATCTGGTACATTTAAGGTGGCTACTAATGCTAGTCGATTTGAAAGAAGTGGTCAATCGCAACATCTGACACGTCAAAATGCCATTGATCTTTTTTTCAACAGTCGAGATGTATGAATCTGATCGAGTGATGCAGTAGTTTGGGTGTACGCAACATATTTTGTCACCAACCTAAGAGCTCAATGACCTACACAAGATCAACTTGCGGGGGAGACTCGAGAAAGATTAGTCAACATCCACAAGAAGCGATGTGGCAACGTAGGTACGATTACTTGCCAGCGCGTGAACCATTTATCACATCAGAGTTAGCGACATCTCTGGATTACATTTGGTTCAGGCATAACTGCAAGTCGTATCTACTATCGGATGTGGAAAGGAGTAGGCAACATTGCCGAATGAGGTCAAGACTAGAACCCATCAATCCTAGGTCGAGAGAACATGTCACAGGGGGGATCAACATTCACTCCAACTCCACATAAGGACTTGATTGTTGTGTAACATCTCGATCAATATGGTTCATTTTTTTTTGTGTGTTAACCCAATTTATATTATACAAGCACCATAGGACGCACCATCATGCACAGCATCAACACCTTCTCCAGGTGTATATTTCGCACCACCTCTACCCACAGCACCATATTGCATGTCTATGTCACCAGCAACACCAACGTATTCGATATTGCCAACAATTCCCATCTTTTATCTGTAATTGAGTTATGCGACACCATACAGTTATTCGCCGATACTGTCACAAAAACCTCCAACATATTTGTTCTATCGAGGTGGGTCATCTTCTCAACCACCTCTTCATATAAGGGGATGTACGATGGACAACTAGGACCTAGACATAGTCAACCACGAAGGAATGAGATGAATATCGAGATCAACATTGAGGTCCACGTGAAGATGAAGACGAAGACAATAAAGAGTCATCACCCGAACTTGTTCAATAGAATCCTAGGCGTGTCCGATGCTTACCTGGTTGTGGCACACATTTGGGATGACGATGATTATGTTATTTGTAGTTTTTTTTCTCAAATACTTCTTTCTTTAGTTTGTCAAATTTTAATTTTGTTGCAATAAATGTTTTCACCAATAATGTACTTGTTCCACTTTCATTGACACCAAATTGTATACTTTATTTTACATCCCAAATGTACACTTATTTACAATCTACGCATCAAATTTATTAAATTGGTTTGTTTCGTACCATATCGTATGGTTAGTTCCAATCATTTTTTATTTATGTTACTTTTTCATTTAAATTTTTCTTCTTCAATTTATTAATTACAATATTTTCAAAAAATAATGAATTGTTCACAAGGTACGAGAAAAGATTTAAAAATATTTTATTTTTGTATTGTAATATATCTTACTTCAATAGTTAATATTAACTTACGATTTAGAAAATAAAATAAATGAATAAACAAATATATTGAATTTATATGGTTTTTTTTGTATATTTTCCTTTTTCTACGTTTATCAATGAATGAGTTAGTGTCTTAATTAGCTTCTATCCTCAATGTTCCCTCCAGGTGTGGACATGTTGGTTTACTGTACCCTAGATTACTACAGTAATTGCATAACCTCGGTTGGTCTGCCCACTCTCGAATATCCATATTATATCGTATAAAAGTTTAACTTGGTCGACCTTTTGGCTTGCACCGCATGTTAATATCAGGTACCTACTAGAAAGGAGTTGACCATATGCTTTCATTTAGGAAAAGTAGGAATTCAAATTCCCAGACATTATATGTGTTATAGTTTCTAAACTTTGTCAACGTAGGTCATGCAATCTGCATGTGTCGACATGTCGATGTTACATGTGCACATGAATAACGAAGTACTTAAAATCTCCCTCAGGAATTTTCAGCAATGCAAAAAAACCAAGTCAATAATGTTTTGAAATTTTAACCTGAGATTTTAAGGTTGCAGTTTGAAAATTATCTCAGGAATCCCAGGTTTTAGAGGCACAAAGTTAGGGTTAGTGTTGCAGTTGAAATGGCCAGAGGGAAAACCTATACAACGCGCTTTCGTCTAACATGGCAGTGAAAATGCTTCCTACAGTGCATGTTTTATCTCTGGCTATGTCAACCCCAACCTTAGCCCTAACTTTGTGCCTCTAAAACCCAGGATTCTTAAGATAATTTTTAAACACTACAACTCGAGAATCTCAGTTTGAAATTTCAAAACATTATTAACGTGATTTTTTCCTCCCCCATCAATTATATAAATGAGAGTTTCCATCCCCCTACTCCATCATCCCTCTCACCCACCGTCTCTTTTAAATTCCTTTTTTTTCTTGTGTGTTGAAATTTTCAGGTTTAAAGGTTTATTCTATTTTTCTTTGAGGGGAGACATAATCATAGTTTGAAGTTGGTTTGGGCTCAAGGTGATGTTGTGGAGCTCAGTGATCTAAAAAATTCACGTGCCATGTGAAGATGGAGCTATCACTTGAGAAGTCGAGATCACATTGCAACTCGAGGTCCTAGTTGGCACCGATTAAACAGTCACGAGTTGAAGTGTATCTAGGGCTTCAAGTTTACAAAGGTTTTGTTGTAAAGGAGTGGAGTATAACTAAGGCCTTAATTGGCATAGTTTCACCCATCAGAGGATGATGCTTTACAAAACTCATATAGAAGTTTAGGCTCATAGTCATAGCGAAAAGCACAGGGACTGTAACACCCTTCGCCTGTGTCCAACGCCGGGACAGGGTTTGAGGTGCTACCGGGCTTAAACTCAACCAACTATATAAAACTGGACTGTAAAATTTTGATCAATTTAAAACTTTTCATTTCACATGCATACTATTCATCATACAGCTTATGAGGCCCAAAACACGCATTCGGGGTGGTTTGGAACTAAACCAAAAACTTAAAGAAAACTTGGAAAAATTCATACTTAAAGACTCCACACGCCCGTGTGGGTATAGGGCACACGCCCGTGTGGCCAATTTATTCCCAAAATTTTCCATAAATTAAGTGCAGACTTTACAAGGCTTGGACACACGCCCGTGTCCCTATCCCGTGTCCCTCACACGGCCTCAACACACCCGTGTTTATGGCCCGTGGAGCTCTCTGTTTGTGATATCATCACCAACTATGGGTACACAGCCACGGCACACGTCAGTGTCCATAGCCCGTGTTCTTCACACTGCCATGACACGCCCGTGGCATAGCCTGTGTGCAAAAACCTGGGTATTCTGTTTCTGACGTCAGCATACACATAATGTCACACGGCCAAGGCACACACTTGTGTGCCTGACCGTGTGGGCAAAATAAGGCTATTTATCAAGCCTTTTTGCCACCCTTACCTACATCAATTGACACTAACTCCACCAATACCAATTCTAGTCTAAACCACACAACCAAATCAGCTACAATGAACATTCTTTCATGAGGCAATTTACTCAACTAAAGAAATATCATCTTTGCATATATATAAAATGAGCAATAGTCAACATCAAGACCAAATTCAAAGTGTGGGACTTATCTCAAGCCTACACATTAGGCCAATGCTTAAGGACACAAAATAATCAAGTCTAAGTCCTATACATGCCATATTCAAAAATTACAAATCCAACTATACCGAAAGTTTCAGACGATAGTGTGATCGATATCTCTGACTCCAAGTGATCCTCGAGCTAAATGGCGCCACTATAATAAAATGGAAAGGAATGAGGGTAAGCATAAAAGCTTAGTAAGTTGCACAAAAATAAACATACAAAAATAATTCATCAATAATCATCATGCTCTTAACATAAGGATAAGCATAAGTATGACTTACTCATTACCATCCATACGAGTCATATGCTCTCTAATGAGCTCATTTCTCATATGTACCAATTTGGTACCTGTATCACTCGCAACATGATTATGTTTTCATTATTAACTTGCAAACATACTTACACCATTGAACCATTCGATACGTTACCGGTCCTTCTATGAACTTCAATCCAGAGGTAAGGTGCCGATGCTATGTCCCAAACATAGTCTTACACTGGCTCACATCTCAAGTCAATGCCATGTCCCAGACATGGTCTTACACTGACTATCATTATCGAGGCCGATGCGTGTCCCTAGCACATCTTACTTTAGCACTCATCTCAATGCCGATGCCATGTCCCAAACATGGTCTTACACTGGCTATCATAATGTGGCTAATGCATCTCCCAGACATGTCTTACTCTAGCTCACACAAGTGACCCAAATGTCACAGCTAGAATATTTGGTATATTACCTAGTGTTCTAACGGGAGTTCTATCATTTCATTGTCTTTCTGCATTCTCAATACGAAATCAAACAATTCATGCTATATTCATTCAATGAAAACTTAGACACATATATTAATAATATAGTTGTATCATTTAAGTACAACTTACCTCGGTTTACAAAATAGTCCCTTTAGGTGTTTTCATGCTAACACCTTTCACAAAAGTTGTTTAGAACTCTTCTAAGACTCATATTCTTCCATAAAATTTCATAAAATAACATGAACATTCACATGGTGAAACCCTAGACTTATCACCATTTTACAAAGTAGTCCTCTCATTTGAAAGCCCATAATACAAGTATTCCAAAAATGTAAAAATCATCAAGAAAATCATCAAGATCACTTACATTATGAGAGGAATAAGTTGCTGCAAATTTTCAGCTTTCAAACCTCCATACTTTCTGATATTTTCGGTGGAGAGAAAAGATGGAGAAGAAGAAAAATAGTAGATAGGCTTTAGGCATAATTTTATCACCAAATCATGACATCACTTACCTAAACTTTTGACTATTTGTTTCAATTCATCTCATGGCCGGCTAGCTTGTTTAAAAAGGGTATAATTGCCCTTTAAAATTCCCCAATTTTTTTCTCTAGCTATTTAACATATTTGGGCACTAAAATGCAACTTTTACCTTTTATGCGATTTAGTCCTTTTTCGCAATAGGGCTCACAACATCAAAATTAACTTACCAAATTTTTCGTACACTAATAGAATCATATTATTACCTCATAATAGTAATAAAAAATTATTTTCCAAACTTCAGATTTGTGGCCCGAGACCACTGTTCTGACTAGGCCATAAATCGGGCTATTACAGGGACCTCTCTGTATACTCAACTTACTTGTTTTCTCCTCGAAAGACTTTGAACCTGTTGCATTAACCTATGAAAAAATTGGCAGCAACAAGGTTTGTAGTGGGGAAGAGTTATTCCACCCAATTCGCCTTTCTTTTTCTGAACAACACAACAACTCCCCGTTGGAAACCTTGTTGCCGCCAACTTTGTCACAAGTTATAGTAACAAGCTTACCGTTTTTGGTGAGATGGATGAAATAAATAACTTGATTATACTAGAAAACCCTTGTGTTTTCTGCTATGATTATGATCTTAGACTTCTGTATGCATTCTATAAAGCAAGCTCCTCTAATGAGGTGAAACAATTTTCGTGTCCGCATAATCACTGTCAACTAGACCCTTAGTTATACTCCATCCCTTGACAACATGACCTTTGTAAACTTGAAGACCATACATTTAACGCGTCACCGTTTAATCAACGTTATTAGGATCTTGAGTTGCAATGCAATCACGATTTCTCGAGTGATGACTCATCTTTATACGACAGGTAAAAATTTTAGTTGCATCATCTTAAATTCAATGTCTATCTAAATCAATAGACTTCTTATTTTTAACCAAAAATAAATATGTTACCTTAAAATTTTAAACTAACGGTGAGTTTAGATGAGCAGTGCATTTACCTGCGGTTAGTGTAAAAACAGTGGTGATGGTAAAATTAGATACTGTAGCGATATTATAGCGAGAGAAACAAAAAGTAAGCTAAACGCACCACACTGCCCTAAATCAGACCTGCTTACTTGACAAAAATTGAATCCCAACTCAACCACGTCTGAACTCGTTTACATTTACATTATATCCCATTACCTACAAATACAAGTATTTAACTTGGTTTACAAGTATACGATACCTCACGGCCTAAGTTACAAGTAGACAAGAACATATACGCATTTAAAGATGATCTCAAACACTGCCTTCACCACCGCCGACTACTTGGGGCTTGTTTCTTCATTTTAACTATTCTGCAAATAATCTATTTTCAAATTTAAGGCCGCCCTTAACTAAATTCTTATTGAGTTCAAGTTCAGTTGTTCTGTGACCCGATTTGATTTAAAAGGAATTCGGAAAAATCAGATAAAAAAGAAAAGAAAAGAAAAGATAATGTATAGGCTTCAACGGGGAAAGCCCATTGGTGTCTTAACTTCATTAGTGGCCCAGCATCTACCGGAATCTTTAAAGGAAAACATGTAACTCCTTATATGCAATCAAAGACCATGAAGATGAAATTGGCTTCTGCATTAAAATGATGAAGAGATCTAGTTATCATGAAACTATAACCCATATTCGCTCTATTAATTTTTGGGTGGCTTTTATTTATACATCATTTCCAGGCATTCCTGATCAAACGAGAGAAAAAGCACTCCATAGCGGAACAGATACAAAAGCAGAAGCAAAACCATGGAAACAAAAACACCACAATAGTCCACCCACCCTACATATATATATACTCTCACACACACCAAGGGAATGTGCAGTGCTTTAAAGATCACAGATTGGTTTTGTCCGATCGATCATAAACGCCTTCATCATTCACACGCCCCACATCGTTGAAAGTTTGGCCACTCATCTGATCAGATGCTTTCAGTGTAGAAGCAAAAGCTCCTGGTCGTGTATCTTCAACTTTCACCACCACCCTCTCTGAAACCCCACGACCACCATCATCACCTTTCAGCTTCATCTCTTCCATTTTGTGTCTAGCTGACTCCGTTGTTTCGATCAACTTTTCCTATATTAATTTAACCAAACATTTAGTACACAATACAGTGGTTGACAAAAAAGTAGGAATAATTAAGATTCATATGATTACCTTAGTTCTATCTGCAGTTTCGGATGCCGTGTGCTTCGTTTCTTCAGTTTTTCCAGTGAGGAAGCCTATGGCCTTCCTAGCAGCATCAGCAGCTGAGTCTTTCAACTCCCCAAGCTTACTAACACCGGTATCCTTGCCTTCCTTTGCTTTATCCACAGTATGATCTGTGTATTCCTTCGTCTTCTCCACTGTAGCATCTCTTCCTTCTTTAGCCTTCTCTGCCGCATATTCCGTCCCCTCTCTTGCCTTCCCCGCCGCTTCCTTCGCCTTCTCGGCTGTCATGTCCTTTGTTTCCTTGGCTTTCTCAGCTGCATAGTCTTTATACTCGGAAGCCTTCCCCGTGATATTATCCTTGGCTTCTTTCGCCTTCTGGGAAGCCGAGTCCCTAGTTTCCTTGGCTTTCTGAGAAGCATAATCTGCATAATCAGCCGCCTTACCGGTCACCGCATCCTTGGATTCCTTCGCCTTCTGGGCAACATAATCTCCATACTCGGAAGCTTTACCTGTTACTGAATCCTTTGATTCTTTGGCCTTCTGGGCGGTGGAGTCTCTGGTTTCCTTTGCCTTGTGAGCAGCATAATCTGTATACTCAGAAGCCTTTTCCTTGGTAGCATCCGTTGCCTCTTTCGCCCTCTCTGCGGCGTCCTTTGTCTTGTCAGTTGCATAGTCTTTGTACTCACCAGCTTTATCTTTCATCTCCCATGTCTTCTCTGTACCTCGACAAGTGAAATCCTCCGCCTCGTGGCCCTTATTACCTACGACGGCCTCTTTGGCATGCCCGAATGTATCTTGCACCGCCCTCAACATGCTCCCAATAACTCCGGGCCTCTGTTGCTGTTGCGGCGGAGATTGATCCCATTCCTCCCTATAAGCAACTCTTTCTTCATAATCTCTTTCTCTATTAACATCCCTAAGTTCGTCCGCTGCTTGTCTTGCTGCCGCCTCGGCCCTTTGCTCCTTCTCTTGCCTTGTCGCCATTGTTGTTCAAATCTCAAACAAACAAAGAACTCGGTGGAAAACAAATAATGATATTACAGGTAATTCAGAAGAAATGTATATATGATCTTTGGATCTTTGTACGTTTTATAAGCTGGTGAAATGCTTTCGATGGATCTATACACAATTAGCTTTAATCCTGGGAGGATGACACGTAGGTGAAGAACGTTTAATCTGATTGGTCGCCACGTGTTTTAGTGAGATGATGAGTTGACACGTTGCAGGAACACTTGCAATGCTAGTCTCAGTGATTTATATGAAGCGGTGGATGGATTGGTGCTGCCTGTGGCTGTGACAATCAAAGTCGGTATCTTCTTTCTTCATGCAGTGTGTTTCCACGTGTTTTTCATACGAAAGTCGCACAATACTCGGCAAAATTAGGCATATATTTAACGTTTTAGACGGTTTTGTTTGAAGAGAAAGGATTCTATAAGAGTGTGATTTTACTTTATTTTTATATTTTTTAATGGAAAAATAATAAATTAGATTTTTATTAAAAATGTTTTTGGCAAAAAATATTTTTAGGTGACGTGGCAAGGAGAAATGGTGAAAGAGTATCCAACGCTTTGTGTAAAAAAATAATAAAAAAGTTTAACGGTTAGATTAAAATTTAAAAATCGAGAATTTTGAGATAAAATTTACTTCCTATTTTTTTGGCAGAACAAGAATATTACTTTTAAAAACTTTTTAGTGTTAGAAGCATTTTTAAGACTTGTCATGTTCTATCTTTTTAAACATTTTGAAATATATTTCATATTTAATGGTAGAATTTTTTATAAAATAAAAATTGATATGGAGATGTTTTCATAATTAAATTTTAAGTAGAAGATTTGTATAAATATTGTTGATGTTAAAAATCTGAAGTTCAAAAACCACCCTCAACAAAGTAAATTAGTTCAAGTATCATTGTTTGAATTTGATTAATGAGTATTTATTTTTCTGTATAATGTTTTTGCATTAATTTTGTATTAAACATGTGAAATAGGTTTTTTTTTTTTTTTGGTGAGGATGAGTAGATGAATTAGAGTTGTTATTTATTACGATGGTCAAATTTGTGACTTGAAATTGTGGTTGTTTATGTATTAGCCCAATCTACAAAATTAGCTTTCAACTAGAACATCAAATCAAACAAGCTTCTGTCAAGAATTACAAGAAAGTCTCGACTTTAAGCTGGGGGAGAATTTCAAGCCTGAAATATAGATATCTAATATCAATGAACCCTGTTAGATATGATACATTTGAGCTCAAAGGTGACATGGATGTCGAGTTAATGCCTGATTCGCATTGCTCTACTGTAAATGCTATACTAGAGTTATATGCCTAGTTTGTCAATGTCGAGGAAGGTGGTCCTAGTTTGACAATAGTTCCAATTAATTTGTTTCGAGAACAGGAAACAGAAAGTCCAACCACATGATTGTGTAGTGATTTCATGACGTTGTTAGAAAGCTCGTATTAAGGAATGTAGGAATCATCAATGGGAAGGCATTCCTTGGTTTCAGCTCTGGATTTCAACTTTGGTGTACATTCGAGGTTAGTTAGTAACTCGAACATTGAGAACCTGACACAAAATTTTGTGACTGCTTTTGATTTCAACTTTGGAACGCCAATGTTCTATACTGGAAGCACTTATGCGAGTATCCCATCAAGTTACATGGGTGCGCAATCCTTAATTAATATTTGTTTTAACTTAGGGTTGATGAGAACAGATGGTGTTTTCCCTACAGTAACATCCCGAATTAGGGCCTAATCAGAATAATGGTTTTGAGACCAAAAACTTGAAATAGAAATAATTATTTTATGATTATTTGATGATCCATGATATGATTGCATGTTTGTGTGAAATTTTCATGAAGAAATTCTATGCCTAAAGTGTCCAATTTGACTTTAGGGACTAAATTGAATAAGTTGTAAATCTTGTGTTCTAGAAGCTTCAAGCATGAAATTGCATTGGAATATTAATTAGAGGTCCTTAAATAGAAATTTGACCAAGTTTTAAAATTTCGAACAAAAATGGGTATGAATAGGAAAAATTGGAAAGAAAGGCCTTAAGGGCATTTTGGTCATTTGGTTAATAAAAGAATAAAAAGGGAAAAATCAAGCAAAAATGATGTCCATTTTCTCTAAGGGTGCTGAAATTTGGGGATTCTCCATAGCTAGGGTTTTCCACTTTTCAAGCTTGATTGTAAGTGCTCCTAAGCCCCGTTTTTAATGTTCTTTACATTTTTGAAGTTGTCATCAACCGATCTAGCTATTTCTATCATTATTTTGAGCTAGGGTTCATATTCAAAAACTTACCCATGTATGACATGCATGTATTTTGGTGTTTAATAGAGGAATATGAATGTTTGATATGTGATAAACATTTTTTACTAAGTGATTTTTAGTGAAAACACCTAAAAAGGACTTGTCTGTAAAAGGTGTAAAATGAGTAGTAAAATGTAAAATAAAGGAAAATGTGGGCTGATATGAACATGGTGTAGGTTCGGCTAGGCTTGGGTAACAAAGAAAATGCATGCATTTCATTTTATGAGCCTAAAGACTAAAGTGTAAATAAGTGAAAAGTTAGGGGTAAAAAGGTAATATTACCAAAGTATGTGTTATGGGTCGATATGAGCAATGTTTGTATTGAACAAGTTAAATTTGGCATTATAGATCAAGAAAAACGTGATTCGGGTCTTGATTGGGGGGAAAAATAAGGTTTACGAGGATTAGGCTCGTTTCTATCATTTTGTACCGAGGTAAGTTCATTTGCAAATAATGCAACATGTACCATACTTTAAATGCTTTAATATTGCATGTATGGTAAGTACATATATATTTAATGTGATGTTGTATCATGTGTTTATTGCCTAGATTTTATCATGAATTATGCTTTGATTATTCCATGAATATGTGATTGGTGCTATGAGTATTGAAATCAACGTCACGAGCAAGTTCGACAGAAATTTGGTATCGAAGAATCTCGTTTGAACCTTAGGAATAGTTTTGGATACAAGTGACATGTCACTAGAAATTATGTGATATGAACTCATTGAGTTGTGGTTTGAGTTCATGATATATGTGACACATGTTTTGGCATTCATGGTACTGGTCTTGTATGTTCTACCGGAGGCTGGGTAGTCCGACATGTGTTACGAATGTAACATCTCGACTTTGGGCTTAGTCAGAACATAGGTTTTGAGACCACAAATTCGAGGTCGTAAAATTTATTTTAATATTTTTTTGAGGTCTATAGCATGATAATATGATTGTGTAAAAATTTTGTTAAGAAATTTTACCGTTTGAATGCTTAATTTGTGAAAAAGGACTAAATCGCATAAAGTATAAAAGTTTTGTTCTACTAGCTAAAGGTGTTAAATAGCTATGGAACATTAAATTTGAGGTCCTTATTGTGTAAACAGACAAGTAAAAATGTGGTGGCTGGACATTGAATTTTTAATTTTGAATTTGGTCAAAGTTAGGTGGGTTGGTGACTTAATAGATAAAAAAAAAAAAAAGAAGGAAAAGGCTATCATCTTTTCTTCTCTCCACCGATTTTTCTCCAAGAAAATAGCCATGGAAGCTTGAACATTTTCAGCAACTTACAACCCTTATTAGTAAGTCATTTTGATGGTCATTTTTGTTGATTTTTGTGTTTTTGGAACCCTTATACTTAATCTAGCTAATGAGGGGACTATTTTGCACTATAGTTGAAAGTCTAGGGTTTTTCCATGAGATCATTAATGTTGTTTGTTGAATTTTTATGGAACAAAATGAATCTTGGTTGTTAGATAAACAACTTTTGTTAAGTGATTTTCATGAAAACACATAAAGAGGACCTTTTTGTAAAAGTTGTAAAATATGTGGTAAATGTGTGAAATAACTGAAATTGTGAGCTGTTATAAGCTCAATAAAGGTTCAACTAGGCTTGGGAAGTGAAGAAATTTGATGAAAATCATTTTACGAGCCTAGGGGATAAAATTGCAATTATGTGAAAGTTTAGGGGTAAAATTGTAATTTTTCCAAAATATGATTTATGGGCTGTTTTGCATAATGTGATAATTAAATAAGTGAAATTTGCTACTATATATCAAGAAAAATGGAGTCCGGGCCTAGACCAGTGAAAGAGCAAGATCTTGGACTAAATCGAATTAGTTGTTCATATTTTGTACCGAAGTAAGTTTGTGTGTAATTGATATAGGATTCTAATATGTATTTAACCTTTAATATTGCATGAATCATACACTTTTCTTTGTAAATATTATTGATGTTGCTCGACAAATAATTGAGATAATGAAAGCCGGCTGAACCTTAGGAACACTTACGGTACAAATATCATGACATTTGGGGTGATGAGATCCCGTATAAGACCATATCTGGGATATGGCATCGGTATCGGTATGTGTTATCATGTAAGACCATATATGGGATATGACATTGATATGAGATCCTATGTAAGACCATGTCTGGGACATGGCATTGGCGTCAAGTTGTGATCCCATGTAAGACCATATCTGGGATATGGCATTGGCATCTTACTACGTGAATAAGGTTTCCCAAGTATCCCTTAGTATTCCAAGTTGTTCAACGGGTAGTCCAAGGATGTGTCAAAGATATGACGAGGTAGGATCATGTTGAAAAAGGTGTCTATTGAGCTTACGAAATGAGATTACGAAATGATACGACTTTGGTAAGATGAGAATGAATGAATTATGATCTTGGTTTCTATTGAGCTTTATGTAGATTGATTGAGATAGGATATGACTACAATGATTATTGAGAATGAGATGATTTAAGTTAAGTTATGTATGTGTATGAAATTGCATATTTGTATTGCTTATTAATTATATGTAAACTTACTAAGCTTTATGCTTACCCCCTCTCTTTTCCATTTTCTTATAGTATCGCCAAGCTAGCTCGGAGATCAAAGTACGTCGGAGGCCCATTCACACTATCGATTGGATTATTTGGGTATAGTTAGTCTCAACATTTTTAATATGGCATGTATAGGAACTTGGTCTTTTTGTTATAAGTCATCTTGGTCTAGCCAAATGTATTAGTTGATGATGCTAGTTGATTCATTTTGTATATGGCCATGAGATATGGTTCATAATGATTATTGGGTTGTAACCTTATTCATCTATGTATGTATGTGCCCATTTCCATTATGATATGACCTATGGTTGTTATTGGTTAAATGTTGTGTGTGTATAAGTTGGTATGAAAAAAAATGCATGCAAATCTAAGAAATATTGCTTATTGTGTATGTGAAGGTAAGATATGGATTGTCATAATAGGGTGTCTTAAACAAGTATAATGTAACGAGAAGTTTTCATGCATGAGCTAGGTTTATGAGTATTTAAGTACCATTGAAGTCATATATGTGGTGGTGCAATTAAGGGTGACAATTGACTTGGAAACTAGCCTTAAATTTGTCCACACGGGTAGGCACACGGGCGTGTGTCTAGGCCGTGTGTGACAAACGGCCAGCTCACCTAGGCATGTAGTTTGGTTGTGTGTCCCCTGCACCCTATTTAATGCAAAACAGAATGCCCAGTAGTAAACACACGGGTAAAGACACGGCCTTGTGTCTCGACCGTGTAAGAGACACGGCCTCAAAAAATGGGCGTGTTCCCAAGCCGTGTGAAGTTTACACCTAATTTTGGAATTTAATTCGCCACATGGCCTAAGGACACAGGTGTGTGCCTTGGCCGTGTGACCTTATTTGGTTGATGATGTCATAGTCAAAGAGTTACACGGGCTGAGAACACAGGCGTGTCCCAAGCCACACGGGTGTATGACTCTCCAAAACATGCAAAATTTTCTAAGTGTTGTAAACGTTCTGAATGTTCTCGGTTTAGTCCCAAAGCTTCCCAATGCATGGTTTGGGCCTTGTATGCCTGTATAAGGGATGTTAAGTATATGTTTGAATGACCTTAATTGGAATGAAATTTTATGGTCAGGTTTTTGTATGTTTGATTACGTTCGAGTACAGGAATGTCTCGTACCCTGTTCCGACATTGAGTACGGGTAAGAGGTGTTATAGCGGATACCTGACAGCTTGTGCGAGTAGCCCATGTAGCTACATCCTGACCGATAACTTGTATGAGCAAACCCGTGAGTAGCTCGAAAGCGAGATTCTGATGTACTCGATGGTATTCCAAGTGTTCAATGGGTAGTTTTAAGAGAAGTTAACGGGTAATCTTGATGAATACGTCAAAGACGAGAAAGTAAGTTATTATGTGTAAGTGGGCACAGGTATGTACATTGAACTCATGAGAATGGCATGAGATATGATGAATTTGTGGTAAGAATATGTATATATATATGAAGGATAAGTTTAAGAGATTTGATAAAATGCAAGATTATGTTCATTGTGTTAAATGTATGATTAATGCTTGTTTAAGTTGCATTTTATTTGTATGTGAAGTTACTAAGCTTTAAAGCTTACCCCCTTTCCTTTCCCTTTCTTATAGTGTCACCAAGCTAGCTTGGGGATCGAAGGACGTCGGAGTTTTCGATCATACTATCAATTAAATATTTGGGTATAACTAGTCTCATCATTTTTTAGTATGGCATGTATAAGGACTTGGTCTTTTTGTTATGTGTCATATTGATTAGCTAAATATGTTGGCTCATGAAGGTATTATGATTATTTTGTATATGGCCGTGAGGGGTGGTTCATATTGATTATTTGGGTTGTAACCTTAATTATTGGTGCATGCATATGCTTTAATGTGGTTATGGTTGCTTATGGTTAATGAGTGTGATGGATGGCATGTATGTTTGGTGTATGAAATATGATTAATGTGTATGACAATAAAGGTGATGCAAGTGTGTAACTTGAAAGTAGGTTAGTAAAGATGATAAACAAATATGAAATTGGTGTGGAATGCCATATGAAAGCATGATAGTTTGAATAGGTGATATGTTGACACTACCAAGTCATATATTAACCATGTTTGTAAATGTTTGAGTAACCAAATGTGCCATGTTGTATGCCATGAAGTGAGTCTAAGTGTGCGAGTGCTTAAGGGTGGCAAATGGCTTGGAAAATAGCCTAGAAATTGTTCACACGGTTAGACACATGGGCATGTGTCTTGGCTGTGTGTATCACACGGTCTGCCCCATGGGCATGTGATCCGGCCGTGTGTCCCATGCACTCTAATTATGCAAAACAGAATGCTCAGTAGTAAACACATGGGCAGAGACACGGTCGTGTGTCTCATCCGTGTGAAGGACACGGCCTTAGGATATAGGCGTGTGCCCAGGCCATGTGACCTTATTTAGTTGATGACATCATAGTCAGAGAGTTACACGGGCTGAGGACATTAAAGTGTCCCAGGCCACACGGGTGTGTGCGACCACACGGCCTACCCCCATGGGCGTGTGACTCTTTAAAGTAGGAAAATTTTCTAAGTCTCTGTATTATTTTTAAAGTCCTCGGTTTAGTCCCGAACTACCCTCGATGTATGTTTTGGGCCTCATAGGTCCATATAAGGGACAATTTGCACATGTATGAATGAATTTGATTTGAACGAAAATTTTAGGGCCTGATTTTGTATTATTGGTTATGTTTAAGTCCAGTAACGCCTCGAATCCTGTCCCGGCTTTGGATATGGGTAAGGGGTGCTACAAATATACCATACCCGACCTGGTCATCATGTCCAAGCAACGAGATGGCACATTTGTTGCCGAAGCAACTACGATTCAATTTAACCACATAAATGTGCTATTAATCATAATACTCATTCACAATATATGATACATTCAATTTCGAGTCCTTTCCGAGCTTACAAAAGCTCGTAAGTTGACTCAGAGTCGAATAAGGACCAAACCGTAAAGTTTTTAAAGTATTAGGTTGACGTCACGACTTTGGAGGTTCCTCTTCGCAACATAACTCAATGACTTGATCTCATTGCAACGTTAAGGGCCTCAATGTCGTGACGTGACCTCCTATTTACAAATGGTTAAAATGGTATCAATTTACAATGACCTAACAAGTTGGCCAAATTCACATTCAACTTCATTTTAACATATCAGATACATCGAATATCTCAAATATTACATTAAATGTTTCATCACTCACCCATTCATCAAATTAACCCTTCAATTCAAGAACAAACCTTATCATACAAGATCATTCTACCATTTATGTAACATCCCCAACCTAACCCGATTCACAAGGTCTAGATTTTAGGTGTTACTTGTAACACCCCTTACCCGTATCTGATGCCAGGACAGGGTTTGAGGCTTTACTAGACTTAAACGTACACCATTTCTTTTATATAAAACTAGACTCAATAAGCTTTAATTCCATATTTTATTCAGCCTCTAACTCAATTTCTACAATTTTTAGTGGATTTTCAAAGTCGAACTACGGCTGCTGTGCAAAACTGTTTTAGTGTAAATTAATGATACTAAGTTCATCACACCTTGTTAATCCATTTTCACCACATTAGTAAAGATACATATTTATACATCATAAGTGTAGACTTATAATCACAAAGTCATCACAAAGTCATTCTCATAGGCATGAATTACCTATTTACATCTTCACCAAATGTGTATCACAAACCGAAATCATTTCTCATGAGCTTGGCATACATACCTGTGTTACTCAACATGCTCATGTTCATTCCTTACTAATAATACAACATGAATTGAATTCACATCTCATCAATTTCATGTAAGTACCTGTACCACTCACCACATGGTCATAAGTTCTCTCATTTCGATATAAACCATAAATCTCTTATTGAACCATTTGGAGTACTACAGGATATTCAATAGCCCCAAACATGGGATAAGATGCTGGTGCCATGTCCCAGACATGGTCTTACACTGGCTAGCACATCAAAGTCGATGCCATGTCCCAGACAAGTCTTACACTAACTTTCATATATCGAGGCTGATGCCGTGTCCTAGACAGGCCTTACACTGGCTCTCATCTATCGATGTCGATGCCATGTCCCAGATAGGTCTTACACTGACACACAACAAATTGGTGCCATGTCCCAGACAGATCTTACACTAGCTTGTATATCTCGAGGCTAATGCATGTCCTAGACATGTCTTACACTGGCTCTCATAATGTGGCTGATGCATGTCCCAAACATATCTTACACTAGCACACATATCACCGAAAGTCGTGGTATGAATATCCAGGTCTATTCCAAATGTTCAATTGGAAGTCTTTATTACATTAATTCTCATAATTCACATTCTCATCACAACTCAAAAATTTATGCCAAACTAATTATACAATACATGAGAACATTTAATTTGCATTATTTACGTACAACTTACTTGTTTTTATGGAATATCATATTCCATCAAATTTCTAATGTATTCTATCTTCACATGAATGTTATTAATGTTTGGCATCACTTTCATCATACTCAATATCATCAACATATAATTAAATATAACTAAAGTAAGAGAGATTTCAAGTAAGTTTAACAATACCACAAATGCAATTTCGACTAATTATTCTTTTTTTGTCCTTAACCACGTACTTTCTCGATTTAAGCTCGAATCTCGATTTTTCTTGATCTAACATGATTAAATTCACTAATTTAATCACTAAATAAATTTGGACAATCAAAATTCACATTTTTGGCAAAATGACCATTTTTCCCCTAGATTTTCACAAAATGACCATTTTACCCCTAGGCCCAGAATCGATTTTTATTGAATTTCCTTATTAGCCAAGTCTAACCGACCATTTATTACTCTTATGACAACCCCAAATTTCCACTATTTCATACAATTACAACCTATTTTACAACTTTTACAAAATGGCCCTTTTAGGTGTTTTCCATGAAAATCACTTTACAAAAGTTGTTTATTTCACAATCATAACTCATATTCTTCCATAAAATTTCAGTTAAAAACACATATGCTTTCATTCAAAACCCTATACTCTCAACCATTTTGCAAAATAGTCCCCTCAATAGCTGGATTAAGCTTTAGGGGTCCCAAAAATGTAAAAATCATCAAGAAAAGTCATCAAAATCACTTACTTGTAAGAGAACTAAATAGCTGAAAGTTTAGGGTCTTAAAACCCCCTTGTTTGCTACCATTTTCGGTGGGGAAGAAGAAATATGAAAAGATGATACCTTTTGTTTTATTTTATTCTATTTCTAGTCAAAATTAAGTTACCAACCACTCCTAATTTTGACTTTTCTACTTTCTTTCTCTCTATGGCCGGCCAAGCCTTCTTAAGGGTCCATTTTCTCTTTAAAGACCCCAAATTTTGGTTCTTTAGCTATTTAAAATATTTATCTAGCAAAACAAAACTTTTGCCCTTTATGCGATTTAGTCTTTTTTTCTCAATTAAGCTAGCAATCGCTAAAATTATTTCACCAAAATTTTCATGCACTTATGTAATCATGCTATAACATATAAAATAACATTAAAAATAATTTCTATGGCCCCGAAAGAGTGGTTTTGAAACCACTGTTTCGACTAGGCCCATTTCGGGCTGTTACAATTCTCCCCCTTAGGCATTTTCGTCCCCGAAAATCTTACCGAAAAAGTGGTTGTGGTATTCACATAAACTTTTCTTTTCCATAATTATTGATAAAGAACTTTCACTCGATTGTGTATTTAATACTTATCTCATTATTTTCTCATATTCGAATCATGAGCGATTCTTCGTTATATGACGCTTTCACCAAACCTTAACCTCTATCAAAGAGTTCATGCACTCAAAAGTTTGATCCATACCATCATGCTACATATACACTCTTACTTGAATCTTTTTGAATTTGAAAAGTGAAACTAGTTAGCTCATCTTGGTCTTATGCTCTCTAAAATTTCACACAGTCCAATTGTTTACCAATTCAACTCTCAGTTGTTTCTAAATTTCAAAGTCTCCTTTAGCTTTCCCAAGAAATCATGATATAAAACCTGGATCTCAATCCGATTAGTGGAGACTAGAATTCCAAGAAATCCAATAATCATAAGGATACAAAATTTCATGAATCTGATGAGCGAAAATTCAGTATATACCGACATGATTTACATATCTCGTCAAAGATTTAACAATAAGTCACATAACATTTTTCCCTTTCAGAGACAGTAATAAATCAGGCATGAAATCCATAATAACTTCTTCTCATTTCCATTTTGTTGCCAACATGGGCAAAGATAATTCTGATGACACTTCATATACATCCTTAAACCTTTCAACATTTCTAGTATTCATACACAAGGTTCAACAATGTCGAGTTCCAAACTCGATCGCTAATACATTACTCTTGTAGGTTTTCTTGCGAAATCTCTATACAAGTTCTAGATTTTCTACCCAAGTGTTTGTCTTTTCATTCTGCTCTTCTCAAAGATCATACAACAACTATCACTAAAAATCAAGAAGTCTCTGCCCAAGTACAGACTAGACCAGTTCAAATGCTTCGGTTACTAATATTCTAATCTGTCCAAGTTTTGCTAATCATGGATTAAGCCATTTGACTTTCATAAGACAAAAATTTTATCATACACTCATTCAGAATTCACTCATCATGCTATTCAAAGACCATTTCACTTGCATTAGCTCAAATAACCATTATATCTCAACTGAAGACATTAGTTTTGATTAACTTACTTGAGAAAAAATGATTTATCACACTAATTGAAATTCAAAATTTCACCACTTAGGCCTTTGCCGATGTCAAATCCTTATACGTAAATTAGAGAAATCCAAATACTAAAATCACCACATTTCCATGATCAAATCAGGAGCATAGTCACACTTCACATGATTATCGCAAGCTAAAGAACACACTTTGAACATGTAACATCCCGAAATAGGGCCTAAACGAAATAGTGGTTACGAAACCACAAATCTGAGGTAGAAAAATTTATTTTATTATTATTTTGAGGTTCATGATATGATTACATGATTGTGCGAAAATTTCGTGATGAAATTCTATGCATAAAATGCTTAATTTGAAGTTAGGGACTAAATCGAATAAGTTGCAAAACTTGCATTCTAGAAGTTTCTAGTATGAAATTGCTTTGCAATATTAATTAGAAGGTCTTAAATAGCAATTTGACCAATTTTAAGTTCATGGAAAAAATTAGGACATGGAAGGAATTTTTAAAAGTTTAGTAAGGAGGGGCATTTTGGTCATTTGGATATTAAATGAAATCAAAAGGGAAAAATAACACAAAAATTAGTTATCATCTTCATAGTTGCTGCTGAATGCTCCATGTCTCCATAGCTAGGGTTTCTTCAACTTTCAAGCTTCATAGTAAGTGATTCCAAGCCCCGTTTTTAATGATTTTTACGTTTTTGAGATCCTGGTAGCTCGATAAAGCTTATGCTAGCAATAATTTAAGTTAGGGTTCATATTTGGAAAAATACCCATATGTGAAAAGTGTTTATTTTGATGTTTTATGATAGAATATGAGGTCTTAGATTATGTTAGACAACTTGTGCTACTCGGTTTTAGGTAAAAACGAGTAAAATGGCTTAATCGGTAAAATACCTAATAGTCGTAAGTGCATGTTAGAGTATGAATTTGATGCTGCCATAGAAGGGAAAAATGATCAGCATGTCATAAAACATAAGAAAATAGGTTGAAGTTTAATTTACGAGATTTGGGGTAAAAGTGTAAATATGTAAAAGTTTAGGGGTAAAAATGTAATTTTTCCAAAGTTTGAGTAAAGGACTGTTTTGATAAATGTGAATATTAAATAAGTTAAATTTGCTATTATAGATCAAGAAGAATGAAATTCAGGAGTAGATCGGGGAAAAGAAAAAGTAAAGGACTAAATTGTAAAGTTTAGTCACATTTTGTATCGAGGTAAGTTTACAGTAAATAAATGCAATATTCTTATATTTTACATTATTATTGTTAATTTTCAGCATTTATATACTTATTTTGTTGAGAATATAGGAAGCCCCGTTTGAACCTTAGGAATATTAGGATATTGGGGTTGACAGGACAGGATAGAAATGAGCCATGTAAGTCCATATCAGATATATAGCTTTGGAGACAGGAATGAGCCATGTAATCCCATATTATATATATAAATATGGCATTGGAGATAGGAATAATTCATGTAAGTCCATGTCGAAGACATGGCATTGGTAGGATATGGATAGACAGGAACGACCCTAGTATCCTTAGTATTCCGAGTGGTTCAACGGGTCATTGTATATGTTAAATCATAGTGAGTTATCAGCAAAAAAGGAAGGTAGATTATATTTATGAATAGTGAAAGGTCAGGTAAGAAAGAAGGTAAGTGAGTAAAGAAGAAGGTAGAAAATGAGAAGTAAAGAAAGTTTATGAGGCTAGGTGACTTGATGTATATTTATTCATTATGTTGAATGTTTTAATTTATTTGCTTGTAAGCTTACTAAGCCTAGTGCTTACTCTCTTATTTTCTTTTTCTTATAGTTTTTATCAAGCCACTTGGGGATTGAAGGAAACGTCGGAGACCCGATCACACTATCGAAGAAATTACATTGGTATAGTTAGACGTTACGTTTTGTGTATGGCATGTGTAAGAACTTGGTTTCTTTTGATGATATGATCAATGAATGATGTGTAAATATTTTCTAGTGATTAGCTAATAGAATGGCTGATGATATACATGTTTAATAGTATGTATGATTAAGTAGTAACTATCACATGAAAATTATGAAAAATGTGAAAGTAACTTAAAAACAGATTCAAGTATCAGAAATAACGTGATTTTGAAAAATCACAAAAATTTGTAGAGACATGTTTTGATAGTGAATAATATATTAAATTAAAGCTCATTGTGTCTATTTTCGTATGGAATAAGCAAGCAGGTAAAGGTTTTGTATTTTATAAGATATCTGAGTTTTAGTGAAATAGGACCAGAGCGATTTCTGGATCCTCTATTTCAAATTTAGAAATTCACTATAAATTTTATAAAAATAATTAGGTGGTTTACTTTATATGGTTAGAATCCTTATTGAGTCTAGTTTTAATAGAAACAAATCTCATAGTCATTGAAATTTGTACAGAGAGATATATGATTCGTAATACACAGAGGTCAGAGCAGTCGAACTCTGAAACAGGAGAGACTTTAACTAATAAACTGTACTAATTGGACCAGCCAAAAAAATCTAGAAAAAAATTATTAAATAGATATATGAGTCTATTTTTATGAAAAATTTACGGAATTAGATTTTGAATTTCGTAACTCGAGATATGAATTTTTAAGCAACCATGATGCAGAAAAATAGTTTATTCCGAAAATTAATATAAGTAGTTAGAATTGTTTAAAAAGGTAAAATAAGATTAGTAACACCTCAAGCTTGACTCCGATGACGGTTTCGGGCGTGGGGGCGTTACAGAACATGAGTCAGGATTGACAAATTATGGAACAAATATAACAAGAAAACTAAGTAAAGAAATCCAGGATAGAGAAATCCCAAGATACGGGACTATATCGGAAGACCGAAAACAACCTCTTAAGAAAATATGAAAGACCTCGATAATTCCTTAGAGGGAAAAAGTCTAGAAGAAGGTATCATTTAATCCCACTGGAATCAAATACGACAATTTAAAGAAACAAAATCATAGCATCATGTGCATTTTCTCATAAGTTCCCATCAGACTGAATATAACAAAATACCCGAGAGAAGTAGAGTAAAGCAGATTATAAACCAGTCAGATCGACAATGCCTTCATCTGACATTAAGATCAGATAACATTCTCATATAACAATAATTTCATTAGAAGATAGATAGCCATTATAATACTTCTAAGAACAATGATCTCTTAAAATATATCAAGAGAGACAGTCATCATCTACTCGCTATGATTTCCATACTCAGACATCTCATGTTTCAAATATTATTCCTCTAACTATTTCTGTCATCACAAATCTCATATTATTACACTTTCTCAACCTTGTAACTAAGTAATTCGATTTACCAAAGTACATTTCTTCTCTAACTGTGACAATGCATAATTCACATAATCTTTATGTCAACCTAATGCTTTTCTAGCTCTAGCTTACTTATCAACTCATTCTCAATCTCTAATCATATTTATAGATATTTCTCCACTGAACTCTTTGGTTTCATACTTTTGAGTTTATTCAGTGCAAATCTCATGAAATTCCATTACAATACACCACTCTAGTAAGGGAGGTGAGGTCCTAGGGCCTCTGATTCGACTCTCATATACATACACATGTAACACAACTTTCATCATCATAGCAACATCATCAAAATCATATCATTCATTTCAGACAGATCGACATTCATATTCATTTTATGCCAACTTTCCAGTTATCCCATTTAGACAAGTATACTCATGCATACACTCTATGAATTCTGAATAACTTTACTTATCCCATTCATTTAATTGAACCAGTCATGTACATAACATCATACGAGAGCCAACAAACATGGATAAGTATATTCCAATCTATACTTTCATCTCGCACATCATCATATGCATATCATTACAAACATGTAAATCAATCCAAGCAATTTAACACTTATACTCAGACTATGTGAATTTGCCAACCATATTCAATCAAATAAGTATAGATGAACATTCATTCCATCTATATTTTTGCTAAGTTATCTAAACACATGCATTCACTCAAACAAATCAATCATGTATACCATGGGATTATCAATCAATCATAGAAAAGCTCATTATACCATGTACACATTCTATTTCATGTTTCTCATATCACAAATATGTACATATACATTTCACGAATTCTTGTTTGAACCTTTTCGAGTTTCAACTCTTCATAACTGCACTTTATTGAATACTCTAGTATCATTGTCTATGTGATCGGGTGTAGCTCGATTGGAGAGTACCTTTCCCACACAAGATAGTTCTTATTCGCAAACTTGAGGCATGTATAGCTAGACTCTTACATGTACTAGGTTAGTCCAAGAACCCACTAAACTATAGCTCTGATACTACTAAATGTAACACCTCTTACCCGTATCCGATGCAGGGACTGGGTTCAAGGCTTTACCAGACTTAAACATACACCATTTCTTTTATATGAAACTAGACTCAATAAGCTTTAATTTCATATTTTTTCAACCTCTAGCTCAATTTCCACAATTTTTGGTGGATTTTCAAAGTCAGACTACGGCTGCTGTCCAAAATTGTTTTAGTGTAAATTAATGATACTTAGTTGATTACACCTTGTTAATCCATTTTCACCACATTGGTAAAGATACATATTTATACATCATAAGTATAGACCTATAATCACAAGGAAATCACAAAATCATTCTCATAGGCATGAATTGCCTATTTACATCTTCACCAAATGTGTATCATAAACCGAAATCATTTCTCATGAGCTTGGCATACATACCAGTGTTACTCAATATGCTCATATTCATTCCTTACTAATCATACAACATGAATTGAATTCACATCTCATCAATTTCATGTAAGAACCTATACCACTCACCACATGGTCATAAGTTCTCTTATTTTGACATAAACCATAAATCTCCCGTTGAGCCATTTAGAATACTACAGGATATTCAATTGCTCCAAACATGGGATAAGATGCCGACGCCATGTCCCAGACATGGTCTTACACTGGCTAGCACATCAAAGTCGATGCCATGTCCCAGATAGGTCTTACACTGACTTTCATATATCAAGGCTGATCTTGTGTCCCGCATGTGTCTTACATCGGCTCTCATCTATCGATGTCGATGCCATGTCCTGCATGTGTCTTACACTAGCTTGTATATCTCGAGGCTGATGCATGTCTCAGACATGTCTTACACTAGCTCTCATCTCAAAGTCGATGTATGTCCCAGACATGTCTTACACTGGCTTAAATATCTCGAGGTCGATGCATGTCCCAGACATGTCTTACACTGGCTCTCATAATGTGGCTGATGCATGTCCCAGACATGTCTTATACTAGCACACATATCACCTAATGTCATGGTATGAATATCCGGGTCTATTCGAAATGTTCAACCAGAAGTCTTTATTACATTAATTCTCATAATTCACATTCTCATCACAACTCAAAATTTATGTCAAACTAATTATATAATACATGAGAACATTTAATTTGCATTATTTACATACAACTTACTCGTTTCTATAGAATATCATATTCCATCAAATTTCTAATATATTCTACCTTAACATGAATGTTATTAACGTTTGGCATCACTTTCATCATACTCAATATCTTCAACATATAATTAAATATAACCAAATCAAGAGAGATTTCAAGTAATTTTAACAGTAACATGGATAACATGGTTATTTAGCTACACAGGCTTACCTCAAATACAATTTCGGCTAATTATTCTCTTTTTGTCCTTAACCACGTAATTTCTCGATTTAAGCCCGAATCTCGATTTTTCTTGATCTAACATGATGAAATTCACTCATTTAATCACTAAATAATTTTGGACAACCAAAATTCACATTTTTGGCAAAATAACCATTTTGCCCCTAAACTTTCACAAAATGACCATTTTACCCCTAGGCCCGAAAATCAATTTTTATCAAATTTCCTTGTTATGCAAGCCTAACCGACCATTTATTACTCCTATGAAAACCCAAAATTTCCATGATTTCATTCAATTACAACCTATTTTATAACTTTTACAAAATGGCCCTTTTAGGTGTTTTCCATGAAAATCACTTTACAAAAGTTGTTTATTTCACAATCATAACTCATATTCTTCTATAAAATTTCAGTTAACAACACATATGCTTTCATGGAAAAGCCCTAGACTCTCAACCATTTTGCAAAATAGTCCCCTCAATAGCTAGATTAAGCTTTACAGGTCCCAAAAACATAAAAATCATCAAAAAAAGTCATCAAAATCACTTACTTGCAAGAGAACTAAGTAGCTGAAAGTTTAGGCTCTTAAAACCCCCTTGTTTGCTGCCATTTTTGGTGGGGAAGAAGAAAGATGAAAAGATGATACCTTTTGTTTTATTTTATTCTATTTCTAGTCAAAATTAAGTTACCAACCACACCTAATTTTGACTTTTCTACTTTCTTTCTCTCTATGGCCGGCCAAGCCTTTCTTAAGGGTCCATTTGCTCTTTAAAGACCCCAAATTTTGCTTCTCTATGTATTTAACATATTTATCTAGCAAAATTTTTTTTGTCCTTTATGCGATTTAGTCTTTTTTCTCAATTAAGGTAACAATCGCTAAAATTATTTCACCAAAATTTTCATGCACTCATATAATCATGCTATAACACATAAAATAACATTAAAAATAATTTCTTCGACCCCGAAATAGTAGTTCTGAAACCACTGTTCTGACTACGCTCAAAATCGAGTTGTCACATTACTACACACATTGATTAACAATTTATCAAACAATTAACAATTTCTCATTTCTCAAATTATTTTATTTAACAATCTACTGAATAATTTATCGTCTAAAAACAAAAGAAGTATTATAAAACAACTTGCTACAACGGACTTGATACTGATCTTTACAATATAATAGATTATTAAAGACAGAAATAGAACTTGCGATCCTAGACTACGCCATATTTCCAATGTATGCTTAATAGCCCTCTAAGCCTCTACCTTGGCGTACTCATGTCATTGTCCCTCTTGGCACAAACTCTTGCTGAAAATGTGATACAACATTGAACATAGTAAGATGAAGAGAACTTAGTAAGTCTTATTGTAAAATTACCTTGGCAGATATTTTATTTTCTTGTAAGGTCTTTTATGCATAAACCATTCTTCTAAATTATTTATTTTGGAGGATGTCGCTACAGTTCCAGCATACCCTTACCCACCAGCTATCATGCTCTTATAATACCCATATTTTCCTTATCTATTTTACTGAATATCTTACTAGACACTTCACAAATCTCTTTGTCATGTATTTACTCATAAACAAAACATATCCACAGAGCCCACCTCTAACTACTCATACTTTAACACATACACTTATCTCAAATAGTTATTCACAAACATTCATCACAAGCAAATACACATACGTTCGATGAATACTTTCATAGAACTAGATACCAACAAACTTACACTCAAGACATATCTTAGTTCAATATTATACAGACCCATACTAATAATGCACTATATTCACCGTTCAGAAGAACTTCACATTAATTGCTTTCAGAACCATAGATACTCAAAATACCCATAACTCAGACTTCATATGATTTTACAAAAGATCATTTCAATCCAAATATAACTCCAATATGATAGATTCCAAGTAACTCTGATTCAATCATTTCATAACACAAATGATCCCACATTGACAATTTCTTAAATGCTTCGAAACTACAAATATAACCATATCTAATATTGCCAGGTCATCATGGCTAATGCCTTCACTATCATACAACTATATAGTTCTTTCCAAAAACTTATTCAATTATTTCACAAATCTTACTCAGCTCTTAACCTGGAGCATAAAAATTACCTTATCTCTACCATACTTATTACAGAGCAAAGAGAATTTGTCCATAACTCACTATAAAGAGAGATACACACAACTTACCAGAGATACTTGACAAACCACGCCGCAAGGGTCAAATAGAATGTGTCGTAAAGGCATTATACAAAATCTCGTGTTTACTATCTTGGCAGACTTTATAGTGCCATGGTTTTTACCTTATGGACTTATACAGAGTTTCATGTATCGTGATCTTCCAATTTGGTTCATACATTATTGATGGTTGATCTATCATAATTCTATGTAGTAGATTAAACTAGTTTTCGTATTTGAGGAGCTTGAATACATGCAATTTTAGTAAGTTTTATTTATGTTTTCTTAGTTTAGATAAATTTAATAAAGAGTGCATTTTGAGTCTTTTATTGGACTTAAGGGGCCAACTGAGGCCTAAAGGCGAGCTAACACACTTAGTAAGTGTGCAGGATAACATTCAAAGGCATAAGAACTCAAAGTTGGTCACTATGTTGCAACACAGGAAGTTTGATGTCGCAACATAGGAAGTAGAAGGCCAGGTTTGCTATACTACCTTAGGTGTTACAACATAGCCAAGGGATGTCATGACACACACCTGAACCATGCTTACTGCTTTTGATGTCACGACACAGGAACTAGGGTGTTGTGACACCAGCCCTATACGGGAAGCACTTACAAGCCAGAAGAGTTTTGGTACATATGATGAAAATTAAACATGAGCACGTTAGCTGACCTAGGGTAAAGGATGACGACAACCCTAACTCTATAAATAGGCTTGTAAAACACTTGTTTGCAGACAGATTTTACATTATAAGTTCTTCTTTATAAATTTAGTCTTTACTCTTTCCTTTCTTTTAAGCTTTAGGTTTATTTTCATTTTTTTCTATTTCGTGTTTGTCGGAGAACGTGAGTTGCAACCGTAATCAAACTATTGTGAATTATGCGTTTCAATCAATACAATTTAGGATTCTCTTAAACCTTTCTCTTGATTCATTATTCATGCTTACCTTAATTATCAAGATTATTGTGTTCTTTTATAGGGGATTAGTGAGTGGATATGTGATTAATTAATTGTTATGTAGGGTTTTCCCAGTGGATTAGCTTTTTGGGAGAGAAAGAACTTAAACCTTAGGCTTGATGACCCTAGGAAGTCATTTAGGTGGGAATTAACCCAAAATTCGTATGGCCTATTCATGAACACCCTAGCCCTGAACTAGTCTAGACTATAAGGTCAAGAGATAAATAGTTCTTATCGAAGTGTTAGTTTAGTGGAAGATCAAGAGATCCTATTAGGGTAGCAACTAGTTGATTGAGTAGAAACTCGAAAAGGAATTAGTTATGATCACCAAAGTGAGCTAATCACCCATACTTAGATTTGGTTAAGTTAGAATTTATTTACCTGAAGTTCACTTTACTTTTTTTATTTTTATTTTTCATTATTTATAAAACCCCCAAAATATTTCTTTTTATGTTTTATTGTACTATAATATATTTAAACTACTATTAATTCTATTTGTGTTTAGGTTGACATTAATTTAGTACTCGCCTCCTTTGGTTACGATTCTCATAGTACTTACCTAATTCGTTGTAACTATATTACAACCTAACCTGTATACTTGCAGACACCGCCTCATTTCCATATCTTTTAGTTGTAGTATTCACACTTTGGACGTTAGTATGTCCGAAGGTGCTCAACGTTCGAAGGTGCTCAAGTTGTTGGTGCCATTGCAGGGGAAG
This sequence comes from Gossypium longicalyx, assembly GCA_025698465.1. Classification (NCBI taxonomy): domain Eukaryota; kingdom Viridiplantae; phylum Streptophyta; class Magnoliopsida; order Malvales; family Malvaceae; genus Gossypium; species Gossypium longicalyx. Next base: position 24,178,450 of record CM046998.1, on the reverse strand, counting down.
CAACGCTACTAGATGAATTTTAATTTTTATGTTATAATAGAATAATTAGTAAATTAATAAATTATAGATACAAACTCTAAATTCTTTTATTACCAATTCTATTTTACTTACACTCTGCTTTTATTCAAGGAATTCCTAGTATTATACTTGAAGAGAGGAAATATGCCTGCAGAAGTAGCTACCAAAACAAATTATAGATGAACTCGATTACATGTGGCCCAATGGCGAAATAAATTACGATGATGAAATTTATGATGAAGGATTCTATGAAGTATGGGTAATTTAAGAAAATAAAAAATTGTTGATGCTAGAGTTGAGTCAACTCAAAGGTAAAGTCTCAACAGACTTACAAGACCATGATGGGGGCACCGACTTAAATATAATTTGTCACCAGCTGGAACAAACTCAGGGTGAAAGCAGAAAGGAAGAGAAAAACCCTGCAGCAAGAGTATTTAGAGAAGGTGAAACCTTGAGTAATCAAGAAACCTAAGTTGAGAGAATAATCAGAAGGAGCCTAGTGATTTCAAAGAAGAAACAATGCTACAAAAAGGTGTCCAATGTAAAATAGAGTGAACAGTGGAATTGACAACTAATTCAAAAATTGAATTTGCTCTCCTAACAACATTGGTTCCATCAAAATTAGAGGATAAACAATGCTAAGTCCTAAGTGACGAGGTAAGTGTCTTGACTTTATTTCAAACTTTCTATGAGATTTTACCTTTTATAGAACCGATAGAAGGATCACTAAGGTTTTCAAATCTTGTAGAAGAAATTGAGAAATACATAAAGGCAGGCCTATTCAATAAGGATAAACTTTGTAAAGCAATAATCCTTAATCAAACACCTCAAAAATTCAAAAACCCTTGGAATTTTACAATATTAATCAAATTAGGAACTATATTTATTGATAAAATTTTGAGTAATTTAGAGGTTACTCTCAACCAAATGACCTTGTCAAGAAATAAAAACCTACAGCTAAAGGAACTAGACGATACTCACTTTTTATCGTACGATAAAATCAACACTCAGTTAACACAACTATCAATAGAGGGCTTAATCAAACAACATAAGTATAAAATGTGGGATGAATACCTAACTTTAAGTTTCGAGGTAAATTTAAAAAAATCCCTAGTGTTGGAAGACTTTTTAGGTCTTACAAGGATTATTAATAACTTTAAGAGGAGAAAAATTAAAAGTGTAAGTGAAACATATCATGAGAATATTTCACAGAAATAGAATTATCAAAAGTATTTAAGAGCACAAGATTATAAAATACTGAAAAATGTGGCTAACCACTTCTATTTGTGAAAGATATTTTTTATATTAGACGCAAGACAAAAGAGTAGATTCAAGGAGTGGGAGAAATAAAAAAAACGTAGAATGGCACGACAAATGCTGGACTAATACCAACAGGAACAAAACTAAAGAAGTGCCCACATGTACACAGATAGAGCTAACGGACGAATCTGGTAGCAAAACTTAACACTTTTGAGCTGAATAAAAATTTTGTGTATATTATTGTATTTTTAAATTAACTGATAGTTTAGATTATAGTTTTTATTACATTTTTATTTAAATAGAAACCAAAACGCTATCAAAATAGGAAGTTTGGACAAAAATAGTGTTCGTGTCCCAACACAACACCCTCGTTTCATGACACCTCGACCATAATTGGTAGAATCGAGAAAATAACTCGATGTCACGACACAACACCCTTGTGTCGTGACACAGAGGACAATTTACCCAGGTTTCCAAAATTTCAGTTGAACCCCGATGTCATGACATCGACATCTAGCCATGGATATCATAACATAAAACCCCTATGTCATGACATCGCTGCAATTTTTTGCAGGGTCGACCCAACTCGATTGCATAACCTGCTAGCTTTTAACTTAATTTTACCCAGTTTTTAACCTTCAAATCCCCCTTTTAAATTCTAAACACTCTTTTAACCAAACCCTAAACCTCTCTTAACTTCTAAACTTTCTTAAATTATCTCAAAATTCTTCAAAACCTAACTTTTTTCTTCTTCTTCTTCCTTTCTCTTCTATTTTGGTGCAATCTTTTCTCATTTTATTTGGTGCAGGTTTGACTATAATCACTAAAAAGGGAAGTCATCACAATCTTAGGGAGGAGAACAAAAAGATTTCAAAGTCAAGGTTAAGATTTCCAACTTGAATCTACTGTTCTATTGCTTTTGAAACACATTTCTTGTTAGTTTGTTATTGTTCCTAGTAAAAGTTATATTGAAAATACCTCCTAGGAAATCAAGAAAGACTAAGGACAAGAAATGCTAGTGGTGTCGGACCCCTTAAATTTTCAAAACCCAAATGCCAAAAAATATTTTCTCAATTTACAAGGAAAAACTTTTATTCAAGAAAGGAGGTTTGAGCCATTGACGGGAGCAATTTTGTGTCACTCCAAAACAAAATACAATTATCCTGGTAGTTCAAGAGTTCTATGCCTCTTTTAGGGATCAAGATATGAGGAGACTGTATGATGAAATATGGAAAACTATTGCGGGAAAAGGAAAAAAATTGCGGGTTACTCCTCAAGAAATATGTGAATTTTACAATGCCCCATACTATACAAAATACTTCTTGGATAACATTGATTTAATCACATTTAGGAACATAGAAAAGGATGACATTGTAAAATATTTAACTCAAGGGAGAGGGATATGGAACCATAGACTGGATATTGAGTTATCGACTAATTTTAATCAGACAATTATGTTCCTAATAGCTAAGATGTGGATGCAGCTTATTTGTACTAGAATAGCCCCTACATTGGATATCTCTCATGTAAATACTTTTCGAGCTATCTTGTTATATGGTATTTTGTAGAAAAAACAGATATGTATCAGGAGATGGATAGATCGAAGCATGAAGCAATTCATTAGTAGTAAAAAAGTTGGGTTTTCTTTCCTTACCTTGTGATAGCTTTATGCAAGAAGGCTAAAGTTCCATTGGAAGATTATGAGCAATTCATGAAGCTGACAAAGAGTTTGATTGGAGACTCCATGTACACTCAAATATGTTGAGCTTCAGAGAAAGTAAATTGCAGATTGGAACCAAAGAACAAAGCATAAAATGGACATCCTCGCATCAGTAAAGAAAGCAACAACAAGGACTTGAAAAGAAATAATGAGCAAAAATGCGAAGATAGATTGAATGATCCACTAGATGCAAGAATCAGGACCCGTCAGCCAAGAATTTGCGCGACAAAACAATATCAGAGAACAAAACTACCCACCAAACTTGGATACATTCGGATCATTCAACACTAGATTCGAGGACTAAAGAAATGAGGACGATGAAGAGGAAGAGAATGAGGCTATTGAACGAGGCTTCCAAACGGAGGAGGATGATATGAGGCGACATTTCATGTAACACCCCTCGCACGTATCTAATGCCGGGATAGGGTTCGAGGTGTTACCGGTAATTCACCTTTACAAACTTACACAATCGGGTTACTGAATTTCGTTCGTAATTTAAAACATTTCAAACGTGTGCACTTTGTCTCTTATACAGGTCTCCGAGGCCTAAAAACACTCCTAGGGGCAGTACGGAACAAAACCGAAATTGTTCGATAGACTTGGGGCACTTTAGGAAATTTTCCTTTAGTTAAAGTGTAACACGCCTGTGGGGCTTAGGACACGCTCGTGTCCTTTTTCCAGTATGCAACACGGCCAAGGCACACGCCTGTGGGCTTAGCCCATGTGCTACACTGGCTTCAACCTCACCATTCTGTTAAATAAACACGGCAAAGGCACACGCCCGTGTGCTTAGCCCGTGCTCTATGCTGACTTAAAATTTCAGGTGCAAGGGACACACGGTCATAGCACACATCCAAGGGAGTAGCCCGTGTATCACACACAGCCTAGACACACGCCCATGTGTTTACCCATGTGGACCTTATTAGGCTATTTTCCAAGCCTTAAGTCACCCTCTACTAGCCAATAACACTTATAGATTACTATAGTGCATATTTGGGCCAAATTATCCATTTGCAAATATGAAACTTTGATCAACCTCATTGCATGTGAACCTCATGTCATTGGTTTCATACATGCTAAGTTAATTCTTATCTTGCATTTAATGATTTATATGTCTGCTTGACATATTAAGATTGGCTCGTTACTATAACTCATTGCCAATTATAACTAAGCCATCGCATATGAATATAAACATGCATGGATTTGCAGGGTATAGCCTACTTCAAAATGAGCCAATTCCCATGGCCATATACAAAAAAAAAAAAAAAAAAAGATAAACATATTTTTACATGCCTTCACTAGGAAAATCAAATGACATACATAACAAAATACTCAAAAATCCTATACATGCCATTGGACAAAATAGAAATGTCCTTATACCAAAGCTTGTCTAGTTGATAGTGTGTTGACTCTCCAATTGTCTTCCAATCCTTATGAGTCCTTGAGCTCTGAAAAGCAGGGAAAAGAGAGGGGTAAGCATTTACATGCTTAGTAAGCCCGAATAACTGGAAAATAAACTTACCGATTGTTTAGCATACATCTATAATAGATAATGAAACCAATGAACATGAAAATGGTTTCCCTATCACATGCACTCAATCAATGAGTTAGTCACATAACAAATACCATGAACATTTTTATCTTAGATGAACTCATCATTTTACATGTCATTTGTACATATACCTTGTGATATTCCCGTTGAGTTTCTAGGAAATCTTGATGGATTATCCAGTCACTGTCAATTCATACAAATGATCATTTTTAGTATGCACTCCCGCGAACCTCACATCTTACGGCGGGATTACCAGTCCAGGCTAAATCCTTCGCAATATAAACTCACAAGGTGATGTCGGGATTACTAGTCCAGGCTAAATCCTTTACGCGACAAACACCCTTAACGAGCTCGGATCTAAATTACCAGTCCAGGCTAAATTCAGACCCTAATCGGATTACCCGTCCGGGATAAATCCACAATGCAGACATATTCTTCGGGAGGCTCGATCATTCAAGGAACACCAGTCTAGGCTAGATCCTTTTTATACTTGAGATCTTCGGATTACCAGTCCAGGCTAAATCCTTTTCTCAACACATACAGGATCTCAAGTCTCATGTAAATCATGGTTTATCCATCGAATTCCCTTTTCAACCTCAACCGAGACATTATCTAACAATTTATTATTAAAGATGCAATTCATGCATTTTCATGCCGTCAATAATGCAATTATCATGCATTCACAAAACATATAATTATGCATGTTATAGGCTTACTTCGAGTTATCCGAACTTACCTAGTATTCGTTTCGGAGATGTGTTTCGGTTATTCCGAAACCTTCCGTTTACCTCGATTGATCTCCGAAATTTGTTCCTCGGGGTCTATAACAACAAGATTGTATCATTAATTCACTACATTACACTTTTCAAGTTTAATTTCTACCCCGGTCCAAATGACCATTTTGCCCCTAACCTTTGACATTTTTACTATTTAGTCCTTATAATGAAACACATGGAATTTCTATCTTACCCAAGCCTATCCAAACATTTTTTTCTCTTATGGCAGCCCACATTTTCCATTATTTTCACATTTCTACCACATATTTAACAACTTTTGCAAAAAGGTCCCTTTAGGGGTTTTTCATGAATATCACCTAAGAAAAGATGTTTAACACACCTTCAACTTTCATAACCCTCCATAATCCACCAAAATACAAACAACTCATGCATGGGTAAATTTTTAAACATGAACCCTAGCATGAAATATGGGTAGAAATGGAAAGATCAAGCTACCGGGATTTCAAAAATACAAAGAACGTTAAAAACGGGGTTTGGGAGCACTTACTATTGGCTTGAAAAGCTTGAAAACCCTAGCTATGGTGACTTGAGAATTTCGGCTGGACAAGGAAGAAGAATGGCTGATTTTTGCCTTCTTTTTTTCCATTTTATTTCATTAAATTGCCAAATGACCAAAATGCCCTTAAGTCATTTCTTTAAAATTTCATCCATGTAACCCTATTTTTGTCCAAAAACTTAGAAATTTGGAAAATTTCTCCCCAAGACCTTCTAATTTATAATCTAAAGCAATTTCATACAAAGTGTTTCTAGAATCCAAGTTTTGCAATTTATTCAATTTAGTCCCTGATTTCCAATTAGACACCTTACTCAAGGAATTTTTTTATGAAACTTTAACACATGCATAATCTCATATTATAGGTCTCATAATAATCATAAAATAAATATTTTGATGTCAAATTTGTGGTCTTGAAACCACTGTTTCGACTAGGCCCTATTTCGGGATGTTACATTTCTCCCCCTTAGGGACTTTCGTCCCCGAAAGTCTTACCAGTAAACAGGTTCGGATATTGGTTTCTCATGGTTTCTTTTGGTTCCCATGTAGCTTCTTCCACACCATGCCGGTGCCATAGAACCTTTACTAAAGTCACATTTTTATTTCTCAACTGTTTAACCTCTCGGGCCAAAATCTTGACTGGTTCCTCTCCATAAGTCATGTCTGGTCTAACCTCAATCTCCTCTGGTGAAATCACGTGAGAGGGGTCTGATCGATATTGTCTTAACATGGATACATGGAATACGTCGTGAATCTTTTCCGATTCGGGTGGCAATGCCAAGCGATAGGCTAATGGTCCAATTCTTTTAGTGATCTCGTAAGGTTCGATAAATCGTAGACTCAGTTTACCTTTCCGACCAAATCTAAACACCTTTTTCCATGGAAACACCTTCAAGAATACTCTATCCCCAACTTGGAATTCAATCTCTTTTCTTTTCAGGTTAGCATATAACTTTTTTCTATCCGATGCTGTTTTTAAACAGTCTTGTATTACTTTAACTTTTTCTTTAGTTTCCTTAATCAGATCCACTCCATGAATCAGATTTTCCTTAAGTTTTGTCCAGTATAATAGATTTCGACACTTCCTGCCATACAAGGCCTCATAAGGTGCCATTTTCAAACTTGTTTGGAAACTATTGTTGTAGGCAAATTCTACCAATGGCAAGTATTTTTCCCAACTATCCTGAAATTCGAGGATGCAACATCGCAACATATCTTCAAGAATCTGAATCGTCCGCTTAGACTGACCATCAGTCTGAGGGTGAAAAGCTGTACTAAAACTCAACTTCGTCCCCAAGGCTTCCTATAGCTTTTTCCAGAATCTCGAAGTGAACCTTGGGTCTCTATCTGAAATAATCGATAATGGTACTCCGTGCAATCTTACTATCTCAGAAACGTATAAGACGGCCAGTCTATCAAGGGAATGATCTGTCCTTACCGGAATAAAATAAGCTAACTTGGTCAACTTATCCACTACAACCCATATAGCATATTTCTTTTTCGGAGTCAAAGGTAATCCTGTCACGAAGTTCATGTTAACTCTGTCCCACTTCCATTCGGGAACCATCACAGGTTGTAACAAACCTGAAGGCACTTGATGTTCAACTTTAACTTGCTGATGTACCAGGCATCTTGACACAAACTCAAAAATATCTTTTTTCATACTGTTCCACCAATACATTTTCTTCAAATCGTTGTACATTTTGGTACTTCTCGGATGAATAGATAAACGACTACTATATGCTTCTTGCAATATTTTTCGGATAAGTTCATCATCTTTAGGTACGCATACTCTCTCTCTGAACATCAAACACCCATCAAGACTAATCCAGAAATCTAATTCAGTCCCTAACTCACATTTGGCCCTTTTTGCTTGCAAGTCACCATCATTAAACTGAGCATCATGAATTTCCTGCAAAAATGTTGGCCTAGCCTCTAGCTCTGCCAAGACCGAACCATCATCAAGTAATGTCAAACGAGTATCCATGGCTTTCAAAGAAAATAAGGATTTTCTACTTATAGCGTCAGCGACCACATTCGCTTTTCCCGGATGGTAGTCAATGATTAGATCATAATCCTTAATTAATTCTAACCATCTCCTTTGTCTCAAATTTAATTCATTTTGAGTCATCAAGTACTTCAGACTCTTGTGGTCCGTAAAGATACGACACGTTTCACCATATAAATAATGCCTCCAAATCTTCAAGGTAAAAACAATCGCAGCAAGCTTTAGGTCATGGGTCGGATAATTCTTCTCGTGAGGCTTCAATTGCCGTGAAGCATAGGCTATTACCCTACCATCTTGCATAAGCACACAACCCAATCCATTTAAGGATGCATCACCGTAGACCACGAATTCCTTTCCCGGTTCAGGTAGCACTAAAACAGGAGTTTCAGTCAGCAATGTCTTTAATTTCTCAAAACTTTGCTAACACTTTTTCGTCCATTCAAACTTAACATCCTTCTGTAGCAACCTCGTCATCAGAGTCACTATCATAGAAAATCCTTTTACAAACCTTCGATAATAATCGGCTAAGCCCAAAAAGCTTCTAAACTCGGTTACATTTTTAGGCCATTTCCAATCAACAATAGCAGAAATTTTATTTGGATCAACTCGGATGCCTTCATCCGAAACAATATGACCCAAAAATCCAACTTCTTAGAGCCAAAATTCACTCTTGCTAAACTTAGCATACAATTGTTTTTCTCTCAAAGTCTACAATACAATTCTCAGGTGTTTCGCATGTTCTATCTCATTTTTGGAATAAATCAAGATGTCGTCAATGAACACAACAACAAACTTATCCAAATATGGCCAAAAGATCCTATTCATTAGATCCATAAATACGGTTGGTGCATTCGTCAGCCCAAACGGCATAACAAGGAATTCGTAATGACCATACCTCGTCCTAAAAGCTGTCTTTGGCACATCTGATTCCTTGACACGCAACTGATAGTAGCCAGACCTCAAGTCTATCTTAGAGAACACAGTGGCTCCTCTCAACTGATCGAATAAATCATCAATCCTTGGTAAAGGATACTTATTTTTTATGGTTACCTTATTCAGTTTCCGATAATCAATACATAATCTCATTGAACCATCTTTCTTCTTTACAAACAACACGGGGGCACCCCAAGGTGAAAAAATTTGGTCGAGTAAAACCTTTATCCATCAACTCTTGCAACTGTGCTTTTAATTCTCTTAGTTCGGTTGGCGCCATCCTGTACGAAGCAATAGAGATGAGAGCTGTCCCTGGCACCAATTCAATACCAAACTCAATTTCTCTCTCAGAAGGTAATCCTGGCAATTCCTCCGGGAATACATCTGTATATTCACATACTATCAGTATAGACTCAATCTTCAAGTCCGTTTCCTTCGTGTTCAGCACAAAAGCAAGGTAGGCTTCGTACCCTTTTCTCATATACCTTTGAGCAACCATTGTTGTGATCACCACTGACGAAGTACCTAAATCTCTTGAATCAACCCGTAGGATCTTACCATCTAGGCATTTCAATTTAATATACTTGCTACCACAATTTACAATTACATCATGTAAGGCTAACCAATCCATACCAAGTATTACATCAAACTCATCGAAAGGTAACAACATAAGGTTAGCCAGAAAACAATAACCTTGAATCATCAAAGGACAATTCTTACAGACTTTATCAACTAGAACCGATTTCCCTAATGGGTTCGATACTTTAATAACAAATTATGTAAGTTCAACAGGTATATTCATACTAGACACCAATCTCATGCAAATCTATGAATGCGTCGACCCCGGGTCAATTAAAGCAATAATACTCGTATTAAAAAGGGAAAAAGTACCTGTGATAACGTCAGGAGCAGAGGCTTCCTCTCGAGCGCGTATTGTATATGTTCTTGCCGGGGCTCTAGCCTTTGATCTTGTAGTGTCTTCAGCTGCGACTCGACTGCCACTAATACTTCCAGGGTATCTTGGAGGTCTACCTCGTGCCATAGGAGCACTCGACTTCGGGGTTACTTCCACTTCTTTTTTCGTTCGATCTGCGCAGTCTCTGAGAAAGTGGTCAAGAGAGCCACATCTAAAACATGCACTGCTTTTTACTAGGCACTCTCTGAAGTGAAATTTTTTGCAGCTCTTACATTTCGACTTTTGATCATCTACACTCCTCACACTAGTCATCATCGGGGAGGAAGACTTTTGACTTCGTCGTTTAAGACCCTTCGTACTACCCGGATATCCTATTGATGAAGTAGAGCGTTCATGCTGGCTCCTAGCTTTCTTCGTGTAGAATGAGAGTGTTTTACCGCTGGTTTTTTTGCTCGCAACTCGATCCTCTCTCTTTCCTTACTTTCTTTCGTTATTAAGCTCCTCAGCTTTCTTGGCCCGATCAGCCAATGCAGTGAACTCTCGTATTTAAAGAATTCCAATCAATAATTTGATGTCCTCATTCAGACCCTCCTCGAAGCGTTTACACATTTCTGATTCAGTTTGGACCCATTCAGTTGCGTACTGACTTAGCCGTACGAAATCTCTCTCATATTCTGCTACAGTCTTGTTCCCTTGTTTGAATTCCAGGAACTCCTTTCTTGTTCCCTTGTTTGAGTTCCAGGAACTCCTTTCGCTTCGAGTCTAAAAACCATTGGCTAATAAATTTCTTCCAAAACTCTGTTTGGAATAAATCCCAAGTAATATTTTCCTTCAACACTACCGAGGATACGGTCTTCCACCAGTGGTATGCAATATCCTTCAAGAGGGACACAGCACACTTCAAACACTCCTCAGGTGTGCATGACACTTCATCTAACATCCGTGTAGTATTTTCGAGCCATAACTCGACTCTTTCAGCGTCATCATCGACTTTCGCTCTGAATTTCTCAGCCCCATACTTTCTAAGCTTATCAACAGGGGCCTTATCGATTCTTACCAGTTCCATACCACGTGACACATCCTCATCAGGTTGGTTAGGGGGCGGGGGCGTTCATGGTATGTTGGGGCGATTCCTTAGATAATCCCCAAACCATTCATCCATCATATCAAAGAAGGCGGTTCGGGCCTCTTCCCAGCCTTCAGACATAAGTCTCCTACTACTACTAGATACAACTCATTTTATGGAAGCTGGAGCATGGCTCTCGGCTCCCTCGAACTCATCTTGTGCTTTATTGGAAGACATTTACTATATTTAAAACAATTTAAACAATTAGAAGATGTCACACTATCAACATTCGAATAATGGCATGTATAGCGAACTTTAACATCCTCTACGGTAGTCCTAGAACTGACTAAACTGTAGCTCTGATACCACTAAATGTAACACCCCTTACAAGTATCTGATGTCGGGATAGGGTTCGAGGCGTTACCGGTAATTCACCTTTACAAACTTACACAATCGGGTTACTGAATTTTGTTCGTAATTTAAAACGTTTCAAATGTGTACACGTTGTCTCTTATACAGGCCTCCGAGGCCTAAAAACACTCCTAGGGGCAGTACGGAACAAAACTGAAATTGTCCGATAGACTTGGAGCACTTTAGGAAATTTTCCCTTAGTTAAAGTGTAACACGCCCGTAGGGCTTAGGACACGCCCGTGTCTTTTTTCTAGTATGCAACACGGCCAAGGCACACGCACGTGGGCTTAGCCCGTATGCTATACTGACTTCAACCTCACCATTCTGTTAAATAAACACGACAAAGGCACATGCCCGTGTGCTTAGATCGTGCTCTATGCTGACTTAAAATTTCAGGTGCAGGGGACACACGATCATAGCACACATCCATGGGAGTAGTCCGTGTGTCACACACGGCCTAGACACACGCTCGTGTGTCTACCCATGTGGACCTTATTAGGCTATTTTCCAAGCCTTAAGTCACCTTCTACTAGCCAATTACACTTATAGATTACTATAGTGCATATTTGGGCCAAATTATCCATTTGTAAATATGAAACTTTGATCAACCTCATTGCATGTGAACCTCATGTCATTGGTTTCATACATGCTAAGTTAATTCTTATATTGCATTTAATGATTTATATGTCTTCTTGACATATTAAGATTGGCTCATTATTATAACTCATTGCCAATTATAACTAAGTCATCGCATATGAATATAAACATGCATGGATTTGTAGGGTATAGCCTACTTCAAAATGAGCCAATTCCCATGGCCATATACAAAAAAAAAAGATAAACATATTTTTACATGCCTTCACTAGGCAAATCAAATGCCATACATAAGAAAATACTCAAAAATCTTATACATGCCATTGGACAAAATAGAAATATCTTTATACCAAAGCTTGTCTAGTTGATAGTGTGTTGACTCTTCAATTGTCTTCCAATCCTTATGAGTCATTAAACTTTGAAAAGTAGGGAAAAGAGAGGGGTAAGCATTTACATGCTTAGTAAGCCCAAATAACTGGAAAATAAACTTATCGATTGTTTAGCATACATCCATAATAGATAATGAATCCAATGAACATGAAAATGGTTTCCCTATCACATGCACTCAATCAATGAGTTAGTCACATAACAAATACCATGAACATTTTTATCTTAGATGAGCTCATCATTTTACATGTCATTTGTACATATACCTTGTGATAGTCCCATTGAGTTTTTAGGAAATCTCGGTGGATTATCTAGTCACCGTCAATTCAGACGAATGATCATTTTTAGTATGCACTCCCGCGAACCTCACAGCTTACGGCGGGATTACCAGTCCAGGCTAAATCCCCCGTAATATGAACTCATAAGGTGATATCGGGATTACCAGTCCAGGCTAAATCCCCTACGCGACAAACACCCTTAATGAGTTTGGATCTGAATTATTAGTCCAGGCTAAATTCAGACCCTAATCGGATTACCCGTCCGGGCTAAATCCATAATGCACACATATTCTTCGGGAGGCTCGATCATTAAAGGAACACTAGTCCAGGCTAGATCCTTTTTATACTTGAGATCTTTGGATTACCAGTCCAAGCTAAATCCTTTTCTACAACACATGCAGGATCTCAATCTCATGTAAATCATGGTTTATCCATCGAATTCCCTTTTCAACCTCAACCGAGACATTATCTAACAATTTATTATTAAAGATGCAATTCATGCATTTTCATGCCATCAAGAATGCAATTATCATTCATTCACAAAACATATAATTATGCATGCTATAAGCTTACTTCGAGTTATCCGAACTTACCTAGTATTCGTTTCGGAGCTGTGTTTCGGTTATTCCGAAACCTTGCGTTTATCTCGATCGACCTTCGAAATTTGTTCCTCAGGGTCTATAACAACAAGATTATATAATTAATTCACTACATTACACTTTTCAAGTTTAATTTCTACCCCCGGTCCAAATGACCATTTTGCCCCTAATCTTTGACATTTTTACTATTTAGTCCTTAAGCTCGTATAATGAAACACATGGAATTTCTATCTTACCCAAGCCTATCCGAACATTTTTTTCTCTTATGGTAGCCCACATTTTCCATTATTTTCACATTTCTACCACATATTTAACAACTTTTGCAAAAAGGTCCCTTCAGGGGTTTTTCGTGAATATCACCTAAGAAAAGATGTTTAACACACCTTTAACTTTCAGACCCCTCCATAATCCACAAAAATACAAGCAACTCATGCATGGGTAAATTTTTAAACATGAACCCTAGCATGAAATATGGGTAGAAATGGAAAGATCAAGCTACCGGGATTTTAAAAATATAAAGAACGTTAAAAAGGGGGTTTGAGAGCACTTACTATTGAGCTTGAAAAGCTTGAAAACCCTAGCTATGGTGACTTGAGAATTTCGGCTGGACAAGGAAGAAGAATGGCTGATTTTTGCCTTCTTTTTCCCATTTTATTTCATTAAATTGCCAAATGACCAAAATGCCCTGAAGTGCTTTCTTTAAAATTTCATCTATGCAAGCCCATTTTTGCCCAAAAACTTAGAAATTTGGAAAATTTCTCCCCAAGACCTTCTAATTTATAATCTAAAGCAATTTCATACAAATTGCTTCTAGAATCCAAGTTTTGCAATTTATTCAATTTAGTCCCTAATTTCAAATTAGACACCTTACCCAAGGAATTTCTTCATGAAACTTTAACACATGCATAATCTCATATTCTAGGTCTCATAATAATCATAAAATAAATATTTTGATGTCATATTTGTGGTCCCGAAACCACTGTCCTGACTCGGCCCTATTTTGGGATGTTACATTTCAATCACAATATACCATGCCAAAGGGGCCCATCATCTGTAGTCCGACCCAACATACACATCAAACGGATGGTGGGACTTCTCAAGGACATGTCTCGGGCAAGGGAAAAGCACCCATGGATAGGGGGAAATTGCCCCATTTTGATGATTCAAATGACGATTGAACTATTACTTTTTACTTTTGGGATTGTAATTAATTTTGGATAATTTTTATTGTTTTTAGGAGTAGGGCAAACAACAGGTTCTATAAATTTTGTTTTGTTAAGTTTTTTGTGTAGGAATCCCACATGAAAGAAGCAAAACATATTCTAACTCATAACGAACAAGGAAGGAAGCACCTACCAGTAGACTATTGCAAGTCACGATCAATCGAGTAAATTCTTTCCTTATTTTTTTAAGGCTACATATTAAGGACAATGTGCTATCTAAAGTGTGGGGGGTAACATAGGAAATTTGTTTTTAAGTTCTATATTTTTCTTTTAATTTTTATTGTCAAATGTGTACTTGAGCTTGTAAAAATATAAGTGATTGTTTATGAGCATGTACATAGGTTGATTGTGTTTTCTATAAACTTGGCATGATAGTAAATAACTTCAAATTTTTTATTATTAGACTACTAAGTTCTATATATTACACTATAAATAGGTTTTGACAATTCAGGGAAATAAGCATGCTAGTATGTATGATAAATAGTTAAATTTGAAACTGATTGATTGATTAAATTTGAGAATATTGAGATACCTAGTGATGATCTAAGGCATTATTTGGTATACACCCAGAGCCAAAAAGCTAACCCTATTTATTCATCCATAGTATCTATTTTTTAGCCAAAAAAAACTTCTTAAGGGACCTTCATTCAAAACCCACGCCAAAAACATTAATTTGTATTTACCCTTTTTCTTTGGTCTTGAACTATATGACTATAGATGTTTGGCCATATGTATTGAGGGTTAAGTAGATACATCATGACAAATTTCGTAAAAATAAGAGTGAAATAGGAAGAATCAGTGTGATATAGTGGTTATATATTAGTCAATATGTACAACAATA
The DNA here is from genome assembly GCA_025698465.1 of Gossypium longicalyx. Classification (NCBI taxonomy): domain Eukaryota; kingdom Viridiplantae; phylum Streptophyta; class Magnoliopsida; order Malvales; family Malvaceae; genus Gossypium; species Gossypium longicalyx. The sequence goes on along the minus strand of CM046998.1, from coordinate 24,163,354 downwards.
GAAATTTTCAAAAGGAAAATTCAAATGAGTAGAAAAAGAACGTGAAAAATAAAAGAATTGTAAGTGAGATGTATGAAAAAGGTCAAAAAGTGACGAAGTCACAAAAGTATAAAAACTCAATCATTGATGCACAAAAACTTGTGAGCTAGCCGTAATTGATATATTATGTATGTGGTGAAATAATGAAGGTGAGAGAAGGAGAAAAAAGGCGATGAGTGGGCAAGCGTTACTAAGGGGGAGAATAGGGAACAATACGATGTGCAAAACTATTTTCATGCTTTAAATTATTTTGATACTTCCTATTCTTGAATTTCATACCTATCCTAAACCTCAAAATGTTACAAGCAAAAAAGTCCTATGTGACCTAGGTAGATTTATTCATGAATTGAATCATATTAAGTAATTGCATTTACAATTGTTATTATTCTGGTAAGATAATCAAATTACCTATATGATTTATTGATAGATGCATATGTTTGAAAACCTTAATGCATGTGTACATTGTAATATACTAAACTTAGGTGTTTGAAATTGAAAGTGGTAAGTTGTTTATATATCATGCCAAGATTATGTGTAAATATGAAAATACCTAGTTGTGTACTCCAAAACCAATCTTTGTATGATACTTGCTCAAGGGATGTCTTATGTTTCTATTTTTGTCTTGTTTTGCTTGAGGACAAGCAATGACTTAAGTGAGGGGGAGTTTGATCTACTGTAATTCGGTGTAGCAGATAAAACTAGTTTTCGAACTTGAGGAACTTGAATACAAGTAATTTTAGTATGTTTAATTTATGTTTTCTTAGTTTAGTTAAATTCAATAAAAATTACATTTTGAGTCTTTTATAGGGGCCAAATGAGGCCGAAAGGTGAGCTAGTGTACTTAGTAAGTGTGAAGGTGACCATTCAAAGGCATAGGGACTCAAAGCTGGTCGCTATGTTGTGACACGGGGAGTTTGATGTCGCAACATAGGAAGTAGAAGGCCAGGATTGCTATATTGCCTTGGTGTCGTGACATAGCCAAGGGATGTCACGACACACCCTTGAACCATGCATACTACCTTCAATGTTGCAACATAGGAACTAGGGTGTCGCGACATCAGTCTTGCAAGAGAAGCACTTACAAGCCAAGGGCGTTTTGTTCCGCACAATGAAAATTAACACGAGAACGTCAGCTGACCTAGGGTTAAGGACAACGACAATCCTAACTTTACAAATAGGCTCTTAAAACACTTGTTTGCAAACAACTTTTACATTATAAGTTTTTCTTTGTAACTTTTGCATTATAACGTTTACATTACAACCTGACCCGTATACTTGCAGACACCGCCTCAATTCCATATCTTTTAGTTGTAGTATTCACACTCTAAATGTTGGTATGTCTAGAGGCAGTCAATGGCTACACCATTAAAATACATTTAGTCATATCATAATGTACCATGGGTATTAACCTCATGGTCTTAGATACATTAATGTATCATATTCTGACAATCCAGTCTTCATCTTAGTGGAGGCTACACCATGAAAGTTTCCAAATCATACCAAGCTACCATTGACCTTTACCTCATGGTCTTATATTCGATTTTAAATTGTGATATGTCAGTCTATTTAGCACTAAAACTACGCTACCAAGGCTTCACAATAACTCCTTATACATTTTATTACATCACTTCTCTCACCATTCCTATACTCATAACTTACCAATTTCTGTAAATGTCATCACTCCATTTATGTAGGTATATAAATATACTTTTTATTTGACGAGTTCACATAAGGTAGTCAGGATGAAGACTCACCTTAGCTCACCTTCTACAGTTTTAAGCGCCAAACTCAAACGTCTCTTTTGAACCATATAACATCTAAAAAATCGAGGGTTAGTAGAATCGAGTTTGTGAATTGAGAGAGAGTGGTCATGCCTTAATTTTTGAGATTATCTATGAATTTTTAGGAAATAAATGAGTTATAGATTTGTTGGTTAAGTGTTAGTGAAACGTTCCTTGAAATCCAAGTTTAAATCCTTCCTCTGTTACCATTTTTATTATTTTACAAATTTTGCCATAAACCCTAGCATGTGACATCTATTGTTTTTAAAATACATATTGCAAAATTATTTCAAAAATAAGTAAATAACCTAGTTGTTAATTGATAAATGCCAAAGTATGAAAATTAAAGGAGGCGCCAAGTTCGAATCCTTTCCCTTGTGAAATAATTAAATGTTGCAAAATCCTTTTTTTTTAATGTGTGTGCCGTTCATACCCTTGAACCTTAATATAAATACAATTTTTTATTGTATTTTTAGCCTTTATTTTAATTATTCCCTACCCTAGCCATTCACCCTCTTCCTCTCTTCTTTTCTCTTTAATTTTCTTTCTTTCTCCCACTGTTGTCGTCGCCTACACCCATTTTACCATCTCTTTCTTCTTCTTTTTGCATCAACATTGTGCACCATCTCCCTTGCTCTATTGTTGAAATTTATCCTCATCTAAATTAGCCCCAAATATAAAATCTTGAACCCCAAGATCAATCCCAAACATTGCCAAGAAAGTGCCATTGCTGTTTCTCTCAACTAGCTTGGGTAAGATCTCTTTTCTCTTCAATTTCTTCATTAATCTTGTCAAATAAAAACCAAAATTTCTAGATATGGAATTTTAGGAATTTTAAATTATTTAAAAGGTATCTTTCCTATTTTAATGAGACCTCAAACCGTTTTAAAATTTATCCCCAATTTTGGCCATCGCGGGTGGTGGTACGTGCGCTAATGTGCAAAAAAAGGGGGTTGTTTTGTTTATTAGGTCTTGCCCAAATTTTTCCAGCATTAAATTGTGTCCTTGAACCCTCCTAATCATCCTTTAATCACATGTTAATTAGGGAGAGATGTTCTTGATTAATTAGCCATTCGAATACCACAAATAGATAAGCGTAAGTACAATTAAAGATAACTAGTTTGTTATTTCAACATAGTTGTTGGGTAACGGTTATGAATTGATTCAACGAGGGAATTTAATAATTAATTAGATACTGATTTTCTAGTATATTATTGAATTAGGTGCTGAGCCAAATCACCCAAATCATCCGTAAAAGCGAAGAATGATTGTACGTACGGTTCGTATCAATACAGTGTAAGGAATCTAACTAGTTTTGGTTCATAAAATAGTTATAATTTCAACGATTCGTTTGAACTTATAAGTGGGTATTGGGGGGTTGGTTTAATGGTAAATTTATTTAATCTATACTGAATTTCAGTTTTGGTTTGTTTAAGGAATTATGAAGGAAAATTGGAAGATTCGTTAGTGTGCTGCGAGGAAGCGAAAGATAAGGTGTGGGTCTTAAACTAATAAAATTGTTTGAAAATATTAAATATCATGTTATATTTGATAAATTAGCTTACTGATTGGATTATCTTAATAGCTAAATTATTGATTTTGTAAGTGGTCGAACTAGGTATGTTTCGAGCCTTAAAAGATTGACATGTTGGCAAAATTGCTAGTTTGATAGTTTCAATGTTAGATTGAGTTTGTAATTGCGTATTTGAGTTATGAGATATGAGAATATTTGACTAAATGATATAATGTGTTGAGATATTAAGCTTATGTATGATTAAATGTATGAGATATTTTTTATATTGTGTTCTAATAAGGGTGTTATTTATGCACAATGGAAATCCGTAAAACATGTGAAATTGAACAATATTGATTGATACTAACACAATGGTAATTTGAAAGATTGGAACACTACTTCTATTTATTGAAAGTATGTGATTATTGAGGACATGTTGAGCATGTCAAATGAATGTGAAAAGTATGGAGATATGATTATGTATGAGATTGTGTGACATATTGCATATGCATTGGGTTCGGATTTTGTGGTTGACAGAGAAGTTCCGTGGAGTACCGGTGGCATGTTAAGTCTGCATTATTCGAAGTCAATGCACTACACCTGGAGTACCGAGGGGCATCGTGATTTAACACATTTTTACTAGCAGAATTTTCTGCATATTGTTATTGGTGGTTTTAACCACAACGGGCTTAAGCCCATAATGTTTTGGAGTTCGAATGATGGGTTCTGGGAACTCGTGGTGTGTACCGGATGGTGTGGGTAGGAACCTTTTTGCATTGCATCATGCTTACGACATATTTGAATGTTATTGATTTATGATATGTGTTGTATTGTGTTGTATTGAATGGTATCAAAATTAATGATTGTTACTCGAATGAATGATGTCCTATGCTCATACACCATTATACATCAATTTGGCAATGGCTATGTAATGATATGAAATTACTATGATGGTTCTATTTTCTTCTGTTAAAGTAGATTTGTTTTACTGTATTCAATACTTATGTTTTTTTTAAATAATTTTTTGACTTAAAATGAGCTTTTCATAAGCTCACCCCCAATTGTGTTTAACTTTTCAAGTAAACCTTAAAATTAGGACTGGACTTGGCATTAGTGAATCACCTTGGACCTTCGATTATTTTTAATAAGTATTAATCAGACTCTATTCGTTTTGGTTCTTAATTTTTAATGACTTTTGGTCTGTGGCTTGGTAACTTTTTTTCTAGGATTTTTGCATGCATTGGTTACTCAAGCATAATAGTCGAAAAATGCATGGTATCGAGCTTTAGTAAAATTTGACATTGTTCCCTAATTTATGCTACATTACAAAGGAACCATTTTTGAAAAATAAATCGATAAGGCAACTAAGTTTCCAAAATGACTTGAAAAATGGTTTTTCCCTACATTAGTTTAACATCAAGTTTTTTTTAAAGAAGAACGACAAGCAAACGGTTTTTCTAAAACAACACTATCAACAATAAAATGAATCCTAAGTATACACGACCTAATGAATGAATGCTTTTAAGCTAACTCAAAGTACAACGATGGTTTTCTCTAAAATAAGTTTATTTAAGGTCTTCAAAAGTAGCTTAAGTTAACTTAGCTTTTTCGATGGCTAATGTTACCTTCTCAATCTAGCTATAAAGTCTAAGCCGGGTTTAGGAGGTTACAAACCATCAGCAACAACCACTACTTATAGAACATAGAAACATCGTTAAAAACTTATTCGTATACAACTTACCATTATCTCAAGAAGTTACAACCCCCATACAAAACCTTATACTTACATCTTATTGTTCACATATTCCTTACAAACTTACTCTTTCAAAACTTAACATACAGAGTTGCAATACTTAACTAAAGCCAGAATAACCATTGGTTAAACCAAGAATTTAAGTTTCTAGTATAAGAAAATAAATGAAATATGCTCCAGAAAAGAATCAGAGAGTAACATTTTTTAATCAAGAAGAAAAACTCCTCTTAGAACTCTTATTTTATATATAAAGTTTATCCAATCTCACTTACAGGCATTCGACAAGTGTTACTTGAATTCAGAGTTTGTTTCTCTTATTAGCCTATAGACTCCAAAGAAACATAATTAAAAATCCAATGTAATAAATATTAAGACAGTCAATTTAGTTGATTCCTAACCTAGCACTTCACAACCCAACAAGAATAGTACGAAAACAAACTACGCGTATTATACATTTTGAGATAAATCATACTGTAATTTTCCTTTTTGTCTAACTGAGGCCTTTACCTTTTGACTAGTCAAAATAATCTCAAATAAAATTTCTATTGAAATACTCAAAGTATACTATGCACCCACATGTATAACCAAAAGAAGCAAATGAACGAATTACAACCCGTGAAACATAGGTTTTTTCACTATTATACACGTTATCCTTAAGCCCCCTAGAACTGGGGTGTGACAACTGTCCTCTGCCTAAAAAAATTTCACCCTCGAAATTTCAAACCTTGGATAATTTCAACATATATAACTATAACCGAACTGATCATGCCATGCACATACCAGGAATTGGGCTAATTTAGAATTTGGCAGTTACAGTCGTAAATTTTAACATTACACGCTTACCCTTTTTTACAGATGTCAAACTTGTATTGAAGAACCTGAACAATTTTCATGAAATAACTTCTTGCACAAGTTTGTTTCTTTGAAACAAATACATAAACACTTCTTCAAATACTTTTACGAAATCAATCGAAACCCTAACTCTTCATTAGCTTAAATCTTTCTGCCTTTTTCATCTTCAATCTCAGATGGTCAAAACAACTAACTGAGGGAGAAGAAGAGGCCAAAATGACCCTAATGAAATTTTCAAAATCCCCTTCACCTTTGGACCTCATGGTCCCCAAGATACTCCACCGCTCATGGATACTCCTTTGTATGAGTGTAGTACTACTTAAGATAAGTTTCACACATATCTGGGAACTTGGGGTCTTCTTCACCCAAATTTTGTCTATGAGTTTAGGCTACCACCTAGTTCTCACTTGAGTGACAACTCCTTAGGTTTCATTCTTCCTTTAGTTCTGTTGGAGGCTTTCTTTCATTTACTTCTAGACCTATTCTTTTGCTCCGTACTAACTAAGTATGGCATTGCACCAGGACAAATATTAGCCTTGTCTTGGTGGACTCTGGTGGCCTATTTCATTGATTGCTGAATGTACAATGAACCACCCCTTCTTTTTGTTTTCCAAAAGTTTTATCATTTGAAAATTAAGAAACAAGGAATGTCTATCGAAATTGCCCATTTTAGTATTCGTCAAGGTTGTGAGCCCATCATACAGAATAGTATCTCAAACTTGCACTTAAAAAAAGACAATTTCTTACGTGTTATCTATAAGCTTGAAAGTGGGTTTGGTTTTCCCACATGTTGGTCACTTTTACGAGAATTTTTTTGTGCTCATTACCAATAAGTTGATTCAGAAGTGGCGTTAAAGTAATATAAGAGGCTACAGAGGGGTCGTACACTTGAATTAGGAGAAGTTATGACTATTAGGAATGTCTTCCAATACTATTTACACAATCAAAGCCCAAATGGTCGACAAGTAAATGATCCCATTAATCAGTTAAACAAATTTAGTGTGCCTTCAGCTTCTGAGGCTTGGCCCTTTAATGCCACAATCATTTTGGCACAAGTTTTGACTAGGCATAAAGGGGAACCTCCTTTCTTTTTCTATGAAGTTTGTGGGATTCGATCTCATAAATAGCTTACCACAACTCCAAGTATTCTTTCTCCTTATTATTCTCCAAATTGAGCTAATTCTCCTATTGATGGTGCAGGATCATCCACAAACTCTCACACTACACTAGATCAATCACTAGATATGGACATTACTACTATTTTGGGAGAGGTTCATGCTAAAGAGAGAGTTGTTTCTGCCCCATCAAAGAAAGTCTTAATAAAGAAAAATCAGAAAAGACCCAAAATCAATGAGGGTACTCAAGATACTTGCAAAAGTGAAATCCCTAAATTAAAGTGGTGTAGACTTAAAAAGGGGTTACCCACACCACAAATTTCCTCTCCACCAATTCCAGAACTTCTTGTAGTGCCAGTAGTCCCAATGGAGCCCGCCCATTCTATAGAATCCCATGTTTAGAATGTTGATCCTCCTCTGGCTGAGGTCCTAACGAAAATGTTAACATCAAATCTACTAGAAGTTCCCTTCAGTTTTCAATCCCAACCATCCTCTTCTACAGAAGCAAATGAATTTTTTCCATGGTGCAACTTATATACATTAAGGGCATCATCATTTCCTTTATGTTCTATCTTTCAGAGTCATAATAGCATGATACCCTTCCAACTAAAAGAATCTCTCCAATCTTATCTTGTTTCGAATCTAGAATCATCTCCTCTCTTGTTAAGGACTAAGTCTACACAAGCCTTATCTGTGGAATATAGTCTATGGAGTGGGCTTCTCCAAGAAGTTAGTAACTACCATAAAACCAACACTACCAACTCAGAAGAGACAGTCAAAGCTACTAATCAAACTATAGATGGACTATGCAGGAATGAACAAATTTATAATAGTAAAATTTAACGACTTGATTCTTACATCATGGCTTAGAGGGAAAAATCCAAAGATACTTAGACTGAGTGCAACCAATTGGAAAAGAGAGTCACATTTCTGGAGAAGAGTGACTCCTCATTAAAGGAGTAGCTTAAAGCTTAAGAGCTACACCAAAAAGTTGAGCTAGATGGTCTGCGCTAGTCTAGTGAAAAAGCCTTTAGAAAATACCAAGAAGATACCACCAAAAACTTGACAAAAGCTTTGCTTGAGTTAAGATCTGATTTGGTTCTTCATAGTCAAGTGGCTTCTAACCCAATGAATCTAAGTCAGATAGACTTCAATTTCTTTAAGGATATTTCTACTGATTCTCTAAGCTTCACTGTCTACCATCCTAAAGGCAAAGATTAGAAGGACGTTCAAACAAAGTGGAAACAAATGACCGGTTTCTTTGTCACCAATACGCTTGAAACAAAATATGTCGAAGAGAATTTTGAAGATTCACTTGACTTAAGAAAGCTCTAGAGGCTGTAGAACAAATAGAAGGGGTTTCTGCTGAGCCTGTTGATCATCAATCTAGAGGAGGGAACTGGGATGTCTTTTTATTTTGTTTTGTACTTTCTTATTCCATATCAATATAATAGTTGCCAGACTTTATCAATGAATCTTTCCTTTACTTCCCACTATCTTACATATCACAAAAGTATTTTACTAACTCTTAATACAAATATCCTTCACAAAAACATAATTTTAACATACTTGAGGGACTAAGCCAAGCTCAGCTTTTTATAAACAAAAAGTAAACTCACTTATTCACCAGAGGATCGGCTAAACCAAGCTCTGATTCCAAATTGTAACATCCCCAACCAACCCAATTCACCTTGTCCGTATTTTGAGTGTTACTACACTCATTAGTTAACAATTTATCAAATAGTTAACAATTTCTAATTTCTCAAATTATTTTATTTAACACCTTACTGAATAACTTATCATCTGAAAACAAAGGAAGTATTATAAAATAACTTGTTATAACAAACTTGATACATATCTTTACAATATAGTAGTTTACTAAAGATAGGCACAGAAGGCACAATCCTAGACTAAGCCATCTTTCCACTGTATGCATAATAGCCCTCTCAACCTCTACCTCAGCATACTCCTAGCATTGTCCCTCCTGGCACAAACCCATGCTAAAAACCTGAAACGACAATGTACATAGTAAGATCAAGAGAACTTAGTATGCCTTATCATAGAATTACCTTGACGGATACTTTATTTTCTTGTAAGGTCTTTTGTGTGTCAACCATTCTTCTGAATTATTTATTTCAGTGGATGTCACTACGGTACTAGCATACCCTTACCCACCAGCTACCATGCTATTATAATACCCATATTATCCTTATCTATCTAACTAAATGTCTTTTTAGACATTTCACAAATATTTTTATCATGTATTTACTCCTCAACAGAACATATCCACAAAGCCCACCTCTAACTACTCATACTTTAACACATACACTTATTTCAAACAGTTATCCACAGACATTCATGACAGGAAAATACACATATGTTTGGTAAATACTTTCACAGAACCAAATACCAGCAAACTTACACTCAAGCCATATCTTGGTTCAATATTATATAGACACATACAATGCACTAAATTCATCGTTCAGAAGAATTCAACATTAATTGCTTTGAGAACCATAGATACTCAGAATACCCATAACTCACACTTAATATGATTTCAAAAAAGATCATTTTAATCCAATTATAACCCCCATATGGCAGATTCCAAGTAACTTTGATTCAATCATTTCATAACACAAACGACCCCAAATGACAATTTCTTAGATCCTTCAAAACTAAAAATATAACCATATCTAACATTGTCAGGTCATCATAGCTAATACCTTTATTATCATACAACTACATAGTTCTTTCCAAAAACTTATTCAATTATAAATCTTACTCAGCTCTTAACCTAAAGCATAACAATTACCTTATATCTACCAAATTGATTACAGAACAAACAAAATTTTCCCATAACTTACCATAAAGATGGATACACACAACTTACCAAACATGTCATACCCCTAACTTGTATCTATCACCAGAATAAGGTTGCGGGAATGCTACAGCAAGTTAACAAAAATAAACAGGTAGAATCATAATCATTTCAATATAATTTCTCAAATACCAGAAATAATGAAATTACAGTAATAACTTGCATTTATGAGGCTTTAATCGAGCTTAAAAGACTAAATAAATAATCTAAAACCCTTAGGGACTAATATGAAAAATATGAAAAATAGGGGACATACGGTCGTGTGGCCAGGCTTTGTGACATAGCCTAGGTCGTTTGAGTATTTGAAGTTGAGACACACAGCCGTGTCCCAGACCGTGCCTTAAATCGTGTAACTCACTGACTTGTTACACACAGTCGTGTTACAGACTGTGTGACTCATTGTCTTGTTACACATGGCGGTATTGCAGATCGTGTGCCAAACCGTTTAACTCACTGACTTGTTACACACGGTCTTGTGGCAACCCGTGTCCCAGGCTGTGTGCACCTAAATGAACCGTAAACGTCAAGTTTACCAAAAACTTATTCACAACTTCACAAAATGAACTATATTCACCTCCTACCTAGCAACCATGTAGCTATCATCACATTACAAGACAACATAGATCAAAAGATGAACTGGTTACATGCTTTATATATACATATCAAATGTGGTCATTGACATAATTGTAACACCCTAAATTTTAGGGTTAGAAGTTTTTAGGGTTTTGTGGTTAGGGTCACAGAGAAGGGTGTGCTATTGTGTTTAGTCGCGTGTTTAAGTGTCAGAATGGGCCTGCTGGTTTGGTGGTTTAGTGAGTGTTAGCATACCTCAAGGTTCTGGGTTTGAGTCTTTGGGTGCGCATTTTGGAGAGACTTTTTTTTTGTTTTTAGTTAATATTTATAATTATTTATTTTTATTTTGAATTTTATTTTTACTTTTGGGTGGATAGATGTTTTTCTTTTCGCTTGTTTTTCTTTTCTTTCTTTTGGTTCTTCTTTTTAGCAAAGTGGTGGTGTGGTGGTTTTCGAGAAGCTCCAATTTCTTGATCATCGGGTCGGTATCTAAACGTTTGTGATCACGAAACATGTGTGGATTTTGTATCTTCTTTTGTTTTATTTGCATGTTTTATTTTGACTTTATGAAAATTCGACAATGTGTGTGTGAGTGGTCGTAAACCTATTAATTCTGATGTTGTATCATTGTCGTATGCTTAGAATTTTTATGATTTGGTATGTTTTCAAACTATTGAGGGCTGGAGAGTGCTTCGTGGTTGAAAGCACACTTTTTGGGGCTATTTTAGGGTGGTTTCGTGACCACATAGGCATGTGTCGATGCACATAGCTGTGTGCTTTTGGGAATTAGGGTTTTCGGGCTAATTTGGGCACCACACGGCCGTGTGGCTGATTTGGGGATTTTTGTCGATTTTCACATGGCTGTGCCCTTTCGGCATATGGACGTGTGTGTTTAGGGATTAGGGTTTGAGTGATTTGGTTCCATATAGCCGTGTGGCTAATTTAGGGATTTAGGGATCCCATACAGGCTTGTATTTTGGACACATGGTCGTGTCTTCCCTGTACTTTATTTTAGTACTTATGGACAGAGAGTTACACGGCCAGTTCCCACGGCCATGTCTCTGGTCCACATGGGCATGTGCCTTAGTCACACGACTGTGTGCCTCTCTTCACACAGGCTTGTGCCTCTCTTCACATGGCTGTGTGCTTCTCTTCGTACAGGTGTGTGCCTCAGCCACACTGCTGTGTGCCCCTCTTCACACGGGCTTTTGACCTCCCACATAGCCTAGGCATTTCCACACGGCCAAAGCACACTAACATGTGGTTTTAAGGCACTTAATATGGTTTCGTGTGTGTTTCTGATCTAAAATTGTGTCTGTGTGTTTCAACCCTTGGCTAAGCTTTAGTAAGGGTAGTTAAGACTCCAATTTGGGCTGCAGCTTAGGTGTTAATTGTCATTTTTTTGTGAGATGTCTGACTCTGAACCCGATTAATCGGGTGAGTGTGTGTGCATATCTGTTCTATCTAATTGTCTGTTAATGTGTCATTGTTTTATGAGATTGAGTGCATACATACACTTGAATAAAGTAAAGCTTTGGGTGGGATTGCGAAGAGAAGGGAGTCTGATTCTGATCTAATCTGGCAGTTCTGCAATTTACTCGTACAGTGATTTATCACACTGTACTACTGTGCGTTAACTTTGATGCGTACTATTATCTAGTCTGCCAGTTAAAACTGCAACTTGTCTATACAGCAGATTACCGCATTGCACTGTACTACACATATGCCAGCTCAGCTGCGTATTAATATTTGAGTGGCTTAGTTCACATAAATGGTGTGTAGGGTTGGATGGGCCTACGAGTGAGTGTGTGTAAGGGTAGTTAAGACTCCAATTTGGGCTGCGGCTTAGGTGTTAATTATAATTTTTTTGTGAGATGTCTGACTCTGAACCCGGTTAATCAGGTAAGTGTGTGTGCATATTTGTTCTATCTGATTGTCTGTTAATGTGTCATTGTTTTATGAGATTGAGTGCATACATACACTTGAAAAAAGTAAAGCTTTGGGTGGGATTGCGAAGAGAAGGGAGTATGATTCTGATCTAATCTGGCAGTTCTGCAATTTACTCGTACAGTGATTTATCACACTGTACTACTGTGCGTTAACTTTGATGCGTACTATTATCCGTCCGCGCTTAAAATCGCAACTTGTCTATACAAATAGATTACCGCATTGCAATCAGCTTCGCACATATATGCGGCTTCTATTGCGTATTAATATTTGAGTGGCTTAGTTCACATAAATGGTGTGTAGGGTTGGATGGGCCTACGAGGTCCTACATGGTGTGTTTCGGTTGGATGAGCTTAAACAGCTTTTATGGGGTGTGATAGGGGGACGGAGATGTGTATTGGCTAGATGGGTGGGTTTTATCACTTGACTACATTTCATATGCATCTGTTTGTGTGTTTTGGATGCTAGACTATTTGATTGTATTCTGAACTTATGTGTGTGATTTGATGTGTTTGAGTGTTATGTTTTGTTGGGACATTAGTTCCAAGTTTTCTTTCTAACTCTATGAAAATCTGCAAGTTCGTTACACTGTTGAATTAAATTTTATGGTTCTGTTTTTAGACTCGTTTCGAACTCACACTGAGCTCGTGTAGCACACCCCTTAGTGTTTCTTCTTTCAGGTACCTTTAGAAATTCTGACGCTGGACTCAGTATGCGGAGGTCTCAGACAAACACGATTAAAAATAGAATAGCATTCCTATTCAGTTTTTGAATTGTAAAGTTTTATAAAGTTGTCGTACAAGTTCTGTTTAAACTTTTATTTGGCTATTTAATTCCGGTTATAAATTTAACTATAATTCTACTAACTGGATTTTGAACGATTTAATGTTTCAGTTCGAGGTGACAAGGTGATAACTTGTTTTGTAAAATTTACCTACGATCACTTAATGATCAATGTAACATCCGGGATTCGGTCAAACTCCTAGGCCGGGTTTAGGGTGTTACAATAACAACCTATTACATGCCATATAATCCAAAATAAACATTCAAAAACTACCAAAATTGGATGGATAGTGTGACTTGAGCGTTGATCCGGTCTTTCGTCCATAAAAAGTTATCTACAAGGAAATTCAAGTAACACAAGTAAGTTGTTTGAAGCTTAGTAAGTTCAACGGACTAAAACAATAAATCTTACCGAAGTAAATATAACAATTTAATCAATTATAATTCAACAACTAATATTTCCTATCATCCACAATTGCAAACTAATGAATCACACAATTCAATTCAATGCTCAAATAATAATTTCTAGAAAATGTATAAGTCCACAACAGAGTCAATTCAAGATACCAAGTACATATCATGCGATTCAAAGTCATTAAACAAGTTATTAATATAATAAATACGACCTGCTGAGCAACTTACAAATACGAGCACACAAGTAGTCCAACCGAAACACGCCAAACGCTCATAAGAGGTAATCCAACCAATAACATGCCAAACATTCATAAGAGCTAATCCAACCGATAACACGCCTCGGTACTAAGTGCCTAGCTCGTAGGCTATACATCTTCCCCTAAAACATGCCAGAACAGGATAGTATAATACAAGGGGCCACAAAAAATGCTAAACTTCGATATACCCTAGAAAAATATATAAAGCACGCCACATCGATCTCCACTCCAACCCCGCACAACATGCCATCATTCAGTTGTACTCTATCTTGCATTCATCCAGCCCAAGACCGAAATTCAATAAGATTTTCCAAACAACTTTACATCACCAGTAGAACAATTAATATCCACTATTTCATATTATATCATCATACAATTCATATAGATATTAAATTACAAACTGAACGAACTTACCTGGACTGAATTGTAATAGTTGTAAAAGTTTAGGTACTATTCCATAATTTTCCCTTTTCCATGTAAATCAACAATCTTGATCTAAAATGTAAAATTTCTCAATTATTAGTTTACATTTCATATTCTAATTTATTCTATTTATACCCTTTTTATTTTCAAAATTTACACAATTGCCCCTAACTTTTACTATTTATGTAATTTACTCCCTTAACCCAAAAATCATCAAATTAACCATTTCTACAAACTCCGCATACCAACTGAATGTTCAAGGCTTCTAAATAGTCCACAAAACACTTATTATTCACCGATTAACTATTTGATTTTGACATTTTAAAAATTTAATCCTTAAATAAAAAACTAATAAAAGTTATTTCACAAAACAACCAAATACCACAATCAGAGCTTCAAAAGCATAATTTTCATTAAAAAACAATTAAGATTCCTCAATGGAAACTTCTAAAAACTTTAGCATATTCAAAAATGAAGGTATGGGTTAGCTGGACCTAGTTGTAACGATCTCAAAAAATAAATATTACAAGAAACGGGTACCAATTTCACTTACATGCACCCCCTAATAGCCACCAACCTTCAAACTCTAGAAAATGGAGGTTTCAGCCAACAAAAAAGAAAAATGAAGAAGATTGTGAATTTTCATTATGCTTTTAAGTTATTTTTAACTTATTTACAAAATTGTAATTACCATAATTTTCTTTCAATTTTTTACTCCATCATCGTCCACTATCTATCAACAAGGTTAATTGCCTTATAAACCCTCCCTCCTTTATTAATTAATCTATTAAGTCACCTAATTACAATAATTGTTAAGTTGTGCACCTTTTACAATTTAGTTTGTTTTCTTTAATTAGCTATCTAAACATTAAAATTTCTTAACCAAATTTTAATACAAACCTAATGACTCTGTAAATATTATAAAAATAATATTTATGAGTCAACACAACGGAAATTTATAGTCCCAAAATCACTATTTCGTCACCACTAAAAAATGGGTTGTTAAAAGACATACTTGATCGACCACGCCGTAAGGACCAAATAGAATGTGTCATAAAGGCATCATACAAATAATGTTAAAAACCTAAAAATATAATTAAATTAAAATAATATGAAGAAGTGAAGTACAAAGTCTACCATATGTTCGCATGCCAATTTTGATCCTAAGTTCGATCATTACCTGAGAAGTTGAGGTAATGGGGTAAGCCTAACAAGATTAGTGTGAGACTAAACAAGCAAGTATTAAGCATTCATACAAGCAATTTCATAGAGATACAAATAGTACAATCAAACATTATCAATAGTAATTTCAAATGCACATGATCGTGACAAATACACATGTAAGATCCTACCCATACCATCCGCTACACACCCCGAGTTTCCCAAAACTCGTCTACCAACCTCCAACGTATATGAGCAGAGCTCGATGTGGTAAAACCACCAATAATCAATAATGCATTGAAACTACCAAATAATAAATAATGCGATATAATTGTCAATCCCTTCGGTACTCCAAATGCAATACATTGACTATGAATTTATACAGACTTAATATGTCGTTGGTACTCCACGAAACTACTCTGTCAACCACAAAATCCCATCCCAATGCACATGCAGTATGTCATACAAATTCACACATAATCATATTTCAATCCTTTTTAAATTTAATTTGACATGGTTAACTTGCCCTTAATAATCACATACTTTTAATAAATGGAAACAGAATTCTAACTTTCAAATTACCATTATAATGGTATCTATCAATATCATTTAACTTCAGATACTTTACGAACTTCATTGTACATAAATAGCAACCTTCTCAATATATATCATAGCAAATTCCTCATGCATTTAAATCATGCATAAACTTAATATTTCAATAATTCATACCATTCAATCAAACATTCTCATATCACATAATACAATTATACATAAAAATCTCAATGACACATTCATATTGTCAAACTAGCAATTTTGCCAACACATTAATCTTTTAGGGCTCGAAACGTACCTGGTTTGGCCTTTCACAAAACTAATATTTTGGCTATTAAGCCAATCCAATCAGCAAGCTAATTTATCAAATATAATATGAAAATTATCAATATTAAATAAATTTACAAGTTTAGGACCCACACCTTCTTTTTCGCTTTCTCCCACCATACTAGTGAAACTTTGAATTTTCCTTAATAAACCTTTATACGATCCTAAACCAAAAATCAATTCAATCAATTTATCTTTTAACCAGCCCTCAATTACCTACTTATGGGTTCAAATCAATCATTGAATTTATAATTATTTTACGAATTCAAACTGGTTAGATTCCTTCGACTTTACGACTGATTTGGGACATTCGGGTCAGCACCTAATTCAATAATATACTAGAAAATTAGTAGCTAATATAACACCCAACCCATATCCATCGCTAGAATAGGGTTACGAAGCATTATCAAAATTATTTCATAAATAATCATACATTTCACATACAATTTCAATTTCCAAACATAAATCATTAAAAAATCAATCACATTGTCCCTAATATGAGCCTATGAGGCCCAAATCATGCATTAGAAGTGGTTTCAGTACTAAACTGATAACTCAAGAAATTTTTAGAAAACTTAGAATGTAACACCCCTAACCCGTATCTGTCGCCGGACTAGGGTTAAGAGGCATTACTAGACATATTAGAAAAATTCTCATTCCTTTCATAATCAACATAGCATCAAAGTCATACATAATTATAGAGTCCCTTACGTAGGTCAACGAGACCTTAAACATGCTTTAGAAAGGGGTCGGGACTAAATCGATCTCATACAAAATTTTTCAAAACTTAAACATTTTTCTAAGTTATAAAGGTCACACGCCCGTGTGAGTAGGCCGTGTACCTCACACGGCATTAGACACGTCTGTGTGTCTAGGCCGTGGCAAAATAGGGCATGCATACTGACTTGTTCACACGGCCACAAGACACGCTCGTGTACCAGGCCATGTGAAAATTTGGGAGGTTACTGACTTGGGTCACACGGCTAACCACACACCCATATGCCAGCCCGTGTGCCACACACAGCCGTTAGACATGCCTGTATGTCTAGGCCGTGTCAAAACTGTAGGGTATACTAACTTTAAATCTTAGGGTACCCCAAGGGACACACAGCCGTGTAACAGAACCGTGTGTCATACACAGTTGAGACACATGCCCGTGTGGACAAAAATAGGCTATTTGGAAAGCCAAATTTCCACCCATTTTGAACCATCCCTACAAGCATCAAACTGAAACATTTTGTAAAAAATTTTCAACCAAAACATACACCATTCATGACATATCATTATCAACAAATTTCATGCTTGTAATCCACACCAAATCATGCCAAATCCTAAGCCAAAAATCACACCAAAATATATGATTCATAATATCAATTTACTTCATTCATCCTCATGCCAAAATATTACCAAATTCCAAAATATGCACATACCAAAACTTACCAAAATTGACCATTTCATTTGGTCATTCAGGAGTGAATCAAAACATACCATTTTTGAACACAAAACATATACCAAAATTCATTCATAATCTCATCCACAACCAAGCCATATCACATGGCTAGACATACACATTACAAAACACATTCAAATACTTCTACCCTATACATGCCATACTTCAATATCCACATTTTAAAAAGGTACCAAAATAGAGTTCAATAGTGTGGTGATGATACTCGACAATATTTGAGCTCCAATAGCTTCAATATCTAAAAAAAACCAATGCAAACACACACAAAGTAAGCTTTCAAAAGCTTAGTAAGCCATATACAAATAAACTCATCACATAACACATTTCCAAACCATTTCATTCATGTAGCTCATGGCAAAACATAACCACATATCCATAATTCTCACATAACTTAATTTTCATAATTCAACTACATATGCACATCTCATTCTCAAATAACTCATACATATTTCATAGGTCCACATATATACATATGCTTACCTTTCATTCATATTCTCAATATACACTTCAAACGTACCTGAATCGGATACATGTTCTCATAGTCATTAATTTCTCAGAATCCCCGTTGAATCATTCGGAATCAATAAGGATACTCGAATAGCTTGAAAAACTCATACAATGCCAACGTCCCAGACGTGGTCTTACATGTAATCAAATATCGATACCACTGTCCCAAACAAGGTCTTACACAAAATCAAATGCGATGCCAATGTCCCAGACATGGTCTTACACGTAAATCTCAAATCGGTGCCAACATCCCAGACGTGGTCTTACACAAAAACACATATTAGATCCTATGTCATGACATATGTATCCTATTCCTATGGCTCATACGAGGCTTTTCGGATGTCGAAACATTGTCGATGCTTTCACAATTTCACATATTCATCTTCCAAAGTCATTCATTACATTTCAATAGCATATAATCATAAATAAATCGATTCAAACGCATTTATTTGTATATTGACTTACCTCGTACGGATTCAAACAGACGAAATCGACTACTCGACGACTTTCGACTTTCCCCGATCTAATTCTGTTTTCTTTGGTTCTTGAACTATATAAATTCAAATTTGACTTATTCAATCTCACATTCATTCAAATCAATCCAAAAACACATATTTAGGGAATTTTACAAATTAGCCCTCACATTTTCACATTTTAACACTTTAGTCCCTAATTCACAAAATCACAAAATACACAAAATTTCCTTTTTCACATACTTGGCCGAATATTCATAGTGTTCATATAATCCCACTTATTTCATTTATTTCATATTTTAGTCCCTCAAAAACTCATTTTTACAATTTATCCCAAATTACTCAAATTCATCCAAAAATTCAAAGACAAAACATATTAACCCAACATCAAGCTTCTGTATACTATCATCAAACTTCATAAAACTCATAATTTCATCAATGGCATATCTTAAAATCATAATCAAATTCAGAAATTGAGGCATGGGCTTAGTAAAACACAAAGCAACGATCACAAAAATGTAGAAATTATCGAAAACGGATCAAAAACCATACCTTAATCACCAATATCAATAGTCGAACCCTAAAAGCTCTTGTTCTTTCTTTTCCTTTTTGATTGTTGGCAATAGATGAACACAAAATGGCCTTATTTCATGTTTTGTTTAATTAAATCAACATTATTAATTAGTTTACCATTTTGCCCTTACATTAAAACATTAATAAACCATTATATAATGTCCAACTAAGTCATTTAATGCATTCCATGGTCAAATAACCACATAAGGACCTCACAATTAATAAGCCATAACAAATAGGCACTTTTAACAATTAGCTAGCCACTTTTACCTTTTATGCGATTAGGTTCTTTTTGCAAATTAAACACACAAATAGTAAAATTTTCATACGGAATTTTCATAGATATCAATTCACATATAATAAGCACAGAAAATAATATTAAAATATTTTTCTAACTCGATTTTGTGGTCCCGAAACCACTATTCTGACTAGGGTCTAAACCGGGCTGTTATATAGAAAAAATTTTAAAATACAGGGGACACACGCCCGTGTGGCCAGATCGTGTGCCTCACACAGCCAAAGACATGCTCGTATCACAGGCCGTGTAGACATTCAGAATGGGATCACATGGTCGTGTCTCAACCCGTGTCCAACCCCGTGTAACTCTCTGACTTGGGTCACACGGCCAACTGCACGCTCGTTTAACCAGCCCGTGTGCCCTTTGAAATGGCCTCACACGTCCGTGTGCTAGGCCATTCCAAAACTGTAGGGTATACTGACTTATGCCACACGACCAAGTCACATGCCTATGTGCTGAGCCATGTGGAGCATACTAACTTGGTTTCTAATTAAACACCAGGGGACACACGGCTGTGTCACCTAACCGTGTGTCACACACGGCTGAGACACACGCTTGTATCTCTACCCGTGTGGACAAAAATAGGCTATTTACCAAGCCATCTTACTCACCCAAATTTGCCTTCATCTACACAAATCAAATGGCATATAACATAGTATAAATAGGTATTCCAACCAGTCTCAATCAAGCCTAAAATCATGCTATACCAATATTAACATCCACAAAACACAATTATCACAATTAACCATTCAATTTCATACCTATTACAGATTAACAAATCATCTATGTAGTCACTTTCAATTATGCATCACTTCACCTAAAACCACAAGCATATCAATCTCAAATTTTAACCATTTGGTACTCCAAATACCAACTCACAATAAAAATTTATATAGAAATTATACACAACATATCAAAAGACCATTTGCACACATATATATACATCACCAAACATGCCAAAATAAGCTAAATTACATGGCTATACACATAACCAAGCATTCATCATTTACAAGCCAAATCAAATGGCTAAATCCATTACCAAACTATAGACCAAATTAATCATAACTCCTATACATGCCATATAACCAAATACATAAGTTCAAAAGTACCAAAATGATAGCTTGATAATGTGATGAGATCTCTGACAACTCCTAAATCTTAACAGACTTTGATAATTACTATAAAACATGGAAAAGTAAACAAAGTAAGCTATAAAGCTTATTAATCTCATATACTTAAAGTAAAACTTACCATATATACACAATTTAAGCAATTAAGATATCATAACATAACTCATATTGATCCGCAAAAATATCACATATTCATTCACAAGGTTAGATATGAATTTCACAAGTTTCTTCGATTCAATGCTTGTATGGTTCATGTACATACTTGTACTAATTCGTATCAATCTCATACTCATCCATATCCTTGATATGCCTGTTAAACCATTTGGAATAATATCGAATACTCGGGAATCTCGCACCCTAACTGCCAATACATAGCCACTATCTCAATCACATATCACATATAATGCTCACTATCGAGCCATTAACGGGTCTGCTCACACAAGCTGAAGGTCATAACGTAGCTACACGGTGATGCTCACACAAGCTGACGAGAATCCACAACACATGCTGGATAACTCAGCCACCAGTAGGACGTACGGACCAGCACCCAAATACATAACCCCTAATGACATGTCATTCGTATCCTAATCTATTTCTAAGGTTCTACCGGGATTTCAAATTGTCAAATCTTCATCGAACATATCCGTAAGGTCATATTCACAATTATTTCAATAATAAAGCATTTAAAACACAATTATATTAATGTTCATTAACATACGAACTTACCTCGATTCACAAAAACGACAAAATGGATCGACTAGTCCAATACTTTGTTTTTCCCTCGATCTAGATCCGAACTTTATTTTTCTTGATCTATATAATATCAAATTTAACTTATTAAATTATCATTCAATTCAATTTAGCCCAAAAATCACATTATGGCAAAATTACACTTTTGCCCCATATATTTCAACATCTTTACAATTTAGTCCTTAGTTCATAAAAATACAAATTCATGCAACTAAGTCCCTACCCATGCTAAAAAATTTTCCTTATTATCATATCAGGCCATATTTTTCATTATTTAACACATTTACCACATAATTTTCATTTTTCACAAATAAATCCCTAATTTGCAATTGCACCCAAAATCACTTAACAAATGTTGTTTATTTAACAACAACCATTCATTTTCTATCATCAAACATCAAAATGCACACATATTCATCAATGGTAAAAACCCTCAACTTTTAACAGTTTTGCAAATTAGTCCATGGGCTAGCTAGATTAAGTTACGACTCCGAAAACATAGAAATCTTTAAAAATGGGACAAAAATCATACCAATTTGACAAGGATGAATATGGCCAAAGCTTTAAGCTCAAAATGGCTAGGTTTTCTTCTACATTCGATGGAGATAGAAAAATAAAGATGAAAACTTTGTTTTGGTTTTATTTAATTAAGCATTATTTGTTAATTTTCTAAATTAACCTTTAAAACACTTACTAATTACACAAAATACCAAGCCATTATGATTCACTAACTCATAAATGGGCTAATTACCACTTAAGTACCTCCACATTAAAGTTCTATAGCTATTAGACACCTTTAGCTAATAGAACACAAGTTTTGCATTTTACGTGATTTAGTCCTTTTTATCGAATTGAACATTCAAACGATAAAATTTCTTAACGAAATTTTCACACATTCATATTATCATGCTATAGAAATTAAAATAAATAATAAAATAAATATTTCAACCTCAGATTTGTGATCCTGAAACCACTATTTTGATTTGGCTAAAAACGAATTGTTACAGCTAATAATGATTAAATTCCTTCATCTAATCAATCCGTAACCTTTACCCAACAACTTAATTGCACTTATGCTTCCCAATTTGTGAGTTTTGAATGTCCAATCGACCAAGAACATTTTTCCCTAATTAATATGGGTTTAATAGCTAATTATGAGGGTTCAAGGACTCAAATTAAGGCTGAAATTAAATGGACAAAATTCAAGAAACAAAATAGCCCCCTTTTCCCACACCTAGGCACATGCACCACCACCCATGGTGGCTAGAATTGGGGCTGAATTTTAAAACAATTTGAGATCTAATTAAAAGCTATAAAAATACCTTTTAAAAACATTTAAAATCCCAAAATTCTAGATCTGGAAATTTAGGTTTTTAAATTGCAAGATTACCCACAAAATTAAAAGAAAAAGAGATCTTACACAAGCTAATGGAGACGGGTGGCAATGGCACTTTCTCAGCAAGGTTAGAGTTGATCTTAAAGGCTCAAGATTTCAATTTTGAGGCTGTTCTAATTAAAGAAAAATGGCAGCAAGATAGGGATGGAGATAGTGCTCAATTTTGAAGACAACAGAAAGAAAAATCAAAGGTGAACGGTGATGATAGGTAATGCGCCAACAATAGTCGGAGAAGGAGAAGAGAAAAAAAATAAAGATCAAGAGAGGGAGAGGAGGTTAGGGACAACTAAGGTAGAAGAAAAAAGAGTTAGAGGCTAATTATTTTGAGTAAAAATTGTATTTATACCTAGGTTTACTAGGCTTGGGCGACAAGACATTAAAAATAATGGAATTTTTACAAAAAAAATATTTATTTTGTAAAAGATGAGACTTGAACTTGGGAACTGCAACTAACTTTCAAGCTTTCAAATTTAATGATTAACCATTGGGTCAATTCTCTACTTATGATATTTTTCTACATTTTTATTAAGTTAAATTTTGGGATGTTACAATACACCAATTGACCATATCAAAATTAACCACTTCTAGCATTAATTATCCATATAATCATATAATATACAAAATTGACTCACAACCTAGGTACATCCCATATATCAAAACAAAAAGGGGCTATACAAACATTGTTGAGTTGAGGACCAATGGTTAGATGTTGAATCACACTTCGAAACTTTAATATTTATATAAACTTGTGCACGGAGTAAACAAATCGTATTCTGAGTGATAAAGCTCAGTGGTACATCCATGATTCATGTCAATATAACATAAGTATTAATCAAATGCATTTAACCAATTCAAGTTCAAGCTTTAGTCATATCACATACACATCAATACCAAAAGCTTCCAATATCATATAAAATATGCATAAACCATTTTGTACATCAATTCATTTGATATTAACATTTAAACTTATCATATCATGTCATTCAACATTACAATAAAATACACAAAATCATACCATTTTTCAAGTGCCAATCCTTATACCATTTAAACATTCAAAACCATTTATGTATCAAACATGTATACCTTTGACATTAAGCTATTCAATTTTCATGTTCAATAAATACCATTTAACCATTTAACTTACCATTTGAATCTCTTTCTGGAGTCTATTGACTCATTTGTATTCAATTTAGCCCTCAGAGCTCAACTCTAAATGGATCACATTATCTTTTATATACTTTCTTATCGTGAATTACATATATGCACTCATATGGTTCCATATTATCACATCATTTCATATACTATTATCAATTCACAATTTTATACCATTTCAATTCAAATCATACATTATAATAGTTTACCAAAATTTAGTTTATTTCATTTACCGTTTTCTAGTTTTGATTTCAATGTTTCGCCAATTCAAACCCTAGTAAAATAGACTTGGATACATAGGTGAACTACACCACACCAAGAGAGCTCATATAAGCAAAACTACACCACACTAAAGCACCAAAGTGCCAGGCTCATATGCATCAAATGCATATTCATAAGCAAATATATCCCTCCACCACATCAAGGTCTTCATAGAGACAAATAATACTCAATGATGTGCAACAAATGTTGGATCTCAATATAATCTGTCATAATTTCCATATCATCAAATATATCGTACAAGCGCGCATAAGACCCTATTAACATGTCAATCGTATCCTAACATTTTACTAAGTTCACATTGGCATTATATATTCATACTTTCATTATTAAACCATGTAATCATTTACATTTACCTATCATACCCTGTAAATGGTCACATTTATATTTTTCATACCTTATACACTGTACTACCACATAACAATCATTTATCTCATTTCATTTCAATACAATCTAATTAATATATAACTTCAAATTCAATTTCAAAATCACTTTTCAATTCATCATCTGCACAAAATATCTCATATCATATAGCATGTTTCAATCTATTATTATTTTACAAATAATACTACTTTACATTTTATTCAATTTAGTCCACTATCTTGATAACCAATATCAATCACAACAAATCAATTCATATGATCATTATTAACTCACCTTGATACTCAATCATGAAATATAAAATGAATATGCAAACAAATAAATTGATTTTGGACCATAAAAGTACAAACCAAAATCTCGTGTCATTGTCGATGACTCTCGCTTTTCCTTTCCCTCTCAAGAGCCTGGCAGCATCTTTCACTACGATAGATAATTCAATAAATAAAACAATATCAGATTTCATTCAATCCATAACCAAATACAAAGTCACACATATTTTTCAATTTAGTCCCTAAACTCAAGATAAGCATAGCTTTCTATATTTAGCTTTGGATCAAAATCTGATTTCACATTCTTTCATTAGGGACCTTATACTTCTATTCCTAGAATAATTTCATGAAATTTTTTTAATTTATTCAATTTGGTCCCGAATGTAACAAAGTTAACTATTAAGCTTTTTAAGCTTTACAATCTAGTCTTTTTCATGACCTAAGCTTAATATCTATCAAATTTCAGCCTAATTCATCAATTTATCCACAATGGAAACTTGTTTAAAATTTAACAATTGATCAAATTGGTAAATGGGTGTCAATCAAGCTCTCATGAGCATAAATCCAAAAATAATTCATGAATTTAGCTTCGTTACCTTGAAGTTTGCCTTGGTCGAATCTATGATTCAATAATGGAGTTCTCTTTTTTTTTCTTTTGGTGGTGGAAGAAGATGAGTTCTCATCTTTAATTTCATTAAGTCACTATATATATATATATATATATATATATATATATATATATATATATTATAATTAACCTTAAGTAATTAGATTAATTAATGTTTATTATATTATTCTAATTATTAATTCAAACTAAATGGCATAATCATTATCATCCACCAACCGCATAAAATAATGGTTTACTAACCATTTAGGCAATTTGAATAAATTTCATCTAGGTCCCTAAGACTTTTCTTAATTAAAACTCTATAGCAGAATGGATTTTTATAATTAAATATCTAAGCTTTAATTAACTATTTTTTGGCTAAATTACTTAACCAAAATTTATTATATTTTTATACTAATTTTGTAAATAATCACTTTTTATATTTATGGGATCGATTTACGAAA
This sequence comes from Gossypium longicalyx, assembly GCA_025698465.1. Classification (NCBI taxonomy): domain Eukaryota; kingdom Viridiplantae; phylum Streptophyta; class Magnoliopsida; order Malvales; family Malvaceae; genus Gossypium; species Gossypium longicalyx. The sequence continues at coordinate 24,137,239 of CM046998.1, read as the reverse complement.
ATGAGGTTCCGACACCACTAAAATTCGAGTCGTTAAACTTGCACCAATGAAGAGACATCCAACCCTGGACATGAAACCATAATTAGGGTTGATAATGAATAGGAAGTTAAAACTAATGATGACTGTATTATTTTTTGAACCGAAGGTCATTCCTACAAAACTAAAAGCGAGTGATTTTGCCAGTGAAGATTCAAAAACTGCTAGAGGAACCCAACCAGATTTTACGTGATATGAACTTCCACCCCCACATGCTTAATGTCTACATTGATGATAAAGATTGGTTAGAATTTTCATAGAATACTGGGCCATACAAGTTCTTCTACAAATTTTAGTGATTTACAAGTTGGAATGGATATTTCCTCCAAAGATGCTATTGCTGTTGCGGTGAAGTAGTGTAACACCCTAAAATATGGCCTAGTCGGAATAATGGTTTTGAGACCATAAATTTGATGTTAAAATATTTATATTATGACCATTATGAGATTTAGAATATAATAATATGCATATGGTAAAGTTTCATGAGGAAATTTTAAGGATAAAATGTCCAACTAGAAAAAAAGGACTAAATTGAATAAGATGCAAAATTTGGGTTTTAGGTGTAATTTGCATGAAATTGTTTTGGAATGTGAATTATAAGGTCTTAAAGAGAAATTTTCCCAAATTTTAAATTTTTGGAGAAATATGGATACCCATGGAAATTTTTGTAAGTTTAGTGAACAAGGGCATTTTGGTCATTTGGTTATTAAATGAATTAAAAAGGGAAAAGGAGCTAAAAATCAGCTCATCTTCCTCATGTTGCTGTCGAAACTTCAAGGGTGCCATAGCTAGGGTTTCTTCAACTTTCAAACTTGATAGTAAGTCAATCCTATCCCCGTTTTTAATGCTCTCTGTATTTTTGACATCCTTACAACTAGCTCTCTTCATTTCTACCCATATCTCAGCTAGGGTTTATTTTTAGAAAATTACCCATGCATGAGTTAGATGTATTTTGATGAATTATGGAATAATATGATAGTTTAAGGTATGGAGAACAACTTTTGTTAAGTGATTTTGCATAGAAACCCTAAAAAGGACCTATTTGTAAAAGTTGAGAAAATGGGTAGAAAAGTGTGAAATGAAGAAAAATATGGGCTGCTATAAGTACAAGAAGCATTTGGCTAGACTTGGGTAACCAAGAAATCACTTGCAATTCATCATACGAGTTTAGGGACTAAATTACGAATAAGTGAAAGTTTAGGGGTAAAATGTAATTCTGTCAAAGAATGAATTTAGGGTCGATTTGAGTAATGTATGAAGTTAATGAGCTAAATTTATTATTATAGATCAAGAAAGGTGAGAACCTAATCTTGATAAGGCAAGAACAAAGCGTTCGAGGCTTAGGCACTATACCGAATATTTTGTACCGAGGTAAGTACACGTGCAAATAAATACTTTAATTGATGTTTTAAATGTTCAAATAATATTTAGATAAATAATATGTTATTTGGTTACTTTGTTGTTATAATATATTTTGATGTTTTATGCTTATGTTACAAGTGTTGCCATGTTAGCATTTGTGTATGATAATGTCATATGTTATGAGGACAATATTCTGAGAATGTTTGACAAAGAGACAAAGGTCCGAAAATCCCATTTGAACTTAGGAATAGGTAAGGATACAAGTGACATGTCACTAGGATAGCTAAGTATGTATGAGCTCATTTGATGGCATGATACATGCTAGGTCCGGGAGCTTATGTAGCCCCGTTGAGAGGCGTGATTATGTGATGCATGCTAGGTCTGGGTGCTCTCAGGTAGCCTTGTTGAGGGGTGTGCTATGTTATGTTATGGCACTTCGGTGCATATGTATCCGAGTATCCTGTTCATTATTCCAAACGTTCAATAGGTAATGCACATGTAGTTTGAATGTGAGCTAGGTAAAGTATATATGTATGCATGGAAGTAAAAAGGTACGTGCTTAAACTTGTGTACTCTTACGACCACTATGGTTAATGGCAATGCATGTTTTTATGTAATATCTCTGGAAATATAAATCATACGTTTTGATGGAAACTTTGAAATAGTGACAAAGATATAAATAATATTCTAAGGTGTAAATAAGATTTACTTTATTTGTATATGTACTTACTAAGCTTTATAGCTTTCCCTTACCTTTTTCTATCCCTTTTAGATTCGTCAAGCTAACTCGAAGAATCGAGTACGTCGGAGCTCGAGTCACACCATCAACTAAACTTTGGGTATAATGCATTTGATTATTTTGAATCATGGCATCTATAGGTGATTATTATTTTGTATGTGTCATGTGTCCAGTTCAAAGTATTGGTGCCCTATTTGGAATGATCATTTTGTATATGGCTAAGTGAGTTGGTCCATGTAACCTTTTGATATGTCTTCCTATGATGTTTCTATTATATGCATGTTAAATTGTATATGTGCTTGTGATATGGGTTAAATGGAAGAATGATATACATGTTGGAGTGTATGAGAGACCTTGGGTGACTAATGGCTTGGAAAATAGCCTCCAAATGGTCCACATGGATGGACACACTAGTAGGTGTCTAGTCTGTGTGTGACACACGGGCGTGTTGTTCACCTGTGTGTCCCCGCTTCCCAAAATTTTTACGTTGCATGCTTTGTAGTGTCTACACGGGTTGGAGACACGACCGTGTGTCTCAATCGTGTGGAGTACATGGCCTAATCACACGGGCGTGTGCCTTGGCCATGTGCCCCAAAATTAATGATGACATCATAAATAGAATGTTCAGGTTTTCAGACAGGGGCGATGACATGGGCATGTCTAGGTCGTGTGGGAGGACACGGGCCAAGGACACGGGCGTGTGTCCAGGCCGTGTGAAAACCACTGCACCTTGATCGGAAAAATAATAAAATTTACACGGGCTAGGGACACGACAGTGTCCTAAAGCCCATGGGCATGTGATATGCCTTCACACGGGCGTGTGAGGCCAAAATGCAAAAATTTTCTTAAGTTTTTCATATATTCTCGGTTCAGTTTGGGTCCACTTCAAAGGTATGTTTGGGCCTCGTAAACCCATATAAGGGACAAAATAATAAGAATAGAAACTTCATACTTGAAATTTGAGTTGGATGTTTATAAGTCCGTCCGGTAATGCCTTGTACCTTATCCCAGTCTCGGGTACGGGTAAGGGGTGTTACATTTATTGGTATCAGAGTTATAGTTTAGTCGATTCTTGGACTATGTAGCATGTGTGTGAGTTTAGCTATACATGCCATGAATAAAATTATGATAGTGTGACAACTCCTGATGATATAAATTGTATTTTTCATATAGTATGGATCCCGATCGAGCTGCGGCCGACGATGTTGGGAGTAATGCACCAGCCCCTGCTCTAGGGGTAGTGCCAGAGGAGGATAGACCCGATATAGTTAGCCAATGAGGCGAGGCAAGAGAGGCTTTCCCCCAAATGATGAATAACTGGTATACCGAGTTTATGAGAGCGAACCCTAATGCTCAAGCCCCACCTCCTCCACCCCTTTGAACCCTCAACCTGTGCTGATGATGCCTCGAAATATGAACTTTATGAGATTTTCTAGGACCTCCGTAGATAAGATTAGAAAATAGAGAGCCGAGGAATTTAGAGCAAATACCAATGACAATGCTGAGAGAGCCGAGTTTTGGCTCGAGAATTCGATCTGAGTATTTGAGGAACTATCTTGCACACCCGATGAGTGCCTTAAGTGTGCCATTTCTTTATTGAGGAACGATACTTATCATTGGTGGAAGACTTTGATCTCGGTAGTACCAAAAGAGGCTGTCACTTGGGAGTTCTTTCAGGAGGAATTCTGAAAGAAGTATATTAGCGAAAGGTTTATTGATCAGAAATGAAAGGAATTTCTCGAGCTTAAGTAGGGACGTATGTAAGTGATAGAGTACGAGCAAGAATTTGTTCGATTAAGTAAGTATGCTCGTGAGTGTGTGCCAATTGAGGCAAAGATGTATCAGAGGTTCGAAGATGGACTCAATGAGGACATTAAAGTATTGGTTGGCATCCTTGAACTTAAAGAGTTCATTGTACTTATTGAACGGGCATGTAAGGCTGAAGAATTAACAAAAGAAAAAAAAAAGTCGAGTCAGAGGTTAGAGACGTTAGAAAGAGAATGATGAGTAGATCAGCTCCGACACAATCGAAGAAATCAAGAGATTCACCTTCTCATTCTTATGCATCGACAGGACGCTCCTATGGAAATTGTAAGAAGCAAGGTTCGAGTTTTAAGACTCAATCTACATCTATAGCTAGTATAGGTGATACTAAGTCTCGTCAATTCGAGTGCCAACACTGCGGGAAGCGTCATCTGGGTCCGTGTAGGAGAAATGAGGGGACGTGTTTTGGATGTGGTTCTCCAGATCATTTTGTTAAGGATTGCCCCGAGCTGGTTGAGAAACCTCAGACTGTGAGACAGAGTGGTTCAGCTCCTAGAGGGAGGCCCTTGAAGAATATCAGTGGTGGAACTAGCAGCAAGAATATGACTCGAGAAACTATTGTGTAATCTGAAGCTAGGACCCCAGCTAGAGCCTATGCCATACGTGCTCGAGAGGAAGCATCTTCGCCAGATGTGATCACCGGTACATTTTCTTTCTATGATAAAGATGTTATTGCTTTAATAGATCCAGGCTCTACCTATTCGTATATATGCATGACATTTGCATCTAGCATGAATTTACCTATAGAGTCTACAGAATTTGTGATTAGGGCATCAAATCCATTAGGCAAACATGTCTTAGTAAATAAGTTATGCAAGAAATTTCCTTTGATGATTAGAGATCTTTGCTTTCTAGCCAATTTAATGTTGTTACCGTTTGATGAATTTGATGTTATTTTGGGTATGGATTGGTTGACACTCCACGGTGCTATAGTGGACTGTAAACGAAAAGTAATTGAATTGATACATGAGAGCGGTGACATCCTTCGGGTGGAGTCCGAGGAGTCTAATGGGTCACCAATTGTAATTTCTTCAATGAATGCTCGTAAATGTTTAATAAAAGGGTATGAAGCTTATTTGGCTTATGTAATGAATTCAAAGGAATCTGAATTGAAGGTTGAATTAGTACCTATCGTACGTGATTTTGTGGATGTGTTTCTGGAGGAATTTCCAGGTTTGCCCCCGGTTAAGAAGGTTGAGTTCGGTATTGAGTTGATACCAAGGACTGCACCTAGTTCGATTGCTCTATATAGAATGGCTCCAACGGAACTGGAAGAGCTAAAGTCTCAACTACAAGAATTAGTGGACAAGGGATTTGTAAAACCAAGCTTTTCACCAAGGAGTGCTCCCGTGTTGTTCATGAAGAAGAAGGATGGTTCCATGAGATTATGCATCGATTACCGCCAACTAAATAAGGTAACGATCAAGAACAAGTATCCTCTCCCAAGAATCGATGATTTGTTTGATCAGTTAAAAGGAGTAACATGGTTTTCCAAGATCGATCTGAGGTCCGGCTATTATCAACTTCGAGTTAAGGAGATAGATGTGCCTAAGACTGTTTTCAGAACTAGGTGTGGTCACTATGAATTTTTAGTTATGCCGTTTGGATTAACAAATTCCCTAGCCGTATTTATGGATTTGATGAATAGACTCTTTCAGCCTTATTTGGACAAATTTGTCGTAGTGTTTATTGACAATATTTTAACCTACTCGAGAGGTGAGGCAGAGCACGTTGAACACTTGAAGATCATTTTGCAAATTTTGAGGGACAAGCAATTGTATGCTAAGTTTAGTAAGAGTGAGTTTTGGCATCAGGAAGTTGGATTCCTAGGTCACATTGTTTCAGGCGATGGTATTCGGGTTGATCCTAGTAAGATTTTTGCCATTGTTGATTGGAAGCCTCCAAAGAATGTAGCCGAAGTTAAGAGCTTTTTAGGTTTAGCCAACTACTACTGGAGGTTCGTAAAAGGATTTTCTATGATAGCCATTCCTATGACGAGACTACTGCAAAAAGATGTTAAGTTTGAGTGGATGGAAGAGTGTCAACGAAGCTTTGAAAGGTTGAAGACGTTATTGACGGAGGCACCAGTGCTAGTACAACCTGAATCAGGAAAGGAATTTATAATTTTCAGTGATGCATCTCTGAATGGACTAGGTTATGTGCTTATGCAAGAAGGCAAAGTTGTGGTCTATGCTTTAAGACAGTTAAAGTCTCACGAGAAGAATTATCCAACACACGATCTAGAGCTAGCTGCGATTGTGTTTGCTTTGAAGATTTGGCGTCATTACTTGTTCGGTGAGAAATGCCATGTTTACAACGACCAAAAAAGTCTTAAGTATTTGATGACTCAAAAGGACTTGAATTTAAGACAGTGGGGATGGCTAGAATTGTTGAAGGATTACAAACTTGTGATTGATTATCACCCGGGAAAGGCGAACGTGGTCGCTGACGCTTTTAGCAAGAAGTCTTTGTTCACTTTAAGGGTCATGAACACTCAGATGACTTTATGCAATGATGGCTCTATATTGGCCAAATTGAGAGCTAGGCCAACTCTTCTTCAACAGATCTGTGAAGCTCAGGAAGTCAATAAAGAATTACAGGCTAAGAAAGTCCAATACGAGTCCTCCAGTGAATCTAATTTTCAGGTTGACCCCGATGGATGTTTGAGATTCAGAGGTAAAATTTGTGTTCCTAAAGATGCCGAACTGATTCGAAACATTTTTTAAGAAGCACACGATAGTCGTAAGTCAATTCACCTGGGGAGTCCAAAGATGTACCACGACTTGAAGAAAACGTATTGGTGGAATGGCATGAAAAGAGACATATCTGAATTTGTATCAAGATGTTTGATCTGTCAACAAGTCAAATCTGAACATCAAGTGCCATCTGGATTGCTTTAGCCCATTATGATTCCAGAGTGGAAATGGGATCGAGTTACTATGGATTTTGTGAAGGGACTACCAGTGACTCTGAAGAAAAAGGATGTTATTTGGGTAATAGTCAACAGATTGACTAAGTCGGCTCATTTTATATCGGTACACTCTGACTTTTCTCTTGACAAGTTTGCTGAATTGTACATCTCAGAGATTATTAGACTTTACTGTGTACCTTTGTCGATCATTTCGGATAGAGACTCGAGGTTCACATCTCAATTTTGGAAAAATTTGCAAGCGGCCTTAGGTACGAAACTAAATTTTAGTACTGCTTTCCACCCGCAAATCGATGGACAATCCGAGAGAATAATTTAGACACTTGAGGATATGCTTCGATGCTGTGTTCTTGAGTTTATAGGTAGTTGGGAAGCTTATTTGCCTTTGGTCGAGTTTGCTTACAACAACAACGACCAGACTAGTTTGAAGATGGCTCCTTACGAAGCATTGTATGGACGAAAATGTTGAACTCCCTTGTATGTGACAGAACTTAAGGAAAGCAAGATTTACGAAGTTGATTTGATTAGAGAAACCGAGGATAAGGTTAAAATGATTCAAGATTGTTTGAAAGCGACATCGGATAGAAAAAATTCGTATGCGGATTTAAAAAGGAAAGAGATCGACTACCAAGTGGGCGACAAAGTATTTTTGAAAGTGTTGCCATGGAAGAAGGTTCTAAGATTTGGTATGAAAGGCAAGCTAAGCCCTCATTTTATTGGACCTTACGAGATCACTGAGAGAATTGTGCCGGCTGCCTATCGCTTAGCTTTGCCATCAGATTTGGAAAGAATCCACAACGTGTTTCATGTGTCCATGTTACGTCGATATCGATCAGACCCTTCACATGTAATTACTCCAACTGAGGTTGAGATCCAATCGGACATGACGTATGGTGAGGAACCGGTTAAGATTTTGGCAAGACAAGTTAAGTAATTGAGGAATAAAAGTGTGGCTCTTATGAAAGTACTTTGGCACCACCATGGAGTTGAAGAGGCCACTTGGGAACCAGAGGGAACTAGGAGAAGTCAGTATCTGAATTTGTTTCCAGGTAAGACTTTCGAGGACGAAAGTCCCTTAAGGGGGGAGAATTGTAACACCCAGAAATACGGCCTAGTCAAAATAATGGTTTTGAGACCATGAATTTGACATTAAAATATTTATATTATAACCATTATGAGATTTAGAATATAAGAATATCCATGTGGTAAAGTTTTATGAGGAAACTTTAAGGATAAAGTGTCCAATTAGAAAATAAAGACTAAATTGAATAAGATCCAAACTTTGGGTTTTGGGTGTAATTTGTATGAAATTGTTTTGGAATGTGAATTAGAAGGTCTTAAAGAGCAATTTTCCCAAATTCTAAATTTTTGGACAAATATGGACACCCATGGAAATTTTTGTAAGTTTAGTGAACAAGGGCATTTTGGTCATTTGTTTATTAAATGAATTAAAAAAGGGAAAAAGAGCTAAAAATTAGCTCATCTTCCTCATGTTGCTGCCGAAACTTCAAGGGTGCCATAGCTAGGGTTTCTTCAACTTTAAAACTTGATAGTAAGTCAATCCTAGCCCCGTTTTTAATGCTCTTTGTATTTTTGACATCCTTGCAACTAGCTCTCTTCATTTCTACCCATATCTCATGCTAGGATTTATTTTTAGAAAATTACCCATGCATGAGTTAGATGAATTTTGATGGATTATGGAAGAATATGATAGTTTAAGGTATGGAGAACAACTTTTGTTAAGTGATTTTGCATGGAAACCCTAAAAATGACTTATTTGTAAAAGTTTAGAAAATGGGTAGAAAAGTGTGAAATGAAGGAAAATATGGGCTGCTATAAGTACAAGAAGCATTCGGCTAGACTTGGGTAACCAAGAAATCACTTGCATTTCATCATACAAGCTTAGGGACTAAATTAAGAATAAGTGAAAGTTTAGAGGTAAAATGGTAATTTTATCAAAGCATGAATTTAGGGTCGATTTGAGTAATGTATAAAGTTAATGAGATAAATTCATTATTATAGATCAAGAAAGACGAGAACCTAATCTTGATAAAGGCAAGAACAAAGCGTTCGAGGCTTAGGCACTATACCGAATATTTTGTACTGAGGTAAGTACACGTGTAAATAAATACTTTAATTGACGTTTTAATTGTTCAAATAATATTTAGATAAATAATATGTTATTTGGTTACTTTTTTGTTATAATATATTTTGATGTTTTATGCTTATGTTACAAGTGTTGCCATGTTAGCATTTGTGTATGATAATGTCATATGTTATGAGGACAATATTCCGAGAATGTTTGACAAAGAGACGAAAGTCTGAAAATCTCATTTGAACTTAGGGATAGGTAAGGATACAAGTGACATGTCACTAGGATAGCTAAGTATGTATGAGCTCATTTGATGGCATGATACATGCTAGGTCCAGGAGCTTATGTAGCCCCGTTGAGAGGCGTGATTATGTGATGCATGCTAGGTTCGGGTGCTCTTAGGTAGCCCTATTGAGAGGTGTGCTATGTTATGTTATGGCACTTCGGTGCATATGTATCCGAGTATCCTGTTCATTATTCCAAACGTTCAACAGGTAATGCACATGTAGTTTGAATGTGAGCTAGGTAAAGTATATATGTATGCATGGAAGTAAAAAGGTACGTGCTTAAACTTGTGTACTCTTACGACCACTATGGTTAATGGCAATGCGTGTTTTTATGTAATATCTCTGGAAATATAGATCATACGTTTTGATGGAAACTTTGAAATAGTGACAATGATATAAATAATATCCTAAGGTCTAAATAAGATTTACTTTATTTGTATGTGTACTTACTAAGCTTTATAGCTTACCCTTCCCTTTTTCTATCCCTTTTAGATTTGTCAAGCTAGCTCAAAGAATCAGGTACGTCGGAGCTCGAGTCACACTATCAACTAAACTTTGGGTATAATGCATTTGATTATTTTGAATCATGGCATGTATAGGTGATTATTATTTTGTATGTGTCATGTGTCTAGTTCAAAGTATTGGTGCCCTATTTGGAATAATCATTTTGTATATGTCCAAGTGAGTTGGTCCATATAACCTTTTGATATGTCTTCCCATGATGTTTCTATTATATGCATGTTAAATTGTATATGTGCTTGTAATATGGGTTAAATGGTAGAATGATATACATGTTAGAATGCATGAGAGACCTTGGGTGACTAATGGCTTGGAAAATAGCCTCCAAATGGTCCACATGGATGGACACACTAGTAGGTGTCTAGTCTGTGTGTGACACACGGGCGTGTTGTTCAGCTGTATGTCCCCTGCTTACCAAAATTTTTACGTAGCATGCTTTGTAGTGTCTACAAGGGTTGGAGACACGGCCGTGTGTCTCAACCGTGTGGAGTACACGGCCTAATCACACAGGCGTCTGCCTTGGCCGTGTGCCCCAGAATGAATGATGACGTCATAAACAGAATGTCCAGGTTTTCGGACACGGGCTTGTCTAGGCCGTGTGGGAGGACACGGGCGTGTGTCTAGGCCATGTGAAATCCACTGCACCTTGATCGAAAAAATAATAAAATTTACACGGGCTAGGGACATGACCGTATCATAATGCCCACGGGCGTGTGAGGCAAAAATGGAAAAATTTTCTTAAGTCCTTCATATGTTCTCGGTTCAGTCCGGGACCACTTCAAAGGTATGTTTGGGCCTTGTAAACCCATATAAGGGACAAAATAATAAGAATAGAAACTTCATACATGAAATTTGAGTTGGATGTTTGTAAGTCCGTCCGGTAATATCTCATACCTTATTCCGGTCTCGGGTACGGGTAAGGGGTGTTACAAGCAGTATAACATAAAGCATGGAGTCAATTTCTATGTTACAAAATCACAAGCCAAAAAATATGAGGTAAAGTGTGCAATGTGCGACAATAGATGTCTATGAAAAATCATTACATGTGTGAAGAATATGGGGTTCTAAACAATTAAGAAACATGACGTTCCACATACTTGTGTTGTTGGAGGTATGTCACAAGATCATCAAGAAATTGGATTCTGACATTATCTCTAACATTGCTTACCTATGGTGAAATACTTGTGTTGCTATAGGTAGTCCACAAGATTATCCGAAATTGGATTTTGACCTTATCTCTAATATTGTCTTACCTATGGTGAAAGCGAATCCAAGGATTCTCGTATTGGTTTTGATTGCTAATATTCGTAGCGAGTACGATTACATCGTGTTGTACTACAAGGCATGGGTTACAAAATAAAAGGTAATGAAAAAGATGCATAACAGTTGGGATAAATCATATAATAATTTATGGCAATGGTTACATGTAATGAATCAGTACATCCCAAGTACCGTTATTGATCTGTAAACATAACATGTATATTATGTAAATCTAACTGTCGAAGGCAAAAGAATTTTTCCTCAAATTTTTTTGGATATTCAAACCATGTATTGGTGCATTTTGGTACTGTAAGTCATTAGTCCAAATTGACAACACATTCATGTATAGGAGATATAAGCATCACTTGTTGTTGGATGTTGCACAGGACGGTAATTGAAAATCCTGCCAATAGCTTTTGCAATTGTTAAACAAGAAATCATTGATTCTTGGGACTTCTTCTTGACTAACTTGAGAAGGCATGTTGTGTTGCAACTCGATATATGCATCATTTTTGATAGGGTACTCAGAATACAAGCTGCGATTAATCGACATGGAAGCCTATGAGATTGTGCACACTATAAGTATTATATACGTCATATCGAGTCAACTTACATAAGCCAATTTCACAAGGATGACAAGTGAAAATATGTTATTAACATAGGTATGTAGTAAATATTATTTTCTATATAATTCTTTTACACGTTTGCTTTCATGGATTTATTCTTTATTTTCTTTGATAGAATAAGAGCTCATCCAACATTGATTTCATGAATTGTTGGAGAATTTGCATGCAATAAACAAATTTGGTGCTAAATACCTTGATGGGATACCCAAGGAATAATAGACTCAACTATATGATAGAGGTCCACGATAAGGGCATATGACAACGAACCTAGCGAAATGCATAAATTTTGTATTGAAAGGGATGCATTATTTGTTGGAAATGTCGATGGTCAAAGAAACATATTTCCACTTATTAGTTGTGTTTCCATAGCAGGAGGAAATATATGTTGGACAGATAAAGGGCAAAAACATTTGGTTTAAGGAAGTGAGGAAAGATATGGTAGAAAATGCAGAAAAAGCGAACTCTATGTCTGTTGTGTGTCACTCCCATCCAAATGAAATACTTCGGGTTACAGAGTTTTATAGACTCGACGAGGGTATTATCATAGGATCATATCTTGTATACCTAAAACAAAGGACCTGCGATTGTACGAGATTTCAAGCACTTTGTTTTCCATGCGCACATGCAATTGTTGCATGTGCCTTGACACATCTGGATTGCATGAGGCATGTTGATGAAGTGTACAAACTAAAACATATATATAAAGTATGGAAGCCTAAATTCTCACATATCCCAAATGATATAAGGTCGCCTATTTCGAGCACTCCATTTGAATTGTTATTGAATACTGAGTTGCATCGTAAGCCAAAAAGGTTGACTGAAATCTAGTCGAATATGCAACAGCATGAATATTCAAGAGAAAATAGACCAACTGAGGTTAAACAGTTTTTGTAAGAACCTAGGACACAGAAATAAAACATGTCCATATTTTGGGGCAACATTGAGCTGAGGATCAAATTAAAAATTTATTCATTTTTTTTATAAACATATAAAAAATTATTTTGATAAAATTTAAATAAGTAGATTATTGATATAAAAATACAATACAATACAAAAAACAATTTATTCATTTTTTAAAACATACAAAAATAAACAACCAATTTTTTGATGAACTATAAATAAGTAGATTATTGATGTGAAAATACAATACAATACAATATAAATTAAAAGTCAACAAACTAAATGATGATGTACATAACAAAATTTTAAAATAAAAAATCAACTCCATTGTTAGGTCGAATGTGTGTCACAACTTATTGGGTGTCAATTTCGAGAAGGTTTCGTCGTAATTAATTATGATTTGTTTCTATCTTTTCAAGGATGCCATTGATCCGATAGACTATTGATTAAATGTCCTAAGTTCTCTCCATCTTTTTTCATTTTTAAAATTTGTTAGATCTAGATTGGAAAATTTTCTCTCAAAAATTTCTCCATCTTTTATATTTTCTTGGCATCCAAAAACTCCATATTCCTTCAGTTTTGTAAGATAATCACTCTTTCTATAATTTTTTACTTAAACTTAGCTTGTTTTTGCTCAATAGGTACAAATTCCTGGAGGTTTTTGAATTAAAGGTAAATCTATTATTTTCTTATGTATTAAATTTTTATTAGGTGTTTTTAATTTGAATTTTCATAAATCTAAGCAAAAAACTTAAAGATTCATGGTTTTAAAGCTATCTCTTGCATGCAAAATGGTGAATGAAGAAATAAAGAGCTAAGATGTGTTTTAAAAATAATTTTTAGTAAATTTTGACAAGATTAAGTGTTTACAAATTCTATTTAATAAAATCTTTAAGTAATTGCATGAATTAAATGGTTTTCTTTTGAGAATGACGATGAACAATGACTTTCCAAAAAAATATTAATTAAAGAAATTGAGCAAAGTTAAAGATCTAAATTTATAATTAAATCTTAGTTAGGGTGTTAAGAGTTAGAAATTAAGGATTTGACTAAGTTAAAAAGAAGAAATTAAGCGAAATAGATTGTTCGAAATAAGTCGAATAAGTATGTGTGAGTGGAGAGTTGTTGTATGAACACAAAGAGATAAGTTAGATTGTTTTTGAAGGCTTAGTAATATGTATATTTTTGTGCGAAGCTGAAAGCATTGGTGGAGCCTCAACAAACCAGAATAAAGGCAAGCAATAAGTTGTATAGATCGACAAGCCGTGGTTAGCTACAGGTGAGTGCATTTGTATGTCGTGTTTTAGCACGATTTGTAAAATCTAGAGAATTGAAGTGTGGCTTGTGAACCTTAACCTTTTCCTTGTGCAAATCCTTCCAATTTTGGTTGAATTATTGAATATATACACTATGCAATTCTAATGGTGGAAAATGCATGAACTTATAATATATATACATGGACTTTATTTATATATAATATATATATTAATGGGTTTTTGTGTTGGATATATATAATATAATATACATATGCATGGTTCTCTTGTATACAATATGTATATTAATGGGTTTTGGTGTTACACATATGCGTCACATTTAGTAGGCTTCAGTTTATATAATATATATACATGTCCTTTATTATATATATAGTATAAATATGTATGGATTTTAGTGTTATATATAATATACATATACATATACATGTTTCTATTGTATAGAGAATATATATAAGAGTGGGTGTTGCGTTATATAATATATATTTGACTGGGTTGTTGTATATATATTTTATGTGTGGGTTTTATTATATAATATATATAGGTTTATAGGTTTTGTTTTTGTAACGCTCCAAAAAATCTCTTATGTATTTATTTTCATATGTTTGTGATATAATTGTGTATCTACTTAAGTGGTTAAGTGTTCTGGGTGTATATGAGAGATCCCATGTCCAAGCCTTAGCTTGGGCAAAATTTTTATTTTAAATGAATAAACCCCTATCTTTAAACAGTAGGCTTATAATTAAATGTTGGTAAAATAAGTCAAAATGGGTATGTTGGTTTGGTGGTTGAGTGGAGAGTAAATAAGCTAGAGGTTTGGAGTTAGATTCTTTGTGCAAACAAGGGATTATTTTGCTACCTGTGCCGTGTAGGAATTTTAGTTTAGCTAAAATACTGTAGCATTTGAATGAGGGTTGAATTCGGTTATTGAGGAGATTGTGGTGGACGGTTTGGGGGAGTTTGAGGGTTAGTGGGAGTGTGATGGATGGTTTTAGGAGGGAAGTTAGGGATATAGGGAGAAAGTTAAGGGATTAAGGAGGGTTACAAAAAAAACTGATCATTTCTATTCTTTTTTCGGTTTCGGCTTTGGCATTATTTTTCTCAATTTCTCCTGTTGACTGTTCTTCTTCCATGGTGCCAAATATTGTTGTGATTTTTGGCTATTTTCTTTTCCCCTCTCCTTTGTTCTTTTTATTTTTCTCTTGGTTCTATCAATTCCCTCCTTTCCTTTTTGTTGTCGATTTCTCTTGTTTCCTAACCTTCTTTTTGTTGCCGCAACTTGTCATCTCCATTGTGCTTTTGTGCGTTGGTGATAAGTTTCGTAACTGTGGTGTATTTTGGTTTATGGATTCTTGATAATCGGTCAACTCTTTCATTGATGAAGGTTAAGGGATGGAGCGATTCTGTTAGTGTTGGAGCGGTGTGGTTCTACTATTACTCTCTTGGTAGGTAAGGTGGTTGTGTTTGTGAATTAGGGGAAATCTTTTCCTTTCTTTTGGTTATGAAGAGGTAATTTATTATTAACATTGGGTCTGTCAGAATTGGTAACGGTGAATTATGGGAGTGGTGACCTGTCTTGTTCGGTTTTACAGTGGGGGTTGCTTGGTTTTGAAGGTAAGTAACGAATGGATTGAACAAATCATTGTCACTGTTTTGGTTTCGAATTAACTACGAATTAGGACTAATTGTGGGGTTTGTTTGTCGACCATCGGTGCTGGTGATCTCGGAAGTGATTTTATGTCACAACAAACCAGGTACGTAACCGTAACACTGTAAACGAAAATCAACGAAAAGCCAAAAAGTAAGGTTGTCGATGCCACACGGGCGTGTGGCCATTCGTGTGGTAGGTCGTGTGACCAAACACGGGCTTCTGATCGACGAGGCTAGCCGTGTGCGATACGCGGGCCAGACTGAATTGGGCCGTGTGGCCATACGGGTGAACCACATAGGCGTGTGGGATTATTAGGCCAGGCCAAGTGATCCACATGGCCAAGGCCATTTTGGGCCGTGTAGGCCCACACGGGAAAACATTATGGGCTTGTGGGCCCATTTTCATTATTTTATTACTAAGGTTGTACGGGTCACCCGAGTCGACTGTGGACCTAGTATAGGGTCGGTAAGCTTACTTAGACCCCTAATTGACTGAAATGACTATGTGACTGATACGATTATGCATGTTATTAAGCATGATGAAGTCCCACTGATTTGATACTGTATGCCCTAATTTTATGCATAATATTATGTTTTAGGATGCCATATATGTGTATATTGCATTGCATTGGGGTGGGGTTATATTGTTCGGAGGAAGTGTACTGGAAGACCTTGAGCCTAAATTACTGGCAACTCAACTGCAAACTACATGGAGTGTAGGGATGGGTGGGTTGATTATATCCCCACATGGAGTGTAGGGTTGGATGGAGTTGGAGTGTAGAGGCTGGTTGGGTAGGATTTGATACTGTATATCTATTACTATACTGAATATTGATACTGTGATGGGCCAAGACCCAAATGCATGACTGCTTATGTATTGTAATGGGCTAAGGCCCTCACTGAAACTGAAACCGTTACTGAAATAAGCTTAGGCCCAGACTATGATTGCATTCTGACTACTTGTTTATATAGGGATTACACACTGAGTTTCAAAAACTGACCCTTCTGATTTATTTGTATAGGTAATCCCTGGGCTAGACAGATCGGTGCAACGGAGGACTCAACGGTGGCCACACAACCTTATTTGACTCTGTTTCATACTTAATTATGATTTTAAATTTTATTTGGGAATTTTATTTTAAATATGGCCTCTATGGAGTTTTTTTTAAATTTGGGATTTTTATTAGTTAAGGATTATAATTACTAGTTTTAGGAAAACTCGAGTTTTCAAAAGAACCAAACGTTTTAACAAAATACTCATGAATACACAAACTGTTTTAAAAGCTTTCGCATAGAATAAACGTTTTGAAAGCTTTCGAATGATTAATTAACATTAGAATTAATAAGTAATAATGAAAAGTTACTGTTTTCAAACTCAAGCTACAGTTTTCAAACACACTACCATGTGACATCGCCAGATTAGGCCATAACATCCAGGCCAAGTTTGGGGTGTTACAATTTTATCTAGTACATATAAATGTATATGAGACTTTTAATGTATGCTAAAGTTGACGTGACAAAATTTACTAAATAAGTATGTATACATATATGTAATATATATAATACACATTTGTATATTGTTTTGTAATGCTTGCGAACGAAAATTAAAAAAATGTTATAATATAGATTTTTATAACATGTGAAATTTATTGATAGTGCACATTTATGCATCCATGAACCTATAAGTGAATTATGAGTTTTATGATATTGTGAGTTTTGATTATTGCAAAATTATATTATTGTGAAATACTAAGTGCGAGCCCAACAACAGTGTCAGCCAATTATATTGTGTAAATAAATGTGATTAATTAGATATGCTGGTAATGTGAACACTTGAAATCATTGGATATCATTGGCATGCCATAGCATTGTGAGTATTCACCCCTTTAATTACGTGTTGGGCATTGTGGTCGAAAGATAACATTGGAGAGATAAGGGAATGTCGAGCATAGCTCCGTGCACCGTAGATAGGGTGGTGTGTTTGGAGAGTTGAGCATACGTGCTACACTTACATGGAGATAGCGTACGACATTATGAGTTATGTGGTGTGTTTTGGAGATCCATTTATCCAATGAGCATATAAATTGACTACGTCTCATATTAATGAATTGCCAATATATCACTGTGTTGAGTATGTAATTTGTGTTATATGTGAATTGTTAAAATATGTTTAAATCCTAACATGTCTATTGTATATATTTGTGTTGTATGCATGTGTACTCATTGAACTTCTCCAAGCTCACACTCCTTACTTTACCTTGTAGATAAATAGTTCGTGAGTTAGCGAGGAGGGTGGTAAATCAGTGATCTATCATCGCAAGGCATTTTTTTAGAGTATGTGTGTTGAGCTTTTAAATTCCGAAGTGAAGGCAATGTGGGTTGTTTCAATGGTTTAGTACTAAAATTTGACTTAAACTTTTTAAATAAAATTTTCAATAGTTGTAAACGAACATTATGGATTACTTGATTTTTGGGACTTTCTTTGAACGTTATTATTGCTTGTTTGGTTGCTTATCTGGATGTTTTAATTACTTATTTAATGTGATGATAAGTAAATGAACTAACAAAGTTTTCCAGCTAAGGGAGACCGCCAAGTATTAAGGTACTACGTCTTATACCTTCTGATTGTGTGAATGTAATAATTAATTTAGAAAAGCATGCACTTAAGTCTAATTTCCTATATGAATTATTTTGCAAATGTGTGGTGTGTATAGTTGGTTGGTACGGTTCGTAAAGTTTTAAATGGAGAGTCACTTCAGTGGCTAATTTGACGTTCGAAATTGGGGTCGAATTTCCTGGTTGAGTTTGGAGCGTCACATTTAGTGGTATCAGAGTCACTCGTCGTGCCTCTTAAGCGAAGGTAGGGCAAACCTCAGTGAGGACGTTGAGTCCCTAGGGGGTAAATGTAACACCCTAGGAGAATCCAACATCGGCAAAGCATGGGAGTGTAACACCCTAGAGGGTTCCCACTCGAATGACTCCGAGCTTTGGTTGGTAAAAAATTATAGTGAGCTAAAGGAGTTGATCTGACCATTGTTGAATATTGGTTGGAGAGTGTTAAAATTATCCTTGAGTAGATGGGATGTTCGGATGAGGAGAACCTGAGCTACACCGTATTCCTACCAAACAGTGAAGCTCATCACTGGTGGAATACAGTAAAGAGAGGGACTGCTGTTAATCACTTGACTTGGGAGTTCTTTTTGGAGTCCTTCTGAAAGAAGTACTTAGGAGAGCAGTACCTGGATGCTAGAAAAGGGGAGCTTTGGGATCTGGTCCAGGGAAGTATGTACGTGGCTGAGTACGAGTCTGATTTGTACAGCTCAGCCAGTATTCTCTAGAGATGGTGTTCTTTGAGAATGAGAAGTGTAAGAGGTTTCGATTTGGTCTAAATCGGGACATTCGGGTATATCTTGTAGCATAGAGTACTGAGGCCTTCGATGATTTGGTAGAGAAGGCTAAGATAGTAGAGGAGACACTAATCAAGCCACCAGGATCGATAATATCTAATTTTGAAAAGAGGGGCTCCGATCGGGCTCTCAACCGAGCCAGACTAGATCTAGAAGGTCAGGCAAGAGAGGTCGCAATTTTTGGAAGTCTAACAGGGGTGCTCTACAGGACTCTCAATCGAGCCAGACTAGATCGTAGAGCACTGCAATAGTTCCTATAAGTGGATCGGTTGAGGTGGCAACTTGTGAACATTATGGATGTAGGCACCCGGGAGTGTGTTGGAGACTGTCGGGGACGTGCCTACGTTGTGGGTCCATAGAGCATTGATTACGAGACTGCTAAAAGAGATTTGAGTTGGCTCAGACTACTGCACCTACTAAAGGCCAAGGCCAAGGTCGTGGTGGTAACCGGGGACCAATGGGTTAGAGGACAGTTGCCCATACAATAGCTGCACAAGCTCAGTCTGGTGGACCTACTCGTGCAACATCCCATTTTTTAATAGTGTCAAAAATAGTGGTTTGAGGCCACCAAATTGGATGAGTAAGTTTGTAAATATTATTATTTAATATTTACAAGTCAAATGTGGTTTTAAAAAGGTTTTTGATTTGATAATTTATGTTCTATAAGTGATTTATAAAGTTCAAGTGGTAAAACCCTAAAGTCAAGTGGTTTTAGAAAATGAGGTATCGGGACCTCGTTTCAGTAAAATGAGTCGTAAATATTGTTATAAATATTTACAAAGTTTTATTAAGGTGGTATTAAAGTTTCGTTGAAAAATTTTAATGTTTTAATAGTTAATTAATTAAAAAGGACTAAATCGTAAAAGATGTAAATTTTAATGGTTATAGCATTATTTGCATCTAATGGATATAAAAGCATGAAATGAGGGCCTAAAGTAGTAATTCAACTAATTTAGAGGGTAGTGGATGAACATGGCTTGGCATTTTGGTGGAATTTGGTTGAGTTTTTAAAGGTAAAATGGTAATTAGTTAATTCAACTAAATTAAATTAAATCAAAAGGCTTTATCATCTTTTACAATCTTTCTCCACCGATTGTTAATGGCGAAAGAAGCCATTTTTGATGCGTGGAGGTTTTGGCAAGTTCAATTCTAAATTGGTATGTGATTTTAGCCTCATTTCTAATAATTTTTTTTTAGATCGTTGCGATCAGGTCCAACTAGCCCATACCTTCGATTTTGAAACTGTTAAAGATATTGAATGTTGCCATTAATAAATATATGTGAGTTTAGTTATTTAATGATGAATTCAAAATGTTGGTTGATATTTAAAAGTATTTTGCTAAGTAATTTTAATGAATTTTTTATTAGGGACTCAATTGTTAAAATAGTAAAAATATAAGATTTTTTGTGAAATTGTTGCATAAATGGGATTCATTGGATGCCATCAATATTTGGCTTTTATGAATTTTAATAAAAAAATTGGTTAATTGGCATGTTTTAGGCTTAGGGACTAAATTAAATAAAAATGAAAAGTTGAGGGTAATTTTGTAAAAATGTCAAAAATGACTAAATTGCATAAATTAATTTTTTTTACTATCTAAATTAATGAATTAAATGAAATTATTAATTTAGATCAAGATCGAGTGGAAAATCAAAGAGAATGGAAAATTACCAAATAGCTATTGTACTTTGACATTTCTACAATTTGGTCTGGTAAGTTCGTATGGTTAGAATTTAACATTAATATGAATTTTTGAGTAGATTAACATGGTACAACTTGTATATTTATTTTTAATTGTTGATAATTAATGGTAATTTGAAATTATAATATTGAATTGATTCTTGGTTTGATTTGAACGCGAGATAGATTATAGTCATGATTTGGTGTGTTAAGGGGGATTGGAGTGTAGATGGTTGTGGAGTGATGTACATTCATGTTACCCGAGTAAATCGAGGTTTAGCATTTTTTGTGAACTCTTGTGTTATACTCTCTGTTTGGTGTGTTGGTTGGACTAGCTCTTATGAGCACTGGTGTGATGGTTGGATTAGCTCTTATGAGCATTGGTGTGTTGGTTGGATTAGCTCTTTTGAGCATTGATGTGTTGAAGGGATTGGCTCGTGTTAGTTTCTGGTGTGTTTTGGGTGGATTGACGATGTACTCTTATTCTTAAGTTGTTCTTTGAATAAAAAATTTCAGTAAAATAATCTATGTAATGAATTTGAAAGATTTGTTATTTATTGAATATTGATCTAAACATAAATAAATTTATCAGTTGAGATTGTAGACGATGCTTAGGTTTGTGTTAAGCTTATAGTTGCATTATGTCATGTTAGATATTAATGATATACACTGAAATGTTAAGTGGCCAAATGGAAATATGCTTATGTTCATGAAAAGGTGGTAAGATTCAAAGGTGTATTTTCTTATAAAATGGTTTACCATGTGATTGACCCCAAATGAGTTATATACATAAATGCACTAACTTGTGTATTGATGACGGTGATTAGACTTATATCAGGCTTGAGATTATGATTGATGTTTATGCTTATTTCTGGTATTATACAAATTAAATGGGTAAGAAAAGGTAATGAAATGGTAAGTTAATTATTAAAATGTGATATGATGAAAAAGGGATTGATGAGTTGAATGGTGTATTTTATATATGAGAAATTACGTATGTTATGGATGAACTTACCTATGAGGTGAATAAATATACTAACTAGTGAATTGATGTTGTTATTTAAGTTTATGCTTAGTAAATGAAATGGAAAGTAAGTAAAGGAAGTAGTTCATAGTTTGATGAAAAAGATAATGATGGTGTATAATGATTTATAAAATCCTATGATGTTAAGAATGAAATATATATACGATATTGATAGACTTACTCATTTATGGGTTGATGGTTATGTAGTTGATAAATCTTGAGGCATTGGTATATATTTATATTTAATCTATAAAGTTCATTGTTGAAATGGAATGTTATGTTTAAAGTTTATACGAGCTTACTAAGCATTCATTGCTTACGTAGTTATTTTCCTTTACATTACAGATTATTAGAAGCTCAATTGGGTTGGAAGCTCGTTGAAGATCTATCACACTATCCAGCGATTATATCGGTAGATTTGATATCTTGACCAATGTTATAATGGCATGTATAAGTAAATTGTGTTTGATGAGATGTTGTTATGTTTGGCTTGTAAAAATGGTATTTTGGTTGGTGTGCTTTTGGCATTTGATGTCTTGATGGTTGGTGTCTTTATTGCCAAATTGATGAATGGGTTAAATGGCCAAAATGGTATGTGTTGGCATGGTTGAAATGCGGTTAATTAGGTTATGTGTTGATATGAAAATTAGTTAAGGTTGTTTGGATAAAACATGACCATTTTGATGTAAAAATAAATATGAATGCTTGGTTGTGATTGAGGTGCCTAAATGACATATTGGTTGAATTGGTTGAATTGGTTGAATGGACTTATGGTATATTGAAATGATCTTATTATGCATATTTGGGCATGTTTTGGTACCTTGCTCATAGGTTCATTTGGCATGTTGGTACTTGCTGAAATTAGGAGAAAGAAAAGGCTTAATTTTGGCCTATTTCTTGTCCATATGGCCTAAGACACTGGCGTGTGTCTCATTCGTGTGTGACACACGACCAGGTGGCACGGTCGTGTGTCCCCTGTAGGTTGTTAATGGTTGCTTTTCGAAAGTTGCACGACCTAGTACACGGCTTGGCACACAGATGTGTTGCTTGGCCGTGTGACACAAGTGAGTGAGTTACAAGAGCACGGACACAGGCTGGGACACGGCCGTGTGTCCCTATTTCAAATGTTACACGTCCTGAGACACGAACGTGTGTCTCAGTCACGGTTGTGTAACCCCTGTAGTATAAATTTTTCTAACTTTTTCCTAAACTTTCTAAATGTTTTTTATTTAGTCCCGGGCCATTTCTATTGTATTTTTTTAAGGCTTCGAAGGCTCAATTAAGGGACATTATGAATGAATTTGAACGAAATTAGAAAATGTATTGCATTGATATATGAATTGAATGGTTTGCTATTTCGTTTGTTCGATAATGCTCTGTAATCCTGTTCCGACGATGGATACGGGTTAGGGGTGTTACAACTCGTGTTTATACTGTGAGTGAGCCGTAGGATCGCGAGACGACAGATGTTATTGTAGGAACGTTCATATTGCGATCCTTTTCTTTACTTTCATTAGTAGATTTGAGTTCCATTCATATTGTGATCCTTTTCTTTACTTTCATTAGTAGATTCGGGTTCCACCCATTCATATATCGTGAGTGATCTGGCTAGTGAGTTGGGGATTCTGGTAGAGACCATTAGGTAGGGTATGATAGTGACGAGTTCTTTGCGAAAGAGTGTTCTAGTTGATCAGGTCTATTAGAGGTGTCCATTGATAGTCTAGGGGTATGTTTTTCCCGTGGATTTAATGGAGTTATCGTTTCATAGGTTTGATATTATTCTCAGAATGGATTGGCTGACCGAGCATGGGGTAAAGATGGATTTTGAGACGAACTGACTTACTTTGAAGGTTGAGGATGGATTGGAAATTATGGTGTTGGGGGAGACTCTGATTCCTCTCCAATATGGTATTAGTGACCAAGGCTAATAAGTTGTTGAGTAAAGATTGCGAAGCTTGCCTAGCTTAAGTTCTCAATTCGGGTGGCAATGATCTGGGGGTTCAGGATATCTGCATCATGAGAGATCTTATTGATGTGTTTCCAAAGAAGTTACACGGTTTGCCGCCAGATCAGGAAGTTGAGCTCGCTATTGAGGTTTATCCTGGTACCGCACTAATGTCAATTGCACCTTATCACATGGCACCGAAAGAACTCAAAGAGCTAATGATCCAGTTATAAAAGTTGTTGGATCGAGGGTTTATTCGACCGAGCGTTTCGCCTTGGGGTGCACCAGTGTTGTTTGTAAAAAGAAAGATGGTACCTTGAAGTTGTGTATCAATTATCGACAGTTAAACAAGTTAATCATCAAGAACAGGTATCTGTTACCTCAGATTGATGACCTATTTGATCAATTCAGGGGAGCGACGGTGTTTTCGAAGATCGATTTGAGGTCTAGGTATTATCAACTCAAGGTGAAAAAGGTTGATATATTGAAGACTGTGTTCAGGACTCGGTATGGTCATTACAAGTTTTTGGTTATGTCATTTGGGTTGACGAATGCACCTGCAGTGTTTATGGACTTGATGAACTGAGTTTTTCAATCATATCTGGATCAGTTCGTAATTATCGTTATAGATGACATTCTCGTGTATTCCTGAACTGAGGATGACCAGGATACACACCTACGGGTTGTTCTTTAGATTCTATATGAGAAACAGTTGTATTTGAAGTTGATTAAGTGTAAGTTATCGCTTCGAGAGGTGATGTTTCTCGGTCATATGGTATATTTTGAGGGGACCTGTGTTAACCTAAAAAAGGTTGAGGCTATTCTAGAGTGGAAGCAGATAAGGAGTGTTACTGAGATCTAATTTTTTCTAGGGTTAGCTGGTTACTATCGTAGATTCGCTGAGGGGTTGTCCATCATAGTTGCACCCTTAACGAAGCTACTTCAGAAGAATGTGCCATTTGACTAAACCAAAGAGAGGCAGAAGTGCTTTGAGAAGTTTAAGACAATGTTGATTGAGGCGTCAGTGTTGGTTTAGCCAAAGTCTGGGAAAGAGTATGTGGTTTATAGTGATGCATCGTATATGGGACTTGGGTGTGTTCTGATGTAGGATAGGAAGGTGGTAGCGTATATTTCGAGGCAGTAGAGGCCACATGAGTGTAATTACCCGACCCATGATTTGCAGTTAGCCGATGTGGTCTTTGCGCTCAAGATTTGGCGTCACTATCTATATGGTGAGAGGTGTGTTATCTACATCGATCACAAGTGTCTTAAGTATCTCTTATCTCAGAAGGAGTTAAACTTGAGACAGAGGTGTTAGATTGAGCTACTAAAAGATTATGATTGTGTGATTGAGTATTATCCCGGAAAAGCGAATGTAGTTGATGATGCTTTGAGTCGAAGTCAATGGTTGAGTTGTAAGTCATGTTTCCACGATTGAGTTTAACCAGTGATGGTGGTTTGTTTCCGAACTTCAGGTTAAGCCGACTCTATCACGTCAAATTAAGGAGAGGCAGTTGGTTGATGAGTTTTTGGCGAAAAAGATTCGACGGGTTCAGGATGGTAATGATGGAGACTTTGGGTTGAATCCTGACGGTATCTTATGTTTCCGTAGGAGATTGTGTGTACCTGTTGATTTGGAGCTTAGGCACACGATTCTTACCAATGCGTATAGTAGCTCAAATACTATGCACCCCGGTAGTATCAAGATGTATCGGGATCTTCGAGAATTATATTGGTGGCCTGGATTGAAGAAGGATGTTACTAACTTTGTGGGATGATGTTCAGTATGTTAGAGGGTGAAAATAGAGCATAACATCCTTCGTGTTTGTTACAACCGATATAGATTTCGGAGTGGAAATTGGAGAGGATTACGATGGACTTTGTCTTGGGTTTGCCATTGACCCCAATGAAGAATGATTCGATTTGGGTGATTGTTGGTCGGTTCTTAAAGAGTGTCCATTTTCTCGCAGTACGTACTAATTACTCGATGGTGAGATTAGTTGAGTTGTACGTGGCAAAGATAGTTCGACTTCATGGTGTACTATTTTCAATCATTTCTGATAGAGATTTACGATTTACCTAGAGATTCTGGAGGAGCCTTTAGGGAGCTTTAGGTTTGAAGCTTGACATTAGTACGACTTATCATCCTAAGACAGATGGTCAGTCGGAACGGGTAATTTAGATACTCGAGGATATGTTGCGTAGTTTTGCTATGGAGTTTGGTGGTAATTGGGAGCGATATCTGCCTTTAGTGGAGTTCACTTACAACAACAGCTATGTAACAGTCCAATTTAGACCCTAATCGGAACGGTGGTTTCAAGACCACGAATCTGAGTTAGAAAAATATTTAAAATATTATTTTTCGTGTTTATTATATGTGAATTTGCATGTGTGAAAGTTTCGTACGAAAAGTTGATTGTTTATGTGCTTAATTTAATAAAAGGACTTAATCGCATAAATTGAAAACTTGATAGTTTAAAGCATAAGGGTTGAATTGTTAGTGGCTTTTTAATTTGGAGTATTTATGTTGAAAATAAATCATTGGAATATATGTTGGCCGGTTGTACCCTTGTCAAATATGTTTTAGTTTTTAATTATAAAAGGTTAAAAAGGTAAAATATGTAATAATAATATGTTAGTATATATGTTATATTATATGATAACTAAAATAATCTTTTCATACTTCATCACTTTATCGAATATAAACAAAACAAAAAGAAAGAACAAGAGCTAAGGTTTGGCCAATTTTAAAGCTCAATCAAGGTATGAATTTAGCTCAGTTTTTGATAATTTCTACGTTTTTGAGATCGTTGCTTCGAATACTATCCGACCCATGCAAGAATTTTTTATTTTGATGAATGTTTTCAGTTATGCCATTGATGAATATTTGTGTTTTGTGATGTTTGATGATGAAATAGTAAAGATATGTTTTAGATTAACATGTTTTGTATTGGAGTTTTTGATGATTTTGAGTAATTAAGACTAAATTGTAAAAATAATAAATTGAAGGACCAAAATGTGAAATAAATGAAATATATGGACTAGTATGAGTATAAGGAATATCCGGCCTAACTATGTTGTTGTGAGATTTTGCATATTTTGTGTTTTATGCAATAGGAACTAAATTGTAAAAAATGTGAAATATCAGGGGTAAAAGTGGAATTTCCCATTTGTGTGTTTTTGGATGAATTTGATTGAATATTTGAATTAATAAGTTTAATGTATCTTAATTTAGATCAAGAAAAGAGAAAATCGAATTTAGATCGGGGAAAAACTAAAGTTGTAGACTAGCAGATCCGTACCCATTTTTCATCGTCCGAGGTAAGTCTATAAGCAAATAGATATTGTTAATTCTAATTATGTATGAGTTAATATGCTGATTTGGAATTTATAGATTTATAGTAGAGTTAGCCAGATATGGTTAAGCATGGAAATAATGTATTTGAGTTTAATTCGATTGAGTTATAACATTTGAAAGTCCGCATGAACTATATGGAATATCTGGAAGTTTTGAGATATGAATGGTTTATGAGACAACTTTATAATAGTGATATTCGAGCTTTGAGCCTAGCAAGCCTTGTGTTGGTGAATTAAATCGGGCTTTATGTCTAACAGGCTTATTGTCGGTGTATAAAATCAAACTTTGAGTTTAGCAGGCCTTATGCTAGTGTGAGATACAGGCTTAGGCCCAGCAAGCTTTATGCCGGTGAATTATTATAAGTTTATGCCTAAAAGACTTCATGCTGATGTGGTATTTGAATACGTTAAATGAGCTAAATGACCAGGTATGAATTAACTTGTTACCTACTTAAAATAAGGTAAGTAAGTAATTTGATTATTTGTTACAAATCATGTGTGATGCAAATGAAGTATATATGTGATTATGGTATGTGTATTCGGTCTTATGATCGAATGATATGAATATTATGGATTTGGTCTTTGAATATGTGTATACAAGATCATGTATATCCGGCCATATGGATAGTTCATGTACATGATGTTATATTACAATTTTTGAGCTTGTGTATATGAATGTATGTACATTTGGTTATATATTGACATCTTGATTTTGAAGGTTAGATGATAATTAATTATTTTGATTATATTAGCATTCGGTCAAGGAGGAATTATTTTATGAAATTATATGTTATATATGTATGGAATTAAAAGCTTGAAATTAAATGTGATTACAAATGTATAAGTTGAATTATTTGATTGAAATGATTTAGTATTGAGATGATATTATGCATTAATTGTTTAATTTTCTTAAGGCTTACTAAGCTAAGTTAGCTTACTCCTTGTGTTTTCGTTTACTCTGTTTTATAGATTTTGGATTCAAGTTGCAAGCTTGGGGATCGTCAACAAAGTTCATCACACTATCCACTGCTTCAGTATTTATATAGTTGAACTTGAATTATGGCATGTATAGGTTGGAGTATGTTTAAGTCGATGAACTTAGTTTTGTATAAAGGCCATGCGGAAATGGCTAAACTTATAGTGTTAAATTCGGTTATTTTAGGTTCGATTTATGGTCACTTTGGTTTTAAAGTTACGTGCCATGTATGTGTAATATTTGTGTTAAGTACTATGTGCTTTAAAAATGGTTTGCTTGCTATGTCTAATTTCGATTTTATATGCTTCATGGATAAATTTGGTCGATTGATTGGTTTGTATTTAAGTTAAATGTAATCGTTATTTTAGATAAGCTGCATATATTATATGTGTGCATCATTAATAGGTTCGGCTATGGCATAATGTATTGAAAACATATATGTTTGTTATTTAAATTATATAATATGATTATTTATGTAAATTTGGTTGTCATGTTTGATTTAGGTGTATTATGTGAATTGTCAATAAAGGGTATATGATTATTTTCGAATTTGGTAAGTTTGACATGTTGGAACTTAGGTTCACAAATCGAAAGTTGGGTTGATAGTAAAAGTTATATGCTAATATATTTGGTTAAGCTTTGTTAGTTAAACTTATATATATATGTATAGACAATTATTTTAAGGTTGGTATATGTGTATGTAATTTCATTACTTATAATGATTTATGCATATGAATTGATAAGGTAAAATGAAGAAGAATGAAATCTTTAGTATAGAATGGTCATATATTCGGGTAATGTAATGAAATAAAAGGCCATATGAATAATGGATTTTGTATTAGTAAAACAAATGTGTATATTTATGACATAATCAATTGAGGTTCTGTATTTAGAAAATAAATTATTTCCCCTATAGTTGTTTATGAAATATTTTATATGTGTAGTAGCAATTCGGCTAAGGTAAGTGTTTTATTTTGAAAAACATGTAGTTTGATAATGTTGACTCATTGAGATTAAAATTTATAGTATTCATATATGACGTTAATACATGATTTGTTGAATTAAAGCTTAAAAGTTAGTTATGAGTTGTTCTTGTTAGGTAATCCTCGTAACCCTAATTCAGCGACGAATACGGGTTAGGGGTGTTACAAGCTACCAGTCAAGTATTCAGATGGCACTATTTGAGGCACTATATGGTAGGCGGTGTAGGACTCTTCTGTGCTGGTCTGAGCTTGATGAGAGGCTTGTTGTGGGTCCGGATTTGATTTGGGAAACTGAAGAGAAGGTGAAACTGATTAGTGATAGACTAAAAGTTGCTTTTAATAGGTAGAAGTCTTATGTAGATCTGAAACATCATGATATCGAGTTTCAGGTTGGGGATCGAGTGTTCCCTAAGGTTTCACCTTGGAAGAAACTTTTAAGATTCAGATGAAAAGGAAAGTTGAGTCCGAGATTTATTGAGCCCTGTAAGGTTATTGAGAGGATCGGACCAATAGCATATCAACTCGAGTTACTGACTGAACTTGAACGTATACACAATGTGTTCCACATGTCCATGTTGCGGAAGTACCGATCCGACCCATCGCATATTGTTCCGATAGATGAGATTGAGGTTTGACCTAGTCTTACCTTTAGTAAAGGTTTTGTGGCGTAATCACAAAACTAAATAGGCTACTTGGGAAAATCAGGATGTGATGAGACGTCAGTATCCTTATCTATATAGTTCAGGTAAATTCGAGGATGGATTTTTTTTAGAGTAGGGGAGTTGTCACATCCCAAAAACCAGGTTAGTAAAATTGGACATTAGATTATGGGTTTGAGAGAAAAATCAAATTTTGTGAAATAGGAATTAAAATAGGATAAAATAATTAAATTAGTTATTAATAGTAAAATAATAATTAAATTAAATAACTATAGTATTAATAATCGGGACATTAGTAAAAATAATAAATAATAAATAATAAAAATAACATAGACTAATTTGGAGTAGTGGTTAATGTAGTGGTTAAATGTGTAAATTAAGACTAGTTGTTAAAATAGAGCTATTAGGTGAAGGGAGAAATAGGAAAGGACTTAGAGGGTAAATAGCTCAATTTAAAAAAAAATAGTTGGCTATAAAAGCCACTTACGGCCCAAGTTCTCTCCATCTTTTTTCATTTTTAAAATTTGTTAGATCTAGATTGGAAAATTTTCTCTAAAAAATTTCTCCATCTTTTATATTTTCTAGGCATCCAAACACTCCATATTCCTTCAATTTCGCAAGAAAATCACTCTTTCCTCTCCAATTTCTCACTTAAACTTAGCTCGTTTATGCTCAATTGGTACAAATTCGTGGAGGTTTTCGAATTAAAGGTAAATCTATTATTTTCTTATGTATTAAATTTTTCTTAGGTGTTTTTAATTTGAATTTTCATAGATCTAAGCAAGAAAAGTAAAGATTCAAGGTTTTAAAGTAATATTTTGCATAAAAAATGGTGAATGAAGAAATAAAGAGCTAAGAGGTGTTTTTAAAATAATTTTTAGTATATTTTAACAAGATTAAGTGGTTTACAAATTCTATTTAATAATTTTTTTAAGTAATTGCATGAATTGAATGGTTTTCTTTTGAGAATGAAGATGAACAATGATTTTCTGAAAAAGTATTAATTAAAGAAATTGAGCAAAGTTAAATATCTAGATCTATAATTAAACCTTAGTTAGGGGGTTAAGAGGTAGAAATTAAGGATTTAATTAAGTTAAAAAGAAGAACTTAAGTGAAATAGATTGTACGAAATAAGTCGAATAAGTATGTATGAGTGGGGAGCCATTGTATGAACACAAAGAGATAAGTTAGATTGTTTTTGAATGCATAGTAATGTGTACATTTTTCTGCAAAACTAAAAACGTTGGTGGAGCCTCAACAAACCGGGATAAAGGTAAGCAAAAATTTGTCTAATTCGATGAGCCATGGTGAGCCAAAGGTGAGTTCATTTGTATGCCGTGTTTTAGCATGAATTGAGAAATCTAAAGAGTCAAAGTGTGGCTTGCAAACCTTGACTTCTTTCTTGTACAAATCCTTCCAATTTTGGATGAATCGTTAAGTATATAAACTGTGCGATTCTAATGGTGCAAATTGCATGAACTTATAATATATATACATGGGCTTTATTTTATATATAGTATATATATATTAATAGGTTTTGGTGTTAGATATATATATAATATATACATATGCATGGTTCTATTGTATATAGTATGTATATTAAAGGGTTTTTGTGTTAAACATATGCATGACATTTAGTGGGCTTCAGTTTATATAATATATAACATGGGCTTTACTATATAAATATGTATGCATTTTGGTGTATACAGAATATATATAAGCGTGGGTGTTGCGTTATATAATATATATTTTAGTGGGTTGTATATATATTGTATGCGTGGGTTTTATTATATAATATATATATATAAGTTTATAGGTTTTGTTTTATCTAGTATATATAAATGTATACGGGACTTTTAATGTATGCTAAAGTTGACATGGAAAAAGTCACTAAATAGTTATGTATATATATGTAATATATAATATATATATATATTCGTATATGATTTCGTAATGCTTGAGAAAGGAAATTTTAAAAAAATATATTACAATATGGATTTTTATAACATGTGAGTTTTATTGATAGTGCACATTTATGCATGCATGAACCCATAAGTGACTTATGAGTTTTATGATATTGCGAGTTTTGATTACTGCAAAATTATATTATTGTGAAATGCTAAGTGCAAGCTCAACAGTAGTGTAAGCCAATTATATTGTGTAATAAAATGTGATTAATTAGATATGTTGGCAATGTGAACACCTGAAACCGTTAGATAACATTGGCATGCCATAGGATTGTGAGTACTCACCCATTTTATTATATGTTGGGCATTGTGGCCTAGAGATAGCGTTAGAGAGATAAGGTAATGTCGAGTATAGCTTCATTCACTGTAGATAGTGTGGTGTGTTTAAAGAGTTTGAGCATACATGCTACAGTTACATGGAAATAGCGTACAACTCTATGAGTCATGTGGTGTATTTTGGAGATCCGTTTATCCAATTAGCATATAAATTGACTATGTTTCATATTCACGAATTGCCAACATATCATTGTGCTGAGTATGTAATTTGTGTTATATGTGAATTGCTAAAGTATGTTTGAATCCTAACATGTCCGGTGTGTATATTTGTGTTGTATGCATGTGTACTCACTGAGCTTCTCCAAGCTCACACTCCTTACTTTACCTTGCAAATAAATAGTTCATGAGTTAGCGAGAAGGGTGGTAAATAGGTGATCCATCACAAGGCATTTTTTTTATAGTATATGTGTTGAGCTTTTAAAGTCCAAAGTGAAGGCAATGTGGGCTGTTCCAAGGGTTTAGTACTAAAATTAGACTTAGACCTTTTAAATAAAATTTTCAACAGTTGTAAACGGACATTATGGACTACTTGATTTTTTGGATTTTCTTTAAATGTTAAAATTGCTTGATTGATTGCTTATCTAGATAGTTTTAATTACTTGTTTAATGTGATGATAATTAAATGAACTAACAAATTTTTGCAACTAAGTGGAACCGCCAAGTATTAAGGTACGCCTTATACCTTCTGATTGTGTGAATAAAATAATTAATTTAGAAAAGCATGCACTTAGGTCTAATTTCCTATATGAATTATTCTGCAAATGTGTGGTGTGTATGGTTGGTTGGTATGGTTTGTAAATTTTTAAATGGAGAGTCACTTCGGTGGCTAATGTGGCATTTAAAATTCAGGTCGGATCGTCCCGGTCAGGTTTGGAACATCACACTGTGATATTCTTTTATCATCATACCCATGAAGGGTTGAAAGCAAGACATTTTACCATGAAAAATCTACTTGAATTGTGGAATATTTTAAAAGAAAGATTAGCAACAGAACATAATAATTCTATCTAAACCTTGTCATGATTGGATGATCCTGAAGTTGCAATATTTTAAAACTTTGAATCAGTATAACTCTGCAATATTAAGTTCTTAATTAAAATTATGTAGGGAAATTATTATTAATGAGGACTTTTTAGAGAAAACTTTTCTAACTTTTTATGTTTCAAATGTGCTATTAAATGTAAAAGTTATAAAGTTTGTCGTATTAGATTTGCTCCATTCCCTAAAGAGAATGTAGTAATATATAAAGACATAATCATTAACATGGATGTAGTAAGCGGTTATATAATAACCATAAAAGGGATGGTCATATTAATTCTTCTCACCACCAAAAGTGGAAGACTGAAGATAAATAAGAGAAGAACAAGAATTCCCAAGAGGACCTTTTAAGAAGTGAAGATAACCTATGTTATCAATGTGGTATAAAAGGTCATTGATTGTGTACCTATAGTACGCCTAAAAATTAAGTATGAATTGCATTTTTTTTTAACTTTGACACTAATTAATTCTTCTCACCACTAGAAGTGGAGCCATAGAGATAAATAATAGAATAATAAGAGTTCCCAATAGAACCCTTCGAAGAAGAGAGACAGTTTATGAAAAGTCGTTGGTTATGTACATGTTATACACTTGAAATTTTTTTATTCAATTATTATTTCTTAAAGGAAAGAAAACATATGCCCCATAGGCAATACAACAGTACATACTATCCTTAGGGATAAGAAGCTTTTTTCTTTTGTGGTAATGAATGAAACAATCTTTGGTGGTACAAAATTAATTTAAGGCTTTAGAAGAGCTAATATATTGTTACCTTATGTTTAATGTGGTAATGGAACATGTTAACCTTTTATATTACAAAATTAATCTAATGCTTTAGAAGAGCTAATACATTGTTACCCGAAGAAAAAAAACCGATAATTAATGCACTATGTTCTAGTCAATCTCAAATAAATTATTTTGTTTTAAAAGGATATGTGTTGTAACGAATATCATATTAAGACTGTGGATGAGGAGATGATTAATTAAATCAATTATATTAGGTAAGAATTTTGTATTGGAAAACTATGACATTTTCCTCTAAGTTGGTATTATTTATATATTAGCATCGTTAAATCATATGAGATGACAAACTAGAAGTTTACATACTATTTGGATTATGTGCATAGTAAACCAAAAGTTTACTAGTCCAAATATACCAATTAGTTGGCATGACTGATTAGACCATCCTGATCAATAATTACGTGACAAAATGAGAATTTACATGAAAGTTTATTAAAGAACTTGAAGATTTTACATTCTAAAGGTTTATCAAGTGTTGCTTGTTCTCAAAGAAATTGATTTATTCAAACTTCACTAGTAAAATTTGAGATTGAATCTTTTGCATTTCTAAAAGAAACATAGGCGCATTTATCCAGCAAGTGGATGTTTTGGTTTAATTTTGGTAGATGCATCTATAAGTTAATCACATGTGAGTTATCAACTTGCAACCTGTAGTTTGTGATATTACTTGTTTAAAGGTTTATTTAAGAAGAAAACTTTTAGATATGCAATCGAGACAATTCTTGCTAATGTTGGTGAGTTTATTTCTCAAGCTTTCAATGATTATTGAATGTTATATTTTCAATGTGAGTAGCTATCGTAAATAGCCTTTTGTTTATACGTATAAAATAGTTTAACATAATTTACAAAATAAATACCTCCAGTTAGCAGCTAAACCATATCTTTTGAAAAAGAAACTTTTTGTATATATGTATAATGATATGATATTTTATATGAATTGACACGTGAACGCATCATGCTAATAAGTTATGATAAATACTCTTTGTTACAACTAGGTTTTGGTTAAGAGCCAAAATACAACTCATTTTAGAATTAGAAGTTTTTAATATGGGATGTATGTTTAAATTGTTACACCATAATGCGTAAAATGGGTATTCAAAAAATGTTGAGAATATATATTAATTTTGAATCTCCTTATATTATTAAATGTGTTGAATAAATTGGAGATAAAATAAACTACTTAGAATAAATTATCATTATCTAGATCCTTAGAAAGTAATATGAACCAAAAGTTCAAAGGATAATTCACTTTATTGCAAGTTACTTGCCATATGGTTTTTTGGACCTAATAAGAATAAACAAGTTTTATGTACCAACTGATGTTTTGAAGTCCTAATAAGACAACCTTGTTAAAAAAAAACTGAAAGTATTGCACTTGAAGTATGGTAGATTGATTGGTTCAAAAGATAAAATTTTAATGCAATAAAATAATAAATATAGGTGATCATAAAGTGAAGGCGGGTACTCTAAAAGAGACTCCATACATAACTAATTATTAAAAATTCAAAAGATATTCAAGTACCTAAAGATGAAAACAATAAAAATAAAGAAATCTCGATAAGTTATGTCAATACGAGAAAATATGGAACCGTGAAAAATAGAAAGTTGTTGACAATTATTTTGCATGCAATAGTATTATTGAATAATAAAAGAAAATGAGGATCTTGAATAAATTTATTGAGAATTATAGACATGTAATAGATTGACCAAAACGGAAAAACGCAATTTAAGTAGAATTAAATTCGTAAAGTTTTTATATCAGTAATCCAAACATCTAGAGGTATAGAACTAGTGGGATACAAATAAGAAAATGAAGTTTTTCACCAAGTCCTGGCATTTATTATTAAAGATATTCTTCTTTTTTTTTTTTTTTTGGTGGATGCAACAAACTTTTAGATATCTTTTTAGCAGTTTATAAAACATTTGATAAGCGTATTATAATTATTGTTACAATTTTTATATGAATTACTATAAAGTGAAGTTTATATTAAAATCATTGAAGGATTTAGAATGCTAGAAACATACAGAAATCTTGATAAATTATTTAATACATTTGTATAAAAATTTATGAATTGATTTGAACATATGTATTATTATAGAAGGATTATAATCAAAATTTTATTATGATTATTGTTGGAATTCCTTAATAGATCAAAATATATTTCCCCAAAATTCGTCCTCATTCATGACTTCAAAAGAATGATCATATCAATGTTTAGTAAATTCGTTCAAGTGATCATTTGAAAAGCTAGTAATCAAGATTGGAATATGTAGAATTTGAGATATCATGTGATGTTGTCAATAGGGGAAATATGCGTTGTTGTTAGCTCAGAAGGATCAACTCAAGACCACCAATAGGAAAGTTGAATAGGCCTTTGAGATGTTGTGGTGGAAGCAATAAACATTGTGCAACAAAAAACACAAGGATTTATAAAGGTTTGGCTCCAATTGCCTACTCCACTACCTTAGCTTACTACAACTAAGGATTTTCTTAAATTCACTAATTTGGTAACCTTTGAGGACAATATTTAACCTTACAATCTTCCTTAAGATTTATACCCTGAAATCTTAAGATACAACTCCCTTAAGGTTTTTACCCAAACCTTAAGAATTAACCCTCTCTCAAAGAGAAACAAATAAGCAAACAAAGAAACAATCCTTACAAGATCAGGATGTTTGCCAATTAAGCACAAATACAAAGAAGAGCATTGAGCTAAATGAATACAATGAAAGCTCACAAGTGTTCACAAGAAAATGTATGAAAGAATTAAGCTCTAGGTTGTTTTGATTTATCTTTAAGCTTTGCACATTGCACTTATTGTTGCTTAACCTTTGAAAGATGGTATTTATACCCTCTAATTGATTTCTAACCATTGTGGTTGTTGTAGAAATAAATATAACCGTTAGGGATGAAATACCGAGTCAAAAACTTCACTTGCAACGAGTATCGATACCTACTAAAAGGGTATCGATATTTTTTGTAATTAATACTGATTTTAGTGACTGTTGGAGTAGGAATATCGATACCTGAGGGATTTATCGATATTTTTATGAAAAGTATCGATACTAGATCGATACCTAGTAGAGGTTACAAATTCCAACATGTCAATTTGGTATCGATTAACAGATGGGTATCAATATCTTGTAGAATATCGATACTTAGACAAAAAGTATCGATAATTTTTGTCCTGGAGCAATTCTAACTTGTTTGAAAATAATTAAAACATATTTGAAAATATTTGACTCAATTGAAACCACTTCAACTTGATTTTATGAAATTGTTTAACTTTACTTTTCTTCAAAAACACTTTAATTTGTTATATCAAAACATACTATTCAATAAGGCTTAGTTTAACAGTTTTTCTCTTTTTTCCTTAACCGAGATTTTGTCTCATTGAGTTTTCCTGGTAAGATTTTAACGAGACATGTTATGTGTATTATAGATATGTGTACTCTTTTTCTTTTACTAGGAATTTTTTTCCACAGAATTTTTATCTTAGTAAGATTTTAACAAAGCACATTATCTATCACTAAACATCCAAGGGAGAGTTATAAATATTTTATTATTAAGTGGATGTCCATGAATATTAAGATAAGTTGAATGTACTTTAGGACTCTAATATTTATTAAAAGTAAAATTTTATTTCATTTATACTTCTTCTATCTATAAATATAAATTTTAGAAAAATATTATAAACATTTGTAATACGTTTTCTTTTGCTTTAATATTTTTTTAATTTTAAAATGTAATGCAACAAATCTTTTTAATGAATAATAATATAAAATATGAAAGGCATGAATTCTGGAAGATAATTGATAAAATAATAATGGGAGATAATAATAATAATAGTAATCAAATTTTTTGGCCTTGATAAAAATATTATATTATAACTATGAAAATTTTGATTCAATTTTGAGTAATTTCATTTCCCAACCTCAATTATCAAAATAAAAAAATATCGCATGTTAAATTATAATGTTTTTTATTATAGAATCGCAATTTAATTAATTTAATTTAATTTGGGAATGGACGAGGAACAAGAGTGTATCGGTGGTTTTGGAGTGAAGTGGTGGCGAAGGAGTTGGGTATTTATGGGGATGGATAATGGTGGCCATGGATTGAAAAATTATAGCCTCCCCCTAACTACTCTTCCCTTCTTTACCCTGTACCTGTACCATATATAGTTTACGTATCTATTTCATGCGCCTTTTATTTATGTTTATGCCCTGTAAACTTTTTTTTTTTTAATATTTTGATTTAACAATTAATAATACAATTAAAGTAATTTCATTATGGACAAAGACAGCTTGAATTGTTTTGTTTGAATAAATAATTGTTTTAGTAGAGTTGGTCTGTACATATTCAAAGGAACCAGAAGCTAAGAAGTTGGCTCCTACCTCTTGAGCTTTACTACCTTACATATATGATACATATGCAAATTTCTAGTAACATGGCGTCCACAGCTCAAAACTATATACAAAATTAAACCAATGGAGATCTCACTGGTTTGACTGACCTCTAGTTCGATATTTAAATCATGAAGCTCATATATTATTGTGTACATATAAGTCTGAAAGTATTTAGTCCAATGCAAGAAAAACCAAGACCTTAAACCTTATTGGGAACTACATATTCTATTTCTTAACTAATGCATCAGAAGTTGGAAATTGCTGTCATTGGTTACCAATACATACTCGTATCCAAGACTTTCCGATCTTTGTATAAACTCCTCCATCTCGCTCTTCCCAACTTGAATTCCGACCAACACATTAGCTCCTGTTTCACCCTGTTGGATGAAATAAAATCAGGATTAATGTCTTGTTCTAAAGCACAACCCATTAGAATTGAAAGTTCTCAGCAAAGTTTTTCTTGGATGCTAACCTGACCGCGGTAATGGAACAAACTAATATTCCACCGTGGACTAAATGTGTCTAAGAACTTCATCAAAGCCCCAGGCCTCTCCGGGAAAACAAATCGGCATAGAACCTCGTTTTCTACATTCAATCTGCCTCCCATCTGAAA
This sequence comes from Gossypium longicalyx, assembly GCA_025698465.1. Taxonomy (NCBI): domain Eukaryota; kingdom Viridiplantae; phylum Streptophyta; class Magnoliopsida; order Malvales; family Malvaceae; genus Gossypium; species Gossypium longicalyx. Next base: position 24,098,547 of record CM046998.1, on the reverse strand, counting down.
GAGATGATTAAAAGAATTAACAAAGACAGCAAATATACAATCACCACAAAGGAGGGAAATTTTGTTAAAATTAGTAATTACCAAATAACGCAAGTGATCTTTAACCAAATCACTTGCTGTAAGATTGTAAGTTCTAAGTTGAGAAGATTCCAGCCTCTGCTTCATTGCTTCAAGGTCAGAAACCATGTGAACACCGACACTGCAAACACTCATGGCAGATAATATAATGCCCTCACTTCAGTTCACATATTTCAGACTACCAAATCATCTTGACTGGGACTGAATTTCTCATTAGAAAAAAAATCAAAGAGATGGAAATGAAAAGACAAGTAACTTATTGAAGAAGGTAATGCAAGAATCTAAAACACTATTTCTCCAATAAGCGGTCCTTTTGGGGTGGGCAACTCTCCCAATACAAATGAATTAGTAATTTCAGAATGATCCTATATCTAGAACCCATTAATGTATTTTTAGTCTAAAGGCTATGTTATTTGAAAGGAAAGTAAACTACAATTAAGCCACTAAATAAGGAGAAGACATCAAAACTACAATTTAGTCATTAACCAGAGAAGATAGAGATGTGTTGAACTTGTAAAGCGAATCATCCCATCATTTTGGCCACAATCTTATCTAGGATCAAGGGTTAAGTCAAACCCCATGTAAGACATATTAGCCAGCTTTTTCCCACATGCACGTAATCTTCTAAAATAGGTAAGTATAGGAGGTACTGTATTTATTCACCCTCTTGCAAATTTGCCTTGTCCTCAAGGCAGAAGGATGGAAACTGATCAGCAAGATTCCCAACTCACCTCCTCTATCAGTGATGAAGCCAGGTAATTCAAGTGTACGACCTCCTGAGTTCTAAAACCAATGATATGCTATATATATTCTGATTCTACCATCAATTCCCAATCAGCATTGACGGGTAGAGGAGCGGCTGTTGTGACTTTGAAATCTTCTCTAGCAGGACAGAGAAGTAACACATGAAAGATAGGATGGACTTTAGATGACAAAGGCAGCTGCAATCTGTGTCACTAGTGTTGTCAAGGGCGCAAGGCGCATTCTAGGCACTAGAACCCTTAAATTGTCTCAGGTGCAAAAAAGGCGGTAGCCTGAGTAATGAAATATATACATGTCTGAGTTCTTGCAAGTCTGTGTATATATAATATATAAAGCTTAAGATATATAGTAAACTCTAAAGTCCAATCTAGTTTATCTGCATAACATGCAAATTTTTTATTGGTCAATATGTATGGTTTCCTTATGGTCAATTTTTGTTGTTGAATGGTCAAATATAAGAAGTATAAAGTTTGATATAATTCCCCTCTTAGTAGTAAAGGTATATCAAATGAAAACAGTAAAAGATAAAACAAAGTTAATCAGGTGTTTTTTATCCTTATTGCCTTACAGGAGGAAAAAAAAAAAAAAAAAAAAAGAAGAAGCTGTAGCCAGAGATTGATAATCAAGGGTTGCAACAGGTTGGTTAGAGCAAGAGATTGATACTTGTTCTGCTAGTAAGCCAAGCAATTTTGAATAAAAAATCACATCCCAATTCAAGTTGTAGCCAGAAAAAATTGGTTGACACCTTTTAAGTGTTTTTAAGTAAACATCCCATAAGCATATTGTGAGCTTCCACCAAATTTTATCTTTTATAGTGGGAGAATCAAGAATTACTAATCGAGATCTATAGAAGGGGTTGATCAGTCATTTGAAAGTTAGAATCTGCAGATGGGTCTTTAGTGAGTTGTTCCATGATTTGTTCAGCCTTGAAGAGCTTCTTGTAACTTGTGAAATCCAGGGGAACTGCTAACTTGTGGAAATCAATGGGAACCATCATTGTTCATTAGTTGAAATTCTATAGTCGAGGAGAAACTTACAAGCTGCAATGATCAACCTTAACAAAAGAATGGGAATCCAAAAGAAAAAATGTGCCTTTTTTGTAAAGCTAGAACCAGCACTAATAATTCTCGATCACAAGTATATTTAATCTAAGAAAAAGAAACGTTTGCTGAAATAGGCAATTGGATGATCTTGTTGTAAAAGGATTACTCCAACACCAGCTATCGAAGCATCACATTTAACATAAATGGCATTGAGAAGTCAGGTAAACATAACACTACTACCATAGTTAATGCTTCTATCAGTTGGTTGGAGGCAACTTCTTTAGTAGGTGACCAGTGAAACAGTCTTTTTTTGTGAATCCAATAAAAAGGATGATCAATGATGCCATGGTTTTGCACAAATCATCCGTAGTAATCCAAAAGTCCCAAGAATTCTAAGTCCTTTCATATTTTGTGGGGTTGGTCATTGCAATACTACTCGGTTTTTTTCATGGATCAACAACCACGCCTTTCTAGTATACCACATGGCCTAAAAAACCAATTTGTATCTACCCAAATAAACACTTCTTTTGAATTGGCAAAGAATGAGTTGATGGAAAGCAACTGCAAGGCAACATAGATGTGATCTTGGTGTTGCTGACTACTAGAACTATAAATCAAAATATCATAAGGAAAAAAACTTGAAGAGGTATGGTAGAAACAAATCATTCATGGTAGCTCGGAAAGTGGCATTGGAGCAGCCAAAAAGCATAACCACAAATTCATAATGTCTTAAATGAGAGCAAAAAGTTATTTTGTAAATGTATGAAGGGTGAATGCGAATTTAGTGATATGGTCTTAGATTTGGGGTGTGACATTTGTCAAGGTGGGATGCAGATTCTAGGAATGTGAGTTTGAAAGAATTGAGTGAAAAAATTTCAAATTAATCGAGTTCGCGAGTCCTATTTTATTATCCTAACTCAATTTGACATTTTTTCGAATCGATTCGAATGAAATAAAATTCAAGTCGAGTCGAATCGAATCGAATCTAATCGAGTAAAATTGTTCGAATTAAATTAAAAAAATTAAACATGTCAAATAAAAATATTGTTACAATATAACTAATTTCATATTAGAGCACATAAATTTGAAATCATATATATTTGAAAAAAAATTCAAAGAAAAATAAAAAAAAAATTTACTTGAGTATCATAAATTTGAATCATTAATTAGGTCCCAAAATTATTATTTAAAAAAATTGAAGTCTTAACTTTTTTTATATTTTTTAGAATTTTTTATTTTTTACACCAACTTATTATTCAAATTATGAAATTCAACTAAATTCAAACTCGACTCGAGTTATTCGAGTAGAGTAATTCAAATAACTCGATTCAATTAACTCGAAATTTTAAATTTTTTTCGATTTTTCGAATTGAATCGAATTTTACTCACCCAGCAGATTCAATGAAAACTAGTGCAAACTCTTGAAGAAGAGATTGAATAGGAGATGAAGATTCAAAGGTATTATCTAGCATCTTAGAAATTCTATTAGAAAGGGATGTTATTTGATTGGTTGGTTGAAACTCCTTGCAACTTATATGGCTTGCCATCAAGAAAATCATAAACATTTCATTCCTATTTGCCTGAACTGAGTTCAAAGATGCTAACCATTAAATCTCCAAAACCAAATTCGTGTCACCAATAAAGATTGCTAGAAGTCTTGTGTGATAGGCTTGGCAATTGCACAAAAAGATCTTTGCAAATTCAATTGCACAACTAATGATTTCATCATATCAATTTATACACTAAAAAGGAGGATTTGTTTGATTATGAAAACAATAGAAGAGACGAATAGAAAATTGTTGGATTTCATCTCTATGGTGAGCCTATATATACACGTCTACATAGTCTAAAAGTAGGAAAAAAGGAAAACAAGTCAAATCAAATCCTATACTAGAATTAGGTGTAATATCATATACATAATCTCTGCTTAAGAATTTGTAACACTCCCACTTAATCAACAAATTCTTCTCTTGACATCACATAGCCAATGAACAAGTGATAGTTGACCTTGATGCTTTGATTCGTTCATGATAGATTGATTTCGAGGCAATATGAAGAGCAACTTAATTATGGCACCAAAATTTTGATAGTGGTGTATGCTCCAATCCAATTTCAATTAACAGATGTTAATAGTTTGATTCTTTCATCATAGTTTCATTTCGAGGCAATATGAACAGCAACTTAATTATGGTACCAAAGTTTTGCTAGTGATGTATGCTTCAATCCAATTTCAATTAACAGATGTTATATCCACATGACTTCACACGTAAATTGTGTCAAAGCCTTATCTCTGGTTTCAACCTCAATAGAAATACAACATTCTACTTCTTACTTATTCATGATACTAAATTTCCACCAAAAACACTATTCAATAGTAGACCTTTTATCAATCATAGATTCAACAAAATCAACATGTGCAAAAACACTTAATACGAGTACACCCATGATTGTTGTATACCATGCCATTGCTTGGAGCTCCTCTCAACTAACATAAAATCCGCTCTAACCTTGCCCAATGCTTGATTATGTGGACATAAATTGTCTTAACATTACTTACGACAAATGCAACATCTGAACGAGTTACAATGAGGAAGTTTAATTTCTTAACTACCACCTTATATCTCTCAAGATCATTATCATCTTTTGTAAGATACACATTAGGTATCGTTGGAGTACTGCAAGGTTTTGCTGCCAACTTTCAGGTATCTGTAAGTACATCAAGAACGTACTTCTCTAAAATAGAAAAATTCTCTTTTGCTCCTTGTGACATCTACCCCCAATAAATACTTCAATTACCTCAAATCTTTCATGTAAAAATCGATATAGAAGAAAGATTTGATAGTAGAGATTCTTGCTACATCATCTCCTATAATGACGATGTTATCAACATACACCACAAGAAGAATAATGCCAAGTATTGGTTGTCTATAGAAGGCTAAGTAGTCACATTTGCTTTTTTGGAGCCAAAACTCTTGAACTACTTCGTTAAATTTGCCAAATCAAGGCCGAAGATTGACACAAAATACTGTGATGACCCACCTACAAATCCTTCAAAAACTAATTATCCCAATGCCACTCAAATAGATATAAAATTATAATTACCCAACAAATTGAACCAAACAGCAAGAAAATGGGCTTTAAGCAGTGTGCAAGCAGTAATGAAAAAAAACCCCAAAAACACCAAAACTCTTTTAGCGTCACCTCCAATCAAACACCTAACCACTAGGCTTGAGTCAGGACAGTGAGTCAATGTCTACGCAAAAAACTGATGAACATGTGATGTCCCATGCGTCGGCATGTGAAGGAGGCTTGTGAAGCTTTCATATACACATGAGAATCATGCAGGCTTCAAGTTGCCAAATATTCCAAATAATCTAAGAGAGGAAGGAAATTTAAAGAAATCAAACCAAATTCTATCCTAGAATTAAGCCTAATATCATGTACATAATCATTGCCTAAAAGTCTAAGAATTGCTAGTTCTTCAACTATAGCATTAGAGATGAATTTTTGGGTTGGGCCACTGTCCGCCAATATGATAAGTTCACAAAGTCCAATTTTCCTCAAAGCTTCAACGTAGTAATTGAAGAATTGTCCAAAATGGTAAGCAAGGAAATCTCAACCATGTCAACTATGGCTGTCACACCTCGACATCTAGTATCTCATCAAAGTTTTCTAGGCCTTTTACAATCTCCATGAGAGAAAAACTTGTGGGTGTGCATCGATGTCTTGGTGCAATTTTCTCGTTAGACCAAGAACAAAGACACTTGTTCAATCAATTTTGTTGTTTAGATCCAAAAGATTGTGCTTGCAAGGATTCAGCCGTAGCATGCATAATCTGAAAATTACCTCTGTAATTAGCAAGAACAACAGAGAGAAGTGTTATCCCAAGGTTGTAAAGCTTGCGTAAATGAGTTTTCAAGCTTTAGGTTGGTTCAGCTGGATATGGTCCAATCAAGCCTTTTGTTGCTACAATTTGGGATTAGCTTGGCCACAAATAGAATGGCCAAATTCATGTCTTTGTAGAAATTTTTCAGCTACTATATCCTAACATCAACCTTTAGCACCTCTTTAGGCTATTCGAAAGCACGCCTAAAAGGCAATGATCAACCTAATTTATGACTAGCAAAGATCTTTTGGAGAATTATTATCTATATTCTCAAAGAGATCTTATTTGTCATATACTACAAAGATGTTCATCAAGATTTTAGAACTTTGACTGGCCATAGTTTTCTTGCAATGCCATCAAAAGCTCCTCCTAGTATAGTAAAGTTTGCTCCTAGTTGATCCAAGAAAATAAGTCGAGGACATCACCTTTGAGATATATAAAGGCAATGCCAACTTTAGTTCCTCCAACCACTATCATCAGTCATTGTCTTTCTATTATTTGCAAGAGGGATCCCATTGGCTCGAGCTGCTAATTCTACTACTAACAAGTTTATGAAGTCTAATTTAAAAGCGATGACACTTAATTGTTGTGCAATGGAATCAAAATTTGAATTGGTTGGTGGATTAGTGTTTGGGTTGTGAAGAAACTTAGAAAATAGATTCTTATTTTTTTGCTAATTAGTTTACACCTATAAAGAGAGGAATTCACACAAACAAGGAAAAAACATCCTAAAAATCAAGAACTTCCTAAGAATCGGTGGATCGAGATTAGTTTCTATTTACAAGAGATCTCCTAGTAATAAGGTAAGTTTTACTGTCCTTAATTTTAGGAGTTCCAACACTCCCCTCAAGCCGGAGTGTAGATGTTTATCAAACCCGACTTTGCCAACAACTTCTTCAAACATGTTTTTGTTCAAACTTTTAGTTAATACGTCGCAACTTGTTGTCTAGTAGGTAGGTAGGTGATGCACACTTCTCCCGAGTGTGTATCTTTTACGTTATAAAGTGGCGATCTATTTCCACATGTTTGGTGCGATCATGATGCACAGGATTATGTGCTATCTTGACAATTTTGCTGGTTGTCACAAAGACATTTTCATAGGCACAGTGTAAGGCACTTTTAGTTCCCCATAAGTCTTTGTATCCAAACTCCTTCGCATATACCATGAGATAGTGCTCGATACTCTGCCTCTGCACTCTTTGCGTGCTACAACAGATCGCTTTTTGCTTCTCCACGTCACGAGGTTACCCCAAACATAACTACAATAGCCACTTGTAGAGCGCCTATCGTTAACAGAACCTGCCCAATCTGCATCAGTGTAGACTTCCACATTCTGGTTTGCAGTTTTCTTGAAATGCAGGCCTTTACCAGGAGTCCCTTTCAGATATCTTAATATTCAATATGCAGCTTTCCAGTGCTTCTCCTCTGGGGCATGCATGTACTTGACCGATAACACTTACACTAAAGGCTATGTCCGGGCGGGTGTGAGATAGGTAGATGAGTCTTCCTACTAGTCGTTGATATCTCCCCTGCCGATTTCTTCTCCATCCTCATCGATTGCCCAATTTAAGGTTAAATTCCATAGGAGTTTTGACTGGTTTGCACCCATCAAACCAACTTCCGACAATAGATCAAGAACATATTTCCTTTGGGAGATGGAAATACTGCTTTGGGACCTTGCTACCTCCATACCAAGAAAGTATTTAAGATTCCCAAGTCTTTAAGCTCGAACTCTGTACCAAGGAATTCTTTCAACCTCACAATTTCGCTTGAGTCATCTCCTCTGTTAATATTATATATCGTCCACATAAACGATGAGGATGCGACATTTTCCCTTTTCCGAGTGCTTGTAGAACATGCTTGTGGTTTGCTGCCCCTTGAATGTAATTTCTGCTGGTCATAGCTTTTGCAAATCGGTGAACCACGCCCGTGGAGATTGTTTCACCCCACAAGGACTTCTTCAACTTACACACTTGGCCCTTGCTTTCTTCAAACCCGGTGGAAATCCATGTACACTTCCTCACTTAATTCTCCGTTGAGAAAGCATTTTTACATCCAATTGAGTCAAGTGCCAATCAAGGTTGGAAGCAAGAGATAGGAGGACTCGAATGGTGTTTAGCTTGGCAATCGGTGCAAACGCGTCTGCGTCGTAGTCAAGACCATAAGTTTGAGTGAAGCCCTTAGCCACAAGTCGAGCCTTGTATCGGTCAATCAATACAACCATCGGGTTTAAATTTCTCAGTAGTGAAGATCCATTTGCATCCTACTATTTTTTTTCCTTTAGGTAGATCCGAGACTTCCCATGTTTCATTATTTTTGAGGGCCTTCATTTCTTCCATCACAGCTTGTCTCCACTCAGTTGATTCAAGAGCCTCTTCTATATTTTTTGGAGTTTTTGAATCAACATTAGTCATAAAAGCTTTGTAAGACTTAGATAAATTTTCATAGGATACAAACCGAGAAATAGGGTGTTGAGTGCAGCTCCTTGTGCCCTTTCGAACTGCAATTGGAAGATAGATAGATGGTGACGGAGGTGAGACTTCTGTTTCAGAACAGTCCTCGGTTGGGGATGCAATTGGCACTGCTGTATGCTCGATTTCAGAGAACGATTCCGTCGAGAGTAAACTCAGTATTTCGTTTACTTGCTTTTTTTTTGTTTTCCTTGATCGGGGGTTTTTTACTTGGTGGTGGTATTGTTATTGGGAAGGATCGGGCTAATTTCTTGTTGTTCTTTGCCACAGAGGAAACAGTCTCTAAATCTCGGATTACCACAAAGACCTTGGTTGTTAGACTTGTTTGTGATAGTAGTTGTAGGATCATGAGGTATAATGAGGAGAGTATTAGGGTCTCATCTTCATTAAAAGTCTCCCCAAGATGAGTTGTTTGCAAAGTATGGTTCATTTTCAAAAAGGTAACATCCCGAGAGACAAACATTCGGCGCAAGGTTGGTGAGTAACACTTATAGCCTTTTTGTGTGGGGAATATCCAATGAAGATGCAGTGTGGGGCTCGAGGATCAAGTTTGGATTGATTTGGTTGATGGTTATGGACAAAAACTTTGCAACCGAATATTTTGGTTTGGAAGATTAGGAACACGAAATAGAGAAAAAGGACTTTAGAAGGGTATTTAGAGGTGTTTGGAAATTGAGGACCTTTGATGGCATTCGGTTTATGAGATAGCAGGCAGTGAAAGACACCTCCTCTCCCCACAAATATTTTGGAACATTCATGGTGAACATTATGGCTCGAGCTCTGACAGCAAGGAGATGACGATTTTTCTCTCTGAGATCCCGTTTTGTTGAGGAGTGTCGGGACAAGAGCTTTGGTGTATGATGCCTTGGTCGAGAAAGGTATGGGCTTAGGACAGAGTTAAAGTATTCTCTCCCATTGTCGATTAGAAGAGTATGTATAGTAGAGTTGAACTGGGTTCGAACCATTGAGTGAAAATTTTGGAATACTTTGGGTGTTTGATTTTTCTTTGAGGAGATAGACCCAACATACCCTAGTGTGATCATCAATGAATGTTATAAACCACCTAGCTCCTGTAATATTTTTCACTCATTTGGCTCCCCATAGGTCACTGTGGGATTAATGAAAATGGTTGGGACTGGATATATGGTTTTAATGGGTATGGCACACGGGTATGTTTGGATAATTGGCAAATTTCACACTTCAAGGAATTAATACTTTTATTTCAAATAATAAATGGAAGATGTTTCTTCAAATACAAAAATTTGGATGCCCTAACCTACGGTGCCATAACATAATTGTGTCCTCTTTTGAAGTGGATAGAGCCAATCCTCCTTGTGTCTTTGTCTTTATTCCAAACATATAGTCCATCATCAACTTTAGCAGTGCCAATCATCCTCCCCGATTTACATTCCTCAGATCACACAACCAATTGCGTAAAATTCAGCAAGAAGTTTTTCATCCTTAGTAAGTTTAATGATTGAAAGTAAATTGCGTGACAAGTTTGGGACATGTAGGACTTTATTGAGAAAAAATTCTCTGTTATTTGTACTTCTCCTACTCCACCACACAGTGAGTAAGAACCATCGACTATGCGGATTCGGGACTTGTCATGACAAGGGGTGTAGGTGTGATAAAGTGGAGTTACTGTCATGTGATCGGATGCACCAATCGAGTATCCAAGAGGATTGATTATTTAATTCAAAGGCAATATTGAGGCGTGACCTTGGGTGGCTAGAGATCCATGAGCGAGGAAGTACCAAGTATCTTATGGAGAGTCTTAAGTTGGGTTTTGGTTAGGCGAACATCGAGAACATCATCTGCGCAGCGGTGGAGGATAACAGGCGCCTTATTATCCTTCTTTTTTTTTCAGATAGCCATGAAGTTTGAAACACTTTTCCTTTGTATGACCAACACGGTTGCAATGGTTACACCATGGCCTCGTTGATCCGAATCATTTCCAAGACGTGGTTTTTGTGGTCGTGGACCTCTGGAGATGAGGCGAGAGGTCTCGATGAGACCGGTTGCCAAGAGTTGTCATATGTTTAGGTTCCTTTGAGTCTCCCATCATGACAAGACGCCGCTTTTCTTCTCTTCTAACTTCGCAAATGCTTCACCGATGGTTGGTAGAGGTGATCTCGCCTGAATCGACCACGGACCTCATCTAACTCACGATTCATCCTGCTAGAAATTCATAAAGACGTTCATTGTTGAGATGAGTCATGAACTTGGTGTGTTCCAATCCTTCACTCCAATCGCCTCATAGTACATATCCAGTTCTCCGCCACAAAATTTTCAGATTGTTGTAGTAGTGAGTTACTTGAGTGTCCCTTGTCGGATATCCTTTAACTTAAGCTTGATCTCAAATACTTGGGAGGCGTTTCCAAGAACCGAGTAGTTTTCTTTGATGCATCCCACATGTCTTTTGCGCTTTTGAAAAAAAGATAAGTGCGGCTTATATGGCCTTCCATCGAATTAATTAGCCAAGCCATTACTATCGAGTTGTTGAGTTCCCAAGTGGCATAAGTCGGGTCACCGTGGTTGGTCGTGGAATTTCTCCATTGATGTATCCTAATTTGCCACGACCACGAATCACCATAAGGACCGATTGAGACCATTGTAAGAAGTTCTTCCCATTTAGCCGATGATTGGTGATTATAAGGGAGGAATTAAGTTCACCTTGAGTGATTCCCGATTGACATTCCGAGTTATTTGTGAAGTCTCGATTTGATGTGAGTTTCATTAACGTCACCCATTGAAGGAGGACTAAACCGGAGGAATTTTTAGGAAGTGAGATTAGAGACGAATGAGCAGGATCGAATGAATCCTAAAGCTCTTGATACCATGAAGAAACTTAGAAAATAGATTCTTATTTTTCTCGCTAATTAGTTTACACCTATAAAGAGAGGAATTCACACAAACAAGGAAAAAACATCCCTAAAAATCAGTAACTTCCTAAGAATCAGTGACTGAGATTAGTTTCTATTTACAAGAGATCTCCTAGTAATAAGGTAAGTTTTCTGTCCTTAATTTTAGGAGTTCCAACAGGTTGGATGGATCATTTTGGAGATCAGATAATCCAGTGTTAACCATGATGGTCATTTTGCTTTGATACCAAAATGATAAGGATTGGATTTCTCAATAGATATAATCAACAAAGAGATAGAAAAAAAAAAGCTATAACGACCCGAAAGTCTGTGGTATTAGAAAATGTGGCTTCAAAACCCTGTTTTTGTAAATCAGAACCGTAATTATTATTATTAAATATCTTACAGAGTACTAATAGAAGTGAATTAATTTTCGGTCAAGAAAATTCAAGGAATTAATGCTTAATTTTAGTGTAGGAACTAAATTGTAAAAGTGTTAAAATTTCAATTGTTATTAAATATTATTGTAGAACATGACTAAGGGACTTTTGAAACAATTAGACCAATGAATCATTAGTAGTGGACATAATGAAGCATTAAAAATATATATTGGATAATATAATAATAAATTAAATTAAATAAAACATAAGAAATAAAACACATTTACATTAATGGAGAGTAAGAGAAAAACAACTTTGCTATTCACTTTCCAAAAATTCAAAGCTTAAGAGAATGGAAGAAGACTCACGACTAAGTTTTTCAAGGTTTCAAACTCTAATTTGGTTAGTATAATTTAGTCTTTTTCTTGTAAATATTATGTTTTCGGAATCCCAATAATCCATGCTAGCTGACACATGTCATAATTTTCAATACTGTTAAAGATTGTGAATGTTACCATTGTTAGATAGTTTAAACTTTTGGTGATATTTTAATAGATTTTAAGTTTGATATAGAAAAATGACTAAATTATAAAGTCAACTGATGATGTGTAATAGGGACTAACATACATAACTTGTAATGTAATTGAGAAATAGGAAGCCCTATAGGGACTCTAATGAATTCGACATTAGATTTGGGGGTTAAATGTGAAAATTATGTTAGTCTCGATTTAGGAGACTAAATCGAATCAAATGCAAAAATTACATAAATTAGCAATTGAATGTGAAAATGATATGTATTTATGTTAATTCGTAACTAACGTCGACCTGGAATCCTCAAAATGAAAAGAAAAAGATAAAGTCATCGACAAATAGCTCGAAGTTTACGGTTTGTATTTCTATGACCCGAACTTTCTCAATTAAATTATGTTGTGAAATTGAGAAATTCATTATTATAAATTGAAACAAGGATGATTAGTGTATATCAAATTATAGATTCAAAAATGTAAAATTTGACTGTATAACGAGTTATATATTGTGACATGTAAGTAGTCATATTAATTTGCATTTGAACTCGCTTTTGTTGATTCATGCATAACTTGATTTATATTATGATTTAAAATTCTGATATAGAAACACCATTGAGTTATACTCGACATATAATTTTGTTTTCTGTGCGTAGGTTAGGTATATTCCGGCGTATGATGTGATCATTTTGGGTCTTGACATGTACCTAAGAAGTCTTTTGGTTATTATGACCATTTTGCACATTGTTGGCATTTTGGTATAAATGATGATAATAGATATGTTGTTGATGTCTTGATATGTTGCTTGAGTTATATGCCTAATGTTCTAATGGTTGAGTAAATATCATGTTATGTGATGTGTTTTGGTTGATGCTTGGAAATAGTATGATGGATGGTATGCTTAGGTTACACCTTAGAGATGATTTGGTAAGTTTGATGTTTATACCTATGATCTGCTTAAAAAGATTTGGTATTACAAGTACTTAGGTTATAAGGGTAATATGAAAGCAAATGTGAAATGGTTGAATGCATACATGTTTGGCTAGTTTTGAATTGTTAGTTGAGGTGTCAATTATAGCATATTGATTAGGCACTTAAGTTGGTTGATTTAATTGATGTTTTTGGCATGAATTTGGTGTTTTTGAATTGGTTGAAGTATGGTAAATTTGGTTACTTGTGTCATGAGTAAATAGGGATTTTAAGCTTGCATTAAAGGTATTTCCATATATACACGGGCTTATAGCATGACAGTGTGGTCTATAAATTTTTAAGTGATTTTGGTGCACACGGCCACAATTTATTATACAGTCCAATGACACGACCGTGTGACCCATCTCACACGGGTTAGCTCTTGCACACAATTAGGGAACACAACTGTGTGCCCCCTGTTTGCAAAATTTTTCCACCTTTTTTATTTAATTTTAAAATGATCACTATAGTTGTGTACTTAGTTTTAATCTTCCGTAATCTCGATATAAACTAGAAATTGATTGATATACATGATATGCTCGTTCGTATGAGATAAATTGATATCTTTTTGGGATTTTTGATCTATAAATTGTTTGTAAATGTTTGATATTTTTTGTAACACCTTATTGCTTGGGTCCAACAACCATACCGGGTAAGGGGTGTTACAAAAGTTAGTAATTTATTGAAAAAGAAAATGAGATAGAAAAGATTTGCTTTAAGCAGTTTGTATAGAGTGGACGGCTATCCCAATACAAATTAAATAGTAATTTCAGGATGGTCCTAAGTCTAGAACCCCTTGGTGTATGTAGAGTTTGACAACCTAACCTAAGGGATTATGTTATTTGCAAGGAAAGAAAACTACAGTTAAGCCACTAAATGAGAAGATACTAAAACTACAATTAAGCCATTAACTAAGGATAAGATGAGATATGTGTTGCCCTAGTAGAGCGAATCATCCCGTTATTTAGACTACAATCTCCTTTACGGGATCAAAGATTAAGTCAAACTCCATGTAAGACATACAAACCTGCTTTTTCCCAGATGCATGTGATCTTCTAAAATAGGAAAGTATAGATGACAACGTATCACATCCCTTCAACTATTAAAATGCAAAAGAACATCAAAAGAAAAATAACATACAAATGCATGATCTTTTTTTATCTTGTCATCAAAAAATGCTAACTAACCTGTACAAAACGACAGCCGCTTTATCAGAACTACATCTATATTTGAACTCGGTGATATTCATTGGTCCTACCTGTCAATCCCAATAGTTAATGGGTTATCAGATAACACAAATGAAGAAAGTGGAAATTTTATAGATAAGTTAAAAGATATTAACTTGCAAGGAAATACCAGTTCACAAAATTGTTTAAAGCTTCCAGGCTTCTCTGCCAAAATGGTTGCAAGAACTGCCTCTTGTTTTCTACCCACATTAGCCAGTTCGGTAACCACTCTAAGCTTATCAAAATTCATGTTCGCGCCACTAGTTATAGCTACAATGTTCTTTCCTTTCAAACCATAATATTTGCAATATGCTTCAGCTCCTGCAAGAGCTAAGGCACCTGCTGGTTCTAGAATGCTCCTCTTCTCTTCAAACATGTCCTGCAACACAAGCATTATAGCAGTCAATCCTAACCATTCAAACAATCTGTGTGATAATTAATTGAGTACATCAGTCATCCAACGAAAACCAATCATATTAGTCATAACAAACAAAGAAAAGAGAAACAAGGAGAGAAAACCATCATAAGAAAGGCTTCTAACATCTAGAAGATTGCGAATAAATAATTTAGAGAAAAAATTGTATCCCAAAAAGGAAAATAGCTCACCAGAAAACTGCATCTAAAATTGAATAATTTCACGTTAAACATGCAAAATACGAGGAAACTAACCAGAACCAAGTTACCTTTATATGAAGAACCAAAGGCAAATCCTAATTCCTAAAATACAACATCTAGAATCTGAATAAAACCAAAGGTACAGCACATTTAAACTTAAAGCCTGACACTTTGTTTCAAATTAAGATTTTATGAAATGATATGTCAACATTTCAGTGGGTGGGGCCAAGCATAGAAAAAGGTCAATGGAAACCATTGAATCTAATTGATAATTTTCATAACATCTCTGTAGCTTAACCTTGGATTAATCAATTATTTTCCATCCTTGTCCATTTTCAAGTAGCAAAATAAATTTTGAGAAACTGAAGATGTAAAAATTGATTATCGTTTTGTATTTTAACAATTGGGATGAAAAAATATATATTTATCAGCCAAAGCAAATCAATGCAAATTTAGGAACATGAAAATCATACCTTTATAGAGGCACAAATAGCATCACGGCTTACAAGAACAACACCATCGACCAATTCTCTACATAGACAGAAGGTTTCGTCACCAACTTCCTTAACAGCTACTCCATCAGCAAATCCTCCAACCTTGTCCAACATCACTCTTTCACCACGATGCAACGACAATGCCATTGCATTTGCATCAGAAGGCTCCACTCCAATAACCTTCACCTGAATATTAAGACACCCGCAAGTAATGTGGATGAATTATGTCATGCAACAACGAACAAGCTCAGTCATATAATTTCAAACAAAAATAAAAAGAGAAAGAGAGAGAGAGAGAGAGAAAACAAAACCGCAAATTGCCTAAAACATTTCGTTTCTAAATCATTTCATGAAAAACACACTAATTGAAGCAATCTACAAGGTAACAAATTTTCACTTCTAAAAAGGGGGAGAGGGGGGGGGGAATAACCCTAAAAGTGAATTTCCAACAGTATAACATAAGTTTCAATCAAGGATGTAACAGGTGTGCTGGATGCAGGCCTCTTGTAAGATCATAAATGAAAAGAAAAAAACAAGTTAGAGCTGAAAATAGATAAGAAAACCTTCGAGTTTCATCTAGTGTATTAAGAGATTCTCAATGTACCATGGTCATGAGTTCAACATATCAAGAATTTAAATCCACTCTAGTTTTTTCTACAAATGCATATAATCATATTGGTGGTCCTATAGTTATCTGAGTTTGAACAAGACCAAGTTCTGAATATAATTAATTAATCAAAGCCGCTATGTATCAAATTAAAATTAGGCAATGCAAAAAGTATAAAGTAGCGTTAGAAAAGCTTGCTCGCCTATTAATTTCTAAAGACTGGAAAATGAGGCATGCTTCTAAGTCTTAAACTATTCTAATTCATCTATGTCTGTAAGGTGAAATTGTCATCAATACGTAACATTCAATTGAAAACTTTCCTAAGTCAGCTTCTATGAAGATCTTAAGCATCTGACCAGGGACGCCTATTATGATATGTCAACATAATTGCCAAGGTCAGATCAAGTTATCTAGCAATTAGCAACAAACTAAATTCCCAACTTTAACAAAAACCAAATGAAATTTCAAGTCTTGAAATATATATGATGATTCAAGGCTCGAGAGTAATAAAAAAGGAAGGAAACTGAATATATGAAGTGGCAAGCGCTTGTCATCTACAAAGAATGAAACTCCAAGCTCCCACGCAACATTATGCAATAGTAATGTTTACAATAAGAAACCACATACCTCTGGGGAAACCCTCTTTACATAAGCAGCAATGCCAGCTATGAGCCCACCACCACCAACAGGAACAAAGATAGCATGCAATGGGCCTTGCATTTGGCGCACAATCTCCATTCCAACAGTACCTTGTCCCATGATAACGTCTGGATGATCAAAAGGGGGTATAAAGGTACGACTTTCCTCTTTAGCCCGCTTTTTAGCATATGCTTGTGCCTCATCATAAGAATCTCCAACAAGAACAACAGTTGCACCCAACCTCTGAACAGATTGCCACTGCAAAAAAAGAAACCCACTATTCAAATTAAAAAATCCTACAGACGGCACAATTGATACGAGAAACTTCACAAAGAAATACCTTAATTTCAGGAGTTGTAACGGGCATAGCGATAACAGCATTGCAACCAAGCTTCTTGGCAGCCAATGCAACCCCTTGGGCATGATTTCCTGCTGATGAGCAAATAACCCCTTTTTCTAACTGCTCCTTCGTAAGCTTAGCCATCATATTATAAGCTCCACGAAGCTTAAAAGAGAATACCTGAAAATACCGAACATCAAACAAGTAAGCACTTTATCAGAATATGGAAAATAAGGAACTGCAAAAAAACAAGTCAGGTACTCAGGTCTCTATTTCAAATACGATGAACTAGAAAGTAAAGTGTTTCGATTTTGGCAAGTTATTAACATACTCCACTCCACGATAGAACTAAAATTCAACTAACAAAATGTGAATGCTTACTCATAACACTAAGTATCTGAGGGCACATAAATTAAAAACAGAAAGCGCTAATCCAAGCTGAAATAAAGACTCCGCTAAGGTTTAAATAAGTAAAAGCAAAATCATAGAATATAAGATGTCCCAATCTCCCAACACCACCACTATTAATCATAGAAACAAATATCATTATAAATGAAGAACCAAAAGCCATAAAGACAAAGAAGTCTATCACAAATGTAATGCAGAACAAAAAACTACAACTTCAAAAAGAGTGCAAAATTTAAAAGAAAAAGGAACGTTGGAATCATTAAATAATGCACAAAAAGGTTCCATTTTTTAAAAACGGAAAGTTTTCTTACCGGCTGCAAACCTTCTCTCTTGAGCCAAACTTGATTACCCAATCGTTCAGACAACTTAGTCGCCAATTGTAACGGCGACTCTATCGCCACATCATAAACTTTGGACGACAATATATTCGTTAAGTATTCCATCGCATTCTTCACGTCGCCGTTTCCTTCGTCCACTGAACGTTCTGGAACCGCACCTAAGTACCCTGAGGGATATTGCAGGGAATTGGCAGACACCCTTGGCCGCTCGGAAGGCGCCACCACGAAACCTTGCGACGGAGACGAAGCGACAGTGTCTTCGCTAGAAGTAAGGGTCGGGGAAGAGACCTCAGCCGTCGGTTTTGACACAGAGACTCTGATCCGATGGGCGATACATTTCTTTGTAAAGTGTGGCCCAATGAATGATGTACGTAGCACGGTCTCTGTGCGGTGGAGTAGCGTCGGTTGAGGTGTCGTGAGGCGGAGACCCTCCATCAGTTCCTTTTTCTTTTTCTTTTTTTATGCAATAAAACCGTGATGTGATTGTGAGGCGTTGAGGCGGCTTTGCCCTTTGGAGGGATTTTGTACCTTTTATAGGCCGAAAGAAGAAAATTAGAGTGGGGTACTCTCTTCCGTTTTGGCGCAATTTTAGAGTTGAAGAAACGGAGCCTGTAAATTAACGCCACGTAGTCTCTGTGACGAAAGGCTGTCACTTTATGGGACGAGGTTTCGCTTCACTGCGGGTGACCTCTAAATGAAGCATCAAACCAGAGACGGGCTACGTGGAAACAAATATGGAGTTAGCTTCATCTTATTTTAGGTAAGCTTTGAACTTTTTTTATTAGGTCAGCTTTGAAGTAATTTGCTGTTGGAATTTGTTTTTATTTTAACAAAAAATTTAAAACTAACCAACACAATTCTATTAATTTTATTTTAGATCATGTGATCCGTTTGAATATATATAAAATAAGTTTGTATATTTGTGTAACGCATAAATTAACCGTATTTATTAATATAATTATTTTTAAAAAGAAATAAAAATTTAATCTTAATAAAAAATTAATAATACAGATTATTAGTATATAAAATATAAGTTTTATTACGAAGATTGAAAATATTATATTAAAATAATTATAATAAATAAAGATGTCAATTGTTGATTCTATGAAAGATGCCTGCATGTGATGCTTGAATGAGGATATGCCTATGTTATGAAAAGAGAACCTTTATAACCAATATGTGATGAAAGCATGAGCTAGATGATAAGTCTATAATAGCCCCTTTTTAGTGGTGTTGGAAACAGTGGTTTTAGGAACGCGATTATGACCAGTGAGTCAGTATTTAAATATTTATTTAACGTTTATAATTTGTTTAAGAAATTTTAATGTTTAGTTAATTAATTAAAAATGAATAAATTGTAAAGGTTGCAAAAGTGAGTTTTTATTAATTAAATAGGTTAAATAGCTATGGAAATGTAAATTAATGTACTTAGATGATAAATATACCATATATATAGTTAGTGGATAATTTTGGACAAGTTAGGATGAAATTTAAGCTAATTAACTGAGGGTAATTAGTAATTAAATAAATGCATAAACAAATAATATAACACCCCTTACCTGTATTCAAGGCTGTAACAGGGTATGAGGCATTACCAGACTTAACCATACACAAAGACGAAAATCGGGCCATAAATTTTCATTTAATTCAAAACTTCTCAAACACATGCATATCGTCCCTTAAACATCCATGTCCAAGGCAACATCACTCATCTCCGTATTACACATTTAATTCATAATCCATAGGCATGCATTCAACTTACAGGATATATTACTAATCATGCATAACAAAAAAACCTAACTATATCATCACATCACAAACATAAGACATAACATGTTTAATTAAATTTACAACCCATAATGAATAAAGGTCATATCTCATTACCATATATATTGATAGCTCAATGCAGACCAATACGATTGGCCAAAGTCATAATAATAATACATATCACAAACTAACTTCCTATTCATGCCACTCACTTGATATTTCAAATATTGAATTAATTCTCCCAAAAGTGATAGCTTGATAGTGTGATTCTGCCTCTGACGATCTCCAACCCCGAGCCGACCTGCCAAAACTGAAGAGGTGGAGAGGAAGGGGTAAGCTTTACACTTAGTAAGTCCATATGAAATTAATAGGCAATTACCATCATGCTTTTCTAAGATAAAACACCAAAATTGTACAATTTACACATGTTCAGGTTAAGCTGTTTTACCGAATTATAGTTACTAAATCATTTATATCTAGAGCTACGAAACTCCAAATTAAGTTCCATTAATTTTCCTTGAAACTAGACTCATATACCTTTCTCCCATAAAATTTCCAGAATTTTTGGTTTAGCTAATTGGTACAGTTTATTCATTAAAGTTTCCCTTGTTTCAGTTTTCAGCTACTCTGACCTCTATTCACTACGAATCAATTTTATCTCTGTACAGAATTCAAAGGGCTATGTCGTTTATTTATATTAAAAATAGACTCAATAAGGAATCTATACATGTAAAGTATAACTCATAATTATTTTTGTACAATTTTTAGTGAATTTATCAAATAGGAATAGGGGATCTCGAAGTCATTCAGACTCTGTCTCACAACAATTTAAATATCTCATATCATAAAGTTCAATTGCATGTACCATTTCCTCTATGTGAAACTAGACTCATTGAGCTTTAATCTCATATTTTATTCAGCCCCTAACTCAATTTTCACAATTTATGGTGAATTTCCAAAGTTGCACCAATGCAGTAACCCAAAACTATCAAGGCTGAATTTACTCATTCACCATTATTATTCACCAAATCCATACAATATCATTTCATCCATCATGGTAAGAACACATAATTATGCTTCATAAGCATGGACTCATAATCACAAGGTCATCACAAAAGCATTCTCATGAACATTCTTACCACACAATTACAACATATCGAGTTCTCTACTCGAGAGTTTACGCACATACCTGTTCATCGTACTCATTTCACAACACTTACCAACATGTCGCTTTCATCGGGAGTATTTCACTTCGTTCACTTGAGATTTACCCATTGAATACATCAGAATATAATTCTGATACACGAAATCAAGCTACCATAATTTCACCCATAATGAACTCGAAACGCAACTCAACGAGCTCGGGTGTTCACATCCATAATGAACTCGGAACACAACTCAATGAGTTCGGATGCTTGCATCCATAAGTGAACTTGGAACGCAACTCAACGAGCTCGGATGCCTCATAATTCTCACAAACTCGGAACGCAACTCAACGAGTTCGGATCTTAATTTCCTAGTGACATGTCACTTGTATCCTAATCTATTCCTAATGTTCAAACGGGATTTTCCTCGATCATACGCCTTTGCCATCTTTCTCGTGATGTCAATATCAATACTCCGGTGGCAACTCATATTTTTTTCAAGTATTCCATATAATTTGTATAATAATTCAACAATAATCATAGAATGCAACAATTCATAAACAATAATCATCATACCATTATAAAGACATCAACAACATATAGTAATGTTACATCATTTATATAATATCAAATTATTCACATATATGTATACTTATAATTCATATAATATCATAACATTAACATTAAAATACACATTGCATTATTAAAATCATATGAACTTACCTCGTATGCGAAAATGGTCATTTTTATCATTTTGTCCACAACTTGGTATTTTACCGATTTTAGCCCAAATTTCGATTTTCCTTACTCTATCATTTCAAATATAGCCTAATTAGGACTCGTATTATTCAAATCAACCCAAAATCATATTTTGGTAAAATTACAATTTTACCCCTAAACTTTCACATATTTACACTTTTTCCCCAAATCTCGTAAATTAAACTTCATCCTATTTTCTTATGTTTTATGACACGCTGATCATTTTTCCCTTCTATAGCAACATCCAATTCTCACTCTAACATGTACTTATGAACATTAGGTATTTTTACCGATTATGTCATTTTACTCGTTTTCAAGTAAAATCGCTTAGCAAAAGTCGTTTATCTAATACCCAACCTTCATTTTCTATCATTAGACATCAAGATACATGCATATTATTCATGGGTAAATTCTAAGACATGAACCTTAGCTCAAATTAATAGTAGAAATAAGTAGAACAAGTTACCGGATTTCAAAATGTAAAGAACTTTAAAAGCGGGGTTAGGGAGCACTTACAATCGAGCTTGGGAGTTTAAACAAACCCTAACCATGGCTTCTGCTGGTAGAAACGGTTGAATGAAGAAGATGATAGCTAATTTGGCTTATTTCCTTTTTAATTATTTTAATTATTAGTTTACCAAAATACCCCTAACTTAAAAATATTTTATTACACCCATTTCATGTCCATTTTTGTCCAACAATTAACCAATGGTCTAATTACCACTTAAGGTCCTTTAATTTAAAAACTCATAACAATTTGACACTTCTAACATGTAGAACTCAACTTTTTCACTTTTTACGATTTAGTCCTTTTGACTAAATTAAGTTCCCGAACGTCAAAATTTTCGAACGAAATTTTCAAAAAATTATTCCGTAAACTCGTAGACCATAAAAATATAATAAAAATAAAATTTTCATCGTCGAATTTGTGGTCCCAAAATCAGGGTGTTACAACTCTCTCCCTTTTAGGGATTTTCGTCCCCGAAAATCTTACTAGAAAAGTGGTTTTCAATTAGATTCCTCAATCTCATACTCGATACCAAAGTACCTTCGCTCAGGTGGTGCCTCCAATACATCTCTTTAATTTATCATATGATTTGAAAGCTTACAGACTCAACTCCCAATTGTTCTTAAATTTTCAAAGGCTTCTCAGTTTCCCATGATATCATGACATAAAACCCGGATCTCAATTGGTTTATGGAGACTAGAATTTCCAAGGAATCCAACAATCAAAGGAACTTGCACTTTTCCGAAATAATCATTCAGATTTTCATCATTGATAAATCACAATCCGATAACATCTGAATCAAATTACAGTACACGTCATTACTCTCTGAATGAATAGGCAAATTTTCACTGTGAGCTTCGTACAATTCTTTCTGTATAAGCCTCGGAATAATAATACCGTGAATCAAATCCAATCTAAAATTCAACATCAGAAGTCGATCTTTATTGTACCCTTTTAGTTTACTAGTCAGTATCACATTTTCCTCTTTCCGCTACGGAAATAATTCTGATATAGCTTCGAAAATAATCCTTTTCATTCTCATCCTAATATCAATACTAGCAGAGATAATTCTAGTAGATCCTGATGCTCGGCTTTAACCCCATCAACAACTCAAATTTTCTGTGACATCAAATGCTCCAAACTATCACATTACCTTATTTTCTTGAAACACATCACCATTCATACAACAATTGCATTCACGAAAATTAGGAAATCTTTACTCAATGCAGACTAGTCCAGTTCAGACGCTTTGGTTAGCAATATTCTCATCTTTCCAAACCTTGCTAACATGTAATAAACTTTTCAGCTTTCGCAAGATGAAAACTTTATCATTCTTAGTAGCTTCTACTCATATCAAAATTTTCTAAGAGATATACACTTCTCGTTTAGACTATTTTCCTTTTACTCGTAAAGAAATGAAATTCTATTATCAAACATAGGAAAAATGATCCTGACATAATTTTCATATGAAATCTTTCAAATAAATAATTCACACAAATTAAACACTCGAGCCGATCTAAACATCGTTGAATGATATTTCAAGTAATCCTTTCTTCTAGTTACTAAACAATTCATCATGCAGTCATTTACTATTCATTCCTTACGCTAATCAAAACCATCTCAATTGCATTAGCTCAAGTAACCAAAATATCTCAATTGAAGTCATTAATTATAATTGACTTACTTGAGAGAAGTAATCCACCATACTGATTGAAACTTGCGCTTTTATCACTTATGCATTTACTGTTGTCAAATCTTTACACGAAAATTTGAGAAATCTCAATACTAAAATCACCACATTACCAAGATCAAATCGGAAGTATAGTCATGCTTGTCATAATTATCACGAGTTGAAGAATGCACTTCGAACATGAGTCATAATTGACAAATTATGGAATAAAGATAACAAGAAAACCGAATAAAGAAATCCAAGATTGAGAAACCCAGAATAAAGAAATCTAGAATAAAGAAACCCAAGATACGATACTATGCCATAAAATCGAAAACCAAACTCATAGGAAAATATAGAAGATCTCGAAAATTCCTCAGAGAAAAGAAGTCCAGAAGAAAACATCATTTAACCCCACTGGAATCAAATATAACAAGAACAATGTATCTTCCCATACATATCCTCTCATCAATTCTTACCAGACGAAATGTAATAAAATTCCCGAGGAAATACAGCAATACAAATTATAAACCAGTCAGACTACCAATGCTTCTATCTAACACCAGGATTAGAAAACATTCCTATATAACAAGAATCTCTTAAAAAAATCAACAGCCATAGAAATTTTTTTCTGAGAACGAATAAATAAATAGAACATTTCAGAAGAAACTGTTAAAACTGTTCAGCCGTAACTATCACACTCAGATATTTCATATTTCAAATATCATTTCCCACAACTAGTTCTGCCATCACAAATTTCATGTTAGACCTTTCACTAAAGAAGACCAGTTCTGAATAAATTTTGATTTACACTTTTCTCGACCTTATACCCCGAGTAATTCAATTTACCAAAGTAAATTCATTCTCTAACTAGGACAGTGCATAGCTCCAATAATCTTTATGTCAACCTAATACTTTTCTAGCTCTAATTTAGCTTTTCAACTCATTCTCAATCTCTAATCATTCTTATAATTATTCTATCATTGAACTCTTTGGTTTTTCAACCGGGAACTTATTCGGTACAAATCTCATGAAATTCCATTATAAGCACCACTTCGATAAGGGGAAGGGGTTGTAAGGCCTCTGACTCTACTTTCTTATACATATACATATGACACAACTTTCATCATCATATACATATCATTACAATCATATAATTCAGTCTAAATAATTTAACATAGATAAGTTCATTTCGTTATAATTCTTTATCTCATAAAAATATCATTAACATTCATCAACATTCAATGTCCAATCAAGACAATGACATTTTCATTCGTATCATGATATTGTGAACCCTTACTCATACCTCTACGAATTTCTATTTATCCCATTCAACTTATCAAGTAAGCCAAGTGCACTACATCATATGAGCATTAAGCAAGTATGGGTATTCATCACAACATAAACTTTCATATCACGTGTTATCACATATATATCATAAACTTTTATTCATACTTTTCTGAACCGAGACTTATCATAATCATAATTTTACTTAAATACCTTCAATCACCTTGAACATGGTCGGTGCAGCTCGGTTGGAGAGTACCTTTGTCTAAATAAGACGGTGCTCTTACGCGTCGGGAGACATCACACTATCACAGATCTGTGGCATGTATAACTAGACTTTTACACATGCTAGGTTAGTCTGAGAACTGACTAAACCATAGCTCTGCCACCACCAAATGTAACACCCCTTACCCGTATCCAAGGCTGGAACAGGGTACGAGGCATTACCAGACTTAACCATACACAAAGATGAAAATCAGGCCATAAATTTTCATTTAATTCAAAACTTCTCAAACACATGCATATCGTCCCTTAAACATCCATGTCCAAGCCAACATCACTCATCTCCGTATTACACATTTAATTCATAATCCATAGGCATGCATTCAACTTACAGGATATATTACTAATCATGCATAACAAACAAACCTAACTATATCATCACATCACAAACATAAGACATAACATGTTTAATTAAATTTACAACCCATAATGAATAAAGGTGTAACGCCCCAAAAATCCTGAAATCCAAAAATCTTGAAATCCAAAAATCCCGAAATCTCGAATTTCTTTTATTTTTGATTTTGATAAAAATTGTGTTTAATATTCTTATCCAAACGATAATTTTAGTAGGCCTTAGCTTAGGTTGAGTTCGAAAATTATAATTTAATTATTAAAAGAATTAGGGCTAAGAAGTAGGTGGGCTTTTGAATAAATGAAGAAACAATTGGACACAAAAAGAGCCTGTGGTGAAATGGCTAAGTGACGCCACATAAGGTGTAGTGAGGTGGCATTAGTTGCTAGCAAGGGGGTCCAAGGTTCGAATCCTAACTTAGTATTTTTAGAATTTAATTTTAACCTTCTAGAAGGATGGAAGTGGGGTGAAGATAGACTCTAAGGGGAGTGTTCAAAAGAGAAAATTAAGGAAAGGATCAAGGGGTTATCAGGAAGAAAAATGAGGAGATGAGAAGTGATGAGTAAGTGGAGCTGAATTGGGAACTTGGGCTTGAAGAATTTGACTATAGGGCTATAAATAGGTGCCAAATGGGAGGGTTGAGAAGTAAATGACAAATTTCCCTTCACTTTGTGCTAGAAACCCTTTTCTCTTCAAGATCTAAAAAGCCGAAAACCCTCTATTTTACTTTCTTTTCTTTCTGCTGATTTCTATTCTCCTCTACACAATCTTCTTTGCCGATTTCTTCTACTACTCTTCTTCTTTAATCTATACCAAACAAACCTTATTCACCATATTTAGTTTGAAAAGCCGAAAAATTGAATCTTCTAAGGGCCGATTACTTTTTGACCAAATCTAGTGTAAGTGTTGCTCTTCCAATCGATTTTTATTTGTTTAGTATCGATTATTGTCCCTCACTCTTTCTAATCAACTTTGGTAGGGAATTAGTATCGGATCTTGGTTTTTAGCTCTCTGCTGAATTGCTCCTTAAGGTGTTGCGGTTTTCGTAAGTAATCTTCTCCCATTGGCTAAGGTGGCCGAATGGTCATAGTTATGATAAGGAGACTTGTGTTGGATACGATTCACCTATTATTCGGGTTTTAATAGTTAATATTTGTACAGATCTAGGAAATACGTGATCAAGGAAAAAACGATTAAGGATTGGGCTCAAGGTAAGGTTAATGTGAGGTTTCAGTTTTTGAGTAAATAAGTATTAAGCATGCGATTAATTGAAGGGTGATATCGATTGTAGGTTTGGGCTAAGGAGATCGCATCATGCTTGCTTACCAGGTGTGTACATACACTGCACATACACAATGATTCGGCAAAAGCCGAAAAGTCGAAAAGTCGAAATGCTGAAAAGCCGAAAGTTTGGCTACGGTAGTCTTGCGAGTGCACGAAAACTCTTAAGGGGAAACCGATAGGTTGCCTGAGGCCCACGGGCAATTCCATGGACTTGGGTTGTGATCTGGCCAAATGGGCTGGAATGGGCTAAATGGGCTCGATGGGCTGTTGGGCCCATAATAGGCAAAAATTGATAATTGATGCTATGTGATAGAAAGTTTGTATGTGAGCATGAATATGAATGTGACTGGGCCTAACGGGCCATATAAATGTGATTTGGGCCTAATAGGCCATATACAAGTGATTTGGGCCTAATGGGCCATATGAATATGATTGGGCTTAATGGGTCAAATACATGTATGTGAAATTGTTTGGGATTTGTAAGGGGTTTTGGGCCTAGTATATGATATCCACATAAGACTTAATTAATTATTTGCGACCGTGGACAAGTCATAGTGTTAAGGTGTGGCAATGGGCATATGCATGTCTAGGATTGGATCTAGGGAGAGCTTGGTACTTAAGCGGTCTTAATGACTCACCTTCTCTTCTTTGGAATCCTACCTAGTGCATAGTATTCGTTAATCTTAGCTCACGAGACTTGTTAACGGGCCAAGATAAGTGAAAACCGTAATTAAGGGAAAATTATCGAAATGCCCCTAAGGGCAAAAATGACCAAAATACCCCTGGGCGCTGAATGTAAGTTTTATGGAGTTGACATGCATACATATGATATTCTACTTAAGTTTCATATGGGTTGGGAATTATGGAACAGAGGAAGTATATGAGGATCGCATGGTTGCTTGACAATCGTGGATCCACCGACGGCTTTTAAAGCCCAATATGTAAATGAAGGTAGTTCATAGCAACCTACTACCATGGTGTGTGGGTTGGGTGGGTAGATATTTATATCCCCACATGGTGTGACGAGGGACGGAGCCGGTGTGTAGCGGATGGATAATTTGGATAGGATTGCATTGCATGATTGATGAATGATGTTTTTTTAAATGCTTGTTTATGTCGAGGGTTGTACACACCGAGTTTGTGAAAACTCACCCCCTCTTTTATTTTATTTTCAGGTGATGCTTAGTAGAAGGTTCGATGTTTGGAAGGACTCTGGGTGGCCAGCTAGCAAGATGATTTGGACTTAGGTTTTTTTTTTTCAAGCATTTAAGTTTTTACTTCTTTTTAAGTATGTCCCAGACCAGATTGTAATAAGGTTTTCATTGTTTCATTATTACTTGAATTATTATTATTATTTTCAATGTAATTACAAGAAATTGAACATGGGTTTTCTAAATTATAGTATGTTTTCTACGTTTCCGCAATTAAATTTTTAAATGATAAGTTTTCTTAAATCAAATGTTTCAACAAGATTTTTTGTAACTAAAAGGGTGTGTTTTTTTAAGTTAATTAAGGTTTCTTTTATTTTAAGAAGGGTTTTCAATGAAAATACGGTTTTCGCTAAAACACTTCAATGTGACACACCAGATTCGGCCATAAAGTCTGGGCTGGGTTTGGGGTGTTACAAAAGGTCATATCTCATGACCATATATGATAGCTCAATGCAGACCAATACGATTGGCCAAAGTCATAATAATAATACATATCACAAACTAACTTCCTATACATGCCACTCACTTGATATGTCAAATATTGAATTAATTCTCCCAAAAGTGATAGCTTGATAGTGTGATTCTGCCTCCGACAATCTCCAACCCCGAGCCGACCTGCCAAAACTGAAGAAGTGGAGAGGAAGGGGTAAGCTTTACACTTAGTAAGCCCATATGAAATTAATAAGCAATTACCATCATGCTTTTCTAAGATAAAACACCAAAATTGTACAATTTACACATGTTCAGGTTAAGCTATTTTACCGAATTATAGTTCCTAAATCATTTATATCTGGAGCTACGAAACTCCAAATTAAGTTTCATTAATTTTCCTTGAAATTATACTCATATACCTTTCTCCCATAAAATTTCCAGAATTTTTGGTTTATCCAATTGGTACAGTTTATTCATTAAAGTTTCCCTTGTTTCAGTTTTCAGCTACTCTGACCTCTGTTCACTACGAATCAATTTTCTCTCTATACCGAATTCAAAGGGATATGCCGTTTATTTACCTTAAAAATATACTCAATAAGGAATCTATACATGTAAAGTATAACTCATAATTATTTTTGTACAATTTTTAGTGAATTTATCAAATATGAACATGGGATCTCGAAGTCATTCAGACTCTATCTCACAACAATTTAAATATCTCATAACATAAAGTTCAATTGCAGGTACCATTTCCTCTATGTGAAACTAGACTCATGGATATTTAATCTCATATTTCATTCAGCCCCTAACTCAATTTCCACAATTTATGGTGAATTTCCAAATTTGCACCACTGCAGTAACCCAAAACTATCAAGGCTGAATTTACTCATTAACCATTATTATTCACCAAATCCATACAATATCATTTCATCCATCATGGTAAGAACACATAATTATGCTTCATAAGCATGGAATCATAATCACAAGGTCATCAAAAAATCATTTTCATGAACATTCTTACCACACAATTACAACATATCGAGTTCTCTACTAGAGAGTTTACGCACATACCTGTTCATCGTACTCATTTCACAACACTTACCAACATGTCGCTTTCATCGGGAGTATTTCACTTCGTTCACTTGAGATTTACCCATTGAACACATTGAAATATAATTCTGATACACGAAATCAAGCTACCATAATTTCACCCATAATGAACTCAGAACGCAACTCAACGAGCTCGGGTGTTCACATCTATAATGAACTCGGAACACAACTCAACGAGCTCGGTTGCTTGCATCCATAAGTAAAATCGAAACGCAACTCAACGAGCTCGGATGCCTCATAATTCTCACAAACTCGGAACGCAACTCAACGAGTTCGGATCTCAATTTCCTAGTGACATGTCACTTGTATCCTAATCTATTCCTAATGTTCAAACGGGATTTTCCTCGATCATACGCCTTTGCCATCTTTCTCGTGATGTCAATATCAATACTCCGGTGGCAACTCATATTTTTTTCAAGTATTCCATATAATTTGTATAATAATTCAACAATAATCATAGAATGCAACAATTCATAAACAATAATCATCATACCATTATAAAGACATCAACAACATATAGTAATGTTACATCATTTACATAATATCAAATTATTCACATATATGTATACTTATAATTCATATAATATCATAACATTAACATTAAAATACACATTGCATTATTAAAATCATATGAACTTACCTCGTATGCGAAAATGGTCATTTTTACCATTTTGTCCACAACTTGGTATTTTGCCGATTTTAGCCCAAATTTTGATTTTCCTTACTCTATCATTTCAAATATAGCCTAATTAGGACTCGTATTATTCAAATCAACCCAAAATCATATTTTGGTAAAATTACAATTTTACCCCTAAACTTTCACATATTTACACTTTTTCCCCAAATCTCGTAAATTAAACTTCATCCTATTTTCTTATGTTTTATGACATGCTGATCATTTTTCCCTTCTATAGCAACATCCAATTCTCACTCTAACATGTACTTATGAACATTAGGTATTTTTACCGATTATGTCATTTTACTCGTTTTCAAGTAAAATCGCTTAGCAAAAGTCGTTTATCTAATACCCAACCTTCATTTTCTATCATTAGACATCAAGATACATGCATATTATTCATGGGTAAATTCTAAGACATGAACCTTAGCTCAAATTAATAGTAGAAATAAGTAGAACAAGTTACCGGGATTTCAAAAATGTAAAGAACTTTAAAAACGGGGTTAGGGAGCACTTACAATCGAGCTTGGGAGTTTAAACAAACCCTAACCATGGCTTCTGCTGGTAGAAACGGTTGAATGAAGAAGATGATAGCTAATTTGGCTTATTTCCCTTTTTAATTATTTTAATTATTAGTTTACCAAAATACCCCTAACTTAAAAATATTTTATTACACCCATTTCATGTCCATTTTTGTCCAAAAATTAACCAATGGTCTAATTACCACTTAAGGTCCTTTAATTTAAAAACTCATAACAATTTGACACTTCTAACATGTAGAACTCAACTTTTTCACTTTTTACGATTTAGTCCTTTTGACTAAATTAAGTTCCCGAACGTCAAAATTTTCGAACGAAATTTTCAAAAAATTATTCCGTAAACTCGTAGACCATAAAAATATAATAAAAATAAAATTTTCATCGTCGAATTTGTGGTCCCAAAACCACTATTCCAACTAGGCCCAAAATCAGGGTGTTACAAATAAACAAAGGTTCTCATATTCTTTCTTTTACTTTCTTTCAACTGAAAACTCCATAAAATGAGAGGCTTGAAGTTTTGTCTAGGCTTGTTCAATTGCATGACCAAGAAATTAACCAGTCTGTTGATAAACGAGGGAAGGGAAAAGCTTTCGAATAATCGTCATTGTGTATCATTAGCTATAATGCTCTATAAGTTTGTATTATTGTTTCTATATTTATAATGGCTTTTATCTATTACATGTTTTATTATATTTAGATTTAATGTTGTTATTATCTATTGTATGATTAGAAAATAAATAATAAATAGATATAGTGAGTATGTTACTGATTAGCAGGCTTTGAGCTGGTGATTAGTTAGTAGTATTTGAATTGGTGACTAATTAGCAGGCTTTGAGTCGGTGATTAGTTAGTAGGCTTTGAGCCAATGATTAGTTAGTAGGCTTTGAGCTGGTGATTGTAACAACCCTTTTTTAGGGTTAATCGAAACAGTAGTTTCGAGACCACAATCTGACATCAAAAAATTTATTTTATTATTATTTTAATATTTACAGCATGATATTATAGTTTTGTAAAATTTTCGTAAAGAAATTTTATCGTTTAAGTGGTTAATTCAGTAAAAAGGACTTAATCGCGTAAAATGCAAAAGTTGTATTCTATTTATTAAAGGTGTCAATTGGCTTTGGATTTTAAATATGATGGCCTTAAATGGAAATTATACCATTAATATGTTAGTGGATGTTAATGGTTTGGCATAAAGGAAAGTATGCATTATTTTAAAGGTTAAAAAGGTAAATGTTTAATAAATGATATATTAAATAAAACCCAAAACCATGATTTTAGTCCATTTTCCTTTATATAGCCGAATGTAAGAAAAGAAAAAAAAATCCATGGTTGCAAAATGAGGTTCGACAATTGCATGTTAAATTGGTAAGTCATTTTAGACTCGATTTTTGATAATTTTTACGTTTTTGAGATCGTTGCTTTGTGTTCTAGCTAGCCTATGCTTGAATTTTTGAATTGGTTGTGTATTTTGTGATTTTCCATTGATGAGAGCTTGTTGTTTTTGTTGTTTGATGATGAAAAATAAATATTTAATGCTAGATTATCATGTCTTATTAAGTGATTTTTGATAAAAATGCTTATTAAGGACTAAATTGAGAAATTTATAAATAGAGGGGTTAAAATGTGAAATAAATGAAATTAATGGGCTGCTAGGGACCTAAGGTAAATTCGGCCTAACATGGGCATAGTGAAATTTTGAGTATTTTGTGTTGTTTTGAAATAGGGACTAAATTGCAAAAAATGTGAAATGTTAGGGACAAAATTGTAATTAGCCTATTTATGTGTTTTTGGATGAATTTGATTGAATATATGATTAAATAAGTTGAAATTGTATTGAATTAGATCAAGAAATGTAGAAATCGAATTTGGACCGGGGGAAAACCAAAGTTGTCGACTAGTCATCCTGTCCCCATTACCGTTGTCCG
Organism: Gossypium longicalyx; assembly: GCA_025698465.1. NCBI lineage: Eukaryota > Viridiplantae > Streptophyta > Magnoliopsida > Malvales > Malvaceae > Gossypium > Gossypium longicalyx. The sequence continues at coordinate 24,065,954 of CM046998.1, read as the reverse complement.
AGGTAAGTTTATAAACAAATAAACATACTTAATTTTAATTAAATACAAAGTATATATGCTAAAATGAAATATATGAATTACTATATGCTAATGTCGAATGTGTATAAGCATAGTAACTATATTTATGCATTCGTTTCGACTGAGTTATAACATTTGAAAGTCCGTATGAACTATATGGAATATCTGGAATTTTTTATATATAAATTGTTTATGAGACAACTTTATAATAGTGATATTCGGGCTTTGAGCCTAGCAAGCCTTGTGCTGGTGAATTAAATCGGGCTTATGCCTAGCAGGCTTATTGCCGATGTATAAAATCAGACTTTGAGTCTAGCAAGCCTTGTGCTGGTGTGAGATTCAGGCTTAGGCCGGTGAATTATTATAAGTTTATGCCTAAAAGAATTTATACTGATGTGGTAATCAAATACGTTAAACGAGCTAAATGATTAGGTATGAGTTAGCTTATTGTTTCCTTTAAAATAAGGTAAGCTGATTATTTGATATGTGATACAAACATATGTATGATGTTAGTTTGAATTTGTGAGTAATTGTGAAGTATATTCGGCCATAAGTTAAGTGTAATTATGTGGTATTAAGGTTTAATACATGAGTATATGTAAACAAATGTTTAAAGATTCGGCTTTATGCATCGATAATATAATTTTCATAGTGTATGATACTTTGGTATAGACATATGTATATTCGGATACATGATAAGTATAAGTATGAGATATTAAAGTTTGATTCAAGAATATATGTTTATGGGTGTGAATATATTCGATCTTATAATGGTACTATGGTTTTGAAATTTAATGTCACTTTGATAATAGATACAGTACATTCATCTAAAGGTTAAGTATACTGATATCATATTGTGACTTGGGTGCAAACTTATATAAATGATTATGTATGGCCTTAATGACATAAAGTAAGAATAGTTATGAAACGATCCATGAATATATGTATACGAGTTTATGTATATTCGGTTAATTATTGATATTGTGGCTTTGGGAATTTGAATGATATATTAATCTTAAATGTATGGATATTTGATAAAATGAAAGTATATGTATTATAAGAAATTATAAGTTTGAAGTTACACGTGATTATGATAGTATAAATTAGTTTGGTAATTGAATTGTTATTGTCATTGAGTTATTTATTTGCTTATAGCTTACTAAGCTCTCAAAGCTTATTCTGTGTGTTTTTCCTATGTTTATAGATTTTCGGATGTAACATCTCGAAATAGGGCCTAAATGGAATAGTGGTTGCGAAACCACAAATTTGAGATAGAAAAGTTTATTTCGATTAATTTTTATGATTTACCGAGTGATTAGATGCATGTGTTAGAGTATTGATAAGAAATTTTATAGATTGCATGTTTAATTTGCCTATTAGGGCTTATTTGCAGAAGTTGCTATAACAGCCCGATTTAGGGCCTAAACGGAACGATGGTTTTAGAACCACGAATTCGAAGTCAAAAAATTTATTCCGATTAAGTTTTAAGGTTTATTTATTGATTAAAATATTGTGTAAAAATATCGTTAAGTAATTTTACTGATAAAGTGCTTAATTGGACTTTTAGGACTAAATTGCAAAAGTTGCAAAATATGTATTCTAATTCATAAGTACTTGATTGAAATGGGGGTTTAAAGAGGAGGTCCTTAAATGGTAATTAGACCATTATATTTTGTTTGGACAAAAATGGGCATGAATAGGACAAAATTTTAAAGAAAGGCTTTAAGGGCATTTTAGTCATTTGGTAATTAAAAGAAATAAAAAGGGAAAATAAAGCCAAAATTGACTCATCTTTTTCATGGAGGCCGAAATTAGCATGGGGGAAGCCATGGCTAGGGTTTTCAAGCTTTCCAAGCTCAATAGTAAGTCCGTTCTAGCCTCGTTTTTCAAGTTCTTTACGTTTTTGGAATCCTGGTAACTTGATTAAGCTTATTCTAGCAATAATTTAAGCTAGGGTTCATATTTGGAAAAATACCCATAGGTGAAAAGTGTTCATGTTGATTGGCAATTGTGTGATGCTATGAGTGTAACTTGTGAAATTAAATGAATGTTATGAGTAATTCTATTTGAGAATTATGAACGAATGTATAACTGTATTTGTTTGTATAAGATGATAGGAGGGTTGTGTAAAATGAATATGCATGTTGAGTTATTTGAAGCAAATTATATATATATTGATGAGTGTTAAGTTATATGCATGAATATATAAGAGGCAAGTTAGAAGTGTTACAGCCTCACCCCCTTCCAATAAGATTAATTGACAATGTGATAGCATTTGAGAATGGTTTAATAAATGAACTCAATTCTGAGAAAGATGTTAGGTTAATATGAAGATTTTCTGAATTCTGAAATGTTACAGTTAAAGAAAAATTAGACTTAGTTAATTAACTCATCCAGGTATGATGCTTAAAGTAAATGATTGCTGAATTTTAAAAAAAATAAATTTTGATTGTGAATAAGATAATGTGAATTTAGTAATGATAAAATTAAACAGAAGAATAATGATTGAGCTGTATTAATAGCTGAATGCAGAGTTTTTGGTTAAAAAGAAAGGGGTGAAAGCAAATGTGAGAATTGGAAATAGTTTTCGATTAATATAGAGGTCATACCGAGTTGAAACTTAGTTATATTGGATTTCAATTTGATAGTGGGGTGATTTTGAAAGTACTGCTTTGAAGAAAATTTGTTTAGAGATGTTTAAGAAATTTTGAGAAAAGATATTGAATCTTTTTACCGGTAAGATTTGCGGGGATGGAAATCCCTAAAGGGGGAGAGAAATGTAACATCTCGAAATAGGGCCTAAATGGAATAGTGATTGCAAAACCACAAATCTGAGATAGAAAAGTTTATTTCGATTAATTTTTATGATTTACTGAGTGATTAGATGCATGTGTTAGAGTATTGATAAGAAATTTTGTAGATTTCATGTTTAATTTGCCTATTAGGGCTTATTTGCAGAAGTTGCTGTAACAGCCCGATTTAGGGCCTAAACGGAATGATGGTTTTAGAACCACGAATTCGAAGTCAAAAAATTTATTCCGATTAAGTTTTAAGGTTTATTTATTGATTAAAATATTGTGTAAAAATATCGTTAAGTAATTTTATTGATAAAGTGCTTAATTGGACTTTTAGAACTAAATTGCAAAAGTTGCAAAATATGTGTTCTAATTCATAAGCACTTGATTGAAATAGGGGTTTAAAGAGGAGGTCCTTAAATGGTAATTAGACCATTTTATTTCTTTTGGATAAAAATGGGCATGAATAGGACAAAATTTTAAAGAAAAAGGGCATTTTAGTCATTTGGTAATTAAAAGAAATAAAAAGGGAAAATAAAGCCAAAATTGACTCATCTTTTTCATTGAGGCCGAAATTAGCATGGGGGAAGCCATTGCTAGAGTTTTCAAGCTTTCCAAGCTCAATAGTAAGTCCGTTCTAGCCCCGTTTTTCAAGTTCTTTACGTTTTTGGAATCCCGGTAACTTGATTAAGCTTATTCTAGCAATAATTTAAGCTAGGGTTCATATTTGGAAAAATACCCATAGGTGAAATGTGTTTATTTTGATGTTTTATGGTAGAATATGAAGGCTGAAATTATGTTAAACAACTTTTGCTAGGCGGTTTTAAGCAAAAATGAGTAAAACGGCTTAATCAGTAAAAGTTGTTATTGTTCATAACTATGTGTTAGAGTGAGAATTTGATGTTACCATAGAAGGGAAAAATTATCAGCATGTCACAAAACATAAGAATAAGGGATGAGATTTAATTCAGCCTAGGGGCAAAAGTGTAAAAATGCAAAAGTTTAGGGGCAAAATTGTAATTTTTCCAAAGTTTGAGTTAAGGACTTTTTTGAATAGTGCATTAATTAAATAAGTAAAATATGATGTTTTGGATCCAGGAAAATGAGATTTGAGCCTAGAATGGGAGAAAAATCGAAAATCGGGAAAGTTGGTAAAATGGCCGTTTTAGTATCGAGGTAAGTTCATATGTATAATAACCATTAATTTATGCATGTTTCAATGTAAAATTGATATATTTACTATGATTACCGAGGTGTTGAAAGTAAGTATAATTATGATGATTTAAATGTTCAATATTAATTCGACATGGAAATGAGAAAGTACGTAAGTTTGTATGTAAATAATACATTATCTTTATTATGTTTTTATATTTCAGCATATTTTATGTATTGTAGCTGATTTTTGAATCATAATTGACTATTGGAAGTATGGAATCAAGTATTAGAAAGAGAGAGAAATCCCGGTTGAACCTTCGGAAAGATTGGATGATACAGATGGTATGTAGCTAGGTCACATGTATGGTGCTGAGTGCACATCATGTGTACAAGAGAGTTACGAGACATTATGATGTAGCTAGGTCGCATGGGTGATACTATGTGTACACCATGTAGACAAGAGAGCTACGGGATATATGTAGCTAGGTCGCATGCGTGGTTCCAAGTGAAGGACACCATATAGACAAGAGAGCTATGAGATAAACTGGCTAGGTCACATGGGTGGTACTAAGTGTTCACCATGTGTACAAGAGAGCCAAAATTATGTGTACAATCGAGCTAGGTCACATGAGTGCTGCTAAGTGAAGGCCACTATGTGTACAAGAGAGCTTCGATTTTAAAGGTGGGTGTGTGTGCGATACCATCACAGATCTCATATTATTCGAAGCGTTTAACTGGGAAATTGATTAAATGAAATTGTGTATGACTTTGTGATGATAAGTGTAAGTATATACGTGTGTAACTTATGAGAAATATGCTCGATATGTGATTGGAAATTGGAAAGATTGTTATGGGTAAGTGATGAATACAATTGAGGTGTGAAAGATCAAAATTGACAATAAAACTGTTATGGATAGTTGCAGTGACGTGAATCTAAAAATTTACCAAAAATAGTAGAAATTGAATCAGAGAATGAATGAGATATCAAATTAAAACTTAATGAGTCTATTTTCATATAAGAGAAACAGAGCAAGCAAAAAAATTCTATATTATGAGATATTTAAGTTTTTGAGAGACTGGTTCAGAATGACTACGTGATCCCCTATTCTGAGTTGGAAAAATCATTAAAAATTGTAAAAAATAATTATGGGATATAATTTACATGCTTGAAATCCTTAATGAGTCTAGTTTCAAATAAAATAAACGAGAACATCATTTGAATTCTGTAGAAGGAGAAAATTGATTCGTAGTAAAGTGTGGTCAGAACAGTTGAGCAGTGAAACATGGGTAACTTCAATGAATAAACTGTACTAATTGGCTAGACAAAAAATTCTGAAAATTTTATGGTAATAATATACGTGAATCTAGTTTCAAGAAAAATTAACGGTTTGTAATTTGGAGTTCTGTAGCTCCAGAAATAAATAATTTAGCTGCTGGTACTCTACTAGACAGCTTATTTTGAACCTGTTTATGTTTCTAATAGTGAAAGTATGTTTGTGTTTGTGATGGTAATATTCCGGGAATATATTGTGACTTCATTTAAAGTATGATAATGTATTTTTTATTAATATTTACATACTTACTTACTAAGCTATAATGCTTACTCCCTTCCTTTCCTTTTTCCTATAGTGTCTCAGATGTTAGCTCGAGTTAGAGATCGCCGGAGGTTAAATCACACTATCAAACTATTGATCGATATATAAAGGTTTTAAAGTATTTTTAAGTCTTTGGCATGTATGGAGACTCGTTTAATTGCTACTAAGTTGCTAGGAATGGCCTAAAATACTGACCTAAAATACTGACCTATGTTATTTGAAGGTCTCTATTGTATAAAGTCATTTAATGTAGATAGTCTTGATTATGTTATTAATTAAATGATGCAATTTATGAATGTGCATGCTTGCCTATGTGTGTGGTTGAATTAAAGCATGATATAGGCCTTGTAAGCTCTTTTTAAGGGACAGCTTGAATGTGTTTGAAAAAGTTTTAAACTAGAGTGAAATTATGAATCGATTTTTATACGATGATTAGTGATTAAGTCCAGTAATGCCTCGTACCCTATTCCGGCGTCGAACATGGGTAAGGGGTGTTACATCGGAGATCTGCTTAGGTTGGAAGTCGATGGAGACGACATCACACTATCTTGTTATCATTTCAGTAAATAATGTTTTGAGACTTGGTTATGTGGCATGTATAGATTAATCTTGGAGTTAATTATTTTGAATGAGTATGAATTTAAAGCCATGCGAAAATGGCTTGCTTATTATGCTTAAGTTTGGTTTTACATGTTTTTAATTAAAATGTTTAATGTGTTTGGTTTTGGTAGTCATTTTAATAGTTAGTTCATTTTGGAAATATGAAATGTTGTATATTAACTTAACATGTTCGGTTGCTTAGTGGTAAGTAATGAATAGGTTTTATGATTGTTTTGGTTGGTTGTTTTGGTATGGATTCAAATGGTAAATAATGGTAATGATTAAGTATGTTTTGGGTTAGTTTTAATGGATAGTTAAAAATGTCAAGTTGTTGCTAATATCAATATAGGTATACATTCATTTGTGGTTGTAAATCCAAATATGATATTTAATTCAATTTGGTATGCTTATGATATTGATAATGGTGAGACCAAAATAAAGATTAGTTAATAGGATAAAATATGAAGTTTAGGTATATTAATATATATGAATTAGATGCACACTAGAGTGTTATTTGTGTTCAAGAGTTAAGTATGGCTTTTATTTTTAGGATGAATTGTGCAGTTGTATATATATACATCATTAGTATGTTCGGCATGTTATAATGTATTTAAGTTTCATATGTGATTGCATAATAATTTATGTAATATGATTCAATTGGTTTTATTATGAGCTTGTGCAGAAGTTATCAAATGATAGGTTTGATATACGATTAATGAGATAGAAATTGGCATATATTCGAAGTATGAAGTGTAATGATATATAATGGAATATGATTTAATTATGAAAATGGCATTAATATGATAGATATAGAGAATTGAATATTGGAAATATTAAATATGTGAACATATTTTTTATATATACAAGTTTTGTTTGAACTTAGTAATTATGGAACATGATCAGTTGGGTTTTGATATATGTTTGAAATGTGTTTATTTGCGATACATGTTAAGTAAGGTATGATTATTTCTGAATTGGAATTATGACTCATGTATTCGAATTTATAATAAGTGAATTGTGGATATTTGAATTTGATAAGTTTTAAATATTTATTAATTCTTTGGTGTATAAAAGATGAGGAATGATTGTGCTGAACTGTGTTTTATAACGGATACGGGTTAGGGGTGTTACAGTGATTTATATAACATGCTATGAGCCGGTGTTTAATTATCAGGCCTTGAGCCAATGTTCATTTAGCAGGTAATATGTACTGGTGATAATTACTGTACCGATGGCTTGAGATCCTGCATGTGTAACAGCCCAATTTTAATGAAATCGGAATAGTGGTTTCGAAACCACAAATTCGAGTTGAAAATAAAATTTATTTTAATTTTATTACATGGTCCATAATATGTTAGAAATGTCATGTGAAAATTCTGATAATAAAATTTTATCGATTAAGTGCTTAATTATGGGATGGACTAAACCGCGTAAAATGCAAAAGTTGAATTCTAGTAGCTAGAAGGATTAAATAGCTATGGAATTCAAAACTTGGGGTCCTTATATGGTAATTAGACCATTAAAGAAAAGTATGTAGATATTTTAGTGACTCATCCATGGAAAATTAGAAAAATGGCAAGGACTAAATTGGAAATTAAAAAATATTTAATTAATTAAAAATATGATAAAAGATATCATCTTATTTTTCTCATCATCTTCCCTAAAATTCTCTGGAAACCCTAGGAGAGAGATAAGAAACTTTCATGGCTTAATTGGGTAAGTTTTCTTATCCCATTTTAGTAATTTTGATATTTTTGAAACCGGGATAGCTAAATCTATCTATTTGGAGGATCAATTTGAAAAGTTATCAAGGTATGGAAATTAGGTCATGGATGAATATGCTGAAAATTTAAAGTTTGTGGTAGAAAATGAAAGGTTGTTGATAGATAAACAACTTTTACAAAGTGATTTTTGATGAAAACATGATTTAGGGGGTAAAATGTAAAGTTCTGAAAATTGATGAAAAATTCTAAAATTTATAGAAAATATGTGCTGTAAATTTTATGTTGAAATTTCGGTTAGGCTTGGAATAGGGAGTAAATTGCATGAATTTCATTTTTCGAGCCTAGGGACGAAATTGGAATTTATGGAAAAGTTAGGGGCAAAATGGTATTTTTACCTAGGATGTAAATTGAGTCCAAATGAATATGAAATGTGTGAAATTGATGATTAAAATTATTTATATAGATCCGAACAACACAAATTTGAGGTTAGATCGAGGAAAAGAAAAAGTTTCGGATTAGTAGATTATTTACGCGAACAAGTGTCGAGGTAAGTTCGTGTAACTTAATCGAGCATGTAAATATGTTAAATTTAATGTTATGTTTGTATGGAATGTGACTTATATTGATGTGAATTGTTTGATGGTTATAATGAAGAATCGAATACATGTTTGAAATGGTGAAAAATGGGTTAAGTTCTGTTTGAATATTAAATTCCGAATATATGTGCTTTCCCGGAATAAATGAGGTCCTGCATTTGTTGCTAACGAGATTTAGCTCGGGCGAGTAACCTTATTGACCTCGTTATAGAAAAGATTTATCCCGGGTGGGTAATCCTGATATAACCCCTCTCGAGCATATGTTACAATTAGGATTTAGCCTAAACTGGTAATCCTGTAATACGATATGTGGCTCGAGAGTGTGTTCTTTGATTAAATACCCTAATGGGTACTCTTGAATAAGAATTGACGGGTTATTAAATTGTACACCTTGAGTGTACTACTTGAGTATCCATCGAAATTTCAAGGATTCAACGGACAAAACTCTTGGCATGATGAGAGAATTATGAGATGAAATGATAATGTCTTGAAAGAATATTTCATGATGAGCTCATCTATGTTTACTTGATGTATATGGAAATTTTGTGACTAACATGTTTGATTGAATGTATGTGTTTAGGCAATTTTGCCAAGTTGATTAGATTTAATAAATGGGATTGGTAAGTTTAGTTTCCATTATATGGACTTACTAAGCATGTAATGCTTACTAGATTTTATTTCCCTATTTTATAGTGCTCAGAAGCTTGCGAAGATTGGAGATCATTGGAGCATCATCATACTATCCACTTGCTTATTTTGGGTATATATATAGTAAAATCATTTTGGTATAATAGCATGTATAGGCTAACTTGGCCATAGATAGCTTAAATATATGGTTTGTAATCTAACCATTGGAATGACTAGTAATGGTTGTTTTTTATATACTTGTAGTGTCATACTATGGTAGCTACATATTTGTTAAATGGTTGACCAAATTATGCCTAACATATGGAATATACCAATGTAAGATTATAAACATGTATGCAAGTAATGATATGCCATGTTGAATGATAGAGTTTGCTTAATTTGAATGATTGAAATGGTTGGTATTTGGATGTGAGTTTAGGTGCAGGTCATTGGTGTGATTTTGGGTAAGAAGTGAAGCTAAAAATGGCTTTATTTCGTCTATACGAGTAGACACACGATGTAACAGTCCGGTTTAGACCCTAGTCAGAATAGTGGTTTTGGGACCACAAATCTGAATCAAAAAAATATTTTAAATATATTTTTCGTGTTTATAATATGTGAATTGACATGTGTGAAAGTTTCGTATGAAAATTCGATCATTTGTGTGCTTAATTTGTGAAAAGGACCTAATCGCGTAAAATGTAAAAGTTGTCTGCTGTTTGTTAAAGTGCCTATTTGATGTGTCTCTTTACATGTGAAGTCCTTATATTGTAAATGGACCATTGATATATTAAATGGACATTGTTGGACAACCACTACATGTTTAAATGTTTATTATATTAAGGTTAAAATGATAAAAGATGAATTAATGTTATTAATTAAAGAAAACATGATATTTGCTTCATATTTTCATCATTTGGCCGATTATATCAAAGAAAAAGAAAAGAGAAAAGCTTGCTAGGGTTCGGCACTATTAAGCTTTGAATTAGGTATGTTTTTGTTTCGGTTTTTGATAATTTCTACGTTTTTGTAATTGTTGCTCTATATACTATCAAGCCCATGTCTAAATTACTAATTTTGATGATGATTTTGAAATATGTCATTGATGAAATTGTGAGCTTTGTGAAGTTAGTTGATAGAAATTTAAAGATATATGTTGGGTTGATATATTTTGTATTTGAATTTTTTATGAATTTGAGTAATTTGGAGTAAATTGTGGAATTTGTAAATTGAGAGACTAAAATGTGAAATAAATGAAATATATGGACTTGTATGAACACTATGAGAATTTGGCTAGGCATGTGTACAAAGAAATTTTGTGTAATTTGTGATTTTGTGAATTAAGGACTAAAGTATCAAAATATGAAAATATGGGGGCTAATTTGTAAAATGCCCTAAATATGTGTTTTTGGATTGATTTGAATGATTTGGTAAATAAAAGAGTTAAATTTGAATTTATATAGATCAAGAATTAAAGAAAACGAAATTATATCGGGGAAAGTCAAAAGTCATCGAGTAGCCGATTTCGTCTATCCGAATCCGTATGAGGTAAGTCTATATACAAATAAATGTATTTTGAATTGAATTATTATTGATTATATGCTTTTGAACAATGTTGAATGATTATATATGTTGAAAATGAGATATCCGAGAAAGTTTCGACAAAGTTCCGATGTCCGAAAAGCCCCGTACGAACCTTAGGAATAGTTAGGATACATATGTCATGACATAGGATTCGATATGTGTTATCGTATAAGACCACGTCTAGGACGTTGGTATCGACTTATGATTTACGTGTAAGACCACGTCTGAGACGTTGGCATCGACTAGCATCGTATCTGATTTCGTGTAAGACCCTGTCTGGGACAGAGGCATCGATATTTGATTACATGTAAGACCACGTCTGGGACATTGACATTGTACGAGCTTTCTGAGCTATCCACGTATCCTTATGATTTCGAACGGTTCAATGGGCATTCCGAGAAAATAGGTGACTATATATATTGTGTATCCGATTCAGGTACATTTGAAATGTATACTATATTTGAGAATAAAAGGTAAGTACATGTGAAATTGTTTATATGTGATATAAGTATGAGAAAATATGCTATATGTGCAAAGGAATTGGAAATATGAGAAATGTATATGAACTATGTGGTTTGTGATAGTATTTGGCTATGGAACATATGCATTTTATGTTGTTTATATGCTTTAAATGATAAGTTTATTTGTATATGGCTTACTAAGCTTTTGAAAGCTTACTTTGTGTGTGTTTACATTTTTTTATAGACATCAAAACTACTGAGAGCTCGGAGATCGTCGAGGATCATCACTACACTATTAAACTTTATTTTGGTACATTTTGAAAGTGTAAATATTGGAGTATGGCATGTATAGGCTAGAGGTAGTTGAATATGTTTTGTGATGTGTATATTTAGCCATGTGATATGGCTTAATTATGGTTGAACTTATGATTTGATTTTGGTATATGTTATGTGATGCAAATTATGCTTATGTATTGTGTTTATGAATGACCAAAAGAAATGGTCAATTTTGGTAAGTTTTGATATATGCAAATTTGTGAAATTGGAAAATTTATAGCATGTGATTGAATGAAAATAAAATGAGGTTATGAAACAAATGTTTAGATATGATTTTGTCTTATGTTTTAGCATAATTTGGTATGACTACTAAGCATGAAATTGGTTGATAATGTTATGGCATGATTGATGTAAGTTTTGGTATTGGAATTGGTTGAAATTATAGTGCAAATGTGCGTGGTTTGATGCTTGTAGATGGCCTATTTTTGTCTACACGTGCAGAGACACGGACGTGTGTCTCAATCATGTGCGACACACAGTCATGTTGCACGGCCATGTGTCCCCTGGGGTACCCTACGATTTTAAGTCAGTCTTGAGCACGGCCAAGGCACACTGGTGTGTGGCTAGCCGTGTGACCCAAGTTAGTTTTGACCACGACCAAGACACACGGGCATGTCTTGTGGCTGTGTGACTAAGTTAGTATGTATGCCCTGAGTTGACACGGTCTAGACACACGGACGTGTTTAATGCTGTGTGAGGCACACGACCTGTTCACACGGGCGTGTGACCTTTGTAACTTTGAAAAATGTTTAATTTTTGAAAAATTTTGTATGAGCTCGGTTTAGTCCCTACCCCTTTCTAAATCATGTTTAAGGTTTCGTAAACCTTATGAAGGGACTATTTATGTTTGAATTGCTATGATATGATGATGTATGATTTATGATTTTGTAATGTTCTAATTTGTCTAGTAATACCTTTAGCCCTAGTCCAATGATGGATACAGGTTAGAGGTGTTACATTTGGTTGGTATCAGAGCTACGGTTTAGTCGATTCTAGGACTAACGTAGCATATGTGAATCTAGCTATACATGCCATATTTATGAAATGCGATAGTGTGATGAATCCTGACAATGAAAATGTGTTTTTATATAGCAAATGAATCTTGAACGAGCCGTAGCTGACGATGTCAAGAGTAATGCGCCTGCTCTCATGGAAGGGACAGTGCCATCTGATTCTAGACCCGTTACGAGTAGCTATGATGGAGAAGCTAGACAAGCGTTCTATCAAATGATGAATGATTGGTTTAGTCAGTACATTAGAACTAATCCGACTGTTCAACAACCCTCAACCCCGGCTAATCCTCCTCAAGTTCCTGCTATGTCACAAGTTAATCCGAATCAGTTGAATAAGCCTCCAGTTGATAAAATTAGAAAATATGGGGTCGAAGAGTTCCGAGCTACCACTAGTTGTAACATCCCAAATTAGGGCCTAGTCAAAACAGTGGTTTCGGGACCACAAATTTGACGTAATAAATTTTATTTTTATTATATTTTTATGGTCCGAGATTTCATGGAATGACTTCATGAAAATTTCGTTCGAAAATTTTGACGTTTGGGCACTCAATTTGGTCAAAAGGACTAAATTGTAAAAAGTGCAAAAGTTGAGTTCTACATGTTAGAGGTGTCTAATTGTTATGAAATATTAAATGGGAGGTCCTTAAATGGTAATTAGACTATTGTATAACTTGTTGGACAAAAATGGCCTTGATTGGGTAAATTTTGAAAGAATAGTAAAAAGTGCATTTTGGTCATTTAGGGGTAAAATGAATTAAAAGACAAATTTTAAAACCCAAATGTGTCCCTTTCTTCTTGCTTCAACCGAATGTACCAAGAGCAGCCATGGTTAGGGTTTGGCCAAGCTTCCAAGCTCAATAGTAAGTGATTCTGAGCTCTGTTTTTAACGTTCTATGCATTTTTGAAGTCCCAATAACATGTTCTAGCTATTCTACTATTTATTTGAGCTAGGGTTTGTGTTTAAAAATTTACCCATGAATGATGTGCATGTATTTTGATGTTTAATCATAAAATATAAAGGCTCGGTGTGTAATAAACGACTTTTACTAAGAGATTTTTGATGAAAACTTTCAAAAGGACCGTTTTGTAAAAATTGTAAAATTAGTCATAAGAGGGTGATTTAGTGGAAATTGGGGGCTCCCATAGTTATGAAAATGATTTCTCTAGGCTTGAAATGCAAGGAATTGAATAAAAATTATTTTACGAGCATCGATGCAAAAGTGCAAATATCTAAAAGTTTAGGGGTCAAAATGTAAATTTGAAAAAAATATGATTTTTGGACCCATATGAATAATGTGACTAATTATTAGGCTAAATGTGATATTATAGATCAAGGAAAACAAGATTCAGGCTTACAACGAGGTTAAACAAGGTTAAGCATAAACTCAAAATAAATAGTCGTACTCGAACTCGAAATAAATTGTATATGTGCTTGTGATATGGGTTAAATGGTGGAATGATATACATGTTGGAATGCATGAGAGACCTTGGGTGACTAATGGCTTGGAAAATAGCATCCAAATGGTCCACATGGATGGACACACTAGCAGGTGTCTAGTCTGTGTGTGACACACGGGCAGCCCATATGGGCGTGTTGTTCAGCTGTGTCCCCTGCTTCCCAAAATTTTCACGTTGCATGCTTTGTAGTGTCTACACGGGTTGGAGACAAGGCCGTGTGTCTCAACCGTGTAGAGTACACGGCCTAACCACACGGGCGTCTGCCTTGGTCATGTGCCCCTAAATGAATGATGATGTCATAAACAGAATGTCCAGGTTTTCGGACACAGGTGACGACACGGGCGTGTCTAGGCCGTGTGGGAGGACACGGGCCAAGGACATAGGCGTGTGTCTAGGCCGTGTGAAAACCACTGCAACTTGATCAGAAAAATAATAAAATTTAAAATTCCATACGGGCTAGGGACACGACCGTGTCCCAAAGCCCATGGGCGTGTGATATGCCTTCACACGGGCGTGTGAGGCCAAAATGCAAAAATTTTCTTAAGCCTTTCATATATTCTCGGTTAAGTCCCGGACCACTTCAAAGGTATGTTTGGGACTCGTAAACCCATATAAGGGACAAAATGATAAGAATAGAAACTTCATACTTGTATTTTTAGTTGGATATTTGTATGTCCGTCTGGTAATGCCTCGTACCTTATCCCAGTCTTGGGTATGGGTAAGGGGTGTTACATTTAGAGCATGACCTCCAGCTTGTGGTTGATGTATATAAAGAACAAGTATGACTATACCTCTGAATTGATCCTGATAATGTGGTGAAACTTCAAGTCCCAATTTGTATGGTCGATTTCTTTTCTCAAGTGAGTTAATCAGAGCTACTATATTCAATTGAGATATCAGTATTACTTATGCTAATGCATTTGTTATGGTATTCAATTGGCATAATGAGTGAATTTGGAATGATGTATGTTAAATTGTTCTGTTGACTAGAAGAGAGAATTTCTTGAAATATTAATTACGGATGAATAAGGTCGACTTGACTGTTCAATCTGTGTAGAATATATGTTTAGAATTTAATGAGATGTTCATGCTTGAGAATAAGATTTTATTTCTTCATGGGTAAAAGAGACGAATAGTCTAATTGAGAAGTGTATGTTTCTTAGAAGACTTGGATACAATAGAAAGATCTGAGTATAAAAGACGATGAAACGATCATTGTTGATCTTTGTGTATAAATTCTTGAAATGTTAAAAGTTTGATGATGTATAGCAAGAATCATCAAAATTATTTTTGCCGTTTAGACATTAGAATGGAGATAGAGAAAGTTAATATGGATTTTCATATTTGGATTATTCTTGTCCTTGAAAGACGAAAGTAATATGTAGTGTTGTTAAATGTCATGAGATTTGTAAAATTATGCGGGTATGCCCGAATGTTTGCTCACTTGATTCATAGTATTCCGTATCTTCATGATTGTTGGATATCTTGAAATTTTAATATTTACTAATCAGATTGAGATTCGAGTGTCATAGCATGATTTCTTGGGAAAGCCAGAGGAGGCTTTGAACTAAAAGGTAACTGAGAGTTGATTTGGCAAATAATTGGACTGTATGGAATTATAAAGAGTATGAGGCCAAGATGAACTGGCTAGTTTTACTATTCGAATCAGAAAGGATTTGGGTGCGAATGTATAAGTAACATGATGGTATGGATCAGACTTTTGAGTACATGAGTTTTCTGATAGAGATTAAGTTTCAGTGAAAGTGTTGTAAAGTGAATACCACTCCTAATTTTTGAATGTGGAATTTAAAGAGATAGGTAGTAAAAGCTCATCTTGAGTGAAATTTCTTTGACATCGATTATAGGATTGAGAAATCCAAGTGAAAAAAACTAAAACCACTTTTTTGGTAAGATTTTCGGGGACGAAAATCCCTAAAGGGGGAAAAATGTAACATCTCAAATTAGGGCCTAGTTAGAATAGTGGTTTCGGGACCACAAATTCGATGTATGAAAATTTATTTTTATTGTATTTTTATGGTCTACAATTTTACGGAATGATTTCGTGAAAATTTCGTTTGAAAATTTCGACATTGGGGCACTCAATTTGATCAAAAGGACTAAATTGTAAAAAGTGAAAAAGTTGAGTTCTACATGTTAGAGGTGTCAAATTGTTATGAAAATTTAAATGTGAGGTCCTTAAGTGGTAATTAGACCATTTTATAACTTGTTGGACAAAAATGGCCTTGGTTGGGTAAATTTTGAAAAAATAGTAAAAAGGGCATTTTGGTCATTTAGGGGTAAAATGAAATAAAGACAAATTTTAAAACCCAAATGTGTCCCTTTCTTCTTGCTTCAACCTAATGTACCAAGATCAGCCATGGGTAGGGTTTGGCCAAGCTTCCAAGCTCAATAGTAAGTGATTCCGAGCTCTGTTTTTAACGTTCTATGCATTTTTGAAGTCTCGGTAAGATGTTCTAGCTATTTCTACCATTTATTTGAGCTAGGTTTGTGTTTAAAAATTTAACCATGAATTATGTTCTTGTATTTCGATGTTTAATGGTAGAATATGAAGGCTCGGTGTGTAATAAATGACTTTTACTAAGCGGTTTTGATGAAAACTTCCGAAAGGACCGTTTTGTAAAAATTGTAAAATTGGTCATAAAAGGGTGATTTAGTAGAAATTAGGGGCTGCTATAGTTCTGAAAATGATTCTTCTAGGCTTGAAATGCAGGAAAATTGAATAAAAATCATTTTACGAGCATTGGGGCAAAAGTGAAAATATGTGAAAGTTTAAGGGTCAAAATGTAAATTTGTAAAAATATGATTTTTGGTCCCATATGAATAATGTGACTAATTATTAGGCTAAATGTGATATTATAGATCAAGGAAAACAAGATTCAGGCTTAGAACAAGGTTGAACAAGGTTAAGCACAAACTCGAAATAAATAGTCGTACTCAAAACCGAGGTAAGTTCATATGTCAATGATAATGCAATGATATTATTGTTCTTTATGTCAATGATAATGCAATGATATTATTGTTCTTACTTGAACTTAAATTGATGTGTTAACATTGTGTGATGGATATTTATTTAGTTGATATGAAGATTATATATTGTAACAAATGCCTAAATAAAATTATATGCAATACCACGTTTATTTCATGGACTAATGTCTAAATAAACATGGAAATATGTTGAATTGGATGTACATTGCATGATTAGCTATGCATAATGGAGTACTTGATGAAAAAGAAAAAATCTCGGTTGAATAAAAAAGGAAATTCGATGGATAAACCATGGCTTACATGACTTGAGATCCTGCATGTGTTGCAAAATAAGGATTTAGCCCGAACGGGTAATCCGTTGATCTCAAATATAGAAATGATCTAGCTTGGACAGGTGTTCCTTGAGTGATGGAGCCTCCCGAAGAATATGTGTGCATTGTGGATTTAGCCCGGAAGGGTAATCCGATTAGGGTCTAAATTTAGCATGGACTAGTAATTCAGATCCGAGCTCATTGAGAGTGCTTGTTGTTATAAGGGATTTAGCCTGGACTGGTAATCCCGACATCACTCCATGAGTTTATATTATGGGGGATTTAGCCTAGACTGGTAATCCTGCCATAAGATTGAGGTTCGCGAGAGTGCGTATTTGAGGTGATCACTTGTATGACTTGAAGGTAAATGAATTATCCATCGAGATTTTCGAGAAATTCGACGGGTATTATAATGAATAATGCGATGAAAGTCTCAAGATGGGTGTGGTGATAAAGGTAAAGTTAATCGATATGCTATAGATACGTATAAGTATGTACATCATACTTATAAGTGCTACCTTATTGAAAGGTGATAAATGATAAGTAAGAGAATTCATACATGTGTATGTGTATACATCATGAACAAGTGAAAAGATTTGAAAGATGAACCATCCTTATGCTTATGATTATGAATTCTGTTAAAATATCATGTTAACTTACATTGTGTAATTGAATATGGGATTTATGAAATAATGAGTCCATGATCAATATGACAATAAAATTATGATAGCTATTGTGATTTTGCACCAAAATAGTGTTGAATAGCAGCAGTAGCCCAACTTTGCAAAATCACCATAAATGGTGGAAGTTGAATTAGAGGATGAATAATATATGAAATTAAAGCTTAATGAGTCTAGTTTTACGTAAAGGAAACAATGTAAGTAAAAGAAATATGTTTTATGAGATATTTGAATTCTTGTGAGAAAGAATCGGAGTGATTTCAGATTCCCCTGTCTTAACTTTGGAAAATCACTAGAAATTTAAAAAAAATAATTATGAGTTAATATTCATATTAATGAAATCCTTAATGAGTCTATTTTGAAAAAAAAAGATACAAAAACATTATCTGAGTCTCGTACTATGAGATATTTGATTTTTAGCAGATAGAGGTCGAAGCTATCGAACAACAAAATAGGGGAGAGTTTAAAGAATAAAATGTACTTATTGGAAAGACCAAAAATTATGGAAATTTTATGGTAAGAAGATATATGAGTCTAGTTTCAGGGAAAATTAACAAATATTAATTTAAAGTCCTGTAGCTCAAGTTGTAAATAATTTATCTACAATGACTCGAGTAGATAGCTTGACCAGAACTTGTGTAAAAATGTAATTATGGTTGTTTTACCTAAGGGAACATGTTATAATGCTTATAATTTTCATATGGACTTACTAAGCATAAAGCTTACTCTCCCTTCCATTTTTTCTAGTGTCCTTAGGTTGGCTCGGGGTTGGAGATCGTCGGAGTCAACCTCACACTATCAAGTTACCATCTTTGGAGTATTGTCAAAACTTAATTTCTTCAAGTGAGTGGCATGTATAGGGGACTTAATTATTGACATGTGTTTTTATGTTTTAGCCAAGATGTTGGCTTATATTGATTCATTATATATAGCCATGAGATGTGGCTTATAATGATTTTGGCTTGTAAGCCTATTTATCCATGGTATGTGTTAATGTTTTGTAATGTGGTTATGTAATTATGCTTGTTCACCATGTATATGAAGTATATGACACATGTACGTGATGAATGCCCTAGAACCATTCAAGATGGTCGAAGCCATGGAGTGAATGTGTGGCATGTTAGTAAGATGATAATGATTAAACATTAAATTGATGTTATAATTTGTGCCTATGATGTGTAAAAGTATGGGGGAAAAATAAGGTCAACATAAGGCTTGGAAAATAGCCTAACTGTTAGCTACATGGGCAGAGACACGGCCATGTGTCTCAACTGTATGGAGGACACGGCCTAGTACACAGGCGTGTAGCCTGGCCGTGTGGTATAAATTGTTTTGCTGATGTCATAAACAGAGAGTTACACGGGCTGAGGACACGGGCGTGTCCCAAGCTAAACGGGCGTGTGTGACCACACGGCTCCACCCACACGGGCGTGTGACTCTCCAAAGCTAGAAAATTGTTAAGTTGCCCAAAGTTTATCGAATGTTTTCGGTTTTGTCCTGAATCGCCCCAATGTATGTTTTAGGCCTCGGAGGCCTATATAAAGGACGATATGCATGTGTTTGAAAAGTTTTAATTTTGGGTAAAATTTGGTGACTCGGTTTTGTATGTTTGTGAATGTTTAAGTCCGGTAACGCCTCGAGCCCTGTCCTGGCGTTGGATACAGGTAAGGGATGTTACATTTAGTGGTATCAGAGCTATAGTTTAGTCGATTCTCGGACTAACCTAGCATATGTATGAGAGTTTAGCTATACGTACCACCGATCTGTGATAGTGTGATGTCTCCCGACACACATGAGAGCCATTTTGGTTAGACAAAGGTACTCTCCAACCGAGCTACACTGACCATGTTGAATGTGATGCTAAAATATTCGAGTAAAGTATAGTCATGACGAACTGAACCTTCGAAAGGTTATGGTTGATAAGCTCATATAGCTTAAGTAAATGTGTTAAATTACTTAGACTGATTTATATGATTGTAACAATATGTCTAAATGATTGTGTACGAGGTAAAAATATAGATTGTGATAAATTTATCTGTGTTTGTTATGATATCATGTGCATGAATTGTATGATTAAATGAATAGATAAGTAACATTATCCAGAAAACATGGAATGCATGTATAAGTATACTTATTAAAATGAGATAACTAGAAAGTGGGCGTAAAATCAATATGATATTTAGTTTACCTGAAATGAATGACATGATTATGATGATGAAAATTGTGTTACATGTATATGTATATGGGAGTCGAGTTAAAGGCCCTATGACCCCCTCTCTTTTACGAAAGTGGAGTTTTATAATGGAAATTCCTGAGATTTATGTTGAATGAGTTTCCGGGTGAGAAACCAAAGAGTTTAATGATAGAATGGTTATAAGCATGGTTAGAGATTGAGGATGGGTTAATAAGTACAGACATGAGCTAGAAAGATATCAGATTGACTGAAAGATTGTTTAATTTTCGCAACATCGCAGTTAGTGAAAAAGGTTAATTTTAGTAAAACAATCTATCTTGGTATGATGTCGAGAAATGTATTGATTGAAATTCCCTCATGAACTGATTCTCTTAGTGAAAGGAATATTATGGAATCTGGGATGACAGAAATAGTTAAAGGAATAATGTACGCAATGTGAAATGTCCAAGTATGGTAATTACAATGAATAGTTTGTGACAGTCTTTATTGAGATATTATATGAGATTATTTGACCTCAGAAATGTTATTGGGACTATCTAATCTCTGATGAATTCTTATATTATGAAAATGTTCCCTGATATTAACATTAGACGAATACATTGTCAATCTGATTGGCTTATGATCTGCATGGTTCTATTTTTCTATGGTATTTTGTTATATTCCGCCTGTTGCGAATCGATGAGAAATTGTGTATGGTGCCATGATTTTGTCTCTACCGATCATTGCTCTGACTGATTATATATATATATATATATATATATATATGAGAAGCATATAGTTCCGGTCGTATTTGTTGTCAGTGGTTTGGAATGAAGTTATTCTGGATTTCTTTTCTTTGAAAAACCATTGGGGTCTTTCATATTTGTATGAGTCTGGTTCTCGGTCTTCTGATGCAGTGTTGTAAATTGGATTTCCTTATCATGGATTTCTTTATCTTGGATTTCTTCATTTGGGCTTCTCCGTTTCCTATTTCTCTATCTTTGGTTTTCTGGATATTTTATCTTGTAACTTGTTGATCATGGCTTGCATTTAGTATAACACCCTAAAATATGGCTTAGTCAGAATAATGGTTTCGAGACCATAAATTTAACATTAAAATATTTAGATTATGACCGTTATGAGATTTAGAATATAAAAATATGCATGTGGTAAAGTTTCATGAGGAAATTTTAAGAATTAAGTGTCCAATTAGAAAATAAGGACTAAATTGAATAAGATGCAAAAATTTGGGTTTTAGGGATAATTTGTGTTAAATTATTTTGAATTATGAATTAAAAGGTCTTAAAGAGAAATTTTCCCAGTTTCTAAAATATTGGACAAATATGGACATCCAAGGAAATTTTTGTAAATTTAGTGAACAAGGGCATTTTGGTCATTTGGATATTAAATGAATTAAAAAGGAAAAAAGAGCTAAAAATTAGCTCATCTTCCTCATGTTGCTGCGAAACTTCAAGGGCACCATAGCTAGGGTTTCTTCAACTTTCAAACTTGATAGTAAGTCAATCCTAGCCTCGTTTTTAACGCTCTTTGTATTTTAGACCTCCTTGCAACTTGCTCTCTTCATTTCTGCCTATATCTCATGCTAGGGTTGTAACGCCCCAATTTTCGAGAATTCTGTGAATGATTTGTAAAATTAAAAATTCTGTGTTCTGCTTGTTAAGAGTAGGTTTAATTGTGATGGTGGGCCTCTAGAAGGCCCAAGCTTAGGATAAAACCCGATAGTTTTAATTAATTTTTAATCCATAGGGAAAAAGGGGTTCTGGTTAACTGGGCTTTTCAGTTTTAATTGTGTAAAATAGATCACAAGGAAGCAAGTGGTGAAGTGGCATGTGACGCCACAGTGAAGGCTATAAGTGGCTTGGGGAAGCTAGGGAGGACCCAGGTTCAAGTCACAATGACAGCAAATCAAGGGATTAATTTTTATAAACAGAAAAGGTAAGTAGTGGAACTGAAGTAAAAGTCTGTCAGGAAGAGTTTGAGTTGCTCAGGAGATTGAGTAAGGAGGGGATAAGGGAGAGGATTTAGGAGCTGATCAAGGAGGATGTGTTGGCTGAATGTTGGACTCTTAAAGAGCAAGAGGTGGCGGCCAAGGGATTCTTTAAGGGGGCAAAATTCGGCTAGGTTAAGGAGCTAGTATAAATTCGGCACTTCGGTAGTTGGTGCCGTTTCTCGACTTTTCTCCTCATCAACTTTTTCTTCGTCTCCTTTCCTCCATTGCCGAACCTTCCTACCATCTTGTTCATCTCTATTTTTTCCCTTCAACCGCTTCAAAACCTTCATAGCCTTTGGCCATAAAAAGCCAAATCCCGAAAGCTTGATTCTTTTGGTGCCGATTTCTTATAACTAAAACCACATCTCTTCTCTTCATCATTTGTGGCGATTCACCAGCCCTCTAAAACCTCAAGTTTTGACGACAAGACCATAGCAAAACCTTCTCATTTTACCTTTCTAAACGCAAGTTGCAAAAAGCCGAAAACCCCACATTAAAAGGGACTTGGCGAATCATCAGAGTCACCGAAAGCTCGACTTTTGTTATTATCTCGAGGATTAAATCTACATCGAGATTGAGTGGGAAACTCATTGGAATCACTCACTAAGGAATCGGTGGTAAGTCTTCAAAAACTTAGTCTTCTTACATATTTAAGGAAAAGTCAAATCCCTAAAAGTTAGGAGGTTGTCGATTTGGACTTGTAACCTGAGGGTCGTAATAACTATTTTGTTTTGGTAATAACGTGATTTAGAGGCGGTTGATCAAGGGGCTTGGACAGTGAAACGATCGGATCTTTGGAGTTAACCATCTCTCGCGATGAAGGTAAGAACAATAAGGGTTTTAGGCTTGTTTGGCCGAATGTGGTAAGGGACTATATACTCAATTTTATTTCGATATTTGGAGTAATATTAGGTGATTCAATTGTAGGCAGTTCGTGTGTAGATCTCGTTGAGGAAATCCCAAAATGCAGGTGTGTGTAATCGACACCCTCTCATAGACTAGATCGGCAAAAGCCGAAAAGTTGAAATACCGAAAAGTTGGTATTTTGGGCGCTTGCGTGTGTGCGAATGCTCGTAAGACGTATGGGTAATTATTACCGTAATCGAAAGTGATAAAACGCAAAGACGCGCGATTTCGTGCGTTTTTTGATACTTTGGGCTTAATGGGCCAAAATCGGGTTAATGGGCCAACGGGCCCATTTGGTAAGAACGCTTTCGGTAAGTGTTTCGGCTAAACGTAATGGCTACGATATGCATGAAAACCTTAGAAATAGTTAGATTTACTAGAATACCCCTATGTATGCAAAATTACCATTATACCCTATGTATGCAAAATGACCTTTATACCCCTAGGGTTAATTTTGTCCAAAAGCGTGATGAATTAAATCAGTATGATGTATGCCATGAATGTATATCTCATTGCATGGGGACATGGGTTATATTATGGAGGTAGCGTCTGGGTGGCTATGCCACAAATTATCTGCTCGCGCGACCATGCTGCATATTTCGCGTGGCGTGTAGCGGTTGGGTGGGTCGAGTAGTCTCCCACATGGTGAAAGGATGGTATGGGGGTGTACATGGTTGGATATGGGTTGGGTTTCTGCATAAGCATGATATATCCGCTACGATCCGCTGCGGGTCTATGGGCTTTATTCGATATCCGCTCGGGCCGAGGCCAACTTATTCTGCCTCTCGTGGTTTAAACTGATTTAGGCTATGGTTGGGTTGAATTACACACTGAGTTTCCCAAAGCTCACCCCTTATTTTCATCCTCGCAGGTAATCCTCAACCATAGTGGGCTTGGAGCTGTGAGGGATCCGGACTGGCCACATGTTTCTACGAACCTGGTTTTTTTTTCTGGTGAACTGGACGTCCTTTTAATTTCATTTATGGTTTTGGGTTTTAAGTGTAGTAAGACCGCTTAATTATTTTTATGGTTTTGTTTTACTTTTATTATTTTATTTTATTATGATGAAAGAACTATGATAACTAAGGTAAATGGGTTAGCTTTAGGACGCGTTTTCAAAAACATTAAGTGATTTCAAAATAACACGATTACAAGTAAGACTTCCGCTAAAGCAAACGTTTTCAAACTTAAGTTAAGATGGACTTAACCAAATGGATTTCTCACAATTATACGAGATGTTAGAGTGTGGCAATGGCGGTGTGCATGTTTAGGATTGGATCCGAAGGGAACTTGGTACTTAAGCAGTCCGACAGACTCACCTCCTCTTTTTTCTGTTTTCCTACCCGTGCACAAACTCCCATTCACTTTAACCTACATTAAAAGTATCTTTTACATCACTAATTAAGTTTTCCAAACTAAGTAATACGGAATGTTTTGTACGCATCAATGTGGCGCACCGGATCTGGTCATAACGTCTAGGCCGGGTTTGGGGTGTTACATTTAGTGGTATCAGAGCCAAGTTGTAACAACTTGGCTGTGGAATGGGTTTACAATAACAAAGTTTTTTTAAAAAAAAATTTGGAGAATGTAAAACTCTGTTTTCAAAATCTGGAACAGTGAGTGGCATTCCGAATCTCCGGCCCAAGTCTGTAAGTATTTTAAACTTTTCTGAATATATACTATGAATTATCTATCTGTCTTCAAAACCCTACTAGGACACTCTAGATAGGATGTTATCAAAACCGTAGGAAAATTTGTTGAAACTATAGCTAGACCTCGATTCTGCTGAAACCAATTCGACCATCGTTGAATCATAAAACATCCGTAATAATGACTGAATGCTTTGAAAGTAATGCATAAAATTCATAAACAGATAATACGATATGAGTACGCCGGCGCTCGAGGTAGAGGCCGTGGGCGATGCCGAGGAAGAGCTTGAGCAAGATCTTCGCTCGGGACATATGCCAGCCGTAGCGAAACACCGTACCATCGACAACGGAAGTGGAATCACATGATCGTGGTGCCGGGGATGATGCCCTGTCGCAGGCTATGCTTCGAGTTCTGGAAAGGGTTGCCGGGGCAAGTTCGGGCAACGGAATTCGAAGATCGATTTCTGAACGACTCCGGGCTAACAGAGCAGAGATCTTTAGGGGTGTATCTGGTGTAGCCCTGAATGTGGCAGAATATTGGTTGGAGGCCACGGAACGAATTATGGATGACTTGGACTGTTCTGTGGAGCAGAAGCTGAAGGGGGCCGTATCATTGCTGCGAGATGAGGCTTATCAGTGGTGGCTCACTGTGAGGGATGGAACCCCAGCTGATAGGGTCACTTGGGAGCTGTTTAAGACGGCCTTTAAGGGGAAGTATGTTGGGGTGAGTTATGTGGACGCCCGTAGGAAAGAATTCCTGAATCTGGTCCAAGGAGGCAAAACTGTTGCTGAGTACGAGGCTGAATTTCGAGGCGAGAGGGTATCTTTGTGGGAATAGTTGCTACGAGTATGAGCGTAGAGCGCTCGCTTTGAGATGGACTCGAGAGATGACATTAAGGTACCGATTGCTCCGCAGGAGGAGTGTGACTTCGCGGTTCTGGTGGAAAAAGCTAAGATCGCTGAGGAGGTAAAGCGTACTGAGAGGCAGAATCGTGAGAAAGATCGAAACCGTTTTCGGAGGGATTCTGAACCTTCGGGTGGAGCAAACAAGAATGTCAAAAGGGCGAGAGTGGAAAAGCCAGTTCGAGCCGTTCCGATGAATGTGGTTAGACCGCCAATCTGTGGGGATTGTGGTAAGGTACACCTGGGTGAGTGTAGGAAACATTCTGGTGCTTGTTTTCGATGTGGATCTATGGAGCACAGAGTTAAAGACTGACCTCAGAGAGCTGATCAGGTTCAAGTTGCAGAACAGAGGGTTACTCAACCAACGAGAGGTGGACCACAACCACCGAGAGGACGTGGACAAGGTAGAGGTGGAAATGGGAATGGAAATGGTCGAGGTCGAGGGACGCATGGCAGGGGAGCCAGAAATGCTGAGGCTCGGCAGCAAATAAGTAGTATATGCAAACGTCATCGAGAGGAGGCGGCGACGACCGATGTCATAACTGGTACGTTTTTAGTTTCTAATATGCCGTATACTGCCTTGGTGGATATTGGATCTACTCATTCTTATGTTGCGTGTGCCATATCTGGGTCATTGGGAGTGCATTCTGAGAAGATAGTGAGTGGGGTATCTGTGCTAAGTCCCTTGGGTCACTCGGTTAGGGTAGACAAGCTGTATAAGGATGTACCCTTAGAAACTCAAGGTAGGATCTTTCCTGGCGATCTAATGGAGTTGCCGTTTGGAGAGTTTGATCTCATTCTAGGAATGGACTGGCTTGTTAAGCATAAAGCGACTCTAGATTGTGCTGCTAAGCGAATGGTGCTAAGAACCACGGAAGGGGATGAGGTTATGGTGATAGGTGAGCGAAGGGACTATTTGTCTAATGTGATATCGGCTTTGAGGGCTGAAAAGTGGATTCGAAAAGGTTGTGAGGCCTATTTGGCATTTGTAAGTCAAACAGATGTAGAGGGGCTGACAGTGGATAAGGTTAGAACTGTAAAAGAGTTCCAAGATGTTTTCCGGAGGAGCTTCCGGGATTGCCTCCAAACCGAGAAGTTGAATTTGGAATCGACTGTTGCACGGGACAAAGACACAGGTGTCCATTGCACCATATAGGATGGCACCGAAGGAGTTAGTGGAGTTAAAGGCGCAAATTCAAGAATTGTTGGATAGGGGCTTTATCAGGCCAAGTGTGTCTCCATGGGGAGCACCGGTGCTATTCGTAAAGAAGAAGGATGGGACGATGCGCTTGTGCATTGATTATCGCCAGTTGAACAAACTGACGATTAAGAATAAGTACCCTCTGCCAAGGATTGGCGATCTGTTTGACCAGCTTAGGGGGGCTTCTGTATTTTCTAAGATCGACCTTCGATCTGGATATCATCAGTTAAGGGTCAAGGAAACAGATATCCATAAAACGGCATTCGACGCGCGGTATGGTCATTACGAGTTTACGTTATGCCATTTGGGGTGATTTAACGCTCTGCGGCATTTATGGATCTGATGAATCGGGTGTTTCAACCATTTCTGGATCAATTGGTGGTCGTTTTTATTGACGATATTTTGGTATATTCTGAGACCGAAACAAAACATGATGAGCATCTCCGCACTGTGTTACAAGTGTTAAGGGAGAAGGAACTTTATGCGAAGTTCAGCAAGTGTGAGTTCTGGTTGAGGGAGGTAACCTTTTTGGGGCATGTGGTCTCTGCAGAAGGGATTAGAGTGGATCCTCGAAAGATTGAAGCAATTTTGGAATGGAAGCCACCTAGGTCGGTTTCAGAAATTCGAAGTTTCTTAGGATTGGCAGGTTACTACAGAAGGTTTGTGGAAGGTTTTTCTGTGATGGCAGCACCTCTCACAAAACTCATAAGGAAAGGAGTACCGTTTGTATGGACGGAGAAGCAGCAAGAAGCTTTTGAGAGTTAAAGAAAGTTCTGACTGAAGCGCCTGTGTTAATTCAACCAGAGTGCAGGGAAGATTTCATCGTATGCAGTGATGCATCACACGTAGGTTTGGGTCGTGTGTTGATGCAAGAGGGTAAGGTGGTTGCTTATGCGTCTCGACAACTTAAGCCTCACGAAGGGAATTATCCCACTCATGATTTGGAGTTAGCAGCAGTGATCTTTGCGCTTAAAATCTGGAGACATTACTTGTATGGAGAAAGGTGTATTATATACACAGATCATAAAAGTCTCAAGTATTTGCTGACTCAGAAGGAACTGAACCTTAGGCAAAGGAGGTGGATCGAGTTGCTCAAGGATTATGATTGTTCAATTGAATATCATCCAGGCAAGGCTAATGTGGTAGCCGATGCTCTAAGTCGTAGAGTCAGATTCGATCCGAGAGCAATGTTTGCTCGCCTAAGTCTCATATGATGATGGAAGTCTGTTGGCTGAATTGCAAGTAAGGCCAACTTGGGTGGATCAGATTAAGGAAAAGCAGTTGAAAGATGAGTCTTTGGTCCCTCGTTTTCAACAAGTTAAGGAAGGGGAAACTTTTGAGTTTGGGTTAAATGATGATGGGGTTCTGTGTTTTCGAGGTAGAATTTGTGTTCCGAAGGACTCTGACTTGAGACAGTCAATTTTGAAGGAAGCTCATGGGGGACTTTGTGCCATGCATCCTGGAGGGAATAAGTTGTACCATGACTTGCGAGAACTGTATTGGTGGCCTGGACTTAAGCGAGAGGTAACGGAATTGGTGGGGAAATGTCTGACATGCCAGCAAGTGAAAACTGAGCATCAGTTACCTTCTGGATTATTGCAGCCAGTAAAAATACCACTTTGGAAGTGGGAGAGGATAACCATGGACTTTGTAAGTGGGCTACCCTTGACACCATCGAAGAAAGACTCGATATGGGTGATTGTGGATAGGTTGACCAAGTCGGCTCATTTTATACCTGTTTGCACAGACTTTTCTCTTCAGAAGTTAGCCAAGTTGTATGTGGCGAAGATTGTGCGACTGCATGGAGTTCCGGTTTCGATTATCTCTGATCGAGATCCTAGATTCACATCTCGGTTTTGGCAAAAATTGCATGAGGCGTTGGGAACGCGATTGAACTTTAGTACGGCTTTCCATCCCCAAACTGATGGTCAGTCGGAAAGAGTTATTCAGATTCTAGAAGACATGTTGAGGGGATGTGTTATTGATTTTCGAGGTAGTTGGGAGGATTACTTGCCTTTGGCAGAGTTTGCATACAACAATAGTTATCAGTCAAGTATTCGAATGGCACCTTATGAAGCACTGTATGGGCGAAGGTGTCGAACACCTAGTTGTTGGACTGAACTGGGGGAGCGACGAGTTCTTGGACCTGAGTTGGTGGCAGATACTGAGGATAAGGTCAAGTTAATTAGAGATCGGTTAAAGGAAGCGTCTGATAGGCAAAAGTCGTATGCAGATTTGAAGCGTAAGGAGATTGAGTACTCAGTAGGGGATATGGTCTTTTTAAAGGTTTCTCCCTGGAAGAAGATATTGAGGTTTGGTAAGAAAGGCAAGTTGAGTCCGCGGTTCATTGGGCCTTATCGGGTTTTGAAGCGAGTAGGCCCAGTGGCTTATCAGTTGGAATTGCCTTCAGAGTTAGACAGGATTCACGATGTTTTTCACGTCTCCATGTTAAGGCGCTATCGTTCTGACCCTACTCATGTCGTGCCGGTTGCAGAAATTGAGGTGCGAACTGATTTGACCTTTGAGGAGGAGCCTGTACAAATATTAGATCGAGACGTTAAGGTTCTGAGAAGGAAATCTGTACCATTAGTGAAAGTGCTTTGGCGTAACCATGGCAGAGAAGAAGCTACTTGGGAGTCAGAGGAGGCAATGCAACAACAATACCCTCATCTGTTCGGATCGTAAAATTCGAGGATGAAATTTCTTTAAGGAGGGTAGAGTTATAACGCCCCAATTTTCGGAATTTCGTGAATGATTTGTAAAATTAAAAATTCGTGTTCTGCTTGTTAAGAGTAGGTTTAATTGTGATGGTGGGCCTCTAGAAGGCCCAAGCTTAGAGATAAAACCCGATAGTTTTAATTAATTTTTAATCCATAGGGAAAAAGGGGTTCTGGTTAACTGGGATTTTAAGTATTAATTGAGTAAAATAGATTACAAGGAAGCAAGTGGTGAAGTGGCATGTGACGCCACAGGGAAGGCTATAAGTGGCTTGGGGAAGCTAGGGAGGACCCAGGTTCAAGTCACAATGAAAGCAAATCAAGGGATTAATTTTTATGAAATGTAAAAAGGTAAGTAGTGGAACCAAGTAAAAGTCTATTAGGAAGAGTTTGAGTTGCTCAGGAGATTGAGTAAGGAGGGGATAAGGGAGAGGATTTAGGAGCTGATCAAGGAGGATGTGTTGGCTGAATGTTGGACTCTTAAAGAGCAAGAGGTGGCCGGCCAAGGGATTCTTTAAGGGGGCAAAATTCGGCTAGGTTAAGGAGCTAGTATAAATTCGGCACTTCGGGTAGTTGGTGCCGTTTCTCACTTTTCTCCTCATCAACTTTTCTTCTTCGTCTCTTTCCTCCATTGCCGAACCTTCCTACCATCTTGTTCATCTCCATTTTTTCCCCTTCAACCGTTTCAAAACCTTCATAGCCTTTGGCCATAAAAAGCCAAAAATCCAAAGCTTGATTCTTTTTGGTGCCGATTTCTTATAACCAAAACCACATCTCTTCTCTTCATCATTTGTGGCCGATTCACCAGCCCTCTAAAACCTCAAGTTTTGACGACAAGACCATAGCAAAACCCTCTCATTTTACCTTTCTAAACGCAAGTTGCAAAAAGCCGAAAACCCCACATTAAAAGGGACTTGGCCAAATACTGTAGTCACTAAAAGTTTGACTTTTGTTATTATCTGAGGGTTTAAATCTACATCGAGATTGAGTGGGAAACTCATTGGAATCAGTCACTAAGGAATCGGTGGTAAGTCTTCAAAAACTTAGTCTTCTTACATATTTAAGGAAAAGCTGAAATCCCTAAAAGTTAGGGAGGTTGTCGATTTGGACTTGTAACCCTGAGGGGTCGTAATAACTATTTTTTTTTGGTAATAGCGTGATTTAGAGGCGGTTGATCAAGGGCTTGGACAGGTGAAACGATCGAGATCTTTGGAGTTAACCATCTCTCGGCGATAGAAGTAAGAACAATAAGGGTTTTAGGCATGTTTGGCCGAATGTGGTAAGGGACTATATACTCAATTTTATTTCGATATTTGGAGTAATATTAGGTGATTCAATTGTAGGCGGTTAGTGTGTGTCTCTCGTTGAGGAAATCCCAAAAATGTGTGTGTAATCGACACCCTCTCATAGACTAGATCGGCAAAAGCCGAAAAGCCGAAATGCCAAAAAGTTGGTATTTTGGGCGCTTGCGAGTGTCCGAATGCTCGTAAGACGTATGGGTAATTATTACTGGTAATCGAAAGTGATAAAACTATAGTACGCGCGATTTCGTGCGTTTTGATACTTTGGGCTTAATGGGCCAAAACTGGGTTAATGGGCCAACGGGCCCAATTTGGTAAGAACGCTCGGTAAGTGTTTCTGGCTAAATATGCATGAAAACCTTATAAATAGTTAGATTTACTAGAATACCCCTATGTATGCAAAATTACCATTATACCCCTATGTATGCAAAATGACCTTTATACCCCTAGGGTTAATTTTGTCTCAAAAAGCATGATGAATTAAATCAGATATGATGTATGCCATGAATGTATATCTGTTGCAAGGGGACATGGGTTATATTATGGAGGTAGCGTCCTGGTGGCTATGCCACAAATTATCTGTTCTGGCAGCCATGTTGCATATTTCTGTGGCGTGTAGCGGTTGGGTGGGTCGAGTAGTCTCCCCACATGGTGAAAGGATGGTATGGGGGTGTACATGGTTGGATATGGGTTGGGTTTCTGCATAAGCATGATATATCCGTTACGATGCATTGCGGGTCTATGGGCTTTATTCGATATCTGCTGCAGAAGTGAGGCCAACTTATTCTGTCTCTGTGGTTTGAACTGATTTAGGCTATGGTTGGGTTGAATTACACACTGAGTTTCCCAAAGCTCACCCCTTATTTTCATCCTCGCAGGTAATCCTCAACCATAGTGGGCTTGGAGCTGTGAGGGATCCGGGATCGCCACATGTTTCTCTGAACTGGTTTTTTTTTTCGTGAACTGGGCGTCCTTTTAATTTCATTTATGGTTTTGGGTTTTAAGTGTAGTAAGGCCGCTTAATTATTTTTATGGTTTTGTTTTACTTTTATTATTTTATTTTATTATGATGAAAGAACTATGATAACTAAGGTAAATGGGTTAGCTTTAGGACGCGTTTTCAAAAACATTAAGTGATTTCAAAATAACACGATTACAAGTAAGACTTCCGCTAAGCAAACGTTTTCAAACTTAAGTTAAGATGGACTTAACCAAATGGATTTCTCACAATTATACGAGATGTTAGAGTGTGGCAATGGCGGTGTGCATGTCTAGGATTGGATCCGAAGGAACTTGGTACTTAAGCAATCCAAGCGGACTCACCTCCTCTTTTTCTTCAGTTTCCTACCGTGCACAGCTCCCATTCACTTTAACCTACATTAAAAGTATCTTTTACATCACTAATTAAGTTTTCCAAACTAAGTAATACGGAATGTTTTGTACGCATCAATGTGGCGCACCGGATCTGGTCATAACGTCTAGGCCGGGTTTGGGGTGTTACAAGGGTTTATTTTTAGAAAATTACAGATGCATGAGTTAGATGTATTTTGATGGATTATGGAAGAATATGATAGTTTAAGGTATGGAGAACAACTTTTGTTAAGTGATTTTGCATGGAAACCCTAAAAAAGGACTTATTTGTAAAAGTTAAGAAAATGGGTAGAAAAGTGTGAAATGAAGGAAGTATGGGCTACTATAAGTACAAAAAGCATTCGGCTAGACTTGGGTAACCAAGAACTCACTTGCATTCTGACATACGAGCTTAGGGAATAAATTGTGAATAAGTGAAAATTTAGGGGTAAAATGGTAATTTTATCAAAGCATGAATTTAGGGTCGATTTGAGTAATGTATGAAGTTAATGAGCTAAATTTATTATTATAGATCAAGAAAGGCGAGAATTAAATCTCGATAAAGGCAAGAACAAAGCGTTCGAGGCTTAGGCACTATACCAAATATTTTGTACCGAGGCAAGTACACGTGCAAATAAATACTTTAATTGACGTTTTAAATGTTTAAATAATATTTAGATAAATAATATGTTATTTGGCTACTTTGTTGATAAAATGTGTTTTGATGTTTTTTTCTTATTTTACAAGTGTTGCCGTGCTATCATTTGTATTTGAAAATGTCATATGTTATGAGGCCAACATTCTGAGAATGTTCGACGAAGAGACAAAAGTCCGAAAATCCCGTTTGAACTTACAAATCAGTAAAGATACAAGTGACATGTCACTAGGATAGCTATGTATGTATGAGCTTATTTGATGGCATGATACATGCTAGGTCTGGGAGCTTATGTAGCCCCGTTGAGAGGCATGTAATTATGTGGTACATGCTAGGTCCGGGAGCTTATGTAACCCCATTGAGAGGCGTGATTATGTGATGCATGCTAGGTCTGGGTGCTCTTAGGTAGCCCTATTGAGAGGCGTGCTATGTTATGTTATGGTACTTCGGTGCATATGTATCCGAGTATCCTGTTCATTATTCCAAACGTTCAACGGGTAATGCACATGTAGTTTGAATGTGAGCTAGGTAAAGTATATATATGTATGCATGGAAGTAAAAATGTACATGCTTAAACTTGTGTACTCTTATGACCACAATAGTTAACGACAATGCATGTCTTTACATAATATCTTTGGAAATATAGATCATACGTTTTGATAGAAGCTTTGAAATAGTGACAAAGATATAAATAATATTCTAAAGTCTAAATAAGATTTACTTTATTTGTATGTGTACTTACTAAGCTTATAGCTGACCCCTCCCTTTTTCTATCCCTTTTAGATTTGTCAAGCTAGCTCGAAGAATCGGGAACGTCGGAGCTCGGGTCACACTATCAACTAAACTTTGGGTATAATACATTTGATTATTTTGAATCATGGCATGTATAGGTGATTATTATTTTGTATATGTGTCATGTGTCTAGTTCAAAGTATTGGTGCTCTATTTGGAATGATCATTTTGTATAGGGCCAAGTGAGTTGGTCCATATAACCTTTTTAGATGTCTTCCTATGATGTTTCTATTATATTCATGTTAAATTGTATATGTGCTTGTGATATGGGTTAAATGGTGGAATGATATACATGTTGGAGTGCATGAGAGACCTTGGGTGACTAATGGCTTGGAAAATAGCCTCCAAATGGTCCACATGGATGGACACACTAGCTGGTGTCTAGTCTGTGTGTGACACACGGGCAGCCCACACGGGCTTGTTGTTTAGCCGTGTGTCCCCTGCTTCCCAAAATTTTCACGTTGCATGCTTTGTAGTGTCTACACGAGTTGGAGACATAGCCGTGTGTCTCAACCGTGTGGAGTACACGGCATAATCACACGGGCGTGTGCCTTGGTCGTGTGCCCCTAAATGAATGATGATGTCATAAACAGAATGTCCAGGTTTTCAGACACGAGTGACGACACGGGCGTGTCTAGGCCTTGTGAGAGGACACGGGCCAGGACACGGGCGTGTGTCTAGGCCCTGTAAAAACCACTGCACCTTGATCCAAAAAATAATAAAATTCAAAATTCCACACGGGCTAGGGACACGACCGTGTCCCAAAGCCCATGGGCGTGTGATATGCCTTCACACGAGCGTGTGAGGCCAAAATGCAAAAATTTTCTTAAGCCTTTCATATGTTCTCGATTCAGTCCCGGACCACTTCAAAGGTATGTTTGGGCTTTGTAAACCCAAATAAGGGACAAAATGATAAGAATAGAAACTTCATACATGTAATTTTAGTTGGATGTTTGTATGTCCGTCCGGTAATGCCTCTTACCTTATCCCGGTCTCGAGTACGGGTAAGGGGTGTTATATTTATTGGTATCAGAGCTACAGTTTAGTCGATTCTCGGACTATGTAGCATGTGTGTGAGTCTAGCTATACATGCCATGAATAAAACTGTGATAGTGTGACAACTCTTGACGATATAAATTGTATTTTTCATATAGTATGGATCCCGATCGAGCTGCGGCCGACGATGTTGAGAGTAATGCACCAGCCCTCACTCAAAGGACGGTTCTAGAGAGGGATAGACCCGATACAGTTAGCCAAGGAGGGGAGGTGAGAGAGGCTTTCCTCTAAATGATGAATAAATGGTATACCGAGTTTATGAGAGCGAACCCTAATGCTCAATCCCTACCTCCTCCACCCCCTTGAACCCTCAACCTGTGCCGATGATGCCTCGAAATATGAACTTTATGAGATTTTCTAGGACCCCCGTAGATAAGATTAGAAAATAGGGAGCCGAGGAATTTAGAGCAAATACCAATGACGATGCTGAGAGAGCCGAGTTTTGGCTCGAGAATTCGATCCGAGTATTTGAGGAGCTATCTTGCACACCTGAGGAGTGCCTTAAGTGTGCCATTTCTTTATTGAGGGACGATGCTTATCATTGGTGGAAGACTTTGATCTCGGTAGTACCTAAAGAGGCTGTCACTTGGGAGTTCTTTTAGGAGGAATTCCGAAAGAAGTATATTAGCGAAAGGTTTATTGATCAGAGACGAAAGGAATTTCTCGAGCTTAAGTAGGGACATATGTCAGTGACAGAGTACGAGCTGGAATTTTTTCGATTAAGTAAGTATGCTCGAGAGTGTGTGCCCACCGAGGCCAAGATGTGCCGGAGGTTCAAAGATGGACTCAATGAGAACTTTAAAGTATTGGTTGGCATCCTTGAACCTAAAGAGTTCATTGTACTTGTTGAATGGGCATGTAAGGCTGAAGAATTAACAAAAGAAAAGAAGAAAGCCGAGTTAGATGCTAGAGACATTAGAAAGAAAAAGATGAGTAGATCGGCTCTGACATAATCCAAGAAATTAAGAGATGCACCTTCTCATTCTTATGCATCGACAGGACGCTCCTATGGAAACAGTAAGAAGCAAGGCTCGAGTTTTAAGACTCAAGCTACATCTATAGCTAGTGTAGGTGACACTAAGCCTCGTCAATTCGA
Organism: Gossypium longicalyx; assembly: GCA_025698465.1. NCBI lineage: Eukaryota > Viridiplantae > Streptophyta > Magnoliopsida > Malvales > Malvaceae > Gossypium > Gossypium longicalyx. Next base: position 24,030,185 of record CM046998.1, on the reverse strand, counting down.
GTGCCAACACTGTGGGAAGCATCATCCAGGTCCGTGTAGGAGAAATGAGGGACGTGTTTTGGATGTGGTTCTCCGGATCATTTTGTTAAGGATTGCTCTGAGCTAGGTGAGAAACCTCAGACTGTGAAACAGAGTGGTTCAGCTCCTAAAGAGAGGCCCTTGAAGAATACCGATGGTAGAACTAGCAGCAAGAATATTACTCGGGAGACTATTGTGTGATCTGAGGCTAGGACCCCAGCTAGAGCCTATGCCATACGTGCTCGAGAGGAAGCATCTTCGCCAGATGCGATCACCGGTACATTTTTTCTATGATAAAAATATTATTGCTTTAATAGATCCAGGCTCTACCCATTCGTATATATGCATGACATTGGCATCTAGCATGAATTTACCTCTAGAGTCTACAGAATTTGTGATTAGGGTATCAAATCCATTAGGAAAACATGTCTTAGTAAATAAGATATGCAAGAAATGTCCTTTGATAATTAGAGGTCTTTGCTTTCCAGCCGATTTGATGTTGTTTCCGTTTGACAAATTTGATGTTATTTTGGGTATGGACTGGTTGACACTCCACGGTGCTATAGTGGATTGTAAATGGAAAATTATTGAATTGAGACATGAGAGCGGTGAGATCCTTCGGGTGGAGTCCGAGGAGTCTAATGGGTCACCAGTTGTAATTTCTTCAATGAATGCCTGGAAATGTTTAAGAAAAGGTTATGAAGCTTATTTGGCTTATGTAATGAATTCAAAGGAATCTGAATTAAAGGTCGAATCAGTACCTATCGTACATGATTTTGTGGATGTGTTTCTGGAGGTATTAGCAGGTTTGCCCCCAGTTAAAGAGGTTGAGTTCGGTATTAAGTTGATGCCAGGGACTGCACCTATTTCGATTGCTCCGTACAGAATGGCTCCAACAGAACTGAAAGAGCTAAAGTCTCAACTACAAGAACTAGTAGACAAAGGACTTTTAAGGCTAAGCTTTTCGCCATGGGGTGCTCTCGTGTTGTTCATGAAGAAGAAGGATGGTTCCATGAGATTATGCATCAATTACCGACAACTAATAAGGTAACGATCAAGAGCAAGTAACCTCTCCCAAGAATCAACGATTTGTTCGATTAGTTAAAAGAACCAACATGGTTTTCCAAGATTGATCTGAGGTCCGGCTATTATCAACTTCGAGTTAAGGAGACAGATGTACCTAAGACTGGTTTTAGAACTAGGTATGGTCACTATGATTTTTTAGTTATGCCGTTTGGATTAACAAATGTCCCAGCCGTATTTATGGATTTGACGAATAGAATCTTTCGGCCCTATTTGGACAAATTTGTCGTAGTGTTTATTGACAATATTTTAATCTACTCGAGAGATGAGGCAGAGCACGCCGAACAGTTGAAGATTGTTTTGTAGATTTTGAGGGACAAGCAATTGTATGCTAAGTTCAATAAGAGTGAGTTTTGGCTTCGGGGAAGTTGGATTCCTAGGTCACATTGTTTCAAGCGATGGTATTTGGGTTGATCCTAGTAAGATTTCTACCATTGTTGAATGGAAGCCTCCAAAGAATGTAACCAAAGTTAGGAGCTTTTTGGGTTTAGCCGACTACTACCAGTGGTTTGTAAAGGGATTTTCTATGATAGCCATTCCTATGACGAGACTACCGCAAAAAGATGATAAGTTTGAATGGACGGAAGAGTGTCAGCAAAGCTTTGAAAGGTTGAAGATGTTGACAGAGGCACCAGTGCTCGTACAACCTGAGTCAGGAAAAGAATTTATAATTTTTAGTGATGCGTCTCTGAATAGACTAGGTTGTGTACTTATGCAAGAAGGCAAGGTTGTGGCCTATGCTTCAAGAAAGTTAAAGCCTCATGAGAAGAATTAACCGACGTACAATCTAGAGCTAGCTGCGATTGTGTTTGCTTTGAAGATTTGGCATCATTACTTGTTCAGTGAGAAATGCCATGTTTACAACGACCACAAAAGTCTTAAGTATTTGTTGTCTCAAAAGGACTTGAATTTAAGACAACAGAGATGACTAGAATTGTTGAAGGATTACAAACTTGTGATTGATTACCACTCAGGAAAGGCGATCGCTGATGCTTTGAGCAGGAAGTCTTTGTTCGATTTGAGGGCCATGAACACTCAGATTACTTTATGCAATGATGGCTCTAGATTGGTGAAATTGAGAGCTAGACCAACTCTTCTTCAATAGATCTGTGAAGCTTAGGAAGTCGATAAAGAATTACAAGCTAAGAAAATCCAGTGTGAGTCCTTCAGTGAATCTAATTTTCAGGTTGACCCCGATTGATGTTTGAGATTCAGAGGCAGAATCTGTGTTCCTAAGATGCAGAACTGATTCAAAACATTTTGCAAGAAGCACATGATAGTCGTACGTCAATTCACCCGGGGAGTACAAAGATGTACCACGACTTGAAGGAAACGTATTGGTGGAATGACATGAAAAGAGACATCTGAATTTGTATCAAGATGTTTGATCTGTCAACAAGTCATAGCTGAACATCAAGTGCCATCTGGATTGCTTCAATCCATTATGATTCCAGAATGGAAATGGGATCGAGTTACTATGGATTTTGTGACTGGACTACCAGTGACTCTAAAGAAAAAGGACACTATTTGGGTAATAGTCGATAGATTGACTAAGTTGGCTCATTTTATACCAGTACACTCTGACTTTTCTCTTGACAAGCTGGCTAAGTAGAGATTATTAGACTTCACGGTGTACCTTTGTCGATCATTTCGGATAGAGACCCAAGGTTCACATCTTGATTTTGGAAAAAGTTACAAGAGGCCTTGGGTACGAAACTAAATTTTAGTACTGCTTTCCACCCGCAAACCGATGGACAATCCGAGAGAATAATTTAGGCACTTGAGGATATGCTTTGATGTTGTGTTCTTGAGTTTAAAGGTAGTTGGGAAGCTTATTTGCCTTTGGTTGAGTTTGCTTACAACAACAGCTATCAGACTAGTTTGAAGATGGCTCCTTACAAAGCATTGTATGGGGAAAAATCCTAAACTCCCTTGTATTGGACAAAGCTCAAGAAAAACAAGATTTACGGAGTTGATTTGATCAGAGAAACTGAGGATCATGTTAAAGTGATTCGAGATTGTTTGAAAGTGGCATCGAATAGATAAAAATTGTATGTGGATTTAAAAAGGAAAGAGATCGAGTATGTAGTGGGCGACAAGGTATTTTTGAAAGTGTCGCCATGGAAGAAGGTTTTAAGATTTGGTAGGAAAGGCAAGCTAAGCCTTCGTTTTATTAACCTTATGAGGTCACTGAGAGAATTGGGCCGGTTTCCTATCGCTTAGCTTTGCCATCAGAGTTGGAAAGAATCCACGACGTGTTTCATGTTCCATGCTACATCGATATCGATCAGACCCCTCGCATGTAATTACTCCAACTGAAGTTGAGATCCAACCGGACATGACGTATGGTGAGGAACCGGTTAAGATTTTGGCAAGAGAAGTTAAGCAATTGAGGAATAAAAGTGTGGCTCTTGTGAAAGTACTTTGGCATCGACATGGAGTCGAAGAGACCACTTGGGAACCAGAGGAGACTATGAGAAGTCAGTATCTGAATTTGTTTCCAGGTAAGACTTTCGAGGATGAAAGTCCCTTAAGTGGGGAAGAATTGTAACACCTCAAAATATAGCTTAGTCGGAATAATGGTTTCGAGGCCATAAATTCAATGTTAAAATATTTAGATTATGACCGTTATAAGATTTAGAATATAAGAATATGCATGTGATAAAGTTTCATGAGAAAAATTTTAAGAATTAAGTGTCCAATTAAAAAAATAAGGACTAAATTGAATAAGATGCAAAAATTTGGGTTTTAGGGATAATTTGTGTGAAATTGTTTTGAATTATGAATTAGAAGGTCTTAAAGATGCCCAATTTCTAAAATATTGGACAAATATGAACATCCAAGGAAATTTTTGTAAATTTAATGAACAAGGGCAATTTGGTCATTTGGATATTAAATGAATTAAAAAGAGAAAAAGAGCTAAAAATCAGCTCATCTTCCTCATGTTGCTGCCGAAACTTCAAGGGTACCATAGCTAGGGTTTCTTCAACTTTCAAACTTGATAGTAAGTCAATCCTAACCCCGTTTTTAATGCTCTTTGTATTTTTGACATCCTTGCAACTTGCTCTCTTTATTTCTACCCATATCTCATGCTAGGGTTTATTTTTAGAAAATTACCCATGCATGAGTTAGATGTATTTTGATGGATTATGGAAGAATATGATAGTTTAAGATATGGAGAACAACTTTTGTTAAGTGATTTTGCATGGAAACCTTAAAAAAGGACTTATTTGTAAAAGTTGAGAAAATGGGTAGAAAAGTGTGAAACGAAGGAAGTATGGGCTGCTATAAGTACAAGAAGCATTCGACTAGACTTGGGTAACCAAGAAATGACTTTCATTCTGACATACGAGCTTAGGGACTAAATTGTGAATAAGTGAAAGTTTAGGGGTAAAATGGTAAGTTTATCAAAGCATGAATTTAGGGTCGATTTGAGTAATGTATGAATTTAATGAGCTAAATTTATTATTATAGATCAAGAAAGGCGAGAACTGAATCTTGATAAAGGAAAGAACAAAGCGTTCGAGGCTTAGGCGCTATACCGAATATTTTGTACCGAGGTAAGTACACGTACAAATAAATACTTTAATTGACGTTTTAAATGTTCAAATAATATTTAGATAAATAATATGTTATTTGGCTACTTTGTTGCTATAATGTGTTTTGATGTTTTATTCTTATTTTACAAGTGTTGCCGTGTTAGTATTTGTATTTGAAAATGTCATATGTTATGAGGCCAACATTGCGAGAATGTTCGATAAAGAGACAAAAGTCCAAAAATCCCGTTTGAACTTAGAAATAGGTAAGGATACAAGTGACGTGTCACTAGGATAGCTATGTATGAATGAGCTTATTTGATGGCATGATACATGCTAGGTCCGGGAGCTTATGTAGCCCTGTTGAGAGGCATGCAATTATGTGGTACACGCTAGGTCCGGGAGCTTATGTAGCCCCAGTGAGAGGCGTGATTATGTGATGCATGCTAGGTCTGGGTGCTCTTAGGTAGCCCTATTGAGAGGCGTTCTATGTTATGTTATGGCACTTCGGTGCACATGTATTCGAGTATCCTGTTCATTATTCCAAACGTTCAACGGGTAAAGCACATGTAGTTTGAATGTGAGCTAGGTAAAGTATATATATGTATGCATGGAAGTGAAAAGGTACGTGCTTAAACTTGTGTACTCTTATGACCACAATAGTTAACGACAATGCATGTCTTTATGTAATATCTTTCGGAATATATATCATACATTTTGATGGAAGCTTTGAAATAGTGACAATATAAATAATATTCTAAAGTCTAAATAAGATTTACTTTATTTGTATGTGCACTTACTAAGCTTATAGCTTACCCCTCCCTTTTTCCATCCCTTTTAGATTCGTCAAGCTAGCTAGAAGAATCGAGAACGTTGGAGCTCGAGTCACACTATCAACTAAACTTTGGGTATAATACATTTGATTATTTTGAATCATGGCATGTATAGGTGATTATTATTTTTTATATGTGTCATGTGTCTAATTCAAAGTATTGGTGCTCTATTTGGAATGATCATTTTGTATATGGCCAAGTGAGTTGGTCCATATAACCTTTTTAGATGTCTTCCTATGATGTTTCTATTATATGCATGTTAAATTGTATATGTGCTTGCGATATGGGTTAAATGGTGGAATGATATGCATGTTGGAGTGCATGAGAGACCTTGGGTGACTAATGGCTTGGAAAATACCCTCCAAATGGTCCACATGGATGGACACATTAGCAGGTGTCTAGTTTGTGTGTGACACACGGGCAGCCCATACGGGCGTGTTGTTCAGTCGTGTGTCCCCTTCTTCCCAAAATTTTCACGTTGCATGCTTTGTAGTGGCTAAACGGGTTGGAGACATGGACGTGTGTCTCAACCGTGTGGAGTACACGGCCAAATCACACGGGTGTGTGCCTTGGTCGTGTGCCTCTAAATGAATGATGATGTCATAAATAGAATGGTCAGGTTTTCAGACACGAGTGACGACACGGGCGTGTCTAGGCCGTGTGGGTGGACACGGGCCAAGGACACGGGCGTGTGTCTAGGCCGTGTGAAAACCACTGCACCTTAATCGGAAAAATAATAAAATTCAAAATTCCACATGGGCTAGGCACACGACCGTGTCCCAAAGCCCATGGGCATGTGATATGCCTTCACACGGGCGTGTGAGGCCAAAATGCAAAAAATTTCTTAAGCCTTTCATATGTTCTCGATTCAGTCCCGGACCACTTCAAAGGTATGTTTGGGCCTCGTAACCCATATAAGGGACAAAATGATAAGAATAGAAACTTCATACTTGTATTTTTAGTTGGATGTTTGTATGTCCATCCGGTAATGCCTCGTACCTTATCCCGATCTCGAGTACGGGTAAGGGGTGTTACATTTAGAGCATGACCTCCATCTTGTGGTTGATGTATATAAAGAACAAGTATGACTATACCTCTAAATTGATCCTGATAATGTGGTGAAACTTCAAGTCCCAATTTGTGTGGTCAATTTATTTTTTCAAGTGAGTTAATCAGAGCTAATATATTCAATTGAGATCTCGATATTACTTATGCTAATGCATTTGTTATGGTCTTCAATTGGCATAATGAGTGAATTTGGAATGATGCATTTTAAATTGTTCTGTTGACTAGAAGAGAGAATTTCTTGAAATATTAATTACGGATGAATAAGGTTGACTTCACTGTTCAATCTGTGTGGAATATATGTTTAGAATTTAATGAGATGTTCATGCTTGAGAATAAGATTTTATTTCTTCATGGGTAAAAGAGACGAATAGTCTAATTGAGAAGTGTATGTCTCTTTGAAGACTTAGATACAATAGAAAGATCTGAGTATAAAAGACGATGAAATGATTTTTGTTGATCTTTGTGTATAAATTCTTGAAATGTTAAAAGTTTGATGATGTATAACAAGAATCATCAAAATTATTTTTTCCGTTTGGACATTAGAATGGAGATAGAGAAAGTTAATATGGATTTTCTTATTTGGATTATTCTTGTCCTTGAAAGATGAAAGTAATATGTAGTGTTGTTAAACGTCATGAGATTTGTAAAATTATACGGGTATGCCCGAATGTCTGCTCACTAGATTCATAGAATTCCGTGTCTTCGTGATTGTTGGATATCTTGAAATTTTAATATCCACTAATCGGATTGAGATCCAGGTTTCATAGCATGATTTCTTGGGAAAGCCAGAGGTGGCTTTGAACTAAAAGGTAACTAAGAGTTGATTTGGCAAATAATTGGACTGTATGGAATTATAAAGAGTATGAGGTCGAGATGAACTGGCTAGTTTTACTATTTGAATCAGAAAGGATTCGGGTATGAATGTATAAGTAACATGATGGTATGGATCGGACTTTTGAGTACATGAGTTTTCTGATAGAGATTAAGTTTCAATGAAAGTGTTGTAAAGTGAATACCACTCCTAATTTTTGAATGTGGAATTTAAAGAGATAGGTAGTAAAAGCTCAACTTGAGTGAAAGTTCTTTGACATCGATTATAGGATTGAGGAATCCAAGTTAAAAAAACCAAAACCACTTTTTTGGTAAGATTTTCGGGGACGAAAATCCCTAAAGGGAGGAAAAATGTAACATCCCGAATTAGGGCCTAGGCAGAACAATGGTTTCGGGAACACAAATTCGATGTAAGAAAATTTATTTTTATTATATTTTGTAGTCTACAATTTCACAGAATGATTTCGTGAAAATTTCGTTCGAAAATTTCGACGTTGGGGCACTCAATTTGGTCAAAAGGACTAAATTGTAAAAAGTGAAAAAGTTGAGTTCTACATGTTAGAGGTGTCAAATTGTTATGAAAATTTAAATTGGAGGTCCTTAAATGGTAATCAGACCATTGTATAACTAGTTGGAAAAAAATTTCCTTGGCTGGGTAAAATTTGAAGGAATAGTAAAAAGGGAATTTTAGTCATTTAGGGGTAAAATGAATTAAAAGACAAATTTTAAAACCCAAATGTGTCCCTTTCTTCTTGCTTCAACCGAATGTACCAAGAGCAGCCATGGTTAGGGTTTGGCCAAGCTTCCAAGCTCAATAGTAAGTGATTCCGAGCTCCGTTTTTAACGTTCTATGCATTTTTGAAGTCCCGGTAACATGTTCTAGCTATTTCTACCATTTATTTGAGCTGGGTTCATGTTTAAAAATTTACCCATGAATGATATGTGTGTATTTTGATGTTTAATGGTAGAATATGAAGGCTCGGTGTGTAATAAACGACTTTTACTAAGCGGTTTTTGAAGAAAATGTCTGAAAGGACTGTTTTGTAAAAATTATAAAATTGGTCATAAAAGGGTGATTTAGTAGAAATTAGGGGCTGCCATAGTTATGAAAATGATTCGGCTAGCCTTGAAATGCAAGAAAATTGAATAGAAATCATTTTACGAGTATTGGGGCAAAAGTGAAAATATGTGAAAGTTTAGGGGTCAAAATATAAATTTGTAAAAATATGATTTTTGGACCCATATGATTTATGTGACTAATTATTAGGCTAAATGTGATATTATAGATCAAGGAAAACAAGATTCAGGCTTAGAATGAGGTTGAACAAGGTTAAGCACAAACTCAAAATAAATAGTCGTACTCAAAACCGAGGTAAGTTCATATGTCAATGGTAATGCAATGATATTATTGTTTTTACTTGAACTTAAATTGGTGTGTTAACATTGTGTGATGGATATTTATTTAGTTGATATGAAGATTATATATTGTAACAAATGCCTAAATATAATTATATGCAATACCATGTTTATTTCATGGACTAATGTCTAAATATACATGGAAATGTGTTGAATTGGATGTACATTGCATGATTAGCTATGCATAATGGGATACTTGATGAAAAATAAAAAATCTCGGTTGAATAAAAAAGGAAATTCGATGGATAAACCATGGCTTACATGACTTGAGATCCTGCATGTGTTGCAGAAAAGGATTTAGCCCGGACGGGTAATCCGTTGATCTCAAATATAGAAAGGATCTAGCCTAGACTGGTGTTCGTTGAGTGATTGAGCCTCCCGAAGAATATGTGTGCATTGTGGATTTAGCCCGGACGGGTAATCTGATTAGGATCTGAATTTAGCCTGGACTAGTAATTTAGATCCGAGCTCATTGAGAGTGCTTGTCGTTACAAGGGATTTAGCCTGGACTGGTAATCCCGACATCACTCCATGAGTTTATATTATGAGGGATTTAGCTTGGACTGGTAATCTCATCGTAAGATGTGAGGTTCGCGGGAGTACGTATTTGAGGTGATCACTTGTATAACTTGACGATAAATGGATTATCCATCGAGATTTTTGAGAAATTCAACGGGTATTATAATGAATAATGCGATGAAAGTCCCGAGATGGGTGTGGTGATAAAGGTAAAGTTAATCAATATGCTATGGATACGTACAGGTAAGTACATCATACTCATAAGTGCTACCTTATTGAAAGGTGATAAATGATGAGTAAGCGAATTCATGTGTATGTGTATACATGATGAACAAGTGAAAAGATTTGAAAGACGAACCATCCTTATGCTTATGATTATGAATTATTTTGCAATATCATGTTAACTTACATTGTGTAATTGAATATGGGATTTGTGAAATAATGAGTTCATGATCAATGTGACAATGAAATTATGATAGCTATTGTGATTTTACACCGAAATAGTGTTGAATAGTAGCAGTAGGCCAAATTTGAAAAATTACCATAAATGGTGGAAGTTGAATTAGAGGCTGAATAACATAAGAAATTAAAGCGTAATGAGTCTAGTTTCACGTAATGGAAACGATGTAAGTAAAAGAATTATGTATTATGAGATATTTGAATTCTTGTGAGACAGAGTCGGAGTGATTCCAGACTCCCCTATCTTAACGTTGGAAAACCACTATAAATTTTAAAAAAATAATTATGAGTTAATATTTATTTAAATGAAATCCTTAATGAGTCTATTTTTAAGTGAAATAGACAAAAACATTATCTGAGTCTCGTACTATGAGATATTTAATTTTTAGTAGATAGAGGTCGAAGCTATCAAACAACAAAATAGGGGAGAGTTTAAAGAATAAAATGTACTTATTGGAAAGACTAAAAATTATGGAAATTTTATGGTAAGAAGATATATGAGTCTAGTTTCAGGGAAAATTAATGCATCTTAATTTAGAGTTTTGTAGCTCAAGTTATAAATAATTTATGGACTATGACTTGTGTAGACAGCTTGACCAGAACTTGAGTAAAAGTGTAATTATGGTTGTTTTACCTAAGGGAACATGCTGTTATAATGCTTATTATTTTCATATGGACTTACTAAGTGTAAAGCTTACTCCCCCTTCCATTTCTTCTAGTGTCCTCAGGTTGGCTCGGGGTTGGAGATCGTCGGAGGCAACCTCACACTATCAAGCTACCATCTTTGGAGTATTGTCGAAACTTAATTTCTTTAAGTGAGTGGCATGTATAGAGGACTTAATTATTGACATGTGTTTTTATGTTTTGGCCAAGATGTTGGCTTATATTGATTCATTGTATATAGCCATGAGATGTGACTTATAATGATTTTGGCTTGTAAGCCTATTTATCCATGGTATGTGTTAATGTCTTATAATGTGGTTTTGTAATTATGCTTGTTCACCATGTATATGAAGTATATGGCACATGTACGTGATGAATGTTGTAATAGCCCGATTTAGGGCTTAGTCAGAATAGTGGTCTTGAGACCACAAATCCAAATTTTGGAGAATTATTATTATCATTATGAGGTTATAGTATGATTATATTAGTGCATGAAAAATTTGGTGAGCTAATTTTAATGTTTGTGAGCCCGATTGCAAAAAAGGACTAAATTGCAAAAATTGAAAAAGTTACATTTTAGTACCCAAATGTGTTAAATTGTTAGAGAATCAGAATTGGAGGATTTTAAAGGGCAATAAGACCCTATTATGATAGCTTGGTCGGCCATGGTAGAGAGAAATGTCAAAAAGTCAACATTAGGTAGGTTGATGACATAAGGTGTATTAAAATAATGCCTAAGCCTAGCTATCATCTTTTTATTTCATTTTCTCTTCACTCCCACTGATTTTTCCAGACATTGTAAGGGTTTTGAGCTTCAAAAATTTTAGCAACTTTAAGTCCTCTCAAGTAAGTCATTTTCCTACCCTTTGTTGATGATTTTTGCATTTTTGAGACCCTTGAAGCATGAGCTTTCAAATGAGGGGACTATCTTGCAAAATGGTTGAAATTTTAGGGTTTTCCATGAGAGTACTTAGGGTGTTTTCTGAAATTTTATGGAAGAATGTGAGTCCAAGCTATGTTATAACAACTTTTGTGAAGGAGTTTTCATAGAAAACACCTAAAGGGGCTATTTTGCATAAGTTGCAAAATATGTGATAAGTGGGTGAAATAGTGAAAATTTTGGGTTACTATAAGAGTAAAAAGAGTTTGTATAGGCTTGAGATACGAAGAAATTCGATAAAAAAATATTTTCAAGCATAGAGGCAAAATGGTCATTTTGCCAAGGTCTAGGGGCAAAATGGTTATTTTACCCAAGATATGAATTTTAAGTTGTCTTATCGTGTTTAGTGACTAAATGAGTGCATTTTGCTAATATAGATCAAGAATTTCCAAATTCGAACCCAAACTGGGGGAAAGCCAAGCAAATCGACTAAATCAACCAGTCGAGTGCATTTTTTTAACCAAGGTAAGTTGTACGTAAATGATACAACTATATTATTAATATATGTGTATACATTGTTAGTGAATAGATGTGGCATGAATTGCTTTATTTCGTATAGAGAATGCATAATGAAATGAGATGATAGAACTCCCGTTAAAACATTAGGTAATACACCGAATATTCTAGCTGTGACAATTGGGTCATTTATGTGAGCTAGAGTAAGACATGTCTGGGACATGCATCGGCCACATTATGGAAGCTAGTGTAAGACCATGTTTGGGACATGGCATCATCATTGAGATGAGTGCTAGAGTAAGACGTGTCAGGGACACGCATCGGCCTCGATAAAGATAGTCAGTGTAAGACCGTGTTTGGGACATGGCATCGACTTGAGATGTGAGCCAGTGTAAGACGATGTCTGCGACATAGCATCGACATCTTACCTTTAGATTGAGGTCTCTAGAAGGACCGGTAATGTGCCGAATGGTTCAATGGAGCAAATATGTATGTGAGTTAATAATGAAAATATAATCATGTTGCAAGTGATACAGGTACCAAATTGGTACGTATGAGAAATGAGCTTATTAGAAAGCATATAACTCGTATGGATGGTAATGAGTAAGCTATACCTATGCTTATCCTTGTATTATGAGAATGATGATTATTGATTAATTTTTGTTGTATGTTTATTTATATGCAACTTACTAAGCTTTTATGCTTACCCTCCTTCCTTTCCATTTTCTTATAGTGCCGCCTTTTTAGCTCAAGGATCATTTGGAGTCAGAGATATCGATCACACTATCGTCCGAAACCTTCGGTATAGTTGGATTTAGATTTTTGAATATGGCATGTATAAGACTTAGACTTGATCATTTTGTGTCCTTAAGCATTGGCCTAATGTGTAGGCTTGGGATAAGTCCCACACTTTTCTTTTGGTCTTGATATTGTCTATTACTCATTTTGATTATATGCAAGATGATATTTCCTTGGTTGAGTATTTTGCCTTAGGAAAGAATGTCTGTTGTAGCTAGTAAGGTATAGACTAGAATTGGTGTTGGTTGAATTGTGTTAGATTATGCAGATAGGGGTGGCAAATAGGCTTGGTAAATAGTCTTATTTTGTCCACAAGGGTAGGCACACGGACATGTGTCTAGGCCGTGTGTGATACACGGTCAACCCCATGGGCGTGTGATGAGGCCGTGTGTCCCCTGCATGTAAAACTTTCAAGTCAGTATGCATGGTAGTAACCACACGGGCGAAGACACGGCCGTGTGTCTCAGCCGTGTGGGAGAGCATACGGGTGTGTGCTATGGCCATGTGGCTTGTTGGGTGTGCTGACATCAGAAATAGAATACCCAAGTTTTCTCACACGGGCTAAGACACAGGCGTGTCGAGGTCGTGTGAGCAACACGGGCCAGGGACACGGGCATGTGTCCAGGCCGTGTGAAGTCTGCAGTTGAATTTTGTAAATTTGTGTAAATAAATTGGCAACACGGGTAAAGGGCACGGGCGTGTCCCTAGGTTTTTAGGCCGTGTGTGACACACGGGTCATCAACACAGCCATGTGAGGATGGCCACACAGGCGTGTCACCTTTCCACACGGGCGTGTGCCTTGTTTTAAATGTAAACTTACATAGATTGGACAAGGATCCGGAGGGATTCTGAATGGTTTCCAACAATTGAGTTGGGTCTCATAGACCCATATTGAGAGGTTTAAAGTAGAGATTGAAAAAAGTTCTAAATTTGGACCGAATCTTGGTGACTTAAAGCGGGTCGCATGTACGTGATCAGGTAGGTAATGCCTTGTACTCCGTCCCGGCTAGGGTTACGGATATGGGGTGTTACAAATGCCTTAGGACCACTCGAGATGGTCGTAGCCATAGAGTGAATGTGTGGCATGGTAGTAAGATGATAATGATTAAACATTAAATTGATGTTATAATTTATGCCTATGATGTGTAAAAGTATGGGGGAAAAATAAGGTCAATATAAGGCTTGGAAAATAACCTAACTGTTAGCTACATGGGCAGAGACACGGCCGTGTGTCTCAACCGTGTGGAGGACACGGCCTAGTACACGGGAGTATGGCCTGGCCGTGTGGTATAAATTATTTTACTGACGTCATAAACAGAGAGTTACACAGGCTGAGGACACGGGTGTGTCCTAAGCCACACGGGCGTGTGTGACCACACGGCCCCACCCATACGGGCGTGTGACTCTCCAATGCTAGAAAATTGTTAAGTTGCCCAAAGTTTATCGAATGTTTTCAGTTTTGTCCTGAACCGCCCCAATGTATGTTTTAGGCCTTGGAGGCCCGTATAAGAGACGATATGCATGTGTTTGAAATGTTTTAATTTTGGGCAAAATTTGGTGACCTAGTTTTGTATGTTTGTAAATGTTTAAGTCCGGTAATGCCTCGAGCCTTGTCCCGATGTTGGATACGGGTGAGGGGTGTTACACTAGTGATGATGCTGAGAGAGCCGAGTTCTGGTTAGAAAATACAATACGAGTATTCGATGAATTGTCTTTGAATTCGGATAAATGAATAAAATGTACCGTTTCACTTTTGATAGATACAGCGTATCACTGGTGGGTGACTTTGATATCAGTGGTTCCGAGAGAGTGAGTCACCTTGGATTTCTTTCAAGCTGAATTTCGAAAGAAATACATCAGTCAGAGATTTATCGACCAGAAACGTAAAGAGTTTCTTGAGCTTAAACAATGCTGTATGTTTGTTACAGAATACGAGTGAGAATTTGTAAGATTGAGTCAGTATGCTTGAGAATATGTATCTACTGAGGAAATAATGTGCAAAAGATTTGAAGATGGTCTGAATGAAGATATTCATTTGTTAGTCGACATTCTTGGGATCAAAGAATTTGTAGTGCTTGTTGAACGAGCATGTAAAGCTGAAGAACTCAGGAAAGAGAAAAGAAAAGCTAATTCAGAAGCTAGAGAAGTGCGAAAGAGATCATCGAGTAAGCCATTTCAATCTGCAACAAAAAAATTTCGAGATGATTATAGTCGTTCAAAGGCTAATGTGGGACATGTCAGTAGAGATCGTACGAGATCGCATTCGAGTTTCAGAGCTCCAGCTACATCCGTTGCCAGTGTTGGAAATGATCACCCTAAGTGTAAACATTATGGTAAAAGACATCCCAGTAATTGTAAATTGTATGATCGAATTTGTTTCAAATGTGGATCATTAGGCTATTTCATCTATGATTGCCCTAAATCTGTCGAGCAAGAAATTATACAAAATTCGAGGCCAAGTGGCAATGCATCTCGTGGTAGACCCCCCAAAAATACAAGTAATGTGAGTGGCAGTCAGAGGGGAATAAAAAATATTGTTGTTAGATCCGAGACTAGTACACCTACCAGAGCCTACGCCATCCGAGCTTGTGAAGAAGCTTCGTCTCCAAATGTTATAACTGGTACTTTCACACTTTATGATACTTCTGTGATTGCTTTGATAGATCCTAGATCAACACATTCTTATATATGTATGAATTTAGTGAACAGTAAGACTTTGCCTGTATTGTCTACTAAATTCGTGATTAAAGTATCGAACCTCCTAGGTAAAAGTGTCTTAGTTGACAAAATATGCAAGAATTGTCCGTTAATGTTTAGAGACATTTATTTTCCAGCTGATCTGATGTTATTACCCTTTGATGGGTTTGATATAATTCTGGGTATGGATTGGTTAACTTTGCATGATGCTGTTGTGAATTACAAACGAAAAACTATTGATTTGAGATGGAAGAATGATGAAATAGTCCGAATTGAATCTAGTAATTTGAATGGGTTATCGATTGTGATATCTTCAATGAAAGCTCTGAGTATTGTGAGAAAAGGTTGTGAAGCTTACTTTGCCTATGTGATTGATTCAAAAGTGTCAGAAAAGAGAGTTGAATCAGTGCCTGTTGTCTGTGAATTCCCTGATGTGTTTCCTGAAGAACTTCTGGGATTACCTCCGATATGAGAAGTGGAATTTGGCATTGAGTTAGTACCAGAAACTACTCCGATTTTGATATCTCCGTATAGAATGGCTCTGACTGAACTAAAAGAATTAAAGTCTCAGTTGCAAGAGTTGACCGATAGAGGATTTGCAAGATCGAGTTTCTTACATTGGGGTGCACCAGTTCTATTTGTGAAAAAGAAAGATGGTACGATGAGAATGTGCATTGATTATCGTCAGTTGAACAAAGTGACTATCAACAATAAGTATCCTCTGCCTCGAATTGATGATTTGTTTGAACAGTTGAAAGGAGCTACAATGTTTTCAAAGATAAATTTGAGATCAGGCTATTATCAGTTACGAGTAAAAGACTCAGACATTCCGAAAACTGTATTCAGAATGAGGTACGACCACTATGAGTTCTTAGTTATGCCTTTCAGATTAACTAATGCACCTGCTATCTTTATGGATTTGATGAACAAAATTTTCAGACCCTATTTAGATCAATTTATTATAGTATTTATTGATGACATATTGATTTATTCGTGTGATGGATCTGAACATGCTGAGCATCTGAGAATAGTACTACAGAATTTGAGAGATAAGCAATTGTATGCGAAGTTTAGCAAATGTGAATTCTGGTTACAAGAAGTCAGTTTTCTAGGCCATATTGTATCAACATCAGGTATCTGAGTTGATAGGAGCAAAATTTCAGCTATTTTGGATTGGAAGCCTACGAGAAATGTATCCGAAGTTCACAATTTTCTGGGACTTGCTGGTTATTATAGACGGTTCGTAAAAGGCTTTTCTATGATTGCAACTCCGTTAACGAAACTGCTTCAAAAAGATGTGAAATTTGAATGGTCTGAAAAGTGTCAAAAAAGTTTTGATTAGTTGAAAGCCCTATTGACTGAAGCTCTAGTGTTAGTACAACATGAAACGAGTAAAGAATTTGTGATCTATAATGATGTTTCATTGTATGGTCTGGGATATGTTTTGATGTAGGAAGGCATTGTCATTGCTTATGCTTCGAGACAGTTAAAGCCAAACGAAAAGAATTATCCAACGCACGACCTTGAGTTTGTTGAGATTGTATTTGCTTTGAACATTTGGTGCCACTATTTGTTTGGTGAGAAATGTTATGTTTATTTTGATCATAAGATTTTGAAATATCTAATGACTCAAAAAGATTTGAATCTGCGACAAGGAAGATGGTTAGAACTGTTAAAAGACTATGAGTTTGTGATTGACTATCATCCGAGAAAGCAAATGTTGTTGCTGATGCTTTGAGTTGAAAATCACTGTTTGCTCTGCGTGCAATGAATGCTCATTTGTTTCTATCCGATGATGGTTCAGTTTTAGCCAAATTAAAAGCAAGACCATTACTCATTCAGTAGATTTGTGAAGCTCAAAAAGTTGATAATGAGATATTAGTAAAATGAGCCCAGTGTGATCTAGATTCTAATTCAGAATTCAGAGTTGATAAGGATAATTGTCTGAGATTCTGAGATCGAATTTGTGTTCCGAGAAATCCAGAATTGATTCAGATGATTTTGAATGAAGCTCACAACAGTCATTTATCTGTTCATCCGGGTAGTACGAAAATGTAAAATGATCTGGAACAACTTTATTGGTGGCCTAGTATAAAGTGTGATATCTCTAAATTTGTTGCAAAATGCTTAATCTGTCAGCAAGTTAAAGCTGAACATCAAGTGCCATCTGGTTTGTAACAATTGATTATGGTTCAGGAATGGCAATGGGATAGAGTGACAATGGACTTTGTTTTGGGTTTGCCCCTATCTTCAAGAAAGAACGATGCAATTTGGGTTTTAGTTGATCGATTGATGAAATCAACCCATTTTATTCCAGTACGATCCAATTACTCACTTGATAAGTTAGCTAAATTATACATTTATGATATTGTGAAATTGCATGGTGTGCCATTATCTATTGTGTCAGATAGAGATCCGAGATTCACATCGTGATTTCGAAAGAAATTGCAAGATGCTCTGGGTACGAAATTGCACTTCAATACTACTTTTCACCAGCAGATGGATGGTCAATCTGAGCAGATTATTCAGATACTCGAGGATATGTTGAGACGTTGCGTTCTTGAGTTTGAAGGTACATGGGAACAATATTTACCTTTGATTGAATTCGCTTATAATAACAGCTTTCAATCGAGCATCAAAATGGCACCATACGAAGCCTTATATGGTCACAAATGCCATATACCTTTGTATTGAACTGAGCTCAGTGAGAATAAGATACACGGGCTCGATTTGATAAAAGAGACTGAACAAAAAGTAAAAGTGATCCGATATAGTCTGAAAGCAGCTTCTGATTGTCAGAAATCTTACGCGGTTTTGAAACGAAAAGATATTGAATTTGAGATCGATGACAAAGTGTTTTTGAAAGTATTCCCATGGAAGAAAGTACTTCGGTTCGGTAGAAAAGGCAAATTGAGTCCGAGGTTCATCGGACCATATGAGATTATTGAACGAATCGGGCCAATTGTTTATCGTTTGTTGTTGCCACCAGAGTTAGAAAAGATTCATAATGTGTTTCACGTATCGATGCTTCAATTATACAGATCTGATCCTTCACATGTAATTCCTTCGTTTGAGATTGAGATTCATTCTGATATGACCTACAATAAAGAACCGATTCGTATCTTAGCTCGTGAGATTAAAGAAATGCGAAATAAGAAAAATCCATTAGTAAAAGTAGTGTGGCATCGACACGGTCTTGAAGAGCCTACGTGGGAATCTGAGGATGTTATGAGACGACAATATTCAAGTCTTTTCAAAGGTAAGATTTTCGAGGACGAAAATCCGTATTGGGGAGAACTGTAACAGTCTAGTTTAGACCTTAGTCAGAATAGTGATTTTGGGACCACAAATTCAAGCCAGAAAAATATTTTAAATATATTTTTCGTGTTTATAATATGTGAATTGACATGTGTGAAAGTTTCGTATGAAAATTCGATCATTTGTATGCTTAATTTGTGAAAATGACCTAATCGCGTAAAATGTAAAAGTTGCCTGCTATTTGTTAAAGTGCCTATTTGATGTGTCTCTTTAAATGTGAAGTCCTTATGTTGTAAATGGACCACTGATATATTAAATGGACATTGTTGGACAACCATTACATGTTTAAATGTTTATTATATAAAGGTTAAAATTGTAAAAGATGAATTAATGTTATTAATTAAAGAAAACATGATATTTGCTTCATATTTTCATCACTTGGCCGATTATATCAAAGAAAAAGAAAATAGAAAATCTTGCTAGGGTTCAGCACTATTAAGATTTGAATTAGGTATGTTTTTGTTTCGGTTTTTGATAATTTCTACGTTTTCGTAATCGTTGCTCTGTATACTATCAAGCCCATGTCTAAATTTTTGAATTTGATGATGATTTTGAAATATGTCATTGATGAAATTGTGAGCTTTGTGAAGTTAGTTGATAGAAATTTAAAGATATATGTGGGGTTAATATATTTTGTATTTGAATTTTTGATGAATTTGAGTAATTTGGACTAAATTGTGAAATTTGTAAATTGAGAGACTAAAATGTGGAATAAATGAAATATATGGACTTGTATGAACACTATGAGAATTCTGCTAGGCATGTGTACAAAGAAATTTTGTGTATTTAGTGATTTTGTGAATTAAGGACTAAATTGTCAAAATATGAAAATATGAGGGATAATTTGTAAAATGCCCTAAATATTTGTTTTTGGATTGATTTGAATGATTTCGTAAATAAAAGAGTTAAATTTGAATTTATATAGATCAAGAATTAAAGAAAACGAAATTAGATCGGGAAAAGTCAAAAGTCGTCGAGTAGCTGATTTCATCTATCCGAATCCATACAAGGTAAGTCTATATACAAATAAATGTATTTTGAATTGGATTATTATTGATTATATGCTTTTGAGCAATGTTGAATGATTATATGTTTTGAAAATAAGATATCCGAGAAAGTTTCGACAAAGTTCTGATGTCCGAAAAGCCCTGTACGAACCTTCGGAATAGTTAGGATACATATGTCATGACATAGGATCCGATATGAGTTATTGTGTAAGACCACATCTGGGACATTGGCATCGACTGGCATCGTATCTGATTTCGTGTAAGACCCTGTCTAGGACAGAGGCATCGATATTTGATTACATGTAAGACCACCTCTCGGACATTGGCATTGTACGAGCTTTTCGAGCTATCCGCGTATCCTTATGATTCTGGACGGTTCAACGGGCATTCTGAGAAAATAGGTGACTATATAAATTGTGTATCCGATTCAGGTACGTTTGAAATGTATACTATATTTGAGAATAAAAGTTAAGTATATGTGAAATTGTTGATATGTGATATAAGTATGAGAAAATATGTTATATGTTCAAATGAATTGGAAATATGAGAAATGTATATGAACTATGTGATTTGTGATAGTATTTGGCTATGGAACATATGTATTTTATGTTGTTTATATGCTTTAAATGATAAGTTTATTTGTATATGGCTAATTAAGCTTTTGAAAGCTTACTTTGTGTGTGTTTGCATTGTTTTATAGTTATCAAAGCTACTGAGAGTTTGGGGATCGTCGAGGATCATCACCACACTTTCAAACTTTATTTTGGTACATTTTGAAAGTGTTAGTATTGGAGTATGGCATGTATAGGCTAGAAGTAGTTGAATATGTTTATTGATGTGTATATTTAGCCATGTGATATGGCTTAATTATGGTTGAACTTATGATTTGATTTTGGTATATGTTATGTGATGCAAATTACGCTTATGTGATGTGTTTATGAATGACCAAAAGAAATGGTCAATTTTGGTAAGTTTTGATATATGCAAATTTGTGAAATTGGTAAAATTATAGCATGTGATTGAATAAAAATAAAATGAGGTTATGAAAAAAATGTTTAGATATGATTTTGTCTTATGTTTTAGCATAATTTGGTATGACTACTAAGCATGAAATTGGTTGATAATGCTATGGCATGATTGATGTAAGTTTTGGTATTGGAATTTGTTGAAATTATAGTGGAAATGTGCTTGGTTGATGCTTGTAGGTTTGACCCAAATTGGGTGGCAAATTGGATTTTCAAATGGCCTATTTTTGTCCACACGGGCGGAGACACAAGCGTGTGTCTCAGCCATGTGCGACACATGGTCATGTTGCACGGCCGTGTGTCCCCTAGGGTTCCCTACGATTTTAAGTCAGTCTTTAGCACGGCCTAGGCACACGAGCGTGTGGCTAGCTGTGTGACCCAAGTTAGTTTCGACCACACCAAGACACACAGGCATGTCTTGTGGCTGTGTGATTAAGTCAGTTTGTATGCCCTGATTTGACACGGTCTAGACACACGGGCGTGTCTAATGCCGTGTGAGGCACATGGCCTGTTCACACGGGCGTGTGACCTTTGTAACTTTGAAAAATGTTTAATTTATGAAATATTGTGTATGAGCTCGATTTAGTCCTGACCCCTTTCTAAAGCATTTTTAAGGTGTCGTAAACCTTATAAAGGGACTATTTGTGTATGAATTGCTATGATACGATGATGTATGATTTATGATTTTGTAATGTTTTGATTTATCCAGTAATGCCTTTAACCCTAGTCCGGCGACGGATACGGGTTAGAGGTGTTACACACGGGCGTGTGTCTAGACCGTGTGTGACTCACGGCCTGGTACATGGGCGTGTGGTTAGGTAGTATGTCCCCTGCACCTTAAATTTGAGAAACAGAATGCTCAGAATTGAGGACACGGGCAGAGACACGGGCATGTGTCTCAGCCATGTGTGCTACACGGCCTTGAATGTAATGCCCCAAAAATTCCGAAATCCCAAACTTTCCTTTTTTCGGTTTCGATAAAAATTGTGCTTAACATTCCTAGTCAAGTGTTAATTATGTGATAGTAGGTCTTGGTTAAGAGTTGAGTTCAAACTTAAGGGTGAAAGAAATTATGGGTTAATAAATAAAGAACCTTGATGGCAAGAAGTCGGTTTTTTTGAATAAATAAAGGAAGAATTGGACACAAGAAAGCCTTGTAGTGGAGTGGCAAGTGGCATCACATGCAAGGCAATAAGGTATGGGGTTCAAATCCCTCCTTGCTCAAAAGAAGGATTTATTTTTGCTTAAGGGATGGACAGTGGTGGCATTGGTTATGAACTCTCTAGAGAATGATAAGAGAAGAAATTTGAGGACGAGATTAAGGGGTTATCAGGGAGAAAAATTAGGAGAAGAGGAGTGTAAAGTGGTGGAGTCGAATTGGGGATTAGGGGATAGAAAATTCGGCTAGAGGCTATATATAGGTGCCGAATGTGAGGTCGCCAGGCTAATGCCGAATTCTCCCTCACTTTGTTGCCAGAAAACACCTTTTTCTCCAAAGATCTAAAAGCCGAAAATCCCTTGTTCTTCCTTCTTTTTCTTTGTGCCGATTTTCCATTCTTCCTTTACTCAAGTTCTCTTTTTGATTCACTTCTAGTTTAAACAATTTCTACTTCTCTTTATGCTGAATAACCTTTTTACCATACAAGTCTCAAGAGCCGAATATCCTCTGTGCCGCCACTACTCTTTCCACTCGGCCAAATCTAGTGTAAGTGTTTTGTTCTCTCAATCGATTTTGCTAGTATTGATTACTCTGTCCCTCACTTTTTCTAATCGATTTTGGTAGGATTAGTATCGAATCCCAGTCTTTTGGATCCCTGCCGATTTGCTCCTTAGGTGTGAGATTCTGGTAAGTGTTCTTCACTTTGGTAAGGGTTGGCCGAATAGGCTTTAGTAGAAAAGGGTGACATATGTTGGATACAAGTCACCCATTATGTTTTTAACGATAAAGGTTAATGCAGATTTGGGAATTACTCGTGATTAGTGATCAAGGAAAAGCTATTAAGGCTTGGTGTTTTAGGTAAGGTTAAGGTGAGACTTCGGCTTTTGGTAAAGTATTTGATAAGTATATATGAGTAATCATTGAGTGATGTCGATTGTAGGTTCGTGGTAAGGAGGATAGCTGTAACACCCCGAATTTGGGCCTAGAAGTATTGGGCCTTGAGTATGGGTCCGTAAGGAGGTTGTATATAAGTATTTAATTGTGCAAGGAAATGACACAATTAAATGTCTACTTTGGTGGTTAATGGCCCTGAGAAGTGTTGGAGAAATCTTGGGTTCAAACCTGGGCTTTAGCAAAAATTTTGGTATTAAGTGAATAAAATCCTAGAGGCTTGGATGATGGTCTTTTAATTTATTGTGTTAAATAAATGACACAAGGAAGCATGTGGTCTAGTGGTTGTCGCATCATTAAGCTTGCAAGGGAGCCTGGGTTCAAGTCTTGGCTCTTACAATTCATTTTGGTTTTTCTCTCAAGTGAATCTAGACGCTGGCACATATGTCTTAAGGTTAATTATGGACGTTTTTAACACAGAAAGAGCCTGTGGTGTAGTGGCAAGGTGGCGTGTTGTGCAACTGTGAGGTCTGAGGTTCAAGTCTTGGGATGCGCAGTGGAGTATTTATTTTGCTATTTGAGCTGTGTAGGAGGTGGAGTTGGACTGGAACTCTGTGATTGAAGTGGTCATAAGAATGAAGAATTTTCCTAATGGTTGAAAGCAATCCCACATCAAGAAGCTAACATGAGAATTGGTGAGAAGCTGGCTTTAAATAGAGCGAACCAGATGAGTTGGTGAGGAAGACTCAAAGCAGTATTGTGCCAAGGTTGGTGATCGTAGACTTCGACACGTTCTCATAAACATGTGTGTATTCACGCCCTTCTTTGTTAGAAGTCTGCAAAACTCGAAAAGTCAAAACTTCGGCATTTGAGGCTTCATTGAGCCCACAGATTAGGGGAAATAGACTGTAGAGGCCGCCACGAGCGTTCTCGTGTAGTGGGGCTGTTATGGGCCGAATGGGCCCATGGGCCCGCTTGTGTAAATCTAACTGTTAGGTGGGAAGTAGTTGGGTCGCATAGCCATAACTAAATTTAGGCTAAATGGGCCACACAAGCGTGTGGGCCCACTTGGGCTGAGTAATGGGCCTTAGGCCTATTTGCACCGTTAGGTCTCTTTAGGTTACTTAAGTCACTCGAGGCGACAATGGACCTTCTGTTGAGTCGTTAAGACCCCTAATTTGGGAAATTACCGAAATACCATTGATTTGGAAAATTACAGAAATACCTCTAATTTACAAAATTACTGAAATACCCTTGACTTTCAAAAATTACAGAAATACCATTGGTTTGCAAAATTACTAAAATACCCTTGGTTTGAAGATTTACCAAAACACCCTTTTAGGGTGAAATGACTAAAATACCCTTAATAGGTAAAAAGACCGTTCTTCCCCTCTAGGGTATATGACTCACTGATAATACAATTTGATTAATTTGACTGAGAATGTATGATTGTGATTGGATTGTTGTGACTGTGATTTATATGATTTTGTATGTCGTGTGTATATTTGCTGCATTTATATAATATGGTGTTGCACATGGGTAGGGATTATGAAACGGAGGAAGAAATTGAGGATCGCATGGTTGTTTGATGACTGTGGATCCACCGATTAAGGATCGCATGGTTGCTTGACGACCGTGGATCCACTGGTGGCTTTTAAGCCCAATATATGATTATTGATGACTCTGTGTTGATCATATTTACCCGAGGCTGTGTGCTGACTGTATTACTGTTGCTGATGGCTATGTGCCTAACATAAAACAACTACCGATGGCTTAAAGCCAATTATTCTGATTGTGGCTTTGAGCCAACCTAAAAATGGCTCTGTGCCATCTTGAATATGGCTTTGTGCCAAACGTATTTACCTGTGGCTATGTGCCTAACATACTTATGGATGACTCTGTGTGGATTTTATTTACCCAAGGCTGTGTGCCGATTATATTACCGACGCTGATGGGTATGTGCCAAACATAATACAGTTACTGATGGCTTTGTGCCAATTATAATACCACTACTGAAGGCTTTTTAAGCCCAATATATGATTAGCAACTTTGCTGTAATGAAGATAGTACCGCAATCGGGCTACCATTGAAGTGTATCGGATGGGTAGGTTGATATTTATATCCCCAAATGATGTGTACTGGGTGACGGAGTTGATGTGTAACTGTTGGATTATTGGGATGGGATAGTGTGCATCCATGCATTCACACATTCTGTTCTGTTATTGGTTTGGGCTGGGCCCAATTGATTCTGTTATGGGCGGTGACCCAAGTGACATTGTAATAAGCTTTGGCCCACGTATGCTCTGAACTGGATTGTACTTATTCTTCAAGATAATCGGCTCTAGCTAGATCGCTTTCTATTTTTGTTTCAGATATCTTGTCGTTACTCTAGTAAGGGATTACACACTGAGTTTTCGTAAACTCACCCTGTTTATTAACCGTGCAGGTAATCCCCAGCGTTAGGTGGATCGGTGTCGCAGAGGGACTCGAAGACGACCACACAACTGCACATGTTTTTCTATTTCGTTTATTTAGTTAAGCACTTTGGTTTTGATTTGGGTTGTAATAAGGCCTCTTTATTTCCTTAACCTTTTATTTGGAAAGTTTATTTAGTATGTCTAATATCTGTTAGAAGTAGGACACGGTTTTCCAAAACAACAACTGTTTTCAAAACACTACGTTTTCGCGGCTTAACTTTTAAAACATCACATTTTCGAAAATCGATTACTTTTAGACTTAGCTTCTGCAAAGTAAAAAGGAGTTTTGGAAATAAAATTAAGAAGTTTTCAATGTACTACATTTTAAATAAGAAGGGTTTCTAATGAAAACAAGGTTTTCGAAAAATACTTCAATATGACATGCCAGATTCGGGTCTAACTTTTGGGCCGGGTTTGGGGTGTTACAATCGCAGCATGCTTTATTTCCAAGTGTATACATACACTGCACACACAGTAGATCGGCAAAAGCCGAAATGCCGAAAAGCTAAAAGTTTGGCTACGATAGTCTTATGAGTGCGCGAACACTGGAAAAGGGGAAACCGATAGGTTATCTGAGGCCCCATGGGCGATTCCATGGACTTGGGCTGTGTTTTGGTTAACTGGGCCAGAATGGGCTAAATGGGCCGATAGGCTGTAGGGCCCATAATAGGCAAAATTGGTAATTGATGCTATGTGATGGAAAATCGTATGAGAGCATGACTGTGAAAGTGACTGGGCCTAATGGGCCATATAAATTTGATTTGGGCCTAATGGGCCAAATGAATGTGATTTGGGCCTAATGGGCCATATGAATGAGATTGGGCCTAGTGGGCCATATGCATGTATGTAGACTTGTTTGGGCTTTGTATGGGGTTTTAGGCCTAGTATTCGATAACTGCTTAAACAGACATAAAACATTAATTAATTTATTGAGGCCGTTGACAAGTCATAGGGTTAAGGTGTGGCAACGGGTATATGCATGTCTAGGATTGGATCTAGGGAGAGCTTGGTA
Source organism: Gossypium longicalyx (assembly GCA_025698465.1). Classification (NCBI taxonomy): domain Eukaryota; kingdom Viridiplantae; phylum Streptophyta; class Magnoliopsida; order Malvales; family Malvaceae; genus Gossypium; species Gossypium longicalyx. Next base: position 24,003,979 of record CM046998.1, on the reverse strand, counting down.
CTTAAGCGGTCTTAATGACTCACCTCCTCTTCTATGGAATCCGACCTGGTGCATAGTATTCATTCATTTTAGCTCACAGGATTTGTTAACGGGCCAAGGTAAGTAAAAACCCGTAATAAAGGAAAATTACTGAAATGCCTCTAAAGGCAAAAAATGACCAAAATACCCCTATGTGTTAAATGTAAAATTTATGGATGTTACATGTATATCTGCTGCATACATACGATATTCTGTTTAGGTTGCATCTGGGTTGGGAATTATGGAACGGAGGAAGTATATGAGGATCGCATGGTTGCTTGACAACCATGGATCCACCGATGACTATTAAGCCCGATATGTGATTAGCAGCTTGCTGCAATGAAGGTAGTACCGCAACTGGGCTACCATTGATGTGATTCGGATGGGTGGGTCGATATTTATATCCCCACATGATGTGTACCGGGGGACAGAGTTGATGTGTATCAGTTGGATTATTGGGGTGGGTTGCATAAGCATTGTATGTATGATAATATGGTGATTGATGTTTGCTTAATGTTTCTTTTTGAGGGTTGTACACACCGAGTTTGCGAAAACTCACCCCCCTCTTTTATTTTTTAGGTGATGCGCAGTAGAAGGTTCGATAGTAGGAGAGACTCCAAGGTGGTCAGCTAGCAAGACGACTTATTTCTTTAAAAGGAAAGCATATACTTTCTAGTTTATTAAGTTGTTCCAGACTGGATTGTAATAAGGCTTTCTCTTTGGTTATTATTATTTTAAAAGAAAGTACATCGCTTCCGCAAATAAATGTTTAAAATGACGAGTTTTCATAGATCCTATGATTTAAATAAAGTTTCTGCAACTGGAAAGAGATTTTACAAAGAAATTAAGGATTTTCACTTTAAGGAAGGGTTTTCAAAGAAAAAAAGGTTTTCGATAAAACACTTCATTGTGGCACGCTGGATCTGGCCATAACGTTTGCTCTGGGTTTGGGGTGTTACATAGAACACGGGCATGTGGCCAACCGTGTGGCATAAGTTAGAGAGTTACACGGGGTCAAACATGGCCTGTGGCACGGGCGTGTCCTAGGGTCACATGAGAGAGTCCCTCGGACCACACGGGCGTGTGAGCCCTGTAACTTGGAAAAAAATTTGAAATTTCATGAAAAATTTTTAGAGTTCCCGATTAAGTCCCGATTCGATTCTAAAGCTCATATGGGGCCTCGAAAGTCCATTTAAGTGACGTTACGAATAATTTTGGCAAGTGAATAGTAATTGTTATAAATTGTTTGAAAATGTTCTGAAAATTTTGGTAATACTCTATTACCCTGTTTCAGCGACGTACACGGGTTAGGGGTGTTACATTTAGTGGTATCAAAACTACGAATTAGCCGATTCTCGGATTTAACGTAGCAAACACGAGTTTAGCTATACATGCCATTATATAATTTGTGATAGTGTGATGTCTCCTAATCATTTTAAATGTGTTTTTCATATAGTAATGTCGTCCAACCAAGCTAGAACTGAATCCGAGGAAGCTGGGAGCAACGCTTTAGCTTCAGTTCAAAAAGTTACTTCTGCATCTAGTAGTGAAAGGCCCGTATCTAAGTGCCGAAGTGAGGAGGAAAAATAGGCCTTCTTTCAATTGACGAAAGAATGGTTTACTGAGTATTTAAGAACAAACCCTGCTGTACAACGAGCTCCACCACCTGGTCCTCAACTGGTTCCTGAGATGCTACAGGGTGCTGAACTAGTTAGAACTGGTAAGCCTCCGATAGATAAAATCGGTAAGCATGGGGTAGAAGAATTTAGAGCTACCACAGATGATGATCCAAAAAGGGTTGAATTTTGGTTGGAAAATACGATCTGGGTTTTTGATGAATTATCTTGTACACCTGTTGAATGTCTGAAATGTGCAGTATCTTTACTGAAAGATACAACTTATCATTGGTGGAATACCATAACTTTAGTTGTACTAAGAGAAAACATTACATGGGAATTCTTCCAGACTGAATTCAGAAAGAAATATGTTAGTCAGAGATTTATGGACCAGAAAAAGAAAGAATTTGTAGAACTCAAGCAGGGAGATATGACTGTATCTGAGTATGAATGAGAATTTATTCGGTTAAGCAAATATGCCAGAGAATGGGTTTTAACCAAGACTGATATGTGTAAACACTTTGAAGATGGTTTGAATGAAGATATCAAGTTATTGATCAGAATTCTCGAAATAAGGGAATTTGCAGTGTTAGCCGATCGAGCATATAAAGCTGAAGAATTGAGTAAAAAAAAGAAACAAGCTGAAAGAGAGGCTCGAGTTTCTGGAAAAAGGATTATGAGTAAGTCAAAATCATCTGCTTCTAAGAATATAAAGAACTGTTATGATTGTGTTACTACCTCTACGAGGTATTCTAAAAATGAGCGAGGCTCTCAACGCTTTAACCCGAGGTCTTCATCACCATCTGAACCAGTGTGGGTAGTGTCGGTAATCTCAAACCAAAGTGTAAGCGTTGCAACAAATTTCATTTTGAAGAATGTCGTTTGAGAAGTGGAGTTTGTTATCAATGTGTTTCATTTGACCATTTTCTCAAAGATTGTCCAGAAAGAGTTGAAATAGAAATAGAACTAGCTCTAAAGCCTAGTAATCATGTTTCGAGGGCCAGACCACCCTGTCACCCTAGTAATGTTAGTGGTAGTCGAGGTACTACCAGGGATGCAACTGTTAAATCTAAGGCACGGGCACCTACAAGAACATATGCTATTCGTGCTAGAGAAGATGTGTCTACATCAGACGTCATTACTGGCACATTTTCTTTACTTGATACTGATATTAGTACTTTGATTGATCTTGGTTCCATAGAATCATACATATGCACAAACTTAGTGTCTGTTAAAAATTTACTTGTTGAATTCACTGAATTTATGGTTAAATTTTCAAACCCTTTGGGCTAGTGTGTTATGGTGAATAAAGTCTGTAAAAACTGTCCGTTGATGGTAAAAGGTTATTGCTTTTCGGCTGACTTGATGTTATTTCCATTTGATGAATTTGATGTGATTTTGGGAATGGATTGGTTAACCCAATATGATAAAGTGGTGAATTGTAAACAAAAATATATTGTATTGAAATGTTAGAGTGGTGAATTCCTTCATGTTGAATCTGATAAACTGGATCTGTAATGGGCCAAATTTGCCTGGGCTCTAATGACCAAGATTAAAATAATAAATTAAAACTGGATCTGTAAGGGGCATTACCATACAGAAAGAATATTTCAGACCGATTCAAAATTACATATATCACATAACATTAATACATAAGCATTCATCAACAATTTATCCCTTATGATGGTCTACGAGACCTAAAACATACTTTTAAGAACATTCAGGACTAAAACGAACACATTCATAAATTTCAGAATTCAGAAAAATTTTCAATTCTGTTGAGGTCACACGTCCGTGTGACCAGGCCGTGTGCCTCACATGGGTACCTGACACGCCCATATGATTCAACCGTGCCAAAACAGATTATATATACTGACTTTTACACACGGCCAATAGACATGGCCGTGTGATACTTAGCTGGCTACTGACTTAAGCCCACGGCCATATGACACGCCCGTGTATCTTAACCGTGTGATCTTAAGAGGTTACTACTTTACATACACAGCCACAAGGCACACTCGTGGTCCCTGACTATGTGACACAATGCAGGCTTGGTTTTAGCCAATTTGCCACCTCTTTATAGGTCATTCCTACAAGCAATATTAAACAACATTTATACCAAACTTTTCATCCAATTCCATGCTCAAAAAATGCTTCATTATAACTAAATTATCATTATTCAATAACCTATTCAAATCCATATCAAAACACATTAAAGTATTATTACAACAACATGCCACAATGCTCATTCATAGCTCACTTATGACACTTTCTAACTCATGCTTAAACTTACCATTTCTTCAACTTGGCATATTACAAAATAACCACCACATATAAGGTCATATAACCATTACAAGCATACACAATTTGGCATCACAAACCATTTACCAAAAATAAGCACAATTATACCATTTGCTAGCCAACTCTCATGGCATAACATATATACATCTCAAAGCTTAAATATATAGACATTCTAGCCTATTGATGCCATACTTCAAAAATTTACACTTTTAAAAGTACCAAAATGAGTTAGATAGTGTGGTGAAAATCCTCGACTATCCTCGAGCCTTCAGTAGCTACGATAACTGTAAAATAGATAGAAATCACACAGAGTAAGCTACAAAGAGCTTAGTAAGCCAAATACAACAAATCTAACTATTAAAGCATATAAAGTACAAGTCAACAGTAAGAATTCATAGCCATTTCACAGAATAGTTCATAAGCCTAACCATGCTCATTTGTTCGCATACATGTCATGCTTTATTTCCAAATCCCATACACACTTCGCATTCATTATTTCACAGAAACAGAGTCTTTCATATTTAGAAATTTAGTATGATACAAACGTACTTGTATAGGTTATACAATTCATATATTCATTCCCATATCTTGTACTCTATCATCAGACGGTTTAGAAACGATACAGATATTTATTAATGAATACAATGTCGACGTCCTGGACATGGTCTTCCATGTAATTCAGTATCAATGCCTCTATCCCAGACAGGGTCTTACACGTAAATCTTAAATCGAGGCCTGTGTCCTAGACACGGTCTTACATGATATCTCAGATCAATGTCAAGGTTCTTTTAGAAACGTACAGAGCTTTTCAGATACTAGCATATTAATAGAGTTTACTCGAAATAATTTTATCAGACTCTCAAGGCCGTCCAATACAGATTACAATATATATGCACAGAATTTAGTCAATTTAACACGAAATTGTAATTTGACTTACCTCATACAGATTTCGGACAGAAACGAGTTGACTATTCAACTATTTTGGGCTTCCCTCGATCTAAGTCTGATTTTCTTTGGTCTTGATCTAATACAATTCAAATTCAACCATTCAATCTTTCATTTCATTCAAAATAATCCATGAACACATATTTAGGGCACTTTACATTTTTAGCCCTTACATTTTCACACTTTGACAATTTAGTCAAATTTTCACAAAATCACAAATATGCAAAATTCACTAAGACTATAGCTTGGCCGAATATACATAGCTTCTACAAGCCCAAATAACATATTTAATTCACAATTTAGTCCTTCAAAACCTCATTTTCACAAATTAGACCAAATAGCTCCATTCTATCAAAAATTCAAGAACAAAGTATGATAATCTCACATATATCTTTCATAATCCATATAAAAACTTTACAAAAATCATATAATCATTAATGGCACATTTCATAATCTTCAACAAAAGCAGAAATTCAGACATGAGTTTTGAAGAACACGAAGCAACGATCACAGAAACATAGAAATTATCAAAAACAGATAAAAAATCACATACCTAATTGATTTTCAAAGTGCCCAATGCTAAAATCCTAAAATGGTTTTTCTTTCTTCTTTAATATTCGGCTGTACCAAATGTTTTTTTGCATGCTTCTACTTTGTTTTCTTTATTTAATATCAATTATTAATTATTTTACTATTTTATCCATGGCATATATCATTAAAATTTAACTACTACATGTCCAACATTGTCCACTATTATTATCAATGGTGTAATTTCCATGCAAGGACCCTCACTTTAATAAACCATAGCAATTAAATACCTTTCACATATAGAATGCAACTTTTACATTTTCTACGATTTAGTCCTTTTCTAAATGAAGCACACAAAAGATAAAATTTTTATACGAAACTTTCACACATATCTATTCATATACTTTAAGCATGGAATATAATATTAAAATATTTTTTTGAGTCGAATATATGGTCCTGAAACCACTATTCTGACTAGGGTCAAAATCGAACTGTTACAATTCTCCCCCCTTAGGAATTTTAGTCCCCGAAAATCTTACGATTAAACAGATTCGGATAATGTTGTTTCATAGCATCTTCAGACTTCCACGTCACCTCTTTAACACCGTGTTGATGCCACATCACTTTAACCAATGAAAATTTCTTATTTCGCAACTCTCTAATCTCGCGAGCTAAAATACAGATTGATTTTTTTCGTAAGTCATATCAAGCTAAATTTCAATCTCAGACGGTGAAATTACATGCGAAGGATCGAATCTATATCGTTGAAGCATCGATACATGAAACACATTGTGAATCTTTTCTAACTCAGATGGTAGTCTCAATCTATAAGCAAACGGCGCAACTCGCTCGATGATTTCATACGGTCCGATAAACCTCAAACTCAACTTCCCCTTTTTACCAAATCGAAACAGTTTCTTCCACGGAGATACTTCCAGAAACACTTTATCACTGATCTCAAATTTGATATCTTTTCATTTTAAATTCGCATAAGATTTCTGACGATCAGAGGCAGCTTTCAGACTATCTTGGATTACTTTCAATTTTTGTTCTGATTCTTTTATCAGATCAATACCGTAAATCTTATTCTCACTAAGCTCAGACCAGTATAATGGAATTCTACACTTTCTACCGTATAAGGCTTCATACGGTGCCATTTTAATACTCAATTGAAAGCTATTATTATAAGCGAATTCAATCAAAGTTAGATATTGTTCCCACGTACCTTCAAACTCAAGAATGCAACATATCAACATATCCTCGAGTATCTAAATAATCCGTTCAGATTGACCATCCGTTTGTGGATGAAAAGCAGTACTAAAATGTAATTCAGTACCCAAAGCATCTCGCAAATTCTTCTAGAATCGCGATGTAAATCTCGGATCTCTATCTGACACTATCGACAATGGTACACCATGCAGTCTCACGATATCAGAAATGTATAACTCAGCTAATTTATCAAGTGAATAATCAGATCTAATCGGAATAAAATGGGATGATTTCATCAATCGATCAACTACAACCCAAATTGCGTCTTTCATTCTTGGAGATAGGGGCAAACCCAACACAAGGTCCATGGTCACTCGATCCCATTTCCACTCCGGAATCATAATCGATTGTAATAACCTAGATGGCACTTGATGTTTAGCTTTAACTTGCTTACAGATCAAACATTTAGAAACAAAATCAGAGATATCTCTTTTCATTCCGGACCACCAATAATGTTGCTTCAGATCATTATACATTTTCGTACTACCCGGATGTACAGATAAACAACTACTGTGAGCTTCATTCAGAATCATCTGAATCAAATCTGGACTTCTTGGAATACAATTTTGATCTCTAAATCTCAAGCAATCATTTGTATCCACTTTGAAATCTGAATTAGTCTCTACATCACACTGAGTTCGTTTAGCCAAAATCTCATTATCAATCTTCTGAGCTTCGATAATCTATTGTAAGAACAAGGGTCTCGCTTTTAATTCAGCTAAAACTGAACCATCATCATACAGTATGCAAAGTAAACAATGATTTTCGACTCAGAGCATCAGCAATAACATTTGCTTCACCTGGATGATAATCAATCACAAGTTCGTAGTCTTTTAGCAGTCCTAACCATCTTTTCTGTCGCAGATTCAGATCTTTTTGCGTCATTAAATACTTCAGACTTTTATGATAAAAAAACACGTGACATTTCTCACCAAACAGATAGTGACGCCAGATCTTCAAGGCAAATACAATAGCCGCTAACTCGAGGTCGTGAGTCAGATAGTTCTTTTCATACGGCTTTAATTATCTCGAGGCATAAGCTATAACCTTTCCTTCTTGCATCAGAACACAACCTAGTCCGTTCAATGAAGCATCACTATAAACAACGAATTCTTTACCTGATTCAGGTTGCACAAGTACCGGAGCTTCAGTTAACAGAGCTTTTAACCGATCAAAATTGTTCTGACACTTTTCAGACCACTCAAACTTCACATCTTTCTAGAGCAATTTTATCAACGGAGTCGCAATCATTGAAAAACTTTTTACGAAACTTCTGTAGTAACCGGCAAGTCCCAGAAAACTACAAACTTTAGAAACATTTCTCGGAGGCTTCCAATCCAGAATAGTAGAAATTTTGTTCGAATCAAATCGAATACCTGATGCTGACACAATGTGGCCCAGAAAACCAATTTCTCACAACCTTGCATACAACTATTTATCTCGCAGAGTCTGTAGCACTATTCTCAAATGCTCGGCATGTTCAGATTCATCACGTGAATAAATCAATATGTCATCAATGAATACCACAACAAATTGATCTAAATACGGTCTGAAAATTCTATTAATTAAATCCATAAAGACAGTAGGTGCATTCGTTAATCCAAAAGGCATAACAAAAAATTCATAGTGGCCGTACCTTGTTCTGAAAGTAGTCTTCGGAATATCTGAGTCTTTTACTCACAGCTGATAATAGCCTGATCTCAAATCTATTTTTGAAAACACAGTAGCACCTTTCAACTGATCAAATAAATCATCAATTCTGGGCAAAGGATATTTGTTCTTTATAGTCACTTTGTTAAGCTGACGGTAATCAATACACATTCTCATTGTGCCATCTTTCTTTTTCACAAATAGGACAGGAGCACCCCATGGTGAAAAGCTCAGTTTAGCAAATCCTCGATCGGTTAAATCTTACAACTGAGATTTTAATTCCTTTAACTCGGTCAGAGCTATTCTATACGGAGCTATCGAAATCAGAGTAGTGCCAGGTACTAATTCAATACCAAACTTGACTTCTCGAATTGGAGGCAAACCCGATAGTTCTTCAGGAAACACATCAGAGAATTCACAGACAACATGCACAGATTCAACTTTCTTTTCATTTACTTTGGAGTCTAACACATAAGCTAAGTAGGCTTCATAGCCTTTCTTCACATATTTCCGTGCTTTCATTGTAGATATCACAGCTGGTAATCCATTCAGATCACTAGCTCAATTCGAATTATCTCATCATTCTTGCACCTTAAATCAATGACTTTTCATTTGCAATTCACAATAGCATCGTGCAAAGTTAACCAGTCCATTCCTAGAATTATATCAAATTCATCGAAAGGCAAAAGCATCGGATTAGCAGGAAAATAGATATCTCGAATCAATAACGGGCAATTCTTGCAAATTTTATCAACCAAGACACTTTTGTCTAAGGGGTTCGATACTCTAATTACGAATTCAGTAGACTCTACAGGCAAAGTCTTACTGTGCACTAAATTCATACCAATATAAGAATGCGTTGATCCAGGGTCTATCAATGCAATCACAGAAGTATCATAAAGAGTAAAAGTACCAATAATCACTTCTGGAGATGAGGCTTCCTCACAAGCTTGGATAGCATATGCTCTGGCAGGTGCTCTGGCCTCAGATCTAACAGTAATATCCCTAGTAGCTCTTTGACCACCACTTGCATTTCTCGTATTTCTGGAAGGTCTACCTCTAGCTGAGGTGTTGCTCGGTCTCGAATTCTGTACATTCTCTTACTCAGCAGGTTCAGAACAATCTCTTACAAAATGGTCCAGAGATCCACATCGAAAATAGGCTCGATCATTCAATCTACAATTTCCCGGATGTCTTGTACCACAGTGTTTACATTCAGGTTTCTTAGATGGACATTCCTGACACTTGCAATAGAAGTAGTAGGAGCTCTGAAATTCGAATGCGATCTAGCTCGATCTCGATCTAGCTTGAAATTTCTTTGACACAGACTAAAATGATCTATACAAAGATCTCTTTCTAACATCTCTAGCTTCAGAATCAATTTTTCTTTTCTCTTTACTTGATTCTTCAGCTTTACAAGCTCGGTCAACGAGCACTACCATTTCTTTAATCTCCAAAATCCCAACTAATATACGGATATCTTCGTTTAGTCCATCTTCAAACCTTTTGCACATTAATGCTTCATTTGATACACATTCCCAAGCATACTGGCTCAATCTCACAAATTAACGTTCGTATTCAGTAATAGACATACGACCCTGTTTAAGCTCGAGAAACTCTTTATGTTTCTGATCGATGAATCTCTGACTAATGTATTTCTTCCGAAATTCAGCTTGGAAGAAATCCCAAGTAACCCGTTCACTCAGAACCACAGATATTAAAGTTCTCCACCAATGGTATGCCGTATCTCTCAGAAGTGAAATGACACATTTTACACATTCCTCAGGATTCAAAGACAATTCATCAAACACTCGTATTGTATTCGCTAACCAGAATTCGGCTCTTTCAGCATCATCATTCGTTGTAGCTCGGAACTCTACAGCTCCGTACTTTCTAATCTTATCAACTGGTGGTCTACTTAACTGAACTAGATTCACTGAGGGCATAACAGGAATTTGAGAAGGATTAACCGGGGGTGGAGGTTGTTGTACAACTGGATTGGTTCGATAGAAGGCTTGTTTAGCCTCACCATCACGGCTACTCGTAGCCAGTCGAGAATCAGCTTGCACTGTCCCTTGCGCGGGAGTAGGTGCATTGCTTTCTACATCGTCAGCTATAGCTCTATCGGGTCCATTTGCTATATAAAAACACATTTCAATGTTAGGATTCATCACACTATCGCATTTAATAAATATGGCATGAATAGCTAGACTTACATATGCTATGGTAGTCCTAGAACCGACTAAACCATAGCTCTAATACTAATAAAATTGTAACACCCCTATCCCGTAATCATCACTGGAATAGGTAAGGGGCATTACCATACAGACAGAACATTTCAGACCGATTCAAAATTACATATATCACATAACATTAATACATAAGCATTCATCAACAATTTATCCCTTATGATGGTCTACGAGACCTAAAACATACTTTTAAGGACATTTGGGACTAAAATAAACACATTCATAAATTTCAAAACTTAGAAAATTTTTTAATTCTGTTGAGGTCACACGACCGTGTGACCAGGCTGTGTACCTCACATTGGTACCCGACACGCCCATATGATTCAACCGTGCCAAAACAGAGTATATATACTAACTTTTACACACGGCCAACAGACACGACCATGTGCCATGGCTGTATGATACTTAGCTGGCTACTGACTTAAGCCCACGGCCATATGACACTCCTATATGTCTTAACCGTGTGATCTTAAGAGGTTACTACTTTACATACACAGCCACAGGGCACGCCCGTGGTCCCTGACCGTGTGACACAATGCAGGCTTAGTTTAAGCCAATTTGCCACCCCTTTATAGGTCATTCCTACAAGAAATATTAAACAACATTTATACCAAACTTTTCAGCCAATTCCATGCTCAAGACATGCTTTATTATAACTAAATCATAATTATTCAATAACCTATTCAAATCCATATCAAAGCACATTAAAGTCTTATTACAACAAGATGCCATAATGCTCATTTCATAGCTCACTTATGAAACTTTCTAACTCATGCTTAAACTTACCATTTCTTCAACTTGGCATATTAAAAAATAACCACCACATATAAGGTCATATAACCATTACAAGCATACACAATTTGGCATCACAAACCATTTACCAAAAATAAGCACAATTATACCATTTGCTAGCCAACTCTCATGGCATAACATATATACATCTTAAAGCTTAAATACATAGACATTCTAGCCTATTGATGCCATAATTCAAAAATTTACACTTTTAAAAGTACCAAAATGAGTTAGATAGTGTGGTGACAATCCTCGATTATCCCCGAGCCTTCAGTAGCTAAGATAACTGTAAAACAAACATAAATCACATAGAGTAAGCTACAAAGAGCTTAGTAAGCCAAATACAACAAATCTAACTATTAAAGCATATAAAGTACAAGTCAACAGTAAGAATTCATAGCTATTTCACAGAATAGTTAATAAGCCTAACCATGCTCATTTGTTCGCATACATGTCATGCTTCATTTCCAAATCCCATACACACTTCGCATTCATTATTTCACAGAAACAGAGTCTTTTATATTCAGAAATTTTGTATGATACAAACGTACCTGTATAGATTATACAATTCATATATTCATTCCTATATCTTGTACTCTATCATCAGACGGTTCAGAAATGATACAGATATTTATAAACGAATACAATGTCGACGTCCCGGACGTGGTCTTACGTGTAATTCAGTATCGATGCCTCTGTCCCAGATAGGGTCTTACACGTTAATCTTAAATCGAGGCCTGTATCCCAGACACGGTCTTACATGATATCTCAGATCAATGTCAAGGTTCTTTTAGAAACGTACAGAGCTTTTCAGATACTAGCATATTAACGGAGTTTACTCAAAATTTATTCATCAGACTCTCAAGGCCGTCCATTACAGATTACAATATATATGTGCAAAATTTATTCAATTTAACAGGTAATTGTAATTTGACTTACCTCGTACGGATTTCGGACAGAAACGAGTTGACTATTCAACTATTTTGGACTTCCTTCGATCTAAGTTTGATTTTCTTGGTTCTTGATCTAATACAATTCAAATTCAACCATTCAATCATTCATTTCATTCAAAATAATCCATGAACACATATTTAGGGCACTTTACATTTTTATCCCTTACATTTTCACACTTTGACAATTTGTTCCATTTTTCACAAAATTAGAAATATACGAAATTCACTAAGACTATAGCCTGGCCGAATATACATAGCTTCCATACAATCCCAAATAACATATTTAATTCATAATTTAGTCCTTCAAAACCTCATTTTCACAATTTAGCCTAAATAGCTCTATTCCATAAAAAATTCAAGAACAAAGTATGATCATAATCCATATAAAAACATTACAAAACTCATATAATCATCAATGGCACATTTCATAATCTTCAACAGAAACAGAAATTCAGACATGGTATTTGAAGAACACAAAGCAACGATCACAGAAACATAGAAATTATCAAAAACAGACAAAAAATCACATACCTAATTGATCTTCAAAGTGCCGAATGCTAAAAGCCTAAAATGGTTTTTCTTTCTTCTTCAATATTCGGCTGTACCAAAATTTTTTTGCATGCTTCCACTTTGTTTTCTTTATTTAATATCCATTATTAATTATTTTACTATTTTATCCATGACATATATCATTAAAATTTAACTACTAAATGTCCAACATTGTCCACTATTATTATCAATGGTGTAATTGCCATGGAAGGATCCTCACTTTAATAAACCATAGCAATTAAATACATTTCACATATAGAATGCAACTTTTACATTTTCTGTGATTTAGTCCTTTTCTAAATTAAGCACACAAAAGATAAAATTTTTATACGAAACTTTCACACATATCAATTCACATACTTTAAGCATAGAATATAATATTAAAATAATTATTTGACTCGGATATATGGTCCCGAAACCATTGTTTTGACTAGGGTTAAAACTGGACTGTTACACCATTAAACAAGTCCAGTTACACTAGGCCCAAAAGATAAGAACAAATCCAAGACCCAAAACTTTACAGACTCAACAAATGCCCAAATTAACCCTAAACAAACCCTAACCATTGTCCCAAAATACAAAAATTTTTTAGAACCCTAGGGGGTCCTTTTATGCCGTCTCAGCTTCGCACGGCCGCTAGCAGCCTCCAGCGTACAGCCTCCGTACGCCCCACGCCGAGTGCCACATCGCCTCTGTACCTGCAAAAGAGGACAAAAATAGCAACAAAGAAAAATAAAAAAAAACTTGTATTTTTCTTTATTTTTCTCTCTCTCAGTTGTAAAGCCCAAGAGAGATTGTTTTGTAATAGGTTAAGAATACAAAGAAATTGATATACAAAAAAAAAAAAACACAACATTCAACATTAAAAGAATCAAAATGGTCTTTTATTCTGTTATATTTTTCATTTCTTTTGCAAGTTTATTTTCGAATATAGCACACACATATACATATATATATAAAAAACACGATTCTTCTTACCTTATTCGGGTTGGGAAACTCGAAACCGAAGGGTTCCTTTGGCTCTCTCTGATTTTCTAAAGGGTTTTTACATGTTTGAGGCTCAGATCTGAGGTAGGGAGAGCAAAGGGATTAAAAAGGGCTAGTTTTGCACCTCTGGCTGCCATGCACGGCGATCGCTGGCGACGGACGGACGGTGGTCCGATCACCAGAAACAGATGCCCCTAGAGAGATCCTCCTCCCTTTTTTTTCTTTTTTTTTTCATAAAGTATAAAGAATTGAGGATTTTAAAAATTTTTTAGGGTTTTATAGTATGTTTAAAATGGCGTCGTTTAAGGCCATTTCAATGGCCTCAAAACGGCGTCGTTTAGTGGCGCATGCCCGAGATCTGACCCGAGACTCGCCTAGGATCAGCATGTTTTTGGACTGAGGGTCTATTTGCGCCCTCAGTCCTTTTGTTTTTGAGGAATTTCTCAATGTGGTCCCGTTTCTCTTTTCTTTTATTTTTTAATTTTTGCCCCATGGATTTTGCCTCCGATTCGTTTGGATCCGCGTTGAAACGCTGCATTTTGAGGGCTTGAGATATTTTCCTCATCAATCTCTCTCCTTTACATGCACGTTTATTTTGATCCTGATTCATATTTTATTAATTTTTGCATTTTATAATTTGTACCCCACGTTTTATTCTGATTGCAATTTAATCCTTAACCTTTTAGCTTCATTTGTTTTTATACATTATTTATTATAAACTGGTTTTACTATATATTATTTAAAATTGTTTATACTATTTACCCTAAGTTGCTTTATACTATTATTTAAAATGATGAGACTAAGCAGTTGTTCTACCATAATTATGGCGACCTACACTTATTGCTCGATATCAAGGTGGACAAGCATTTGTTTCGGGCCATGGTTCAGTTTTGGAACCCTGCCTATAGTTATTTCACTTTCGAAAAGGTGGACTTGGTGCCCACTATGGAAGAATATACCACCTTGCTTCACTGCCCAAAGATCCAAGTAGGCAAAGCTTACTCTAGGGCCGCTAATGTCCCAAATTTTGTGAAGAAGCTAATGAATATTACCGGGATGAGTGAACAATGGGTTACAGCCCGAATTCAGCAAAAAGGGGATGGTAAATGCATTCCTTGGATGAGTTTGAGGGACCTGATCCTAGCACATCCGGATGTAAAGAGGAAAGTTGACGTCTTCGCCTTGAGTATTTATGGTTTGGTAGTCTTTCCTAAAGCTTTAAGGCATATAGATGAAGCAGTCGCTGATTTATTTGATCGACTTGATAAAAGGGTCACACCTGTACCTGCAATTCTAGCCGAGACATTCAGATCTTTGAACATGTGTCAGAGGGCAGGTGAAGGCAGATTCATCGGATGCACGCAGCTATTATTGGTATGGTTTCATGGTCATTTCTGGAAGGTGGACAAAGTCTCTTACTGAGTCTTCTCTGAGAATTATTCCCTAATAAAGGAGGAAGCAGCTATGCAAAGAAGGGCTGGCATATCAGAGGAAAGTTGGATGACAATTCTTCAAAATCTCAAAGAGGAGGATGTTGAATGGAGAGCCCTTTGGATGGTCCCCGACGAGATCCTTTATTAGTGTGGGAGTTTTGATTGGGTACCCTTGCTTGGAATTTGGGGAGCCGTTGGATATGCCCCTTTCCTCGTATTAAGGAAGTACAAATCAAGGCAGTTTATACTGGCGACACACGGGCTAGCTTAATGTGAGTTCTCGTATAAGGGGGA
This sequence comes from Gossypium longicalyx, assembly GCA_025698465.1. Lineage (NCBI taxonomy): Eukaryota > Viridiplantae > Streptophyta > Magnoliopsida > Malvales > Malvaceae > Gossypium > Gossypium longicalyx. The sequence continues at coordinate 23,988,395 of CM046998.1, read as the reverse complement.
AAATTTTAAGAAAAAGGTTCGAGAGATTTCTGATACTTGGAAGTAGACCCGCTGGATGAAGAGATTGGCTGTTGGTTCAATGATGACTCCTAAATACAATGGATGGTTTAGTAAAAGGATTAATGATAATATCCTTAGGTCGAGTTTAGATGGTGCTCGATAAATGGAGGAATACTTACAAGTGGTCCTATCAGAGCTAGAGATCATAAGGCAAGACTTCGAAAGGAAGAATTCAGAACTCGGTAAGAAGATAGTACAACTAGAAGAGGAAAAGATGCATTTGAGACTAGATGTCGATGTTCAGAAATTAGAGACCGAGAAATTAAGAAAAGGAAAGAATAGAGCCAAGGAGGATCTGGATAGTTTGAAGATAGATTATAAGAAGCTACGTCTATCAATGAGAACTGCCGGGTTAGGGAAAACTTCAGAGCAATGGCGTCACGAGATCTAATAAGAGAAGGCCAAAGCTGATCGATGGGAAAGAAAATACCAAGATGCCTAGGGTCAAAAAGAATACTTAGAAAAGAGTATCAGAAGCCCAAAATGAGAAGATCGGGTTAAAGGCCAGAATAGCTGAACTAGAAAAATCGCTTCATCAGCACCGTAGCCGCAACTCTATAATGGAGCTAAAGGCAAGCTTGGATGAAATTGATGAACTGAAAAGGAAGGTCCAAGAACTCGAGATTGCATTATAAAATAATGAACTCCAAGTTGAGCTACTTGAAGTAAGTAATGAGCAGTGTAATGAGTAACTCCATCGATCTCAAAGTCAAATTAGGGACAGAGACTACATTATGGGCAAAGCTGTGGCCCAGGTTTGAGAGGTGGCCGACCATCTGCAGACTTTAGCAGTTCAAGCAGATGTGTTGAGTGTGAAGTATGAGTTGGAGCTAGATCGGGGGTAGGAGCTAGCTTCACTGTTTAGGAAATTAAAATCTTTGAGCATTAGGGCTAGGCTGTATCTGTAATCCATTTCTATGTAAATAATTTTGTTTTCTAATAAAGTTTTCTAAATGGGATTGAATTAGAATCGACGCCTTTTTGCATTCATGCATCTGCATTATATTACATCATATGCATTAAAGTCCACCAAAAGATCCTAATTAATTAAAATTTATTTTAGAAATCTGGAAACCAACAAAAACCTACCAAGTACGCATCTTTACGGTACACAAAGAAAGACCAAAGTAATGAATAAAAGACTAGAAAGGTTGGAACAAATGTAGAAGGAGATGCAAGAACAGATGCAGGCCCAAATGCAAGAGCAATTGGCTAAGATCCAATAGGATATGAGGGACCAAATGCTGGAATCACAAAAGAACATGATGAACCAGCTAACACAACTGCTGACTAATGTACAAGACAAAGGAAAAGGCCCCATGGTTAATACTAGAGATGACAATAACGATCCTCTGTACCCTCCTGGTTTTACCCCGACAAACACTCAGACACAAGCCGAGGTGTGCATACGAAGGCCATCCGTTACAATTAGGCCCCAACAATTTTAGACCGGTGCTTCAATACCAGTTAACTATCAAGTAGGCTCAGGCTCTAATCTAGGGGATGACCCAATTAATCATGTAGTCCCTGATTTGGATGACATAGTGGAAACTGAAAGAGAAAGAGTGGAGCTCCTAAAGCAATTGGAAGAGCGATGCAAGGGGTTAGAGGAAAAGTTTAAAGCAATGGAAAGTGCTGACTATCACTATGGAATTGATGCTAAGGATTTGAGCTTGGTTCCGAACATAGTGCTTCCCCCCAAGTTCAAAACTCCTGAGTTCGAGAAGTATAACGGGACTAGCTGCCCCAAGGCCCATATTACCATGTTTTGTAGACGCATGACTAGGTACGTCAACAACGACTAGCTATTAATTCACTCCTTCTAGGACAGTTTGGTGGGGGCAGCATCCAAATGGTACAACCAATTGAGCCATACTAAGACCAACTCATGGAAGGACCTAGCTCAAGCCTTTATGAAGCAGTATAGTCACGTGTCGAATATGACCCTAGATAGGATCACCTTGCAGAATATGGAAAAGAAATCAAATGAGAGCTTCCGACAATACGCCCAAAGGTGGAGGGAGGTTGCCATACAAGTCCAGCCACCTCTCCTAGAAAAAGAGATTACCATGCTATTCATTAATACCTTAAAGGCTCTATTCATCACTCACATGTTGGGAAGTGCCACTAAAAGCTTCTTAGATATAGTGATGACTGGCAAAATGATTGAGAACGCAATAAGGAACGGCAAAATAGAGGTAGGGGAAAGTACCAAGAGGTTAGCCCCAAGGAAAAAGGAGAATAAGGTAAACAATATGAGCACGTACAATAGAGGCCATTCCAAGTCACTCACTGTAAAACAACCGAAGAAGATAACCGCCAACCATCCAGGTACCCCAAAACAAGAATCCAATATGAGGATGAACACAGAAAGACTACAGTTTACTCCTATACCTATGACGTATAGGGAGCTATATCAAAACCTATTCGATGCGCATGTAGTGTTTCCCTTCTACTTGAAGCTAATGCAACCCCTATATCCTAAATGGTATGACGCAAATGCTCAGTGTGAATACCACGCTGGAATCACTGGGCATTCAATCGAAAATGGCACCGCGTTCAAGAAGTTAGTCGAAAGGTTTATAAAAATGGGAATCGTAAAGTTTGACGATCCATCTGCACCAAATGTAGCGGGAAACCCTTTACCTAATCACACTGATCGAGGGGTAAATAGAATAAATGAAGGTGGGAGCAAGAAGGTCAAATACGAGGTTGCAGAAGTCAAAACCCCATTGAGACAAGTGTGGAAGGAGATGGTCAAGAGAGGATTGATCTTATTGGATTCAGAAGAAGAATCTGAGGAAAAGAGGAACTACTGTGAGTTCCACAATAAGGCGAGGCATGAAATCCAAGAGTGTAGAAAGTTCAGGTCCCTAGTACAAGACATGATGAACAACAAAGAAGTAGAGTTTTACGAGGAAATCGAAAGCCTCGAATAGGGAAATATATGCGTATTAGATGGAGAATCAACGACCCAGATCTAGAAAGTCAACTACCCTGTGGTCATCATATCACAACCCAAAAAAAATGAAGCAGGAGTTCGAATGCCACCAAAAGTTATAATCCAAAAACCTGCGATCTTTGCCTATAAAGACAGTAAAAGGGTCCCGTGGAATTACGACTGTAACATGACGATCAAAGGAAAAGAGAACCCGGCTGATGCTTCAAGGCAGGACCAAGACGTGGGATCCCATATGCGTAGCAGAAGGCGCTATGATACAGCAGACACGAGAGCAGACCTCGCAAAAGGAAAAACTAAAGCGGTTGAATAAAAAAGAGAAAGAATGGCCAGACCTGAAATTTCTGTTAACAAGTCGGTCAAGGAAGAAGAGGCTAAAGAATTTCTAAAATTTCTAAAGCACAGTGAGTATAGTGTTGTAGAGTAGCTGCGTAAACAACCAGCTCGTATCTCAGTGTTAGCCTTACTCCTAAGTTCAGAGGTTCATCGCAGCGCACTGATGAAAGTCCTAAATGAAACCTATGCCACCAACGAAATCTCTATCAACAAGCTGGACCGCTTGGTTAACAATATAAGTACCGATAACTTTATCTTTTTCAATGATGACGAGATACCACCCGGTGGCATAGGATCGACTAAGGCTTTACACATCACCACACGCTGCAAGGGGTACACACTATCGGGGGTGCTAATTGACAACAGATCGGCCTTAAACGTCCTACCATTATCCATCCTGAACAGATTGCCTATAGACAGCTCTCACATGAAAGCGTGCCAAAATATAGTGAGGGCATTCGATCGCACGAAGAGGAGAGTAATGGGCAGAATTGAAATACCTCTTCTGATCGGCCCAAACACATACGAGGTGGATTTCTTGGTAATAGATATTAAGCCTTCATACAACTGCTTATTGGGAAGGCCCTGGATACATTCAGTAGGGACGGCGCCTTCATAGCTGCACCAAAAGTTGAAATTGGAAATAGAAGGGCAGCTAGTGATGATAAATGTCGAAGAGGACATCATTGCAGCAATGACCAGTGATGCTCCATATCTAGAGGCAAACGATGAAGCAACCGAATGTTCTTTTCAGTCTTTGGAATTTGTGAATGCGACATTCGTTACTAAAGGAAATAGGATACCAATGCCAAAGATATCCAGGACTACAAGAATGGGCTTATAGCAAACTGTTGGGAAAAGGGCCTTACCGGAAAAAAAAAACTTGGGAGACACCTCTAAGGAAGGGTTGAAGTGCCAATATTGAAGGAAAAACGAGGCCGCTTCGGCTTAGGATTTAAGCCGGATGTGAGGCAAAGGAAAAAAGAGCTAGAAAAGAAACAAGAAAGAAGGAGAGCACAATTGAGTGGGGAGGAGATCAAATGGGAACCAATGATCTTTCCCCACATATCAAAGACTTTTGTGTCTGGAGGAACCATTCACCCTGAGTGAGGGACGCCAAGGAAAGAAAATATGGAGGAAATGTTGGGAAACTTAAACATCAACACAGTATCTGAAAAGGGAACTGAAGGAGCGAATTTGTGGGGCATTCCCCCTTATGAGCTGGGGAGTGTTTTGGACAGCTGGACCGCATAAGAGATTCCTGTAGTCTTTAGAACTAACACTGAGTAATGTTCAAAACACACTTATTGCTCTAGGCCTAGGAGTAATAAGAAACCTTTTTGTGAAATAGGTCTTTGTTCAAAATCGTTATTTCAAGAAAATGCATTTGAGCAAATATTCTTCCATTCTTTTCATTCGTAATTACACTATGCAAATAATTATTCTTAGACTCTTTTGTCCTTTGGATTTTCTTTCAAGTATTCTTTCATTCTTCATTCATAATCATACCTTGCAAATAATTATTCTTAGATTATTTCGTTCTTTGGATCTTTCCTTCACCCCCATAACAGGTCCCTGGATATCAATGATATGAGCGACAATGCAAATGGCTTGGAGTCTCCTTTTGAGCGAGATATATGTGTAGATGATTCTCAGGGTTTTGAAGATGACCTAGGTTGTGACCTATCTCTTGATTTGTTGAGGATGGTAGAACAAGATAAGAAACAAATCTTACCTCACAAAGAGTCGATAGAAATTGTGAGCTTGGGGGAAGAGAAAGAGTTGAAAATAGGAGTTGGTATCACCGCAGAAATGAAACGAGACCTTATTAAATTACTTCAAGAATTCAAAGATGTCTTCGCATGGTCATACCAAGACATGCTCGGGTTGAACACTGGTTCGTGGTGCATCGACTCCCCATAAAAGAAAAATGTAAGCCAGTTCAACAAAAGCTTCGAAGGAGAAGGCCAGAAGTCTTATTGAAAATAAAAGAAGAGGTCAAGAAGCAGTTCGATGCTGGATTTTTAAAGGTAGTGAAATACTCAAAATGGGTAGCCAACATCGTCCCCGTCCCTAAAAAGGATAGGAAAGTACGAATGTGTGTAGGCTACAGTGATTTGAATAAAGCTAGCCCGAAAGATAATTTTCCACTACCTCATATTGACATCCTAGTGGGCAACACAGGGGATTACTCACTATTCTTCTTCATGAATGGTTTCTCAAGATACAATTAGATAAAGATGCATCCTGAAAACATGGAAAAGACCATATTTGTAACCATGTGGGGCACATTCTGCTACAAGGTGATGCCATTTGGACTGAAAAATACGGGAGCAACATATCAAAGGGCCATGGTAACCTTATTTCACGACATGATGCACAAAGAATCAAAGTTTATGTCAATGATATGATCGCAAAGTCCCAAACCGAGAAGGAGCATGTACAAGTCCTGAGAAAATTGTTTCTAAGATTGAGAAAGTTTCAGCTAAAACTCAATCCGATAAAATGTACCTTTGGAGCCAGGTCTAAAAAGTTGCTAGGATTTCTGGTTAGTGAGAAAGGGATCGAGATCGACCTAGACAAAGTCAAAGCCATACAAGAGTTGCCTCCACCGCGTACTCAAAAAGAAGTTTGAGGATTCTTAGGAAGACTAAATTACATTGCTCGGTTCATTTCACAACTAACCGAGAAATGTGACCTCATTTTCTGTCTCCTTAAGAAACACAACCCAGGTGTATGGGACAAAGAATGCCAAAAGACTTTAGACCAGGTCAAACAATACTTGTCCAATGCCCCGGTGCTAATGCCACTTGACCCAAATAAACCATTAATACTGTATTTGGTGGTATTTGAGAATTCCATGGGATGCGTACTTGGCCAGTATGATGAATCAGAAAGGAAAGAAAGAGCTATTTACTATCTCAGTAAAAATTTCACTGAATGTGAGACAAGGTACTCGCCAATAGAGAAGTTGTGTTGTGCCTTGGTTTGGACAACCCGAAGGCTAAGACAGTATATGTTGTCTCACACCACTTGGCTTATCTCAAAACTGGATCCTCTAAAATACATGATGGGGTCAACAGCTCTGAATAGAAGGATGGCCTGATGGCAAATTTTGCTTTCCGAATTTGACATAGTCTATGTGAACCAGAAAGTAGTAAAAGGGAGTGCAATAGCAGATTTTCTGGCTAGTAAAGCTTTGGATGATTACGAGCCCTTGAACTTTGATGTCCTGAATGAGGATTTGATGTGTGTTACAACCATTAAAGAAGGTGCTCTAGAAGAACTTCCCAGGGAACTAAACTTCGAAGGGGTCTCAAATGCTGTGGGTAATGGGATTGGGGCAGTTTTGGTGTCCCCAAACAGATATCATTATCCTTTCACCAGCAAACTAGGCTTCGATTGCACAAATAACATGGCAGAATACGAAGCATGCATCATGGGTATCCGTGCAGCCATAGAACAAAAAATCAAAGTGCTGGAGGTATATAGGGATTCTGCACTAGTAATTTATCAGCTTAAAGGCAAATAGGAGACAAAAGATTCCAAATTGATCAATTATCGAAAAATAGTTCTGGAATTAATGGAGAAGTTTGATGACATCACTTTCTGCTACCTCTCACGAGATAAAAAACAGATGGTCGATGCCTTGACTACCTTAGCTTCTATGATCAAAGTAAACAAACAAGGGGACATGAAGCCTATTCAAATGAGTATTTATGAGGCCCCGGATCATTGTTGTAACATTGAAGAAGAAGAGGAAAAAGATGATCACCCTTAGTATCACGATATATTGCAATGTGTGAGAAATCTTGAGTACCCGGACCAAGCAACTGGCAATGATAAAAGGACATTGAGAATACTGGCCATTGATTAGGTCTTAGATGGAGAGATCCTATATAAGAGAAGAAAAGATCAAGTGCTGTTAATATGTGTGGATGCTGTTGAGGCTAAGAAAATTTGGAAGAAGTCCATGAGGGCATCTGTGGGACACACGCTAACGGTTTTACCATGACCAGACAATTTATGAGATTCGGGTATTATTGGTCCACCATGGAAGGAGACTGTACTAATTACGCCAAGAGATGTCATAAGTGCCAAATCTATGGAAACAAAATTCATGTGCCTCCTTCACCTTTGCATGTCATGACTTCCCCATGGCCTTTCTCCATGTGGGGCATGGATGTGATTAGACCAATATCGCCAAAATCTTCAAATGGGCATCGATTCATCTTTATGGTTATCGACTACTTCACCAAGTGGGTAAAGGCTGCTTCATATGCCAATGTTACAAAGTCGGCAATAAGCAAATTCCTAAAGAAGGAGATCATATGTCAATATGGAATGCCGGAGAGGATCATATCTGACAATGCATTGAACTTGAACAATAGCACAATAGCGAAGGCCTATAGTCAATTCAAGATCAGACACCACAACTCGTCACTGTATCGCCCAAAAATGAATAGGGCAGGAATGAGACTTATAAAGATTGGCATGAGAAGTTATCATTTGCTCTCTTCGCTTATCGAACGTTTGTCAGGACCTCCACTGGGGCAACGCCTTTCTCTTTGGTCTACGGAATGGAGGCGGTTCTGCCTATCGAAGTCGAGATTCCATCTCTCAGAGTTTTGTCAAAAGTGAAGTTGGATGAAGCAGAATGGATCCAGTCTCGATACGATTAGTTGAATTTGATGTAAGAAAAGAGGTTAAGGGCTATCCGTCATGGCCAGATGTACCCAAAACGAATGATGCGAGCCTATGGCAAAAAAGTTCATCTAAGAGAATTTCATGAGGGGACCTAGTATTGAAAAAGATCCTTCCTATACAAAAAAATTTCAGAGGGAAATGGATGCCAAACTGGGAAGGACCTTATGTGGTAAAGAAAGCCTTTTCGGGAGGGGCATTGATCCTAGTCGAGATGGATGGTGAAAACTTACCCAATCCTATGAATTCAGATTCTGTCAAGAGGTATTTCACCTAGGAAGAAGAGAGGCTAAGGCAAAAACCTGCAAATGGCGCTTTAAGACCTTAAAAAAATGCAAAAGCCAGGGCGAAAGCTCGCAAAGGACGCTTTGAGACCAAAGGGGTTTTGAGTTGAAAACCCAAAAATGGGCAACTGAAATTTTTGAAAATAGGGCATGTGCAAATCTTGTCCTCTCAGAATTAACAAGAAAGGGGAGCGTTACATCTTGGGGCATCAACAAAATACTTGAGATCTCCTGAACACATATCTAGCTCGAAATGGTCTTCGAGAAGTTTAAATAGAGAAGCTCGTACTATGATATCCATGGCACTTGTTTTATCTTATCCATTTTGTATCCTAGCAAAATTCGCTATCTTGATTCATTGTCTACTCTGAGCTTTGCTCTTAATAAAATTCTATCTTGTTCATTGTGATAATATTTTTCAAGCATTTTTCATTGAAACAATGATTATTGGACTTATAATATTCACATGAAAGAAGTTATGCATATTACTCTAGAGGCTTCTAAATAATACAAGAACCTGAAACAGGACTGTTGTTTAGAACTCACCAAATCTAAGGGTTGGAAATGTTTGAGAAAAAGGAGTCTAAATTGTGATTATCTCTTCGAATTTTCTATCAAAGATATCAGTTGAACGAGGAGACAAGATATTACGTTGGTAATACAACCTTGACGAATAATGAGCAACCTAAGCATTAAAATGGGATCACTCTTGAAAAATGATATTCTGCATTCATAGAAATATCATGCATACACATCTGGTCATGATACCCAGAGAATGGTGTAACAGATCAAATCGATTGAAGATGGTACAGAACCTATACCCCTGAGTTACAGTGGGATGGATAAAAAAACCGCAAATATTATCTCCCTAAAGATGCAGTGGAGCAAACCACCTGAGCCAATGGTGATTATTTCTTCAAATTTTCTGTCAAAGATACTAGCTGAGCAAAGAAGGCAGGATAACACATCAGTGACAGAACCTTGATGAACAATGAGCAATGACAACCCAAATATTAAAAAGAGATCATTCTCATAACATTCTAAATTCATGCAAATATCATTCTGTACATCTAGTTAGGAGCATTTGATTCATTTTGAACATGACATCCTAATCATTTGGCATAAATACGCCCATCAAACAGATTTTACAGGTCTGTTCCCAAAGAATGGCGTAATAGACCAGTGAAACCATAAATCTTATACCTCTAAAGTTGTAGTAGGTCGAATTAAGTCATCATGGCTGATCCCTGAAGTTGCAGTAGAGTAGATTGAAGCCACAAATCTTATCTCCCTAAAGTTGTAGCGAAACAAACTAAAGATAGTGAATCTTATTTCCCTGAAGTTGCAGTGGAACAGATTGGAGCTATAAGTAAACAAATCTTATCTCTCTGAAGTTGCAGTAGAGCATATCATAGCAAACCTTATCTCCCTGATACAATAGTGCAGCAGGTTGAAGTTAAAGTCTTATCTCCCTAAAGTTACAGTGGAGCAGACTGAAGATAGCAGATCTTATCTCCCTAAAGTTGCAGTGGAGCAGATCAAATCCACCATCCTTATCTCGCTGAAGTTGCCGAAAAGCGGGATAAAAATACACAAGTCTTATCTCCCTAAAGTTGCAGTAGAAGAGACTAAAGATAGCAAATATTATCTCCCTAAAGTTGCAGTGGAGCAGGAAAATACACAAACCTTATCTCTCTGAAGTTACAGTGGAGCAGGTTGAAATTACCAATTCTTATCTCCTTTAAGTTCCAGCGGAGTAGATCGAAGCTATAAATCTCTCCTCCATGAAATTACATTGGAGTAAATCGAAGTTACAAGCCTCATCTTCCTGAAGTTGCAGTAGGACTACTTGAAGAAGAAGAGCACCAAAGAGATTAAGATTCGACAAGACAAGGCAAAGTTGGCCTTTTTTAAAAGTCTGTGCTCCATCCTCGTTACACGAAAATGAGCAAAGAGGGGCAGCTGTAATGGGCCAAATTTTTCGAGGGTCTAACAACCAAGATTAAAATAATAAATTAAAACAGTCCATTAAACAAGTCATGTTACACTAGGCCCAAAAGATAAGAACAAATCCGAAACCCAAAACTTTACAAACTCAAGAAAGGCCCAAATTAACCCTAAACAAACCCTAACCATTGGCCCAAAATACAAAAATATTTCAGAACCCTAGGGTCCTTTTACGTCGTCCTCGGTTTTGCATGACGCGCCGGCGACCACAGCAAATTCCCAGCGACACACCTCCGTGACGCCTTGCACGCCGCAGCCACGTCGCCTCTATACCTGCAAAAGAGGACAAAAACAGCAACAAAGAAAAACAAAAAAATTGTATTTTTATTTATTTTTCTCTCTCTCGGTTATAAAGCTGAAGACAGATCGTTTTGTAATCGGTAACAAATACAGAGAAATTGATATAACACACAACATTCAACAAGAAAAGAATCAAGGTGGTCTTTCATTCTGTTATATTTTTCATTTCTTTTTCAAGTTTATTTTCGAATATAGCACACACATATACATATGTAAAAAAAAAACACGATTCTTCTTACCTTCTTCGAGTTAGGGAAGTCAAAACCGAAGGGTTCCTTTGGCTCTTTCCAATTTTCTAGAGGGTTTTTGCATGTTTGAGGCTCAGATCTGAGGTGGGGAGAGCAAAGGGATTAAAAAGGGCTAGTTTTGCACCTCTGACCGCCCTGCACGGCTGTCGCCGACGACGGACGGATGGTGGCCCGATCGCCGGGAACAGATGCCCCCAGAGAGATCCCCCTCCCTTTTTTTTTTCTTTGTTTTAGAAAGTATGAAGAAATGAGGATTTTAAAAAAAATTTTGGGTTTTATAGTATGTTTAAAACGGCATCGTTTAAGGCCATTTCAATGGCATCAAAACAGCGTCGTTTAGTGACCTATGCCCGAGATCTGACCTGAGACCCGCCTAGGATCAGCGTGTTTTTGGACTGAGGGTCTATTTGAACCCTCAGTCCTTCCGCTTTTGAGGCATTTCTCAATGTGGTCCCGTTTCTCTTTTCTTTTCTTTTCTTTTTTTTAATTTTTACCCCATGGATTTTTCCTCCGATTAGTTTGGGTCCGCGTTGAAATGCTGCGTTTTGAGGGCTTGGGATATTTTCCCCATCAATTCCTCTCCTTTACATGCGTGTTTATTTTGATCCCGATTCATATTTTTTTAATTTTTGCATTTTATAATTTGTACCCCACGTTTTATTCTGATTGCAATTTAATCCATAACCTTTTAGCTTCATTTTTTTATACATTATTTATTGTAAACTGGTTTTACTATATATTATTTAAAATTGTTTATACTATTTACCCTAAGTTGCTTTATATATTGCCTATTTTAAACCTTTTTTTTTGTATTATTTATTCTAAAATAGTTTTATTACTTGGTTTAAGTTGTTCTATATATATATATATTGTCTTTAAACTGTTTTGTATATTATGTATTTTAAAAATTTTTTTCACTTATTATTTTATATGTTACTTTAAATTGTCTTATAAATTATTTATTTTAAATTGCTTTGTATATTATTAGTTTTAAATTATTTTAAATACTATTTTGTTTTAAATTGTCTTATACTATTTACTTCAAATTGTTTTATACATTATTTTGTTTCATTTCTTCAATTGTTGATATTGACATCAAAATAATATGGTTCTTGGATTATTGCTATAATTCGTTTATTCGTATTTTCATGTCATTGTGACTTATCATTGTAACATTTTATTCGCAAATTATTATGCCATGTTTGATATTTTCATTCCATTTCGTTTCATTAAAATCATTTCAAGAGTTATACTTTTATATCCATAATGGGCCATTTGAATGTTTTAGTCCAATCAATTATCTTTTAATTAAATCATCAACTCTTTTTATTTTAAATAGTGACGAAAGGAACCTTCGAGAACAAGGCAATATTTCGTGTTTGGAAATTCAAGAAATCGTGCCTTAACGTGCTGGGTTTTGATTTTTCATTTAACCAAATGACCAAATACCCTTTTTAAATTTTGTCCGAGTTTTCTTCAATTAAAAAAATAAGGCAATATTTCGTGTTTGGAAATTCGAGAAATCATGCCCTAACATGCTGGGTTTTGATTTACCGTTGACCAAATGACCGAATATCCTTTTAAAATTTCAATGCATGAGTTTTGGAAATCATGAGATGATCTTGGTATCGAGGGTTTGAAATGTCGTATCCTAACGTGCTGGATATGATATTTTATTTCTTTGGAACAAGAGAATCTCAATATCCACTTCGAGTTATCCAAACGTTTTTTAAAGGGATTTTATTTTAAAGTCTTTTCAAGTTTTCAACATTAGGACATTAATTAATCAATAAGGTACCAATTTTGGGCGCTGCGAGGGTGCTAATCCTTCCTCGCACGTAACCGACTCCCGAACCTATTTTCTTGAATTTCGTAGGCCAAAATTAATATTTTAATAAAATAAAATGTTTTATAGGTGATCCGATCACACCTAAATAAAAAGGATTAGTGGCGACTCTATATTTCTTTTTAAAGTCGATCTCCATTTTTCCATATAAAAAATAGTTTCGATAAGATGGATTACCTAATGTGATTTCAGCAATATCAGCACAGAAATATGTCAAAAAGGGTTATGATGCTTATCTCGGATATGTGTTGGATACTAAAGTATCTGAGTCAAAGATTTAGTCAGTGCCAATTGTATGTAAATTTCCTGATGTATTCCCAGAAGAATTACCTGGTTTACCATCGGATAGAGAAGTGGAATTCTCTATAGATCTTGTTTTGGGTACAACACCAATACCCATAGCACCTTACAAAATGACTCCTACTGAATTGAAAGAGCTGAAAGCACAGTTGCAAGAATTGATTGACAGAGGTTTTGCTCGATCTAGTTACTCACCTTGAGGTGCGTCGGTTCTGTTTGTAAAGAAGAAAGATGGATCGTTGAGGCTATGCATTGATTACAGACAACTTAACAAAGTTACAATAAAGAACAAGTATCCATTGCCTCGTATTAATGACTTGTTTGACCAGTTAAAATGTGTCATTGTATTTTCAAAGATTGATCTCCGTTCTGGTTACTATCAACTACGGGTAAAAGATTCAGATGTGCCGAAGACAACTTTTAGAACGAGGTGTGGACATTATGAGTTTCTTGTGATGCCATTCATTTTGAAAAATACACCTGTAGTGTTTATGGATTTGATGAACAAAATTTTTAGCCCATATTTAGACAAGTTTATAGAGGTATTTATAGATGATATTTTGGTTTACTCCCGAGATGAAAATGAACATGCGGAGCATTTGAGAATAGTGTTGCAAACCTTGCGAGAGAAACAATTGTATGCCAAATTTAGTAAATATGAATTTTAGCTACGGGAAGTTAGTTATTGAAAGATTATGATATGGTTATTGATTATCATCTGGGAAAAGCCAAATTAGTTGTTGATGCTCTAAGCAGAAAATCCCTATTTTCCTTACGAGCTATGAATACCCGATTGTCATTATCTGATGATGGTTCAATTATAGCTGAGTTAAAAGCTAGACCAACTTTTTTGTAGCAGATCTCTGAAGCTCAGAAAAATGATAGTAAGTTGCAAGCAAAGCAGATACAAAGTGAATCGACTCCTGACTCAGAATTTCAGATCGAGACCGATGATTGTCTGCTATTCAGAGGCAGAGTATGTGTACCGAAAAGTTCAAAATTAGCATAGTAGATCTTGAATGAAGGTCATAATGTTAACATGTCTATTCATCCTGGTAGTAATAAAATGTATAATAATCTAAAAAAGATGTATTGGTGGCCAAGAATGAAACAAGATATTTCTAAGTTTGTATCTAAATGTTTGATATGTCAGCAAGTAAAAGCTAAACATCAGTTGCCCTCGGGATTGTTATATCTAGTTACGATACCGGAATGGAAATGGGAAAGAATTACCATAGACTTTGTATCGGGATTACCCCTGTCTCCAAAGAAGAAAGATGCCATTTGGGTGATTGTTGATCGATTGATAAAGTCTGGACACTTTATTCTAGTATGTATGGATTATTCTTTGAGATTGTCAGATTGCATGGAGTGCCTGTCTCCATTATTTCAGATAGAGACCCTCGGTTTACCTCTCGATTCAGGAGTAAATTGCAAGAAGCTCTGGGTACTTAGTTATACTTTAGCACTGCATTTCATCCACAGACAGATGGTCAATCTAAACGTGTTATATAGATTTTGGAAGATATGCTTTAGTGTTGTAGACTTGAGTTTGAAGGTAACTGGGAAAAGTATTTGCCTTTAGTTGAATTTGCATACAATAATAATTATCGGTATAGTATCAAAATGACACCGTATGAAGCTTTGTATGGTCGCAAATTTAGAACTTCATTGTATTGGACAAAACTTAGTGAGAAAAAGTTACACAGAGTAGATCTAGTCCCTGAAATCGAGGAAAAAGTGAAAGTAATTTGAGACAGTTTGAAAGCAGCCTCTGATCGTCAAAAGTCTTATGCTGATTTGAAATGAAAGGAAATAGAATTTCAAGTTGGTGATAAGGTATTCTTGAAAGTATCATCCTGGAAGAAAGTCCTCCGGTTTGGTCGTAAAGGAAAACTGAGTTCATAGTTCATTGGACCATATGAGATTACAGAAAGAATCAGACCGATTGCATATCGATTAGCTTTACCACCAGAACTTGATCAGATTCATTATGTATTTCATGTGTTTATGCTATGGTGGTACCGATCCGATCCTTCACATGTTATCTCTCCGATAGAGGTAGAGATTCAACCTAATATGACATATAGAGAAGAACTGATCAAAATCTTAGCTCGGGAAACAAAAGTGTTAAGAAATAAAAAAAGGTAGCTTTAGTAAAAGTTCTTTGGGAACGACATGGCATAGAAGAGGATACCAAGGAACCAGAGGATTCTATAAGGAAGTAATACCCGAATCTTTTTATTGATAAGATTTTCGAGGAGGAAAATACTTAAGGGGGGAGAGTTGTAACAACCCAATTTCAGTGAAATCAGAATAGTGGTTTTGGGACCACAAATCTAAGTCGAAAATAAAATTTATCTTAATTTTATTACGCGGTCCGTAATATGTTAGAAATGTCATGTGAAAATTCTGATAATAAAATTTTATCGATTAAGTGCTTAATTACGGGATGGACTAAATAACATAAAATGCAAAAGTTGAATTCTAGTAGCTAGAAGGATTAAATAGCTATGAAATTCAAAACTTGGGGTCCTTATATGGTAATTACACCATTAAAGAAAAGTATGTAGATATTTTAGTGACTCATCTATGGAAAATTAGAAAAAGGGTAAGGACTAAATTGGAAATTGAAAAATATTTAATTAATTAGAAAGATGATAATAGATATCATCTTATTTTTCTCATCATCTTCCCCAAAATTCTATGGAAACCCTAGGAGAGAGAAGAAACTTTCATGGCATAATTGGGTAAGTTTTCTTGTCCCGTTTTTAGTAATTTTGATATTTTTGAAATCGGGATAGCTTAATCTATCTATTTGGAGGATCAATTTGAAAAGTTATCAAGGTATGAAAATTAGGTCATGGATGAATATGCTGAAAATTTAAAATTTATGGTAGAAAATGAAAGGTTGTTGACAGATAAACAACTTTTACAAAGTTATTTTTGATGAAAACATGATTTAGGGACTAAAATGTAAAGTTGTAAATATTGATGAAAAATTCTAAAATTTATAGAAAATATGTGCTGTAAATTTTATGTTGAAATTTCGGTTAGGCTTGGAATAGGGAGTAAATTGCATGAATTTCATTTTCCGAGCCTAGGGACGAAATTGGAATTTATGAAAAATTTGGGGGCAAAATGGTAATTTTACCTAGGATGTAAATTGAGTCCAAATGAGTATGAAATGTGTGAAAGTGATGATTAAAGTTATTTATATTGATCCGAACAACACAAATTCCAGGTTGGACCGAGGAAAAGAAAAAGTTTCGGATTAGTTGATTATTTACGCAAACAAGTGTCGAGGTAAGTTCGTGTAACTTAATTGAGCATGTAAATATGTTATATTAAATGTTGTGATTGTACAAAATATGACTTATATTGATGTGAATTGTTTGATGGCAATAATGAAGAATTGAATACATGTTTGAAATGGTGAAAAAGGGGTTAAGTTCTGTTTGAATATTGAATTCCGATGAATATATGTGCTTTCCCAGAATAAATGGGTCCTGCATTTGTTGCTGACAAGATTTAGCTCAGACGAGTAACCCTATTGACCTCGTTATAGAAAGGATTTAGCCCAGACGGGTAATCTTGATATAATCCCTCTCGAGCATATGTTACAGCTAGGATTTAGCCTGGACTGGTAATCCTGTAATACGATATGTGGCTCGAGAGTGTGTTCTTTGATTAAATGCCCTAATGGGTACTCTTGAATAAGAATTGACGGGTTATTGAATTGTACACCTTGAGTGCACTACTTGAGTACCCATCGAAATTTCAAGAATTCAATGGACAAAACTCTTGGCATGATGAGAGAATTATGAGATGAAATGATAATGCCTTGAAAGAATATTGCATGATGAGCTCATCATGTATATAGAAATTTTGTGACTAACATGTTTGATTGAATGTATGTGTTTAGGCAATTTTACCAAGTTGATGGAAAGCATGATATTGTATGCTTAGATTTAATAAACAAGATTGGTAAGTTTAGTTTCCATTATACGAAATTACTAAGCATGCAATGCTTACTAGATTTTATTTACCTGTTTTATAGTACTCAGAAGCTTGTGAAGGTTGGAGATCATTGGAGCATCATCACACTATCCACTAGCTTATTTTGGGTATATATATAGTAAAATCATTTTGGTATAATGGCATGTATAGGCTAACTTGGCCATAGATAGCTTAAATATGTGGTTTGTAATCTAGCCATTGGAATGGCTAGTAATGGTTGTTTTTGATATACTTGTAATGTCATACTATGGTAGCTACATATATGTTAAATGGTTGATCAAATTATGCCTAAAATATGGAATATACCAAGGTAAGATTTTAAACATGTATGCATGTAATAATATGCCATGTTGAATGATAGAGTTTGTTTAATTCGAATGCTTGAAATGGTTGGTATTTGGATGTTAGTTTAGGTACAGGCCAGTGGTGTGATTTTGGGTGAGAAGTGAAGCTAGAAATGGCTTTATTTCGTCCACACGGGTAGACACGCAGGCGTGTGTCTAGACCGTATGTGACACACGGCCTGGTACATGGGCGTGTGGTTAGGCCGTGTGTCCTCTGCACATTAAATTTAAGAAACAAAATGCTCAGAATTGAGCACATGGACAGATACACAGGCGTGTGTCTCAGCCGTGTATGCTACACGGCCTAGAACACGGGCATGTGTCTTGGCCATGTGAAACCTACACCTAATTTTTGAAAATTATATTGATCACACGCCTACTCACACGGGTGTGTGGATAGACGTGTGGCACAAGTCAGAGAGTTACACGGGGAACACGACCTATGGCACGGACTTGTCCTAGGTCACACGAGCGTGTCCCTTGGACCACATGGGCGTGTGAGCCCTGTAACTTGGAAAATTTTTTGAAATTTCACAAAAAAAATTTTAGAGTTCTCGATTAAGTCCCGATTGGATTCTAAAGCTCTTACGGGGCCTCAAGAGTCCATTTAAGGGACGTTACAAATAATTTTGGCAAGTGAATAGTAATTGTTATAAATTGCCTGAAAATGTTCTAAAAGTTTTGGTAATACTCTGTAACCCTGTTCCCGAGACGTACATGGGTTAGGGGTGTTACAGCGTGTGTTGCGAATTCTTTGAAGCTTTTGTGAGCAGCATCGTACGTTGGTTAAAGTTCTAAAGCTATTTTGAATGGTTGTTATCCTATTTGATTACCTAAAATGAGATGTCATTACCAGGTCTAAGTGTTTCGAAAAGTTGAATCAATGGTATATTAGCAAGATTTGTTAGTTTCATGTTTTGTATGTTTTACCATTAAGTAAAAGAAAGGTATGTGACGTTTGTTTTATGATCTTGCTAAGTTTTATGAAAGCTTACTTTGTTCGGTTGTATGTCTTTGTAGGTTTTCTGACTTTTGTTGTTGATTGGTTGTCTTTGGAGATCACACTATTTGGCATTTTAATTGGTAGTTATTCGTTAATTTTGGCCTGGTTATAAATGGCATGTATATAGGATGTTGTTTTGTTAAGGTTGGAAATGTTTTGGTATTTTGGTTGTAAATGCCTTTATGTATAAAGTTGATGTATGCATTATGAATTTAACCATTTTTGGTAACATGTGAAAATGGTCATGTTGAAATAGTATTTAGGATTGTTCATTATGCTTGAATGGATGTAATGAATGAACTTTATGAGCTATGAATGATGGTGTTGGTTAAATTTTTGATTTGAGGTGTTAATGGGGGCACATTGGTTTGGCACTTAGGTTGTATGTATTTGAATGCATTTGAAGGTATAAATGTAACACCCCTAACCTGTACCCGTCACCAGAATAGAGTTTTGGAGCATTACCAGAACATTCAAAAAAAATTTCAATTCATTCCTGTAAATCACTATTCATTAACGAGAATATTCATAACGTCCCTTAATTGGACCCTCGAGGTCCAATACGAGCCTTAGAATCGAATCGGGACATCTAAGAATTTTTCACAAAATTTCAAAATTTTTCTAAGGTGTAGGGCTCACACGCCCGTGCTAGAGGCCGTGTTCGACCTTGTGTAACTCTCTGACCTACACACATGGCCTTGCCACACGCCCGTGTGCTAGGTTGTATGGTTAATTAATTTAATTCGAATTAGGTGTAGGTTTCACACTGCCAAGACAAATGCCCGTGTTCTAGGTCGTTTGACACACATGGCTGAGACACACGCCCGTGTCTCTGCCTGTGTGCTCAATTCTGAGCATTCTATTTCTTAAAATTTAGGTGTAGAGGACACATGGCCTAACCAGATGCCCGTGTGTCACACACTGTCTAGACACATGCCCGTGTGTCTACCCGTGTGGACAAATTGAAGCCATTTCCTAGCTTCATTTCTCACCCAAAATCACCCACAAACATGCACATAAAACACTCAACCAATTCCAACCAATCCAAGTATTTAAAGTAGGCAATTTCATCATTTAGCAAGGAATACCATTTCATGGATACATGGTTACCAACTCACCTTAGCTTAACTTAGGCATTAATAACATTTGATCACATGAACTTAGCATAACACATGTGGAAATATA
Source organism: Gossypium longicalyx (assembly GCA_025698465.1). Lineage (NCBI taxonomy): Eukaryota > Viridiplantae > Streptophyta > Magnoliopsida > Malvales > Malvaceae > Gossypium > Gossypium longicalyx. The sequence goes on along the minus strand of CM046998.1, from coordinate 23,968,799 downwards.
TGTATATACTATAATAGCTTACTAAATCATATCCAAGATGAACCACCACTAGCCATTCCAATGGCTAGATTACAAAATGACATTTCAAGCCACTATTGGCCAAGTTTCCTTATACATGCCATTACACCAAAATGATTTCACTAAATATACCCAAAATGCTAGTTGATAGTGTGACGATGCTCCAACAATCTTCTAACCTTCACGCTTCCGAGCACTATAAAACAAGGGAAAAATTAAAGGAGTAAGCATTACATACTTAGTATGTTCGTAGAATAGAAACTAAACTTACCAATCTTGTTTAATAAATCTAAGATACATATCATGTTTTCCATCCATTTGGCTAAATTGCCTAAACACATACAATCAATCAAACATGTTAGTCCCCAAAATCTTCATATCCATCAAGTAACATAGATGAGCTTATCAAGCAATGTTCTTTCAAGCCATTATCATTATATCTCAAGATTTCATGCCAAGTCAAGAGTTATATGTCCATTAAATCATTGAAATCCCGATGAAGGCTCAAGTATTACACTCGAGGTGTACAATTCATTAATCCGTCAATTCTTCTCGTGGGTACCCTTTAGGGTACTTAACCAAGGAACACACTCAAAAGCACATGTTGTATAATAGGATTACCAGTCCAGGCTAAATCCTTTATATAATGTATGCTCACAAGAGCTCGATTAGGGTTACCAGTCTAGGCTAAACCCTAATCATAACGTGTGCTCGAGAGGTATTACATTGGGATTACCCATCCGGGCTAAATCCTTTTTATAGCAAGGTCATTGGGATTACTTGTTCCAGCTAAATCCCGTCTACAACAAATGCAGGACCTTATTAGTTTCGGGAAAGCATATACGTTCATCAGAATTTAATATTCAATCGGGACTTAACCCTTTATCACCATTTCAAGCATGTATAATTTTCCATCATAACATACAAGTAAGACACATTAACATAAGTTACATTACATACAATAAAGCATTCAATTTACACAATTACATATCCGATTAAGCTACACGAACTTACCTCGACACTTGTTCGCGTAAAAATGTACTAATCCAAAATCTTTTCCTTTCTTCGATCTAACTTCGAGTTTGTGTTTTACGGATCTATATAAATGAATTTAACATTAGTTTCAGACATTTCATACTTAAACGAACTCAATTTACATCCTAGGTAAAATTACCATTTTGCCCCTAACTTTTTCAAAAATTTTGATATTATCCCTAGGCCCGGAAAATGAAACTTTTGCAAATTACTCCCTATTCCAAGCCTAATTAAAGCCCCATTACAAATTTTCTAGCACATGTTTACATAAAATTTTAGAATTTTTCATCAAAATTTTCAAGTTTACATTTTAGTCCCTAAATCAAGTTTTCATCAAAAATCACCTTGCAAAAGTTGTTTATCTATCAACAATCTTTCATTTTCTACCATCAATTCCTAATTTCTAGAATAATATATCCATGACCCATTTTCATACCTCGATAACTTTTCAAATTAATCCCTCAAATAGAGAGATTAAGCTATCCTAGTTTCAAAAATACCAAAATACTAAAAACGAGACAAGGACACTTACCCAATTAGGCCTTGAAAGCTTGTTTTCTCTCTCCTAGGGTTTCCATGTGTTTTTAGGTTGAAGATGATGAAAATAAGGTGATATAATTTCTTTTCGTCTTTTAATTAATCATTTATTTTGGTATTTCCAATTTAGTCCTTTGTCTTTTTCTATAATTCCATGGATGAGTCACCATAAAAATCTACATACTTTTATTAATGGTCTAATTGCCATATAAGGACCTTAAGTTTTGAATTCCATAGTTATTTGATCCTTATAGCTACTAGAATTCAACTTTCGCATTTTATACGATTTAGTCCTTCTCGTAATTAGGCACTAAATCAATAAATTTTTCATATCAAAATTTTCACACGTCATTTCTAACATATTACTGGCCATATGGTAAAATAAAAAAAATATATTTTGGATCAGATTTGTGGTCCCGAAACCACTGTTTCGATTACACTGAAAAATGAGTTGTTACAATTCTCCCCCCTTTAGGGATTTTCGGCCTCGAAAATCTTATCAGTAAAAAGATTTGAGTATTGCTTTCTCATTGTATCCTCTGGTTCCCAGGTAGCCTCGTCAATACCATGCCTTTGCCAAAGAACTTTTACCAAAGCTACCTTTTTATTTCTTAACTCTTTTGTTTCCTGAGCTAAGATTTTGATTGGTTCCTCACCATATGTCATATTAGGTTAGATCTCTACCTCTTTCGAAGAGATAACATGTGAAGGATAAGATCAATACCACCGTAACATAGATACATAAAAAACATTATGAATTCGTTCAAGCTCTGGTGGTAAAACTAACCGATATGCAACCGGTCCAATTCTTTCTATAATCTCATATGGTCGAATAAACCGTGGACTCAATTTTCCTTTTCGGCCAAACTAGAATACTTTCTTCCAAGGTGACACTTTCAAGAATACCTTGTCACCAACCTTAAATTCTATTTCCTTCCTCTTCAAATCAGCATAAGCCTTTTGTCGATCAGAGGCTGCTTTCAGGTTGTGTCGAATTACCTTCACTTTTTCTTCGGTCTCTAGAACCAAGTCAATTCCGTGTAAGTTTTTCTCACTGAGTTCTATCCAGTATAATGGAGTTCTACATTTCCAAACATACAAGGCTTCATACAGTCTCGTTTTAATACTAGACTAATAACTTTTATTATAGGCAAATTCAACTAGAGGTAAATACCATTCCCAATTACTTTCAAACTCGAGTACACAACACCGAAGGATATCTTCCAAGATCTGTATTACCCGTTCAGATTGACCATATGTTTGAGGGTGAAAAGTAGTACTAAAGTGTAACTGAGCACCTAGAGCTTCTTACAATTTGTTCCAGAATCGAGAAGTAAACCGAGGATCTCTGTCTAGAATAATGGAGACAGGCACTCCATGTAATCTGACCATCTAAAAAACATATAACTCAGCCAATCTATCCAAGGAAAAATCCATACGTACCGGGATAAAGTGTACAAACTTATTCAGCTGATCAACAATTACCCAAATGGCATCTTTCTTCTTTGAAGACAAGGGTAATCCTGTTACAAAGTCCATAGTAATTCTTTCCCATTTCTATTCTGGTATTGTAACCAACTGCAATAGTCTAGAAGGCAACTGATGTTTAGCTTTTACTTACTAACATATCAAGCATTTAGATACAAACTCAGAAATATCTCATTTAATTCCCAGCCACCAGTACATATTTTTCAGATCGTTATACATTTTATTACTACCAAGATGAATAGACATGTTACCATTATGAGCTTCATTGAAGATCTCCTATACTAGTTCAGAATCTTTTAGTACACATACTCTGCCTCTGAATAACAAACAACCATCAGTTCCAATCTAAAATTCAGAATTAGAGGTCAATTCACTTTGTACCCATCTTGCTTGCAACTTGATAACATTTCTCTGAGCTTTAGAAATTTGCAGTAAAAACATTGGTCTAGCTTTTAACTCAGCTATGATTGAACCATCATCAGACAATGACAATCTAGTGTTCATTGCTCACAGAGCAGACTAGGATTTTCTGCTCACAGTATCTGCCACTACATTGGCTTTCCTCGGATGGTAGTCACTAACAAGATCATAATCTTTCAGCAATTCAAGCTATCGGGGCTATCTCAAATTCAAATCTTTCTATGACACCAAATATTTTAGGCTTTTATGATCAGTGAATATGTGACATTTTTAACCAAAGAAGTAATGCCGCCAGATTTTCAATGCAAATACTATGGCCGCCAATTCAAGATCATGTGCCGGGTAATTCTTTTCATATGGCTTTAGCTGTCGTGAAGCATAGGCTACTACCTTACCATCTTGCATTAAAACACAGCCTAAACCATCCAATGACGCATCACTGTAAACTGTAAATTCCTTACTCAATTCAAGCTAGACTAACACAAGTGATTCTGTCAATAAAGCCTTTAATTTATCAAAGCTCTGCTAACATTTATCAGTCCACTCAAATTTTACATCTTTCTGTAGCAAACAAGTCATTGAAGAAGCTATCATTGAAAAACGTTTTACAAATCTCCTATAATAACCGGTTAGTCCCAGAAAACTTCAGACTTCAGCAACATTCTTTGGTGGTTTCCAATTTGCAATGGCTGAAATCTTATTCGGGTCTACTTGGACACCTTTAGCAAATACTACATGCCCAAGGAAGCTAACTTCCCTCAGCCAAAATTCACATTTACTGAATTTGACATACAGTTGTCTCCTGCAGAGTTTGCAACACTATTCTCAAATGTTCAGCATGTTCGCTTTCATCTCGAGAGTAAACCAAAATATCATCTATAAATACCACCACAAACTTGTCTTAATACGGGCTGAAAATTCTGTTCATCAAGTCCATAAACACTGCAGGTGCATTTGTCAAGCCGAATGACATCACAAGAAACTCATAGTGTCCATACCTGGTTCTAAAAGCTATCTTTGGCACATCTGATTCTTTTACTCATAGTTGGTAGTAACCAAATCGGAGATCAATCTTTAAGAATATAGTAGCACACTTTAACTAGTCAAATAAGTCATTGATCCGAGGCAATGGATACTTGTTCTTTATTGTAAATTTATTGAGCTGCCTGTAATCAATGCACATGTAACACCTCTAACTCGTATCCGTTGCCAGAATAGGGCTACGAGGGATTACCAATCAATTACATCATACAACATACATTTCTCATACATGAATTCATTATCACATAAACATTAATCAAACATAATCAAAATCCATTCAACACATTCACGTTGTCCCTTATAAGGCCCTACGAGACCTTAAAACATGCTTAAAAGAGGTTCGGGACTAAACCAATAACATTCAAAAACTTCGGGAAAGTTATAAAATTTTCATGTATATAGGGTTCACACACTCGTGTGAATAGACACGGCCACTAGACACGCCCGTATCACAGGCCGTGTGAAAACAGAGCATACATACTGACTTGCATCACACGCCCGGAGACACGCCTGTGTGCCATGGCCATGTAAAATCTAAAAGGTATACTGACTTGGTCAAACGGCAGACCACACGCCCAGATGCCAACCCGTGTGCTACACATGGCCGGTAGACACGCCTGTGTGTCTAAGCCATGTAACTCACTAACTTGTTTAATTAAGTTACAGTAGACACACGGTCGAGTCACACGCCCGTGTGCTCAACCGTGTGGGGGTGAAATTAGGTTTGGTTTAAGCCCCGTTTCTCACCCTCCTTAAGCATACCTAAACCACATCATTTCATACCATTTTCAGTTCACTTATAGGTAACCAAAACATGCCAATTCATAAACAAATCATGCCATTTCATCTTCAACGATTTCACTACTCAAATCATAACCATAAACATACCACATCAATATGTCATAACCTACATTTTTCACTTATCTTCCATATGTATGTTCTCACCATATTATCATCTAATTCATGCCACAAAATATACCAATTCATCATAATCAAAATGTACCAATTCATCATCCCTATACCATACCAAACATGCTGAAACACAAGGCTATATATATACATCAGATACAAGCCAAACCCACATTCAACATTACCAAACACATTTCCACATAACTTAAGCCTATACATGCCATATAACCAAGTCACAAGTGTATAAATACTGAAATAAAAAACTGGATAGTGTGATGCAATCTCCACCAACTTTCAACCCGAACGAAAGTCTGAATCACTATAAAACATAGAAAAATAACACAAATAAGCTTTAAAGCTTAGTAAGCTCCTTATCTTATTGAATAATCACAAATTAAGCATTTACATATACTATAATATAAATTCATTTGATTTCACCTTTATACCATAATTCCAATCACATAATTAACAAAGCTTTACAAGTTTATTTATTTCTATGCTCATACGGATCAAAAACATTCTTATCATTTCGTTCACATTTACATATACAAAGTCAACTATCTATATAACTTCATTCAAACCAACATTCCTCACATTTTCTTTAGCCAAGGTGAATCGTGTTAATTATCATCAAGTAACAATATTTCGCACATTATATACCTTATGTATATATAATTAAAACCAACATAACTCATGCCTCATTTAACATCCAATTTATACCTCCATATAGCCAAATAAACCCATTTTGGCATAAAACATATTTATACACAAATCTTTCTCATTTCATATACATGATACAATATGAACTCACCACTTTCATTCAATTCTCACATAAGTTTTGTACGTACCTATATTACTTATTTCGATCGTACTTTCATTTTTGTCTTGACTATGCCCGTCGAACCATTCAGAATCGCTAAGCATACTTGGAAATCTCATATAACTCATACAATGCCATATCCCAGATATGGTCTTATATGTTATACTATATCGATGCCAATAGCCAAGATATGGTCTTATACGAATCTCATATCGATGTCAATGTCCCAGACATGGTCTTACACAAATCTCACATCCCGATAATCCCAATGTCATGACATTTAGATCCTAAGCTATTCCTAAGGTTCGTACGGAACTTCTGGACGTCATAACTCTGTCGATTGTGCTTGTACTCATTTCCAATCAGCATTATAATTCAATTAAACAATAATAGTAAATTTATAGCACAATTTAACAACATTTATTAACATACAAACTTACCTCATTTGTCGTAACGACGAATTAGGTCAACTAATCCGATACTTTGTTTTCCCCCATACTAGATCTGAATCTCAATTTTCTCAATCTATAAAATAACAAAATTTACTTATTTAATCATTAATTCATTCAATTTAACACAATTTACACAGTTTGGCAAAATTACACTTTTACCTCTATTATTTCACATTTTTGCACTTTAGTCATTGTCACATAAAATCAAAATTTCATGCAATTTCATCCTACCCATGCTTAGCCAAATTCTTCTTATTGTCTTATTAGCCCACATTTTCCAAATAATCACACTTTTAACCACATAATTTCAATATTTCACAATTTAATCCCTAATTTGCATTTTCATCAAAAATCACTTTATAAAATATGAAAATCTAACATCAAATATTCATATTTCACCATTAAACATCAAAGAACACATAAGCTAATCAATGGAAACTATCAAAATCGTTAATAGTTTTGAAATCGAAGACACGGGCTAGTTAGTACTAGTTGCAACGATCACAAAAACATAAAAATCATCAAAAATCGAGTCAAGATGAACTTACAATTGAAACATACATGGACCGAAGGCTCAAAGCTCCCAAACTCATCTTTTTCTTTTGATATTCAGCTATGGAGAAAGATGATAGCATAAAAAAATGGTTTTTGATTTTTTTTAACTTAATTTACTAATTACAACTTTAACCTTTAATAAAACATATATAATCATTTAATGTCTAAATATGTCCACTCATTCTAATAATGGCATATTTACCATGCAAGTACTCCTTCATTTCATTTCTATAGATATTTGGTTCATTTAACTTAGAGAACTCATATTTTACACCTTACGCAATTTAGTCATTTTTACCGAATTAACCACTCAAACGGTAAAATTTCTTTACAAAATTTTCACACAAAGATTCTATCATACTGTAAACCTTAATAAAATAATAAAATAAATATTTTGACTTTAGATTGTGGTTTTGAAACCACTATTTCGATTAACCCTAAAAATGGGCTGTTACAGCACAGCCTCAATGATCCATCTTTCTTCTTTACAAATATAACCGGTGCACCCCAAGGCGAGTAACTAGGTCAAGCACAACCTCTGTCAATCAATTCTTGCAACTGTACTTTTAGCTCTTTCAACTTAGTAGGAGCCATTCTGTAAGGTGCTATGGATATCGATGTCATTCTTGGAACAAGATCTATAGAGAATTCTACTTCTCTATCCGGTGGTAAACCAGACAATTCTTCTGGGAATACATCAGGAAATTCACATACTACTGGCATTGACTAAATTTTTGGCTCAGATACTTTAGTATCCATCACATATGCAAGATAAGCGCCATACCCCTTTTTGACATATTTCTATGCTGATATTGCTAAAATAACATTAGGTAATCCATCCAGTTTATTAGATTCAACACGAAGCAATTCACCATTCTGACATTTCAATAAAATATATTTCTACTTACAGTTTACCATTGCTTCATATCGGGTTAACCAATCCATTCCCAAGATCACATCAAATTCATCAAACGGCAATAACATCAAGTCAGCTGAAAAACAATAACCTTTTACCACCAACGGACAATTCTTACAAACTTTGTCCACCATAATACTCTGGCCTAGAGGGGTTGAAACTTTAACCACAATTTTAGTGAATTTAATAGGTAAATTTTTAACAAACATTAGGTTTGTACATCTATATAAGTGTGTAGAACTAGGGTCAATCAATGCAGTAATATCAGTATCAAGTAGAGAAAATGTACCAGTAATGACGTCTGGCGCAAAGGCATTTTCTCTAGCATGAATAGTATATGTCCTTGCAGGTGCTCGTGCCTCAGATCTAATTGTCGTATCATTGGTAGTACCTCGACTACAACTAACATTATCGGGATGACGGAGTGGTCTGCCTCTCGCAACAAGATTGCTCAGCTTTGGAGCTAGTTCTATCTCTTTTTCAATTCTTTCGGGACAATACCTGAGAAAATGGTCAAGTGAACCGCATCCAAAACAAGCTCCACTTCTATTCTGACATTCTCGATGATGAAACTTGTTACAATGTTTACATTTCGATTTGGGATTACTGACACTACCCACACTGGTCAAAGATGGAGTTGAAGACCTCCGGTTAGATCATTGAGTGCCCCACTCCTTTCTAGAATATCCCATAGAAGTGGTCACACGATCATAATACTTCATTAATTTCTTAGAAGCAAATGATTGTGTCTTACCCATAGCTATTTTCTCAAAAATTCAAGCCTCTCTTTCAGCTTATTTCTTTTTTTTTTACTCAGTTCTTCAGCTTTGTGTGCTTGGTCGGCAAATGCCGCAAATTCCCTTATCTCGAGAATCCCAATCAATAACTTGATATCTTCATTCAGGCACTCTTCAAAACTTGTACACATTTCAGCCTCAGTTAAAACCCATTCCCTAGCATACTTCTTCAATCAAACAAATTCCCATTCATATTCAGATACAGTCATGCTTTCCTGCTTGAGTTCAAAAAATTCTTTCTTTTTCTGATCCATGAACCTCTGACTAACATATTTCTTCCTGAATTCAGTCTGGAAGAATTCCCATGTAATATTCTCTCTCGGTACAACTGATGTTATGGTTCCACCAATGATAAGTTGTATCTTTCAGTAGGAACACTGCGCATTTCAGGTACTCGGCAGGTGTGCAGGACAGTTCATCAAAAACCTGAATAGTATTTTCAAGCTAGAATTTAACCCTTTTCGGATCCTCATCAGCAGTAGCCCTAAATTCTTCTGCCCTATGTTTGCAGATTTTATCTATTGGAGGCTTACCAATCCTAACAAGTTCAGCACTTTGCGGTACCTCAAGAACCGGTTGAGGAGCAAGTGGGGGAGGTCGTTGTACAATGGGATTTGTTCTCAAGTATTGTGTAAACCATTCATTCATCATTTGAAAGAAGGCTTATTTTGCCTCCTCATTTCGGACGTCAAACATGGGCCTTTTATTACCAGGCGCAGAGGTGGCTCTTTGAACTGAAGCTGAAGCATTGCTCTCAGCTTCCTCGGATTCAGCTCTTTCTCGATTGAATGGCATTATTATATGAAAAACACATTAAAAATGATCAAGAGTCATCACACTATCACAATTTATATAATGGCATATATAGCTAAACTCGTGTCTGCTACGTCAAATCCGAGATTTGGCTAAACTATAGCTCTGATACCACTAAATGTAACATCCTTAACCCATACCTATCGTTAAAATAGGGTTTCAGAGCATTACCAGAATACTCAAAACATTTTTCAAGTTATTCATGCGAATCACTATTCATTAACCGAGAATATTCATAAGGTCCCTTCATTGGACCCTCAAGCTCTAATACGAGCCTTATAATCAAATCAGGGCTTAATCGGGACGTCTAAGAATTTTTCATAAAATTTTAAAATTTTTCTAAGGTGTAAGGCTTACACGCCCGTGTGACCCTAGGACACGCCCGTGCTAGAGGCTGTGTTCGATCCCATGTAACTCTCTGACTTGCACACACAGCCTTGCCACACGCCTGTATGCTAGACCGTGTGGTTAATTAATTTAATTCAAATTAGGTACAGGTTTCACACTACCGAGACACACGCCCATGTTCTAGGCCGTGTGACTCACACGGCTGAGACACATGCCAATGTCTTTGCTCGTGTGCCCAATTCTGAGCATTTTGTTTCTTAAAATTTAGGTGCAGGGGACACACGACCTAACCACATGCCCGTGTGTCACACACGGTCTAGACACACGCCCGAGTGTCTGCCCGTATGGACAAAATGAAGCCATTTAAAGTAGGCAATTTCATCATTTAACAAGGCATACCATTTCATGCATAGATGGTTACCAGCTCATCTTAGCTTAACTTAGGCATTAATAACATTTGATCACATGAACTTAGCATAACACATGCAGAAATATATGTTTATACTATAATAGCATACTAAATCATATAAAAAATGAACCACCACTAGCCATTCCAATAGCTAGGTTACAAAATGACATTTCAAGCCACTATTGGCCAAGTTTCCCTATACATGCCATTACAGCAAAATGATTTCACTAAATATACCCAAAATTCTAGTTGATAGTGTGATGACGCTCCAACAATCTTCCAACCTTCACGCTTCCGAGCACTATAAAACAAGGGAAAAAAAAGGAATAAGCATTACATGCTTAGTAAGTTCGTATAATAGAAACTAAACTTACCAATCTTGTTTAATAATCTAAGCATACATCTCATGTTTTCCATCCGTTTGGCTAAATTTCCTAAACATATACTATCAATCAGACATGTTAGTTACCAAAATCTTCATATCCATCAGGTAACATAGATGAGCTCATCAAGCAATGTTCTTTCAAGTCATTATCATTATATCTCAAGATTTCATGCCAAGTCAAGAGTTATATGTCCATTGAATCATTGAAATCCCAATGAAGGCTCAAGTAGTACACTCGAGGTGTATGATTCATTAATCTGTCAATTCTTCTCGTGGGTACCCTTTAAAGTACTTAACCAAGGAACACACTCACGAGCCACATGTTGTATAAAAGGATTACCAGTCCAGGCTAAATCCTTTATATAACGTATGCTCACAAGAGCTCGATTAGGGTTACCAGTCCAGGCTAAACCCTAATCATAACGTGTGCTCGAGAGGTATTACATCGGGATTACCCGTCTGGGCTAAATCTTTTTTATAGACAGGTCATTGGGATTACTCGTCTGAGCTAAATCCCATCTGCAACAAATGTAGGACTTTATTAGTTTCGAGAAAGCATATACATTCATCGTAATTCAATATTCAATTGGGACTTAACCCTTTATCACCATTTCAAGCATGTATGATTTTCCATCATAGCATACAAGTAAGGCACATTAACATAAGTCACATTACGTACAATACAACATTCAATTTACACAATCACATATCTGATTAAGTTACACGAACTTACCTCCACTACAAGAAAATAGACTTTTAGTGGCGTTTTTAAGTGCCACTAAAACTTTTTGCGGTGCTTTTTAAAACGCCGCAAAAAATGCCGCTATAGGTAACACCACAAAAATTCGTGGCATTTATTTTTAAAAAATGCCGCTAAAAGTCATGTTGGGAAAGCGCCGCTAAAAGTCATGGCTTCTAGTGGCCTTTTTTTGGAAAGCGCCGCTAAAAGTCATGGCTTCTAGCGGCGTTTGTTGGGAAAGCGCCACTAAAAGTCATGGCTTCTAGCAGCACTTGTTGGGAAAGCGCCGCTAAAAGTCATGGCTTTTAGCGGCGTTTTTCCCACAAACGCCGCTAATTTTGACAGATTTGTAATATATTTTTTTCACCAATATCCAGCCCTTCCTGTATTAAAATCCAACCAAATACAACAAATATAGTATAAAATGCAACCAAAAACAGCAAATTTAGCATAAAAAATACAACCAAAAACATTAATTCTAAATGATACTTCAAATTTAATGAAAGATATATGATATAATTAATAAATAAAGTATAATTTAAAATACTCTTATAATAATGTTAAACGTGACAAAGTTAAAAACATTCTTACAATGAGAAAACTAATGTCTAAGATGGCGGCTTTTGCGATTGCTGAAACATCTGCATCATCTGCTGAAGCTGTAGCTGGAGGTCATCGTACTTTTTGCTCTGCTCTGCTGCCATCGCTGCTGCCTCTGCCTCCCTCACTCGTGCCTCTGCCTCCCTCGCTGCTGCTGCTGCCTCTCTCGCTACTGTCGTTGCCTCCCTCTCTGCTGCCTTCGCTCTAAGTTGTTGCTGGAGTTCTTCATATTTTCATTGAACCTCCGCAATTTGCTCAACCGTGTTCGCTTGCATCTGAGCTATCTGGTCTCTTAACCTCTGAACTTCAGCTTGAGCTTGACTTTCGAAAGGCATGTATTGCTGGGAGCCGGATCCAAAATATTGGGTCGGGGTAACACCAGATCCTTGAAATCGAACCCGGCCGTACCTTTCATGACCGAAAACTTCAGTGATAATTCTGTTATCAATGTTCTCAAGATTAACAGAACTATCAGTCAAAGCAATCGCTTCATATTCTGCCTTCTTCTCCTTTAGTTTCTCCTAAAAAAGCAATTAAATAGTTAGAAACGAAATATATAATAAAAATGAATGCAGCATAACTTAACATTATTTAGAACTACTAATGATGAATTGAATTAAACAATTATAATTATAAATTATAAATATTTAGAATAAATCAAATATTATTAAGTAAATATACCATAATTTCTCCAGCTTCGAATGTCATAGGAGATCCATCTTTCTTCCTATGCATAATCTCAAAAAGATGAAGGCGTCCAACTTTTTGTCCAGATTTGACTTCCTACAATATAGTAGTAAAAATATTATTTAATAGTAGAAAGTTATTAATATTTGAAAGAATTAATAAATTCATAATACCTCGGCCTCATTTGACGAAGCAAAACTTCTAATTCCTACCGTGTGCATGAATTTTTGTTTTTGCCTGCTGCTTGTTCCAACTCGCTCACGGTCCTACATAATGAAATTATTATTACGTATATAGTAAACACTATATATAAGAGTTTAGAAATACGGAATACCTCTCCTTTCTTTGAATTCCAGAATCTAACCGCATCTTCCCATTGGTACCTCAACATTCCCGGCGGGACATTTCTTAATTTTTCCTCGAGGCTTATGTCTTTTTTAAAATATTGTTTTTTTAAAGTGCTTTTATTGTCTCTCTATTTTTTACCCAATGCCTTCTTGATATAATCATCGGAGACTTCAAAAGAAAATCTCTCCTAAAAAAACAAAAGTTTAGAATGTAAATATAAATGAAACTTAAACCAAAGTATTATAAATTACATTCACATTTTGTTACCTTAATATTAGCGAGAGCCTGATTTTTGTTACTATCAGGCATATGATGCCATGATTTGTAGTTGATGGGCAACATATTGGCATTTCATGCTAAAATGCCCAAATAGCCTGCTAAAAGTCGAGCTTCAGATCCAATAGGCTGACCATGAGTATTTCTACTTACTTTGACACCCTCGACAGGATCTAAGTCGTATAAATCTCTAAGCAGCATACGTCCTCGAACTCTGCGCATCCCACCACTTTCAGCTGAAAAATGATATACTATTATTATATTAAAATTGACAAATAAATCAATAATAAAAGTCAACACATGTAAAATGAACTTAACATTACTTTGAAATTCTTCAGGCTCGTCAAGTGTCTCCGGCACATTCGAAGATCCAACAACTGTCTACTGTTCATTATTTCCTTCTTCCAAATTTGGAGTATTCTGGACAATACTTAAATCTCGTAATCTTCTTCTACGCATTTTTCCTGCAATACACATAAAAGAGTTAAAATTTTAGTAACAAATTACAATAATAATAGTACATATAAAATAGTTAAATTATATAACATGACCAAGATTAAAATTATAATATTACATATGATTAAAAAATCGTAAAATCTTACTACATCACTATTCGTAAATATCTTCATCGACATCATGTCGAACCCATTGATGTTGTGTACTAGTACTAGGGATATTTTCATCTAAGTTTTGTTCTGGAAAAGGTAATGTTTCTGATCTTTCGATGATGTCATCTCTACTTCCATTGCCCATGTCAAACAAGTCTCTAGGGGTGTTCCGGAGTACAACATACCAACCCGCATCAGTTGGATCTTTCGAATAAAAAACTTGTTGCACTTGAGAGGAAAATACATATGGCTCGTCCATCAATTGTTGTCTAGTGTGAATCAAGCGAGAGAAATTCACCATTGTAAAACCAAATTGATCTTTTTTAATTCCTCGAGCAGTATTAACATCAGCCCAATCACACCGAAATAAGACAACTTTCCATCTGCCATAGTAATCCAACTCAATAATGTCGGTAAGAAGTCTGTAATACTCTACATTACCCTCAACCGGATTACTGTCCCTAGCACTAGCATAACTTGTAATTGAAGAATTAACAACAACTCCACAATTTTGAGTTCTCATTCTCTCGCGATACTTTATATGAAATCTGTATCCATTAATAAGGAAGGCATTATATCTTTTTATTACTCTGTTCGGACCTTGAGAAAGCCATTTAACTTTGTCATTGACGTCCTTCCCACTCCAAACTTATTGAATTGAAAGTAAATTAAAAAATTATAAATGTATTATGTAAAAACATTCTTATTTGATTAACTAAATTTCGCGAATATATGTAACTTATTAACTTTAGTTACATACCGTTTGGCTTAACCATTCATGAAAAGATTCTGTGAATAACTTATTAATCTCTCGATGTTGTAATCTTCGAGAGCGTGCACGAGATCTCAAAATTTGTTTGTACTCACTATGTTAAAAACAAGTTTAATTGGTTAGTAGATAAACAAATCAAAACGACGAATATGTGAGGAAATTTTAGAACTTACTTGCGTAACGGTTCAACTAAATCATGGTGAAAAAGTACATATTGATGTGCTTGTATCCACGATATATCATTTAATTCTGCAATTTCAACTTTGCCGATTGATTCTCCGTAACTTTGGAATAAATAAGTTTCGGCCAAGTTATGATCATTGAGCCCAACAGTTCTAGTTGGTCTATTCAATCGTGTTTCAACATCTTCTAAATATCTAGAACAGAAGGTCATGCACTTCTCTGCCAAGTAGCCTTCAGTAATTGATCCTTCTGGATAACGCTTATTGCGACAATAAGATTTCAATTTTCTTAGGAACCTAAACACGATATACAATATTTATCAAAAGTTGTAACTAAATGTATAGAGGTGAATGAATAAATACTTGAGAAATAAATTAGCACCTTTCTATAGGATACATCCATCGATAAAAAACCGGTCCACTAAGTATTGCTTCGTGAGGGAGATGGATTACCAAGTACACCATAATAGTGAAGAAGGAAGGTGGAAAGATCTTCTCCAAATTGCATAAAGTCAAAGCAGCTCGATCCTGTACTTTCTTAAGTTCTTCAACATCCAAAACTTTGCCACAAATAGCTTTCATTATATTGGATAGTTCAATTATACAAGACGTCACATTTTTTGACATGCAGCACCGTAAAGTAACTGGGAGTAAATCTTGCATCAAGATGTGGTAATCATGTGATTTTAATGAATATAATCTTCGATCGTTAAGACTCACACATCGAGATATATTTGACGTATATGCATCTGGGACCTTTATATCCTTCAACACCATGCAAAACACCTCTTTCTCTTTCTTTGACATTGAAAAAATAGAAGGCGGCAACTGATATTTCCCATTCAGAAGTACTTAAGGATGAAGATCACGTCGAATTCTCATGTCAACTAAATCAAGTCGACTCTGAAGATTGTCTTTTGATTTTCCATTGACATTTAAAATTGTCCCAATTATGTTCTCGCGGACATTCTTCTCAATATGCATGACATCAAGATTGTGGCGTAAAATGTTGTGCTCCCAATAAGGCAACTAAAAAAAAAATACTCTTTTTTTTCCACAAGTCCGCCTCATTAGAATCATCCTCTTCGTCAGATTCATCATCAGATTCATCCCTCGATCTTCTTCTTGTTTGCGTGGTAGGTGGTTGATTCATCTTTCCGTAACTAAAGTTGATATCTTTTAACATAAACAAGATTTCAGATCCAACGGTCTGCTCAGGAGCTCCTCTGTACTCTTCATTACCGTCAAATAGAGTCCTCTGAAATCTAAATTTATGATTTCCATCTAACCACCGACGATGGCCCATGTAAGAGAACTTCTTCCCATTATACAACCACTTCAAACAAGTTTGCACAGCACAACAAGGACGGGCATAACATCCTTTAGTACTCCAACCCAATAAATTAGCATAAGCTGGGAAATCATTAATTGTCCACAATAAAGCTGCACGTAAATTAAAGTTCTCCTTTCTTAATACATCATATGTCTCAACACCCGACCATAACTGTTTTAACTCTTCAATAAGTGGCTACAAATAGATGTCAATATCATTTCTGGGACCTTTCTCTCCAGGGATAATCATTGATAAAATAAATGAAGATTACTTCATGCAAATCCATGGAGGCAAATTGTAAGGAACAAGCACTATAGGCCAAGTATTGTACAAAGTACTCATGATTTTAAAAGGATTAAAGCCATCAGCTGCTAGCCCAAGCCTCACATTCTGAGGATCGCTTGCAAAGCTTGGAAATTTACTGTCAAACGATTTCCAAGCTAAAGAATCAGCAGGATGCCTTAATAATCCATCATCGGTTCGTTGATCATTATGCCACCTCATAGAATTGGCCGTCTTTGACGACATGAAAAGCCTTTGAAGTCTTGGTATTATGGGAAAATATCGCATAACCTTGACTGACTTCTTTCTTAAATGTGCCCCATCTTCATCCCCATTCACATCTTCTGTATTCTCATTCATTCAACGAGACTTACCGCAAACATGACAAGACTGTTGGTTCTTCTGATCACCCCAGTACAACATGCAATCATTTAGGCAACTATGAATTTTATCGTACCCAAGGCCCAAATCTTTTATTAGTCTCTTCATATATTGACAAGACTGGGGGATTTTTGCAAATGGAAACATCTCTCTCAGAAACTCTAGCAGCATTGTAAAAGAGTTTCCGGTCAACCCTCCCAAACATTTTAAGTGAAATAGACAAATACAGAAGGACAATTTCGAATATTTTGATCCCTCGTAAAGTTCTTCGTTCATTTCGTTAAGTAAATTGTAGAACTTCGTCGATTCTTCATTTGGCTCCTCATCAGGTGCACTTGTTCCCGTTTCGCAAAAAACATTTCCACCAATATTACAATCGTCGGATGCAATAAAGTTAGGTGGAAACGATTGCTCACCATGACTGTGTGTATTAAATGCATCCCGCAACATACCTTCCATGTCATCTTGTCTAACATACTGGTGGTAATCGTATCAGGATAAGTCGGATTAATCGTTGAAGAAGTTCCACCAGATGTACACTCTCCATGGAAAATCCATTTTTTATACCCTCGAATAAAGCCGTCAACAATTAGATGCTTGTAGACAACTTCACGAAAATGTCAATTGATGTTGTCACACTTCTTACACGGGCAAAGAATCATATTCTCTTGGCTTGCATTTTGAAATGCAAAATTTAGAAAAGTTTGTACTCCATTTCGATAGGCATTGCTTACCCTTGACAATTTCATCCAACTCCTATCCATTTCGTAGTTCTTGAAATCTAAAGTTGACAATAAATTACACGGTTAAGTTGTTTATTTATAAGTATAACTAAGTTATGTAAGTTATGATATGATATATATTTATGTATTATGTAAGTTATGTAAATTATGTAAGTTATCCGAATTATGTAAATTATGTACGATATGATATATATCTATGTATTATGTAAGCTATGTAAATTATGCAAGTTGTTCATCTTATGTAAATTATGTAAGATATGATAATATATACTTATGTATTATGTAAGTTATGTAAATTATGTAAGTTGTTTATCTTATGTAAATTATGTAAGATATGATATATAAATTTATGTATTATGTAAGTTATGTAAATTATGTAAGATATGATATATATTTATGTTGATGGGATTGTGATTGTGTTGATGGGAAAACACAAGGGAAGTGAAGATGTGGTTATTAGATTAAATTTGCAAGTTTAGGGTTAATTAATTATTTTGAATTAAGTCCATCATGTGTGCTAAATTGTGGTTATTTTTTTATTGAGTCACATGAATGCTAAATCAACTCAAGAATGAATGGCCTAATTCCTTAAAATAAATTTAAAAAATTATTTTCCAAGTAAGTCAAGTCTAATTTTTTAACAATATTTAAAAAAAATTTAATTTAATTAGATAATTTAAAAATTAAAATAAAAGTAGACAAAATATTTTTAGCGATTAAATTAAAATCAAATAAAATATTTAAAATAAAACTTTAAATACAATTTAATATAATTAGGTAATTTAAAAATAAAATAAAAGTAGACAATATTTTTCGTGATTAAAATAAAATAAAATAAAATATTTAAAATAAAACTTTAAATACAATTTAATTTAATTACGTAATTTAAAAATAAAATAAAAGTAGACAATATTTTTCATGATTAAAATAAAATAAAATAAAATATTTAACATAAAACTTTAAATATTATTTAATTTAATTACGTAATTTAAAAATAAAATAAAAGTAGACAATATTTTTCGTGGTTAAAATAAAATTTAGAAAATATTTAAAATAAAAATTTAAATACAATTTAATTTAATTAGATAATTTAAAAATTAAAATAAAAGTAGACAAAAAATTTTAGTGATTAAATTAAAATCAAATAAAATATTTAAAATAAAACTTTAAATACAATTTAATTTATTAGATACTTAAAAATTAAAATAAAAGTAGACAAAATATTTTTAGTGATTAAATTAAAATCAAATAAAATATTCAAAATAAAACTTTAAACACAATTCAATTTAATTAGGTAATTTAAAAATAAAATAAAAGTAGACAAAACATTTTTAGTGATTAAATTAAAATCAAATAAAATATTTAAAATAAAACTTTAAATACAATTTAATTTAATTAGGTAATTTAAAAATAAAATAAAAGTAGACAAAATATTTTTCGTGATTAAAATAAAATAAAATAACATATTCAAAATAAAACTTTAAATACAATTTAGTTTAATTAGGTAATTTAAAAATAAAATAGAATATTTAAAATAAGGTTGGAGAAAAAGTCGGCCATTATTGTTATTTTAATAGAAACGCAAGCTACGGAATTAAATCAAGATAAGGTCAGTACAATATCATCTCAATCATCCAAGCTAACACCATCATTGTATATGTTTAAATGACTAAACTGGCAAAGAAGTTTATTTTATGACTACACTAACCCAGTTTAATAACAAAAATAAATCCATATTTGTGTTATTATCCAATTTATGTTTGTATGATAAATAAGATTAATAATAATTGATATTAAAAATAAAATAACATAATCAAATCTTTATCAGTTCTGCTTTCATATTTCATTTCAAAACTATATATTACAAAATATCACAACTAATTTGTACAAAAGAACATGGTAATAAATTTTTTCCAAAAAAGAACATGGCAAATTGAATGGTAGATAACAGAAAACATAAGGCAGAAAACTAGATGGCAAATGTAAAGTAGGTAAAATGATCCAAAATTTGAAAATGATCCAATATGTAAAGTAAGAAAACACTATACTTTATATTTCTATTAGCGGAACATATTAACTAAATAACATGGCAGTTGAACTCGTAAAATAATCATTAATCATAATTCATTTTCACGTACTCAACTTACAACAATACATTCATTTATAAGCTTTCCCACATGCGCATATTAGCGTAAGTTGAACTATACCTCATGGTTAACTAAGCAAAATTTTACAAACACATACAAGCATATCTAAATAATCAAATTTCACTTGCAACATAACCAATTCATACATTGCTCACTTGACTAACATTAATCATTTTTCATGTAATTTAGCCAAATCAAAACATGTCAATTTCATATGCTATAAATCATGCTGAAATTTCATATACACAAGTAAATCAATTTATATATATTCGGTCATTTAATATGACTTCCATATAACAGTTAAAACATATTCATTCTTGCCATCGTAAACTAAACATAAATAGTCAAATATCATAGCCGAACATACAATAACATATATATATATAACAGTTTGACATTTACATCCCAAATCACCAAAATTCATGACATAAGTACATATGTATTCATTTCTCTATCATCAACCAAATATAACAGCTCATCACTGCCATTTCCCAAACTAATAAATAAACAAATTACAGTCAAAATGTAATTCAATAATAAACCATACCCAAAACACATCCAACAACCATACTTAATTCACTTGAGCCGAATTATAACAACCACAAATGCATATCATACCAATTAACAATCTTACCAAGATGAGCTAATTATAAACCATACTTATCATTACTTCATACCAAGTCATATATCTAAGTAAAATGATTTTTTTCAAAATCATCATGATGAAACTATTATTGATGAGAATTTTGAACTAAAACGTACCTTAATAATTTCAACAAGCTGGTCTACTCCACTCTCACCAGGAAACAGAGGCTGGAGTCAGAAAAATAGTATTTGTTAAGTAATTGAAAGTGAAAATGCATATAAATAAGCAAAAAAAAGTATGCAATGAAACACATGCTCGATAGTACCTAGAACTGATGTAAGATATGTTTGGTTCCCCTTTCACCTGACAAAGTAGTTTTTCAACAACCTGGTCTACTCCACTCTCACCAGCAAACAGAGGCTGGAGTAAAAAAAGTTGTATTTCTTAAGTAAGTTAAAGCAAAAATGCATAGAAATAAGTTAAGTAATTTAGCAACAAAACATGTACCTAGACCAGATGTTAATGGCTGTGGTGTATTTAGTTGTACCAAATATTAATTTAGGTGCTCGATAGTACCTACAAAAGATGTAAGATAATAAGAGTAGCACCAAATATATTTCAGTTCAAGCAAATATAAAAACTTGATCAATATCAATACCAAATATTAGTTCGAAGATTAAATGGCAGCTTCAGTTGAACCAATAGTTGCAGACACATGAATTGTTCATTTGAATTATTCTTGTAAGATTAACGTTTAATGCTACTTGTTTAAAACTAACTTCCTACATGTTTGTAAGTTCAACCGAATATGTACTTCAATCCTACTTAATGCTATGTTACACGGACTGTTCTCGTTTTCTGAAAAGTGGCACATATGCCCTGCACATATTCAGAGGATTGAGATAAAATCCTTCAAACATACGGAAAAGCTTCGAAAATATTGAACACAAACTAGTATCTGACACGCGATTATAAGCATTTGAGATCAAACATGACAGGAATCGTTCTTTGCATGTATAAATGCAAGGTACCAGCAATGCCTATTCGGATCAAAATTACATTTATCAAATAAAACAATTGCTGGCGATCATTTAAAGTACTAATAATTTAGGTATGGTAGCTTTTGCTGCTTTTCCCAAATTCAAACTAGCAAAAAATATCTCTTCGCATATTACAGCTCAAAGAGAAAATAATTGGGCAAAAACATGGAATCCAGATTAAATTAGGCATAAATTCAGCATAACTACTACAAAGGAATGAACATTCCATAGTTCCAAAAAAGGAAGAGAAAATTAACATAGTCAATTGCTTGCCGAGAAACATAAAACTCCAAACATAAAATTTAATAAGAGTAGGAAGCAGTAACTGTAACATTTCTTTTTCAAAATCATTATGTTTTATGTTATAGACATACATAAATCAAATACAGCATGGGATTAAAAATGAGTAAAAAGAAATACCTGCAGGAAAATATCCATCAAGCATTTATAAAGCTTTTTAAACCCAATACTGGAAAGCTATTAACCTGCAAATAAAGTAACAAATATTTACATTGAATCTGTAATCAAAGTCAAAAATCATAAAGGTAGTATTCATGAGGAGAACCATAATTTTAATAACGGTAATCAAACGTAAAACTACAAAAGCCAACATTTTAACAACACATTTGACGAATAAATTAAACAAAAAATTACATGCAAAATGATGAAATATTTCGGGGAGTAAAGAAATTTGTACCCAAATTACAAGATTAGTGTAGCAGAGAATTTTTCAACCGCTTCCAAAGTCAATATCGCACAGACACAATGGTTCGGGGAATCACAGCAAGGGAGACGAGGGGAAAGGGAAAAGAGTTAGGGATTTTGGGGATGGGGGAACAGATTTAGGGAAAAAAGTATAGGGAAAAGGGGGGATTTGGGGAAAATGTTAGGGAAATGACTATGGGGAAATGAGGAGATTTGGGGAAAATGTTAGGGATTTCGAGTTTGGGGAATTAAGGGAGGAAAGGGAAAAGAGTTACGGATTTGGGATTTAGGAAAGGAAGAACCGGAATAGGGAAATGACTTAGGAAAAAGCTGAACTGATTTCGGGTAAAGGAGATAAACTTCAGGGGAGAAAAAACGACGCCGTTTCAAATAAGGAGAATTTGTGGCGTTTTCAACAAAGCGCCGCTAATGAGACCTTTTGCGGCGTTTTATGCGAAGCGCTGCTAATGCCATTTCTATCTACACTACAAAACGACGCCGTTCAAAATTAAAGTCAATTACAATTTGTGGCGTTTTCTATGAAAACGCCGCTAATATTCATATGAACCGACACCGTTTTACTTTAATGTACAATTAAATTTTGTGGCGTTTTGTTAAAAACGCCGCCATTTCCTATCATTTGCGGCGTTTTATATATAAACGCCGCTAATACCTTTGATAATAAAAAATATTTTTTAAAAATTGATCAAAATTTAAAACTATATATTTATAATTTCTTCTAAATTATATCCAAATAATGTTACTGTAGTACAAAATATATATTTCTTATATTTATATTAGGTGTATGCAATATATAAATTAATACACATTTTAAAATACATCAATATATTTTTATATTGAATAAATATAAATATTATGTATGCAATATATAAATTAATGAAATAAAAACATGATGCTATTTATATCAATAATTGTGTTAATATTTTACAAGCTCTAGATCAAATTATAGTTCGTGTACACAATTGCACACTAAACCATTTTTCATCTTAGCTATTTGGGATTTAACCCATTTTGATATATATTCTTTTAAAATAATAATTTATATATATTTATCTTATTTATATTTATCTTCTAAATTAAAATCCAAAATTATACTCTAAACCCTAAAACCCTAAAGCCTAAGCCCTAAGCCCTAAACCCATCCCTAAACCCTAAATCCTAAACCATATCCCCAAACTTTAAACCCCAAAACCGTTTGCAGTAACCCCTAAACCAAGTACCATAAATCCTAGACCATAAAGCCCAAACTATAAACTCTAAAAATCATTAACCCTAGACCATAATCCTGGACATATTTTTGGGAATTCGTGTGACCAATGTTAGTGTAGTACAAATTAAAACACATATGTTTATATTCTTATATTAAATAACATCGGTATAGTACAAAATGGCATGAATCTCAGTAAAATCCAAATGTTCTTCAATTCTAATAGTATCATTTACTTGAAGCCTAAACCTAAACTTACACCCTAAATATATAGAATCTTAATAATTTATTACAAGTTCTAATTATAATATATATATATATATTACAAGGGACAAAAGTAATTAAAATAGAATCTTAATGCTTACCAAAACCCTAAAATAATTTAATTTTTTATCATTAATCATAACCTCTAATCCCTAGTAGCATAACCCCTAAAACCATAAACATTAATATTAATTCGACCCTAGCTAATATACCTAAAACACAGTAAACCCCAAAACTCAAACTCTAAAACATAAACCCATAACCTAAAATAATAAACATTATATCATAAACCCTAAAACTCTAAATTAACCATAGTCATTAAACCTAAAATTCATAACATTAAACATTAAAATAACATAATTTTTTTGCGGCGTTTTAATAAAAAACGCCGCTAATGCCCCCATAGCTCACCAAAAGACGACGTCGTTTTTCTCAAAACTTTTGTGGCGTTTTTAAACAACCGCCGCTAATGCTTCACCTATTGTGGCATTTTAGAAAAAATGCCGCTAATTCTCAATTTATTGCGGCGTTTACAGGAAGCGCCGCTAAAGCCTCTATAGCTCACCAATGCACGATGTCATATTTCTCAAAACTTTTGTGGCGTTTTTAGACAACCGCCGCTAATGCTTCACCTATTGTGCCGTTTTATAAAAAAATGCTGCTAATTATCGATATATTGCGGCGTTTTCAGGAAGCGCCGCTAATGCCTATATAGCTGAGCAATACACGGCGTCGTTTTCCTCAACACTTGTGCGGCGTTTTTACAAAACCGCCGCTAATAGTCCCATTTAGCGGCGTTTTTTTAGAAGCGCCGCTATACCTCTAACCTTTAGTTGCGTTTGTATTCAACCGCCACTAATGTAAATCTTTTGCAGCGTTTTTTGTCCAAATGTCGCTGAAAGCGCCGCTAAATGTCTATTTTGCTGTAGTGCTCGACACTTGTTCGCGTAAAAATCTACTAATCTGAAATCTTTTCCTTTCCTCGATCTAGCCTCGAGTTTGTGTTTTTTGGATCTATTTAAATGAATTTAATCATTAATTTCATACATTTCATACTTAAACGGACTCAATTTATGTCCTAGGCAAGATAACCATTTTGCCACTAACTTTTCCAAAAATTTTGATTTTCTCCCTCGGCCCGGAAAATGAAACTGATGCAAATTACTCCCTATTCCAAGCCTAACCAAAGCCCCATTACAAATTTTCCAGCGCATGTTTACATAAAATTTTAGAATTTTTTATCAAATTTTTCAAATTTACATTTTAGTCCCTAAATCAAGTTTTCATCAAAAATCACCTTGCAAAAGTTGTTTGTCTATCAACAATATTTCATTTTCTACCATAAATTTCTAATTTCCAGCATAATACATCCATGAACTATTTTCACACCTTGATAAATTTCAAATTAATCCCTCAAATAGAGATTAAACTATTCCGGTTTCAAAAATACCAAAAGTACTAAAAAGGGGACAAGGAAACTTACCTAATTAGGCCTTGAAAGCTTATTTTCTCTCTCCTAAGGTTTCTATGTGTTTTTAGGTTGAAGATGATGAAAATAAGATGATATAATTTCTTTTCATCTTTTAATTAATCATGTATTTTGGTATTTTCAATTTAGTCCCTTGTCTTTTTTTATAATTCCATGGATGAGTCACCATAAAAATCTACATACTTTTATTAATGGTCTAATTACCATATAAGGAACTTAAGTTTTGAACTTCATAGCTATTTGATCCTCATAGCTACTAGAATTCAACTTTCACATTTTATGCAATTTAGTCCTTCTCGTAATTAGGCACTAAATCGATAAAATTTTTATATCAAAATTTTCATATCAAAATTTTCACACGTCATTTCTAACATATTACGAGCCATATGGTTAAATAAAAATAAAATATATTTTGGATCGAATTTGTGGTCCCGAAACCACTATTCCAATTTCATTGAAAAATAGGTTGTTACAATAAAAATGTTTGGTTTTAGGTTGGTTTGTTACCCAAGTAATATGTAGTTGCCTTGATTTTTGAGCCATTTTTAGGTACACATGGCCTGGGACATAGGCTGTCACACATTTGTGTGGGTCATTATTTTCCATTGTAGGTTGGTTTGCACGAGCATAGTGAGTTACACAGCCAGGGGACATGGTCGTGTGTGTAACACCCCTAACCCGTATTCGTCGTCGAAATAGGGTTATAGAGCATTACTATATAAACGTAACATAAAAACATACATTCCCAAACATTAATATAAACATAGCATAATCCATTCATTTATATGCATATAGTCCTTTAACCGAGCCTTCGAGGCCTTAAAAACACTTTAGAAACAATTTGGGACTAAATTGAAAACATTTGGAACATTTAGGAAAAAGTTGAAAAAATTAAACTGCAGGGGTCACACGGCTATGTGACTCACACGGCTGAGACATACGCTTGTGTCTCAGGATGAGTAACGTTTGAAATAGAGACACATGGTCGTGTCTGTGCCTGTGGCCGTGCCCATGTAGCTCTCTGAGTTGGGTCACACGGCCAAGCCACACGCCCGTGTGCCAAGCTGTGTAACTTCGAAGTGGCCATCTAGGCCCGTGTGCTAGACCGTGTGCTAGGCTGTGTAACAATCTGACTTGCAAACCTTAAAACCTACAGGGGACACATGGTCGTGTCGCATGACCATGTGTCACACACAGCTAAGTCACACGCCTATGTCTCAGGCAATGTGGACATGAAATTGGCCTAAAAC
This sequence comes from Gossypium longicalyx, assembly GCA_025698465.1. Lineage (NCBI taxonomy): Eukaryota > Viridiplantae > Streptophyta > Magnoliopsida > Malvales > Malvaceae > Gossypium > Gossypium longicalyx. The sequence continues at coordinate 23,942,196 of CM046998.1, read as the reverse complement.
AAGCCATTTCCATCACCATAACAAGCATGTACCTAAGAGCAATTTGCACCCATGACCAAAGCATCAAAAACATACAAAAACATACATCAAATGACTAATTCAAAAGGCTAATTACATTCAACCAACAAGCCATACAAGACACCTCAAATGCATTCATTCATATTTTACCTAAACATGTATACATACCACATTTCAATCATGCACATAAAATCTAATACCTTTTTAAAACATTACCTATCTTGACCATTTTGAGACTATTCCATCACATACCATATTGGCAATTAAAACATGCATCAAAACTTAGCCATATTAACACATACCAACAAGGCACCAAAAGTACCTCAATCTAAAATAACACATACATGCCAAACTTATCAACTAACATTCAAACACAAGTCCACCTATACATGTCATTATATCCTTGGCCAAAACATCAAAAACAACAGATATAATCGTTGGCTAGTGTAATAGATCTCCGACAAGCTTCCAAACTGATTGAGCTTCCAATTATCTATAAAAATAGGAAAGATAACTAATTAAGCATATAATGCTTAGTAAGTTCATACAATATGAACATAACTTACCATTTCAATGTATAACATTAAAATTAAACAATGACATAATCCAACCACAAGCTTGGCACAAGCCTAGGCACCATCAACAACACATGTTAGTGCATTAACACAATTCATTTGAATTATCATAAGGTAAGCTATTTGTACATGAACATGCTTACTTTGAATGCATCATTTTCATAAACACAACATACTTTCATCGAAACTTTCCATTTCAATTCTTTTCATAATTTCATAATATATTTCATTTGAACACTTACTGTTCCTTTCCTTTTCATGTTCGTTGAACCATTTAGAATAATATCGGATACGCGGGAAAGCTTACATGAAGTGTGCTAAACATATAACCATAACCTTTCCTTTTCCTTTACATCATTGCTGACACGAGCTGTGAAATGGGCCTCCTCACATAAGCTGTAGGTCAGAATGTAAGCTACATGATGCTGCTCACATGAGTTGTGGAGTATCCACAAAAAATACAGGACCTCAGCCATCGGTAGGACATTCAAGACTAGCACCTGAGTCATGAAAACCCTAATGACATGTCCTTTGTATCCTACGAATTCCTAAAGTTCAAATATGGCTCGATAATAGTCATGACATTATTGGATATACATCATGTGGTTATATGAAAAATAATACATTAACATATAGATCATTATAACATTAAAACGTTATTTAATCATACAAACTTTTACCTCGACAAACAAAGCGTAAAAACGTAGTCAATCAATATGAGGCTTTCATTTTTCCCCGATCTAAATCAGTATGAGGTCTATCTTGATCTAAATAGATAAATTTAGTTCATTTAATACTTCCATTATTCAATTTAGTCCACATTTCATATTTTTGAAAAATTATAATTTTGCCCTTAATTTTTAACTTTTTACCATTTAGTCCTTAAGCTTGTAAATTGAAATCTAAGCATTTTCATCCTCATTTCATGCTAGCTGAATACACTAGGGCCCTATATCAACCTATACAAATCATCATTTCATAATATCACCATGTACTTTTACTGCTTTTACAAATAAGTCATTAAATGACAATTTCATCAAAAATTACTTTAAAAAAATGTTTATTTAACAACAAGGGCTCATAATCTTTCATTAAACATTAAAAATCATGCAAGAACATTCATGGAAAAACCCTAAATCTTTAGCATTTTTGCAAATTGATCCCCGGCTAGCTAGATTAATCTACAACGATCCCTAAAACATAAAAATCATTAAAAACGAGACAAAATTACACTTACATGCTAGCAATTGTTGTAGCCGAATGAAAGACCCTAAAATGGCTTTCTATCCTTCAATATTTGGTGAAGAGAACATTTGGAGAAGATGAATGAATTTTTGTTTTAACATTTATTTACAAATTACCAAAATAATATTTAAAAACTTTAAGAATTTCAATAAAACCATGCCATGTATGTCCATTAACCATATAAATGGTTTAATTACCATCTAAGTGCACTCACGTTTAAATTTCATAGCTAATTGATACCTTTAACTACTAGAACTCCATTTTTGCACCTTTTATGATTTAGTCCTTTTTACTTAATTAAACATGCAAACGTTAAAATTTATTAACGGAATTTTAATATGATCCTACTAAAATTCCATAAACATTAAAATAATAAAAAATAATAATTTACTTGTTAGATTTGTGGTCCTGAAATCACTATTCTGATTTCACTGAAAATGAGCTATTACAACGTAACCCTAAGGAACACGAGCACAATGAGTTACACGGCCTGGGGACATGACCGTGTAATCCTAAGGAATAAGGGCACAATGAGTTACACGGTCTAGGGATACGGTCATGTGACCTGACCTTATTTCACATGGGCACAATTAGTTACATAGTTTGAGCAGACAGGTGTGTGGAGGTAGCCACACGACCATGTTTGTGGCCACACGAGTTGGCCTCTTTCACATGGTCCCGTGACCCCTATTGTCACCTTTCACTTAAAATTTCGTAGGATTTTCAATTTAATCCAAACTTTATCCCAGTTTTTTTTAAACGTTCTGTAAGCTCAATTTAGGTCTCAAATTGTTTGAAAAGCATGGAAATGATTATTTATGATTATGTTTGATTTAAAATATGAATTATGTTAAAGTTTTATAGGTGTAATGCCTTATAGCTTTGGACGATGATTGGACTAGGGATAGGGTGTTACAAACTCTCTGTTCTGTTAAGAAGTATCCACATGCATAAACACGTCTGAAAGCATGAGGGGTTTGTGCATAAGTTGCATCTCTGAAAGAGTGATTCTATAAAGAATAAGTCTACATATCAAGTCTACTTATGTGAGTTTGTCAAGATAGTAAACACAAATTCTGACCATGGCAAGAATACCATATAGTGTAAGACCTAGTCTGGGACTATGGTATCATATGAGAAAATGTGGACCACATAGTGAAGACCTAGTCTGGGACTACTATGTCATATGGGGAAAAGATAAATTACAGTTAGGCGAGTACCATGCGATGAAGGGCAAACCTTAAGACATTGAGTTTAAGTGAATCCCTATCATCGAAAATACTATTTATCGAAATGTGAAAGCCTTTGTGGCTGTCTCTGATACGCGGAAGCCTCTATGGCTGAATATGTTTTTTGTAAAAGCCCTTGTGGCTGCTTTATTATAAGAAGAGCCTTCGTGGTTGATTTTGATAAAGTAAAACCTCAGTGGCTAATTCTATTGTATAAGAGCCTTTGTGGTTGTATTTGTTAAATGCGCCTTTGTGGCGAAGTCTGTTTCATGTAGATGTGGCTATCTAATGTTATATGAGAGCCTTTGTGGCTATATCTATTAAGTGGATGCCCTTGTGGCTATATCTATTATGTAGACGCCTTTGAGGCTATTTATCTATTTGGATGCCTTCGTGGCTATCTATAATAGCCTGATTTAGACCCTAATCGAAGCGGTGGTTTCGGGACCATGAATCTGAGTCAAAAAATGTTTAAATATTATTTTCTTTGTTTATTATATGGGAATTTGCATGCGTGAAAGTTTTGTATGAAAATTTGATTGTTTGTGTGCTTAATTTAATAAAAGGGTTTAATCGCGTAAATTGAAAAGTTTGTAGTTTATCTTATAAGGACCACTTCGATAATGGCTTTGTATATTGAAGTATTTATGTTGCAAATAAACCTTTAGACTATGTGATTGCCCAATGTACCCTTATTTTGTATGTTTTTGTTATTAGTTTTAAAAGGTTAAATATGTAATTAGGTAAATAATATAAATGTTATAATATAACATAAATAATAAAATAATGTTCATATATGCATGATTTGACCGAAAATAAAAATAAAGAAAAGAAAATAAAGCTTGGTGATATTCGGCCATTTCTCAAGCTTGATTCAAGGTTAGTTTGGTCTCAGTTTTTGATAATTTTTACCCTTTTGATATCGTTGCATCGAATACTATCCGACCCACGCTAGAATTTCTGATTTTGATGAATATTTTGAGTTATTCCATTGATGAATAATTGTGTTTTGTGATGTTTGATGATAAATTATGAAAGATATGTTTTGGATTAACATGTTTTGTATTGGAGTTTTTGATGATTTTGAGTTATTAGGACTAAACTGCAAAAATAATAAATTGAAGGACTAAAATGAAAAATAAATGAAATGTGAGGACTTGTTTGGGCATGAGGAGTATTCGGCCTAAGTATAGCATGAGCAAATTATGCTTGTTTTGTGTTAAATGCAATTAGAACTAATTTGTAAAAATATGAAATATTAGGGGTAAAATGGAAATTTCTCATTTATGTGTTGTTGGATTAAATTGAATGAAATTGTGTTTGAATGAGATTAATTTGAAATTGTATAGATCAAGATCAAAAGAAATCAGACTTGGATCGGGGAAAAGCAAAAATAGTCGAATAGTCGATTTACATCGTTCGTCGATATCCGAGGTAAGTCTTTAAGTAATTAAACATCGTTAATTTTGAATGTAACTTTGTTTAATATGTTGATTTGGAATTCAAGGATTTATATTAGAGATAGCCGGATGTGATAAAGCATAGAAATAACGTATTTAAGTTTAACTTGATTGAGTTATAACATTTGAAAGTTAGTATGAACTATATGAAATATCTGAATGTTCGATATATGAATTTTTTATGAGAAAAGCTTTATAATAATGATATTCAGGCTTTGAGCCTAGCAAGTCTTGTGCTGGTGAGTTTAATCGGGCTTGGTGCCTAGCAAGCTTATTGTCGGTGTATAAAATTAGACTTTGAGTTTAGCAGGCCTTGTGCCAGTGTGTGATTCAGCTTAGGCCTAGCAGGCTTTATGCTGGTGAATTATTATAAGTTTATGCCTAAAAGACTTTATGCTGATGTGGTAATTGAGAACGTTAAATAAGCTAAAATGATCAGGTACGTGATAGTTGGTTATCTATTAGTAAATAAGGTGAAATGATTTCTTGATATGTGATGAAAAAGGATACATGAGGTTGAGGTAGTATATGTGGTAATATGAAAAACATATTTGGTCTTAAAGTTGTATATGGATGTAACGTTAAACTTTGAGTGATTAATATATGTCTTTAAATATATATGTATATTCGAATATAAAAGACAATGTGGTTTCGAAATTTGAAAGTATATTGATGTTATATACATGTATATTCGGCCATAGATTATTTGTCTTATGAAAGTATATGCTATATATATATGGAATTAAAAGTTTGGAAATAAATGTGATTACAAATGCATAAGTTAACTTGTTTATTGAAATGATTAGTAATTGAGATGTTATTATGCATTAATTGTTTAATATGCGTAAGGCTTACTAAGCTAAGTTAGCTTAATCTGTATGTATTTGTTTACTCTGTTTTATAGATTTTGAAGCAAGTTACGAGCTCGGGGATCGTCAGCAAAGTTCACCACACTATCCACAGTTTTGGTATTTAAATCATCGAACTTAAATTATGGCATGTATAGGCTGAATTGTGTTTTGATGTGATGAACCTTGGTTTTGTATAAAAGCCATGCAAAAATGGCTTATTTAAATGTTCGAATTCGGTTTTGGTTTGAATATGACATAAGTCCACTTTAGTTATTATGATATGTGACATGATTAAATGATGTTTGTGATGTTTATTTTGTGCGTATATGTAACACCCCAAACCTGGCCCAGACGTTATGGCTGGATCCGACGTGTCACAGTGAAGTTTTTAAGAAAACCTATGATTCATTTTAGTGTTTAAAAACGAACCCCTTTTTTGTTATTTATTTATTTTTGTTAAGTTAACAAAGTGAATGGAAGCTGTGCACTAGGTAGGTATCCGAAACAGAGGAGGTGAGCCATGAAGGCTGCTTAAGTACCAAGCTCTTTAGTGGATCCAATCCTAGACATGCCCACAACCATTGCCACACTTTGATAATCGAGTGGAAATTCATTTGAGTAGTTATTTTTGATAAACTGATTAGTTGTATCGTTGCGTTATTTTGAAAACGAGTATCATTTTGAAAACGTGCCCTAAGACTAGCCCATTTTGAATTTTTATCAGAAAAGTTTAGAGTTATTAAAAAATAAAATAAAATAATCCCAGAAAAATAGTTAAAATGGCCTTATTACAATCCAAAAACAAATAATATTAACAGCTAAGGTAAAACTTAAAAAGAAACCGGTTACTCATTGCAAAGTTCAAAAGCGATCACCATGGCCACTCTGAATTCCCTCCGGCTCCAAGTCTCCACATCAAGGCTCACTTGCAAGGTTAAAGAAGGGGGTGAGTTTGGAAACTCAGTGCACAACAAGCCCCTTTCAGAGCCCAAACCAATATCAGCATACTGGGCCTAAGCCCAAATTCAGTCTCAAAATATCTTTGGGCCAAGCCTTTCGTGTATGAGTTCTTCGGGCCAAGCCTTTTCATAATTCAAATCACTGGCTGCAAGGCCTTTATCAGATACTGTATGGCCCATAGGCCCATTTTAATAACACATGCAATATCAATGAACATATGCAAGCCCATTTGGGGAGACTACTCAACCCACCAACCGCTACTCTCCACCCGTACCAACCAAGCTCTCCATGTGGGGAATATCTCAACCCACCCAACCAAACTCTCCACTGGCAACATAGTTGCTTTACCATATAACTGGAGGCCTAGCCTCTTTAATTAACTGGGCAAAGCCCTTTTTGATAGACTGGGCAAAGCCCTTTTGCACTTCCTCCATTCAAATAAAACCCAACTCATGTATATATGAATATATCATGGCATATCATGTGCATATCATAGTATATCATGTACAAAACAATATCGCATGCATCCTAATTATACATATCCCTAGGGGTATAATGGTTATTTCCACCTAGGGGAAAAATGGTCATTTTTCATATTATAAGGGTAAGTTCATTATTCTATCATTTATTAGGGTTTCTCATGCTCATTATCAGTTATCAACAATTTCAAGTGTTTAAACAGCGATTCTAGCCCATTTTAGCAAAACCGAGTCACTAGGCCAAAAAACCCCTTATGGGCCCCACTTAGCCGATTTCGTCATCTAGGCCCACTTAGTCTATATTCCATAACAGTATTAACTGTCTTAATGTGCAATTTATCTGGATTCCATTTTCTACCAAATTTACCCAAATGGGCCTGAAAGCCCATTGGGCCCGATTACAGCCCCTCGAGGCCCAACTTATCGTGATGCCGAAAATCGTGCTCTTACCTGTTCCAACGATCCCGATCATCAAACTTAGCGAGTCTACCTAGCCTATGAGCGTTCGCATGCTCACAAGTCCTCGAAATGTCAGAAATTCGGCATTTCGGCATATATCGATTTAAGCTATGAAAGAGGGTTCGTTACACACCTGTTTTGTGACGTTCACCAATGAAGTCTCCCACGACAACCTACAATTAATCACCCCCATTCTTAGTCTACAACTCATGCCAATCATCCCACATCTTGCCTTACCAAAATCGGCCAAAGAACCCCTAATGGCCTTAGTTCACTTACCTTCATAGGGTCTGACGATATGGTTCAAGCTTATCCAACACTAACACTCTAAGCCTTGCTGGACCTCCAAAGTTATCACAGCCTTCCTTCTTGAACCACTTAAAGCTTAGCAGATGAAGGAATTGGCCACCAAAAAGTGAAGGGAAAAGAAGGTTACTGGTAAATAAGAAGTCGGCACCACCAAGTTTCACAGGTTTCGGCTTTTGTGGGTTTTCGGCAAAAGTGGAGATAAGAAAGGGAGTAGTAGATGGGAAGAAAGAAATAGTAAACTAGTTTTGGAGAAGAAAAGAAAGAAAGATGAATGGGAAGGGTGGCAGTTTCGATTAGAGAAGAAAATAAAAAGAAAAGAATGGTTCTATGGTGCTCAAACAGAGGAAAATCGGCACAACTATAGCCTAATGCCGAAATACTACCCTCAAAATCCCCCTAGCCGATTTCTCCTCCCTAATCCCCTCTATTCGGCCAACTCTAATCTCTCTTTCAAATCCCTAAAATCTCTCCCCTTATCACTCCTTAATTCAAGCATTCAACTATTCAAACTCTCTGCAATAGAGTTCCATTCGGTTTCAAACTTCTGCATGCACAAGGCATAAAAAATATAACATCACATTTGCCATCACAGAGAATCGAACCCAGGCTTCCCCCCAACCACTTACACGACACCTTTTTAGCTCCTCAGCGGCATCACTTAGCCACTTTGCCAGGGGCTCCTTTTTGTGATACATTTTAACCACAACTTTTAATAAAGCCATCTACCCAAAGCCCCTAACTCCTTAAGTCCAATGTTCAAAAATTCTTCCGGGTTTTGGTCATCACATGGGCCTTCCATAAGCCCATTTACATATTCCAACTATGACTTTTCACTACCCAATACCAAATTTTAAAAACTTTACCAAATTCTTAGAAATTACGAGAAACCCAAAAATTAGGATGTTACAACTCTACCCTCCTTAAAAAAAATTTCAGCCTCGAAATTTTACCTGATCCAAACAGTTGAGGATATTGTTGACGCATTGCCTCCTCGGACTCCTAAGTAGCTTCTTCTTTGCAATGGTTTCTCCAAAGTACCTTCATCAATGGGACTGATTTCCTTCTTAACACTTTAATGTCGTGATCAAGTATCTGAACAGGTTCTTCTTTGAAGGTCAAATCCGACTGTACCTCAATTTCTGCAACTGGCACGATATGAGTTGGGTCAGAACGATATCGCCTTAGCATGGACACATGAAAGACGTCGTGAATACGATTTAGCTTCGGAGGTAACTCTAGCTAATACGCCACCGGCCTTATCTGCTTAAGGTTCTGATAAGGCCCAATGAACCGTGGACTCAACTTGCCCTTCTTACCAAACCTCAATATCTTCTTCCAAGGCGATACCTTCAAAAAGACCATGTCCCCTACAGCATATTCAATATCCTTACGCTTCAGATCAGCTTAAGACTTTTGTCGATCCGCTGCCTCCTTTAACCGATTCCTGATCACCTTAACCTTGTCTTCAGTATCTGCTACCAACTCTGGACCGATTACTTGCTTTTCCCCTAACTCTACCCAAAAAGTAGGCGAACGACACCTTCACCCATACAGTGCCTCATAAGGAGCCATCTGAATACTTACTTGGTAACTGTTGTTATACGCGAACTCTGCCAATGGCAAGTAGTCCTCCCAACTACCCCTAAATTCAATAACACAACCTCTCAACATGTCTTCTAGAATCTGAATGACACTCTCTGACTGCCCATACGACTGAGGGTGAAAAGCCGTACTAAAATCCAATCGCGTTCCCAACGTCTCGTGCAATTTCTGCCAAAACTGAGATGTAAACCTTGGGTCTCGATCAGAAATTATTGATACTGGCACCCCATGCAACCGTACTATCTCCGCCACATACAACTTGGCTAACTTCTGAAGTGAGTAATCAGTTCGAACAGATATAAAATGGGCAGATTTCGTCAGCCTATCCACAATTACCCAAACCGAATCCTTCTTGGAAGGTGTCAACGGCAAACCACTTACAAAATCCATAGTTACCCTTTCCCACTTCCAAAGTGGTATCTTTACTGACTGTAACAATCCTGAAGGTAGTTGATGCTCAGCCTTTACTTGTTGACACATCAAACATTTCCCCACGAATTCGGTCACTTCTTGCTTAAGCCCAGGCCACCAATATAGCTCTCGCAAGTCTCGATACAACTTACTCCCTCCTGGATGCATAGCACAAGTTCCACTATGTGCCTCCCTTAAAATCATCAATCTCAAGTTAGAGTCCTTCGGCATACAAGTTTTTCCTCGAAAACAAAGAACCCCATCATTATTTAACCCAAAGTCTGGATTCTCCCCCTTCTCAACTTGCTGAAACCGAGAAACCAACGACTTATCCACCAACTGTTGCTTCTTAATCTGTTCCACCCAAGTCGGTCTCACTTGTAACTCTGCCAATAAGCTTCCATTGTCATACAAACTTAAACGAGCAAACATTGCCTTCAATTTCACCATAGTCCTTCAACTTAACGCATCAGCCACAACATTTGCCTTACCTAGATGGTACTTAATCGAACAGTCATAGTCCTTTAGCAGCTCTATCCACCTTCGCTGTCTAAGATTCAGCTCCTTTTGAGTCAGCAAGTACCTAAGACTCTTATGATCCGTATAGATAATGCATCTCTCCCTATACAAGTAGTGCCTCCATATCTTAAGCGCAAAAATCACCGCTGCCAACTCCAAGTCATGAGTAGGATAGTTTACCTCATGAGGCTTAAGCTGTCGTGAAGCATAATCGACCACCTTACCCTCTTGCATCAACACACAACCCAAACCTACATGTGACGTGTCACTGTACACAGTGAAATCCTTACCAGACTCTGACTGAATCAACACGGACGCTTCTGTCAGAACCTTCTTTAACTTTTCAAAAGCCTCTTGCTGCTTATTTGTCCAAACAAATGGTGCTCCCTTCCTTATAAGTTTCATTAACGGTGCTGCCAACACAGAAAATCCTTTCACAAACCTTCGATAATAACCTGCCAACCCCAGAAAAATTTGAATTTCTGTTATTGAACTTGGTGGCTTCCATTCCAAAATTGCCTCAATCTTTCGAGGGTCTACCTTGATCCCCTCAGCAGACACAACATGCCCCAAGAAAGTTACTTCCTTCAGCTAAAAATCACACTTACTAAACTTTGCATAAAGTTACTTTTCGCTTAGTACTTGTAGCACAATACGAAGATGTTCATCATGCTTCTCTTCCGTTTCCAAGTACACTAAGATATCATCGATAAAAATGACTACGAACTGATCCAAGTATGGCTGAAACACCCAATTCATTAAATCCATGAATGATGTCGGTGCGTTAGTCAAACCAAAGGGCATAACTAGAAACTCATAATGACCATATCGAGTTCTGAATATCGTCTTATGAATATCCACTTCTTTGACTCTCAACTGATGATATCCTGATCGAAGGTCGATCTTAGTAAATACTGAAGCTCCTTTCAGTTGGTCGAACAGATCATCGATTCTTGGCAAAGGATACTTGTTCTTAATCGTTAGTTTGTTCAACTGCCGATAATCAATACACATCCGCATGGTCCCATGTTTCTTCTTTACGAACAGCACTGGTGTGCCCCACGGAGAAATACTTGGTCGTATAAACCCTCTATCCAACAGTTCCTGAATCTGAGCTTTTAGTTCCACCAACTCCTTTGGTGCCATCCTATAAGGCGCAATGGACACCGAAGCTATTCCAGGTAACAAGTCAATTCCGAACTCGACTTCTCTGTTCGGAGATAGTCTAGGAAGTTCCTCTGGAAATACATCTTAAAATTCTTTGATGGTCCTCACCGACTCCACAGCTATCCCCTCGGGTTCAGCTTGACTCACAAATGCTAAGAACGCCTCACAACCTTTCCGAATCAACTTCTCAGCCCTCAAAGCTGAGACAACATTGGACAAATAGTTCCTTCGCTCCCCTATGACCATTATCTCCTCATCCTTAACAGTTCTTAGCATCATTCTCTTAGCAGCACAATCCAACGTTGCCCTATGCTTAGTTAGCCAGTCCATTCCCAAAATATGATCAAAATCCCCAAATGGCAGCTCCATTAAATCTCCTACAAATATCCTATCTTGTGTCTCTAAAGGCACCTCCCTAAAGAGTTTATCTACCTTAATCGAGTGTCCCAAAGGACTTATCACTGATACCCCACTTGCAGTCCCCTCAGGAAACACACCCAATGCCCCAGATACATTACAGGCAACATACGAGTGAGTGGAACCCACATCAATTAAAGCAGTGTAAGGCATGCTATGAATGAAGAACGTACCGGTTATAACATCAGGAGCATCACCCTCCTGATGATGTCGTACAGCATAAACCAACGCCGGCTGACGAGCTTTAGCATGTCCAGCACCCCTATCAGGTGCCCCACGTCCTCGTCCATTACCATTGCCACCTCTACCTTGCCCACGGCCTCTCTGTGGTGGTGGTCCTCCTCGCTGCGGTTGGACACCTCTTTGCTCCGCAGCTTGATCCTGAGCTACTCTCCGAGGACACTCTCTGAACTTATGTTCCTTTGACCCACATCAAAAACATGCCCCAGTTCGTTTCCAGCACTCTCCCATATGCGCTTTGCCAGAATCTTTGCAAGCCTGCGGCCTAAAAGTATTCACCGGAACTGCTCGAACCGGTTCCTCCATTCTAACTCTTTTAGCATTCCTATTTGTAGCACCCGAGGGTCCAAAATCTCTTCTAAATCTGGGTCAATCCTTCTCATGATTCTGTCGTTCAGTCCGTTTCACTTCCTCGGCTATCTTAGCCTTCTCTACCAATACAGCGAAATCACGCTCCCTCTGTGGAGCTATCAGCACCCTAAGCTCATCGCGAAGGCCATCCTCGAATCGAACACTGCGGTCATATTCGGTCGCAACTATCCCGCTAACATATCGACTCAACCTTAAGAATTCTGCCTCATACTCCGTAATAGTCTTATTTCCTTGTGCCAGATTCAAAAATTCCTTTTGACGGGCATCTACATAACTAGCTCCAACATACCTCCCCTTAAAAGCAGTCTTGAACAGTTTCCAGGTTACTCGTTCGTTCGGGGTACTCTCCCTTACAGTGATCCACCACCGGTATGCCTCGTCTCGTAGCAACGACACAGTCCCCTTCAGGTTTTGCTCCACAGAGCAATCTAAGTTGTCCATAATCTGCTCTGTTGCCTCTAGCCAATATTCAGCCACATTTAGGGCTACTCTGGACACACCCCTAAAAATTTCTGCTCCATTAGCCTGGAGTCGCTTCGAGATGGATCCCCTATTTACTGTCCCGGTGCTTGCTCTAGCAACCATTTCTAAAACCCTTAACATTGCTTGGGACAAAGCATCATCCCTCGCAGCCCGATCATATGACCCAGTCTCAGTTGTCTGTGGTACGGATGCCTCCTCAGCTGGCCTATGCCTTGAGGATGAAGATTCAGCTTGCACCCTTCCGCGACCACATCCGTGGCCTTGTCCACGAGTTCCTCTTGTACTCATATCGAATTATCTAATTACGAATTTTATGACATTAGTTTAATATTTCAGTTGTTGATTACGAGATATCTTATGGACATATAGTAGTTTAGGGATTGTTTTAGCAACGTCGTAGCCTAGCTACAGTCTCAATCCTACTGTTTTACAGTTCTACCCGATCTAAAGTATCATAGTAGGGCCTCAGTTCTATCCAGAGCATCATATCAATATTACAAAAAGAAAGTATACTTACAAACTTGGTGCCGGGGATTCAGTGTGCCACTTCTTTCTCCAAACCATTTAAAACAAAAACCTTGGGTTTGGTCACAGAAAATAAAAAATTTCCTAAAAATTGATTTAAAATACCTTTGTTTTGAAATTCTTTATTTTAAACCCGTTTAAAAACCCACAGCTGAGTTGTTGCAACCCAAGCTCTGATACCACTAAATGTAACACCCCAAACTCGGCCCAGACGTTATGGCCGGATTCGACATGTCACATTGAAGTTTTTAAGAAAACCCATTATTCATTTTAGTGTTCAAAAATGAACCCCTTTTTTGTTATTTATTATTATTATTATTTTTTGTTAAGTTAACAAAGTGAATGGAAGCTGTGCACTAGGTAGGTATCTGAAACAGAGGAGGTGAGCCATGAAGGCTGCTTAAGTACCAAGCTCTTTAGTGGATCCAATCCTAGACATGCCCACAACCATTGCCACACTTTGATAATCGAGTGGAAATTCATTTGAGTAGTTATTTTTGATAAACCGATTAGTTGTATCGTTGCGTTATTTTGAAAACGAGTATCATTTTGAAAACACGCCCTAAGACTAGCCCATTTTGAATTATTGTCAGAAAAGTTTCGAGTTATTAAAAAATAAAATAAAATAATCCAAGAAAAATAGTTAAAATGGCCTTATTACAATTCAAAAAAAAAATAATATTAACAGCTAAGGTAAAACTTAAAAAGAAACCGGTTACTCATTGCAAAGTTCAAAAGCGATCACCATGGCCACTCTGAATTCCCTCCGGCTCCAAGTCTCCACATCAAGGCTCACCTGCAAGGTTAAGGAAGGGGGTGAGTTTGGAAACTCAGTGCGCAACAAGCCCCTTTCAGAGCCCAAACCAATATCAGCATACTAGGCCTAAGCCCAAATTCAGTCTCAACATATATTGGGCCGAAGCCTTTCGTGTAACGGTTACTGGGCCGAAGCCTTTACTGTATACGGTATGGCCCATAAGCCCATTTTAATAACACATGCAATATCAATGAACATATGTAAGCCCATTTGGGGAGACTACTCAACCCACCAACCGCTATTCTCCACCCGTACCAACCAAGCTCTCCATGTGGGGAATATCTCAACCCACCCAACCAAACTCTCCACTGGCAACATAGCTGCTTTATCATATAACTAGAGGCCTAGCCTCTTTAATTAACTGGGCAAAGCCCTTTTTGATAGACTGGAGCAAAGCCCTTTTGCACTTCCTCCATTCAAATAAAACCCAACCCATGCATATATGAATATATCATGGCATATCATATGCATATCATAGCATATCATGTACAAAACAATATCGCATGCATCCTAATTATACATATCCCTAGGGGTATAATGGTCATTTCCACCTAGGGGAAAAATGGTTATTTTTCATATTATAAAGGTAAGTTCATTATTCTATCATTTATTAGGGTTTCCCATGCTCATTATCAGTTACCAACAATTTCAAGTGTTTAAACGGCGATTCTAGCCCATTTTAGCAAAACCGAGTCACTGGGCCAAAAAACCCCTTATGGGCCCCACTTAGCCGATTTCGTCATCTAGGCCCACTTAGTCTATATTCCATAACAGTATTAACTATCTTAATGTGCAATTTATCTGGATTCCATTTTCTACCAAATTTACCCAAATGGGCCCAAAAGCCCTTTGGGCCCGATTACAGCTCCTCGAGGCCCAACTTATCGTGATGTCGAAAAGTCGTGCTCTTACCTGTTCCAATGATCCCGATCATCAAACTTAGCGAGTCTACCTAACCTGTGAGTGTTCGCATGTTCACAAGTCCTCAAAATGACAAAATTTCGGCATTTCGGCTTTTCGGCATATATCGATTTACGCTATGAAAGAGGGTTCGTTACACACCTGTTTTGTGACGTTCACCAATGAAGTCTCCCACGGTAACCTACAATTAATCACCCCCATTCTTAGTCTACAATTCATGCCAATCATCCCACATCTTGCCTTACCAAAATCGGCCAGAGAACCCCTAATGGCCTTAGTTCACTTACCTTCACAAGGTCTGACGATATGGTTCAAGCTTATCCAACACTGACACTCCAAGCCTTGTTGCACCTCCAAAGTTATCACAGTCTTCCTTCTTGAACCGCTTAAAGCTTAGCAGATGAAGGAATTGGCCACCAAAAAGTGAAAGGAAAAGAAGGTTAATTGTCAATAAGAAGTCGGCACCACCAAGTTTCACAGGTTTTGGCTTTTGTGGCTTTTCAGCAAAAGTGGAGATAAGAAAGGGAGTAGTAGATGGGAAGAAAGGAATAGTAGATTGGTTTTGGAGAAGAAAAGAAAGAAAGATGAATGAGAAGGGTGGCAGTTTCAGTTAGTGAAGAAAATAAAAAGAAAAGAATGGTTCTATGGTGCTCAAACAGAGGAAAATTAGCACAACTATAGCCTAATACCGAAATACTATCCTCAAAATCCCCCTAGCCGATTTCTACTCCCTAATCCCCTCTATTCGGCCAACTCTAATCTCTCTTTCAAATCCCTAAAATCTCTCCCCTTATCACTCCTTAATTCAAGCATTGAACTATTCAAACTCTCTCCAACAGAATTCCATTCGGTTTCAAACTTCTGCATGCACAAGGCATAAAAAATATAACATCACATTTGTCATCACAGAGAATCGAACCCAGGCTTCCCCCCAACCACTTACACGCCACCTTTTTAGCTCCTTAGTGGCGTCACTTAGCCACTTTGCCAGGGGCTCCTTTTTGTGATACATTTTACCCACAACTTTTAATAAAGCCATTACTCAAAGCCCCTAACTCCTTAAGTCCAATGTTCAAAAATTCTTCTGGGTTTTGGTCATCACATGGGCCTTCCATAAGCCCATTTACATATTCCAACTATGAATTTTCACTACCCAATACCAAACTTTAAAAACTTTACCAAATTCTCAGAAATTACGAGAAACCCAATAATCAGGATGTTATAGTATAAGTTGGTTAGTGATTTCGAATATATGCATATAATTTATTTTGTTATGTCTTGCCCAAAGACCAATCATGAGATGGTTGTAATTACATGCTTGTTTTACCTTGTTTATCAATATAAGGCATTGCCATTATTATTTCAATTACTTTTTCTATGTATATAAATAAACTGAATTGTAATAAAGTCCTAAGAAAATATGATTATCCTTAAAAGGTCCTTAGTTAAGTATTATTGTGGGTTTGGACGACAATAATGCATTGAGACTAATGTATAGTTGGTTGATGAGAAAGTGTTGTCATTAACATACAGATGCCAAAATCAATACATGGGTATGTGCTAGAGAACAACATATTGGACTGACTCGCTATGAGTATGTTTCTTGGATTATTATGTAATAGTCACAACATTACTCATAGTGATAACTATGTATATAATTATCAAACTTGAGATCATCATTATCCTAACATCATGAGTCGTATATTTTGATACAGTCAAATGTCTTCCATAATAGGTTGTACTGAAAAGATTGATGTTGGATATGTCGTAATCTATGTAGTAAGATATTGTTGATCAATATAGGATTTGTCCCTCCTACATAATGGGAGCAATATCTTAGGCCACTTCATTGAGTGAGACTAGAAATGCATGGCCATGCTCAAATAAGTTGATATGAGATATCACACTAATTTGTTTATTGTAATCTACTCAAGATATCAAGAAACATAAGATTGGATTATGCAAGTGTGACTGTTCCATGACTTGTGTCCGATCTAGATATAAAGGACAAAAGGATGTAATACATGAAAGGTTTATCACAGAAAGGTTATGTTGAATTACGACTTATTGTAACTTAGGTCGCAATTATGCATTTCTAGATGCCACTCATTTATTGTATTATTAGAAGTGTTCTAGTATTACTACTAACGTTACAAAAACCTACAGGGTCACACCTTATGGTTAAAACAAATAAAATCCAAACGCAGTTGGTATTGTGTTTAGTTGTCACATGAATTAATTAAATATTAAATGAATTAAATGTACAAGCTTGTTGTAAACAAATTGAGAACATAGTTAAAATTAATATATGAATTTGATTCATATAAAATTTTAACAGGATATAGTTTACCGAAATTATTATTATAAGTTATTATAATTATGATTTCAGTCAAACATTGAAACATGGAACTTATAATTTTTTTTTGGAAAGAATATAACATTTTTAATGCTTTCCATATGTTCTCTATATGATGATTCTGTTTTCAATATATGGATACCAAAATCCCAAATTAGGGTTAAGAGTATTTTAAAAAAAGAAAAGAAAAAAAGGTCTAGCAGTCGTTTTGAGAGATTTTTCTCTGGAAAAGTTCCAGGAGAGTTTTTGTTGTTCGTTTTAATACCAGGTGGACTACGTAGAGGTTGGGACGTTTTTTTTATGGATTAGAATCGACATCAATCAGTAGCATCCTTTTATTGTTTTAAGGTATATCTTCGACCTTATTTCAACCCATTACGTTCCTCGTACTCAGATCCATGGCTGAGGATCGCCAAAATATTTTTTCGTTGTGCCATGACGCGTACCGACGATCCCAACAATTTCATATGATAATACCCACCAAATAGGTCAGTCCAATTATCTTATGAATAGAATATAGTTCTTTTTACTTTTAGGAAATCTCCTCAATGAGATCCGCATGGCAATCTTACCATGGGGTAGATGTGTTCAAACGGTTGATTCGATTATGAACCGAATCGAACTAGCAGTAACTGAATTAATCGAACTGTACAATCCTTTAGCCATTAACCAAACCAAAAAAAAATTTCAAAAAAAAATTAACCGAACCGAAATATTTTGGTTAATTCAGTCGATTAATCGAAATTTTGTGTTTTTTGTCTTTTAATTAAAATAAGTATAAAACATATAAAAAATTAAATTGATAATGTTTATTTTTCTTGAAAGTTAATTGAATTAACTAAATTTAGCCGAATTTTTAAGTCTTGAAACACTACATAATTAAAAACACTACATAAGTCTTGAAATTAACACATAATTAAAATGTCATAATATTTAATATTTTTCATTTGCACCAATTTATTCTCTCCAAAATATCTTCATTTGCATTATAAATACAAAATATGTGCAAAAAAATGAGCATATAATAGAGATATATGCAGTTAAAAGAATCAGATAATATAAATAAAAGAATCAATTGTAAGTTAACAAGAATAAGATAACAAGCATACCCTTCAACTCATGAAACCTCATGAATTTAGGGTTGGCTCTGTTGCATTTCAAAAAAAGTCTAAACATTGAAATGATTAAATAAGTTAATGTAGAAGTGATGTGGTAAAAAAAATTGAAACTATTAAATAAAAAATAAATATACCATTTTCAATATTGTTAGCCTCTTGGATTTGTTCTTCAATCTTCTTGATGTCTTCTTTTGATGATGATTTTTTAATCTAATCTTTAGTACACACAAGAGCTTGTACAATTTTAGGAGTTAAAGAACTCCTAAATTAATCAAGTACGCGCCCCTCAGTGCTAAACACATATTATGAAACAACTGTAGAAATCGATATAGATAACACATCTCTGGCCATATTTGAAAGAGTGTGACATCTAGGGCTATTCGCATTCCACCACAATAAAATATCAAAATCTTCAACAAAATTCTCATTAGCCTCAGCTAGATATTTATCCAATTCAGACATTTTGTCCTCACCATCATTTTCCAACTCACGCTTTTTATATAAAGTTTGCATACACATTGTAACAGCCCGTTTTTAGGGTTAATCGAAACAGTGGTTTTGGGACCACAATATGAAGTCAAAATATTTATTTTATTATTTTATTAAGGTTTACAGTATGATAGAATGTTCGTGTGAAAATTTCGTAAAGAAATTTTACCGTTTGAGTAGTTAATTCGGTAAAAAGGACCAAATCGCGTAAAGATTAAAAGTTGAATTCTATAAGTTAAAGGTATTAAATGGCTATGAAATTAAATAGTGGGAGTACTTAAGTGGTAATGATCCCATAAGTGTTGATAGTGGAATTCCATGGCTTGGTATTGTTGAAATTTATGATATTATTAAAGGTTAAAATGGTAAAATGGTTAAAATGTTAATAATAAAATAAAACAAAACCAAATATCATCATCTTCCATCTATTTCTCCACCAAAAATGCATGAATTAAATAGCCATGGATGAAGCTACTTTTTTCCAAGCTTTGAAGATTAATTGGTGAGTGGTTTTTGCTCGATTTTTAATGATTTCTATGTTTTTGAGCTCGTTGTAGCTTAATCTAGCTAACCCGTACCTTCGTTTTCTAAACTACTATAGATTTTTAATGATGTCATTGTTGAATTCTTGGTTTTTTAGATGTTTTATGATAGATTATTAATGTTTGAAGCTAGATTAGCAAGTTTTATAAAGTGATTTTTCACAAAAATGTCAATTAAGGACTAAATTGAGAAAAATATAAAATTCATGGTTAGATGTGTGAATAAACAAAAATATGGGCTGCTATAAAGTTTTATTAAATTTGGATAGGCTTGGGTTAGGCCAAAATTGAATGAATTTCATTTTACAAGATTAGGGACTAAAGTGTAAAAATGTAAAACATTAGGGGTAAAAGCGTAATTTTGCCAAAATGTGTATTATATGTCAAATTGAATAATTTGGAGGTTAATATGTTGAATTTGATTTTATATCTAGATCAAAATAAGCAATTACCGGAACTAGATCAGGGAAAATAAAAAGTGGACGAATAGTCAATAGTTTTATTCGAGCAACTCGAAGTAAGTTCGTATAATTAGAATCAAACTTTTCTATACTTGTATTTGTTGAAATGAATGTATATAATTGAATTACTTAAAATATGAATGCACTGATGATATTTTGTATTCGTTACTGAGCCTCGTTTGAACTATATGAATTCATTGGATACGAGTGACATGTTATTGGGATTACCGTATTGGTCGAGCTCCTACATTTGTTGCTGACTCACCATAGCTCATATGAGCTTACTGATTCAGCTCGTAAGAGCTTATTGTTTTAGCTCATTGGAGCTTACCAATTTAGTTTGAAAGAGCTTACTGTTCAGCTCAATAGAGCTTACCGTTTTCAGCTCAATAGAACTTACTGTTTATCAGCTCAAGAGGAGCTTACTGACCATGACTTGAAAGAGCATGTATGATGATGAATTGACGAATTACTGACATTGTTCACTCGACTATCCTTTGAAGTTTTAATAGGTTCAACAGGCAAAAAGGTCCCTAGGCTCGTATAATGAAACACATGCAATTTCTATCTTACCCAAGCCTAGCCGAACACTTTTCCCTCTTATGGCAGCCCATATTTTCCATTATTTTCACATTTCTACCAGATATTTAACAACTTTTGCAAAAAGGTCCCTTTAGGGGTTTTTCATGAAAATTACCTAGGAAAAGATGTTTAACACCCCTTCAACTTTCATATTCCTCCATAAACTATCAAAATACAAGCAACTCATGTATGGGTAGATTTTTAAACATGAACCCTAGCATGAAATATGGGTAGAAATGGAGAGAGTAAGCTACTGGGATTTCAAAAATACAAAGAACATTAAAAACGGGGCTTGGGTGCACTTACTATTGAGCTTGAAAATGTTGAAAACCCTAGCTATGGAGTCCCTTGAAGTTTCAGCAGCATGGAGAAGAAAATGAGCTGATTTTGGTTCATTTTTCCTATTTTATTTCATTAAAATGCCAAATGACCAAAATGCCCTTAAGCTCTTTCTTTAAAATTTCATCCATGCAAGCCCATTTTTGTCCAAAAACTTAGAAATTGGGAAAATTTCTCTCTAAGACCTTCCAATTTACAATCTAAAGCAATTTCATACAAATTGCATCTAGAATCCAAGTTTTACAATTTATTCAATTTAGTCCCTAATTTCCAATTGGACACCTTACTCAAAGAATTTCTTCATGAAATCTTAACACATGCATATTATCATATTCTAGACCTCATAATAATCATAAAATAAATATTTTGATGTCGAATTTGTGGTCCCGAAACCATTATTCCGACTAGGCCCTATTTCGGGATGTTACATCATGACATAGGATCCGATATGTGTTATCGTGTAAGACCACGTCTGGGACGTTGGCATCAACTTATGATTTACGTGTAAGACCATGTCTGGGACATTAGCATCGTGTTTGATTTCATGTAAGACCTTGTTTAGGATAGTGGCATCGATTTTTAATTACTTGTAAGACCACATCTGGGACGTTGGCATTGTACAAGCTTTCCGAAGTGTAACACCCCAAACCCGGCCTAGACGTTATGGCCGCATATATGATGTCAAATTGAAATGAGTTTAGAAAAACATAGTTCTATAGCAAAAGTCAGTTTGTTTTAAAACCCTATTTATGATCTTTATGAAAAGCTACCTTATCTTATTTATTTCCTAAATTAAAGGTTTGTTAAGCATAACATGTTTTATACTAAATCGTTATTACCTTTCAAAACATTATCTGTTACAGAAGCTTTTTAAATCAGTTACGTGGAGTAGTAGTTGGAAATGATTTACCTTTTGAAAACCCGGGTCCTACTGCTAATAGATAAAAGTCAATTTAAATAAATCCCCAAATAAAAATAAAACTTAAAATGGCCTTATTACATAAAATTTACCCTTAAAAACTACTTTTACTAAAATCAAAACGAAAGCATAAATAGTGGTGTGGCCATCACCGAGTCCCTCGCAGCTCCAACCTGCCTAAGGATTACCTGCACGAATAAGCAGAAAAGGTGAGTTTATGAAAACTCAGTGTGTAATCTTTATTTATCAGATAGTCATACATATAGTGTTGAACAGTTTGAGCCCAAACCCGTATCAGTAGCAATATCAGTGTGGGCCTTAGCCCAATACAGTACAGTATCAAAAATGCATATAAGCATCCTACCCATCCATCCTCTACACTCCATGTGGGGATAAAATCGACCCACCCATCCCTACAATCCAAAATATAGTACCGGTTGCGGCACTAACAGTATTTGCAGCAAAGCTGCCAGTAATAAGTTGTGTATCCTTCAGTACACTTCCTCCAATATCAAATATCCCACCCCATGCAATGCAACATAATATAAATGTACATAAATAATAAAGATGGCATGCTCAAACATTTAGATATCACATAGGGGTATTTTCGTCATTTACCTCATAGGGGTATAGCAGTCATAACACAAATTAGGGTCTAGGTATACTTACCGACCCAACAGTAGGTCCACAGTCGTCTCGTACAACCCGTGCAACCTTAACAATTGAACAGCGAAAATGGGCCTAAGCCCATAATACGATCGATGTGGGCCCACACGCTCGTGTGGCCCAATAAGCCCAATTAATGGCCTTGGCCGTGTAAACAACACAACCGGCCCAATACTCTCCACACATCTGTATGGTTTACCCATGTGGGGCCCACGAACCCGTGGGGCCTACATGGCCCATTTTAGCCCAACGTGCTCGCACTTATGCGTTTAGATGACCACACGAACGAGCGCACGCCCATATGGCATCGATGATACCAGTTTTTCGGCTTTTGCCATTTCACGATAGAAGTAGTGTGATTACACACCTTTTATAATAAGTGATTAAATCTCCACAACGTCAACTTAGATTCAATCATAACCCCGCGTTAGTCCTTTAATCGATAAAGTTAACATCCTTACATAGCACCGAATTCTCAAAAATGGTAATGGTTGCCTACCTTGAAAAACAAACTGTTTCTCTCTTTAATCATTGATCGAAGCTGTTTTCTAAAACTTGACAAAATCTATATAGCATTACCACCTTGTTAACTAAAACCGTGCATGAAAAAGATTAGAACCAAATGAACAACAACTTACCACTACTTAGAAGTATTCGGCCTATAAAGGCACACTCTAGGATTAAGTCCCACGAAGAACAGTCACACCCCTACCAGAAACGGTGGACAAAAGATAGTGTTAGAGAGGAAGCTTATGTTGACAAAGAGAGAAAGAGGGCAAAGAATAGATGTGAACCCTAAAAACAAAATCAGTTACCTTACTCAAGTGTAGAGAGATTCGGCTCCCAAAAAGAATAGAGTAATTGGATAGCAAAGAATAACCGAATGAGTAGAGAGGGAGAGGAGAAGTGATATTTGGCTAAAACCCAAATAAGAGGAAGAGAGAGTTAAGGGAGAGCTGAGAATGGAGAAGAGAAGAAAAAGAAGAGGCAAATATTTGGTTGAGAACAAAATATGTTGTAGGCCAACTGAAAGAAAAGAAGAAGGTGGGTGATTCGGCAAAGATAAGGAAATAAAGAAGAGAGGTGAGGAAGAGGGGAAAAATTGATCTAGCAAGCAACCCACACCCTTGAAGAGACACCCAAGAAGTCTGATACGAAAATGCTCACAGGTCACTAGCAGCACTCGACTACCATCAAACAGCAAAACTGAAAGGTGAGAAACAAGAAAAAGAAAAGGCATAAAAGGGTAGAACTAACGAATTTGAGAGCACACCAAAACCAAAAGTAATTCGGCACCAAGCCCTTTACCATCCTATGACTTAAATGGCTTAGGAGAGTCCTCATTCGGCACCATTACTACCTCAACTTCCCACTTTCCTGGTTATCTCATAATTTCCCTCTCCCAAACTCAAACCGATAACTCCCTCATCCAATCCCACTATTCTTTCCTCAAATTTGGCTATTCACTCCCACAAAACCACTCCACCATCAGAGTTCCGGTCAACCTCAACCACCTACCTTGCGAGAGCACTAAAATATTACTCCTTTGCGCATAGGGTAGCTCGAACTCAAGACTCCTAAGCACACTCCACACGCCACCTGCCAGCTGACTAGCAAGCCTTTCATGTCTTGCAACACCTTATTAATTTAAAAGTCCATTAGCAGTAAACAAGGGTTTATTCAATAAGAAACCAAAATTTTTGCTAAAGCCTAGGTTAGAACCCAGGTCTTCTCACACTACTCAGGACCCTTAACCAACACAACATGTAAACCATATACAACATAATTCGCAATTAAATTACTGGAGATTTAGGGTGTTACAACTCTACCCCGCTAAAAGAAAATTTTGGCCTCGAAATTTACCTGATCAAAACAGATGAAGTTATTGTTGCCACATCGCCTCCTCGAGTTCCCACATGGCTTCCTCAGAACTGTGATTACGCCATAGCACCTTAACCAGTGGAACTGACTTCCTCCTCAGAACTTTCACATCACGGTCTAAAATCTGAACCGGTTCCTCCTCAAAGGTCAGATCTGGCCTAACCTCAACCTCCTCAGTCGAAATGATGTGCGTAAGATCACAACGATATCGCCTCAACATAGTGAGGTGGAATACATTATGAATCTGGTCCAACTCTAGTGGTAACTCAAGTTGGTAGGCAATCGGTCCCATACGCTTCACTATACGATAAGGCCCAATAAACCTAGGGCTTAACTTGGCCTTGCGTCCAAACCTCAATACTTTCTTCCACGGCGAGACCTTGAGAAAAACTAAATCCCCCACAGAATACTCGATCTCCTTACGTTTCAGATCTGCATATGACTTCTATCTATCTGATGTCGCCTTCAGTCAATCCCGAATCAGTTTAACTTTATCTTCATTATCAGAATTCAATTCAGGACCCAGCATACGCCGCTCACCCAACTCAGTCCAACAGGATGGAGTACGACACCTACAACCATACAATGCCTCGTAAGGTGCCATCTGTATGCTGGACTTGTAGCTATTGTTATACGCAAACCCTACTAACGGCAAGTAGTCCTCCCAACTGCGTCGAAAGTCAATTACACAACTCCTTAACATGTCCTCCAATATCTGAATCACCCTCTCCGACTGACCGTCTGTCTGAGGATGGAATGCAGTACTGAAGTCCAACCTTGTACCCAATGCCTCGTGTAACTTTTTCCAAAATTGAGACATGAAGCGAGGATCTTTATCGGATATTATAGAAACTAGTACCCCATGCAGTCGCACTATTTTAGACACATACAGCTTAGCCAATCTCTACAACGAGTAATTAGTACGAACATGTATAAAATGGGTAGATTTAGTCAACCGATCCACGATGACCCATACCAAATCCTTTTTAGAAGGAGTTAAGGGTAGCCCACTAACAAAGTCCATAGTTATCCTCTCCCACTTCCAAAGCGGAATCTTAACTGGCTGAAGCAACCCTGAAGGCAACTGATGCTCTGCCTTAACCTGTTGGCAAGTCAAGCACTTACTCACAAAATCAGTAACTTCACGCTTAAGTCCTGGCCATTAATATAACTCTCTAAGGTCTCAGTACATCTTATTCCCCGCCAGGATGCATGACGTAAGGACTACTATGCGCCTCTTGCAATATAGACCGCCTCAAATCAGAATCCTTCGGTACACAAACTCTTCCATAGAAACAAAGTACCCTTTCACTATTCAGCCCAAAATCTGAAGTTTCCCCATTCTCAACTTGTCGGAAAAGAGAACCCAGTGACTCATCCTCCAACTGCTTACCTTTAATCTGCTCAATCCACCTCGGTTTAACTAGAAGTTTGGCCAGTAAACTACCATCATCGAATAAACTAAGACGAGCAATTATCGCCCTTAAATTAGTAACAGCCCTACGGCTCAGTGCATCGGCTACCACATTAGCCTTACCAGGATGGTATTCAATCAAACAGCCATAACCTTAAGCAACTCTATCCATCTACACTGCCTAAGGTTTAACTCCTTCTGAGTGAGGAGATACTTGAGGCTCTTGTGATCCGTGTAAATGATACACTTCTCACCATACAGATAATGCCTCCAAATCTTCAATGCGAATACCACTGCTTCCAACACCAAGTCATGCGTCGGGTGGTTCACTTCATGCATCTTAAGCTGACGAGATGCATATGCCATTACCTTACCCTCTTGCATCAACACACATCTCAAGCCAACATGTGATGCATCGTTGTAGACAGTGAATTCCTTCCCAGACCCTGGCTGTATTAAGACAGGGGCCTCAGTCAGAACCTTCTTAAGTTTCTCAAAACTTTTCTGCTGCTTATTAGTCCAGTTAAATGGTACCCCTTTATGCAACAACTTAGTCAGAGGTGCAGCAATCAACAAAAACCCCTCAACAGACCATCTATAATACCCTGCCAATCCCAGAAAACTTTGAATCTCAGATATCGACTTAGGTTGCTTCCAATCCAAACCCGCTTTAATTTTCTGAGGATCCACCCTAATCCTTTCAGCAGATACCACATGCCCCAGAAAAGTTACCTCACGTAACCAAAATTCACACTAGCTGAATTTAGCATACAATTGCTTCTCCCTCAGAATCTGCAGAACAACCCGGAGATGTACATCATGTTCCTCCTCAGTCCTTGAATACACTAGAATGTCATCTATAAACACCACTACGAAACGAACCAGATAGGGCTGGAATACTCGATTAATCAGATCCATAAAAGCTGCTGGTGCATTCGTCAGTCCAAACGGCATTACTGTGCTCTATAGATCTGCACCTCAAACATGCCACTATTCGTACCCAGCACTCGTCTTGATGGCGTTTCCCACAAATAGTATAAGGCTACGACCCAAAAGTAGCAACATGGGGCCCAACTCTGACTGGCCCATCAACTCTGGCCTTTTTCTTAGGCCTCAACATTGAACTTGAGAGTTTCCAAACTCTCTTGTTCTTTCCCCTGTCCCACTCACGATTTTACCACTTAGTGCGTTTCACATCCTTGGCGATCTTCGCCTTTTTTCACTAACACAGCAAAATCACGCTCCTTCTGTGGGGCTATCAAAACTCATAGATCATCTCTGAGGCCATTCTCAAAACGCACGCAATGCTCATACTTAGTTGCCACCATGCCTCGTGCATAGCAGCTCAATCGCAAAAATTCTGCCTCATATTCAGCCACGGACTTATCCTCCTGGGTCAGATTCAGAAACCCCCTTCTACGGGCACCCACATAGCTAGCGCCCACATATTTCCCTTGGAATGCCTTCTTGAAAAACTCCAAAGTCAATCGATCGGGCTGAGTACCCTCTTTCACAGTAAGCCACCACTGATAGGCTTCATCTCTCAGCAACGACACTGCACCATTTAGTTTCTACTCTGAGGTGCAGTCGAGGTCATCCATGATCCTCTCCGTGGCCTCTATCCAATATTTAGCCACATTAGGGGCAACTCCAGCGATACCCCTAAAGATCTCAGCCCCATTAGACCTGAGTCGTTCCGTTATCGAGCCACGGCCCACAGTACCAGTATTGGGCCCAGTAACCCTTTCCAAAATTTTCAGCGTAGCTTGGGACAGTGCATCGTCCACAGCTACCCGATCATGTGACCCCGTCTTAGTCACAGATGAATCTGGTGCCTCTCTTGCCTCAACGTTAGGCATATGGCTCGATGTTGAAGACCTAGCCCGAGCACCTCTACGGCCTCTGCCGCGACCTCTTGTACCCCTTCCACGAGTACCTCTAGTGCTCATTATCAATTTTTGTTTTATCTGTATTAATAGTTTTATGCTTTCGTTTTACAGTTCTAGTGTTTATTAACGAATGTTTTATGAAAAATAGTATCAAAAGTTCAGAGTTTTTATTTTCGCAATTTGTAGTCTTACTACAGTTTTAGGTTACCCTAATAAAGGTTTTGGTACAATCTATTATCTACAGTAATCTTAGTATTTCAATTAAATCAAACTATAGTTTTAGAGAACTTACAGGATTGGTACCAGAGACTCGGTAGACCACACATTCGGAAACAACATCTCAAAATATTTTTCCACCATTAAAATAATTCTTTTGAATTTTTAGGAAAACCCAAATCCCTAGTCGATTTTTAAAACTTGGCTCTGATACCACTAAATGTAACACCCCGAACTCAGCCTAGATGTTATAGCTGCATCTGCGATGTCAAATTGAAGTGAGTTTAGAAAAACGTATTCTATTGCAAAAGTCTACTTGTTTTAAAACCCTATTTATGATCTTTATGAAAAGCTACCTTATCTTATTTATTTGCTAAATTAATGGTTTGTTAAGCATAACATGTCTCATACTAAATCGTTATTACCTTTTAAAACATTGTCTGTTGCAGAAGCTTTTTAAATCAATTATGTGGCGTAATAATTGGAAATCATTTACCTTTTAAAAACTCGGGTCCTACTGCTAACAGATAAAAGTCAATTTAAATAAATCCCCAAATAAAAATAATACTTAAAATGGCCTTATTACAAAAAATTTACCTTAAAAACTACTTTTACTAAAATTAAAACGAAAGCAAAATAGTGGTGTGGCCATCATTGAGTCCCTCGCAGCTCCAACCCGCCTAAGGATTACCTACACGAATAAGCAGAAAAGGTGGGTTTATGAAAACACAGTGTGTAATCCTTATTTATCAGATAGTCATACATACAGTGTTGAATAGTCTGGGCCCAAGCCCATATCAGTAGCAATATTAGTGTGGGCCTTAGCCCAATACAGTACAATATTAGAAATGCATATAACGATCCTACCCATCCATTCTCTACACTTCACTCTGTCCAGCCCTACACTCCATGTGGGGATAAAATCGATCCATCCATCCCTACTGTAACACCCCTAGCCCGAATCTGATCGCCGGTTTTAGGCTAAGAGGTATTACCGAGCAAAACATTAATTTTTTTTTCACATTACCAATCAACAAAGACAGAAATCGAGCTGAATATATATCGATTTATAAGATATAAATGCCATTTTCATATGGCCAAAATATTTACAGTACAAAACATAACAATCACCAGCCTAACCTATACATGCCATATCAAGGCCAAAATATAACTGTACCAAAAAGGTCGATAGTATGATGAACTGCTGATGATCCCTGAGTCGGTGGCCAAAATCAACAATAAAACAAACAAAGAAATAAGGAACAGAGTAAGATTTCGAGGCTTAGTAAGTTTTAAGCATTTCAAACAATTAAAACTAGTCATTTAAATCGAACATTAAGTATCACAAAACTCGTATTCTAATTGTAAATCACTTGGCCGAATATACACAAGTACACTAGTTATAAAGCCTATTGGCCGAATATATATATGAATACACAAGAAATTCCCAGCACATATTTTACTATACTATATGGCTCATACAATTACTTTAAGTCAAATACTTTCACATAATGACATACATTGACCGAATGGGTCATTCTCTTATTCTTAAATACCGTATTCATCCACACACACACACATATATATATATATATATATATCATTTTTTGATACTAATAATTCAATTTAAAATCAATTCACATATGAGTACATAATACGTACCTTAACATGTAAAATATATATAGTACTTACTCGACCGCAGATATTCAATGTCGTAATCTTACTTAATTTATTGGCATCAATCCTATCAAGTATTAGAACTTGAAACAAATTTCTAGCACCAGCCTACGGGAATTTAAAACCAATATAATACCAAATTTGTAGCTCATGGTCTTTAAGCCCGATACAATTCCAAAAGACGGTTCTCATGGGTCTTTAAGCACGGATACAATTCCACAAGCATCATGCATATTTAATCATATATTAACACATCTCATTTAACATGACACATTAGTAGTCATTTGCTACATGCGAATATAAGCTCCATATGAACACCATCAATTACATTTCGGTTTAAAAATTATACAAAAATATCTCATATACATTTCATTAATCAAGCTTAACCGGTATTGACCATTCGACCATAGTTCATATACTTAGATTATTTATTACACAACTTAGTTCAAGTAGACTCAAAAGTTCATAATTCATCTAATATACACATATCAAGGCATCATAAATTTTATACTAAAGGTGATTACTCAAAACTTACCTCGGATATTTTGAACAGTTGCGGATAGGCTACTCGATTGCTTTCTCTTTTCCCCTATCTGATTTAGTTCCTCTTTGCTCTTGAGCTCATTCTAGCCATCATCTAAGCCGAAAATTAAACAAGAATCTTTTCTTCTTCCTTACTTCAAGTTACGGCAATGGAGGAGCAAAGATGAACCAACTTTGGTTTCTCCTCCCACTAACCCAATATTTTATTACTCTTTATTCTTTAATTCATTTTGTAAATTAAAATATTAATATAAAAATACATATAATATATATTAATCAATATCATGGCCGGCCACTATCCAAAAAAATGAGTAATTGACATGCAAGTCCACCTTTTTGACATCATGCATTAATAGATCACTTTAAAATTTACCTATCACATTTCACAAATGTCTCACATAAGTCCTGTTTAAAAATTTCACATACAAATGACAAAATCAAAGCATGAGACTTTCACAAATACATTTACACATATAATAAGCATAGAATATAACGGTTAATTATTTTTATAACTCGATTTTTGTGGTCCCGAAACCACTTTCCGACTAGGGTCAAATTAGGGCTGTCATAACTCTCTTCCACATAAGGAATTTTCATCGCCGAAAATCTTACCAGTGAATAAGTTAGGATATCGATCTTTCATAGAGTCTTCAGGTTCCCATGTAGCTTCTTCAACCCCATGTTTAAGCCACAGTACCTTCACTAATGAGATTTTCTTATTTCGTAGTTCTTTTACTTCACGAGCCAAAATACGAACCGGTTCTTCTTCATAGCTCAAATCAGATTGAATCTCAACCTCAGATGGATTAATTATATGCGATGGATCGGATCTATAACGTTGAAGCATCAAAACATGAAAAATGTTATGAATCTTTTCAAGCTCAGAGGGTAAAATCAATCTGTATGTGACCAGCCCAACTCGTTCGGATATTTCAAACGGCCCGATGAACCTCGGACTCAATTTGCCCTTACGGCCAAATCTGAGCACCTTTTTCCAAGGTGAAACTTTAAGAAACACTTTGTCTCCAACCTGATATTCAATGTCTTTTTGTTTTAAATCCACATACGACTTCTGACGATCTAAAGCTGCTTTTAGACTTTCACGGATCACTTTTACTTTCTGCTCAGCATCTTTAATCAAATCAACCCCGAAGATTTTACTTTCACTAAGCTCGGTCCAAAACAACAGTGTACGGCATTTACGACCGTACAAAGCCTCGTAAGG
Source organism: Gossypium longicalyx (assembly GCA_025698465.1). Classification (NCBI taxonomy): domain Eukaryota; kingdom Viridiplantae; phylum Streptophyta; class Magnoliopsida; order Malvales; family Malvaceae; genus Gossypium; species Gossypium longicalyx. The sequence goes on along the minus strand of CM046998.1, from coordinate 23,910,820 downwards.
TGCCATCTTAATGCTTGATTGAAAACTATTGTTGTAAGCAAATTCAATCAAAGGTAAATACCGTTCCCATGAACCACTAAACTCAAGGATGCAACATCTCAACATATCCTCGAGTATCTAGATTATCCTCTAGGATTGACCATCAGTCTAGGGATGAAAAGCAGTGCTAAAATGTAACTTGGTACCCAATGCTTCTTGCAATTTCTTCCAAAATCGCGATGTGAATCTCAGATCTCTATCTAACACAATAGAAATAGGTATCCCGTGTAACCTTACAATCTGAGAAACATACAATTCGGCTAGCTTGTCAAGTGAATAATCCGTACGTACGGGAATAAAATGAGCTGACTTTGTCAATCTATCAATAACAACCCAGATCGCATCTTTCTTGCTTGCCGACAATGGCAACCCAGATACAAAATCCATCGTGACTCGATCCCATTTCCATTCGGGTATCATGATCGGCTGAAGTAATCCCGAAGGCACTTGATGTTCCGCTTTCACTTGTTGACATACCAAACACTTCGAAACAAAGTCAGAAATGTCTCGTTTCATACCAGGCCACCAAAACTGACGTTTCAAATTGTTGTACATTTTCGTACTACCCGGGTGGACTGACATTCGGCTACTATGAGCCTCGCTCAAAATCACCGAAATAAGTTTCGAATTTCTTGGAACACACAATCGACTTCTGAACTTCAAACAATCGTTGTCGTCAATTTGAAACTCTGATTCCACATTTGAGACACATTTAGCTCGTTTAGCAACCAATTCATCATTAAATTTCTGAGATTCATGTATTTGATGAATCAATAATGGTTTGGCCTTTAATTCTGCTAATAATATATTATCGGATGAAATGAACAGATGTACATTCATCGCTCGCAAAGTAAACAATGACTTGTGACTTAAAGCATCAGCAACCACGTTAGCCTTTCCCGGGTGATAGTCAATGACGAGCTCATAATCTTTCAACAACTCAAGCCAACGTCTTTGTCGCAGATTCAAATCTCTTTGAGTCATCAAATATTTGAGACTTTTGTGATCCGAATATACATAACACCTCTCTCCAAACAAGTAATGTCGCCATATTTTCAAAGTGAATACGATGGCAACTAATTCGAGATCATGGGTCGGATAGTTTTTCTCATGTGGCTTCAATTGCCTCGATGCATAAGCTACAACTCGACCCTCTTGCATCAATACACAACCCAGCCCAAGTAAGGATGCATCACTATAAATGACAAACTCTTTACCGGATTCAGGCTGCACTAGCACTGGAGCTTCAGTCAAATAAGTTTTCAATTGATCGAAACTTTTCTGACATTTTTCTGACCATTCAAACTTAACATCTTTCTGAAGTAGTTTCGTCATTGGTTTCGCTAGCATCGAGAAACCCTTTACAAACCGTCTGTAGTAACCAGCAAGTCCCAAAAAGCTTCGAACTTTAGTAACATTTCTCGGAGGCTTCCAATCAAGTATGGCTAAAATTTTGCTCGGATCAACTCGAATACCCGATGCGGATACCACATGTCCCAAAAAGCTAACTTCTCTCAATCAGAACTCACATTTACTGAACTTAGCATATAACTGCTTATCCCGTAAAATCTGCAACACTAATCTCAGGTGCTCGGCATGTTCGGTTTTATCTCGCGAATAGACCAAAATGTCGTCAATAAACACAACTATAAATCGGTCCAAACACTGTCTGAAGGTCTGATTCATCAAGTCCATAAATATCGCAGGGGCATTAGTGAGCCCAAACGGCATTACTAAGAACTCGTAGTGACCGTATCTCGTTCTGAAAGCAGTTTTAGGTATATCTGAGTCTCGAACTCGCAACTGATAATAACCCGATCTCAAATCTATCTTTGAAAACACTGAGGCTCCCTTCATCTGATCAAACAAATCATCAATACGGGGTAACGGATATTTGTTCTTTATTGTCACTTTATTCAATTGACGATAGTCAATACACATTCTCATGGTTCCGTCTTTCTTTTTCACAAACAATACTGGTGCACACCAAGGTGAGAAACTCGGTCAAGCGAAACCTCTATCCGTCAACTCTTGCAACTGAGTTTTCAATTCCTTCAATTCCGTTGGTGCCATACGGTACGGAGCTATCAAAATTGAAGTAGTCCCAGGTACAAGTTCAATGCCGAACTCTACCTCCTGAACAGGTGGTAACCCCGATAATTCCTCGAGAAAACATCCGGATACTCACAAACCACCGACACTGATTCAAGCTTCATTTTTGATTCTTTACTATCAAGTACATACGCAAGATATGCTTCACACCCCCTTTTTACATATTTCTGAGCCAACATCGAGGATATTATTGCGGGTAACCCGTTCACGCCAGCAGACTCAACTCGTATTATCTCATCATTTGCACATCTCAAATCAATAGTCTTTCTTTTGCAATTCACAACTGCATCGTGCACAGTCAACCAATCCATACCGAGAATAACATCAAATTCATCAAACGGTAAAAGCATCAAATCAGTCGAAAAATAGGAACCTCGGATTATTAGGGGACATTTCCTACACACTTTGTCAACTAGCACATATCGACCCAAGGGATTCGACACTCGAATCACAAACTCAGTAGACTCAGCAGGTAGAGTCTTACTGGATGCTAAAGTCTCACATACATATGAATGAGTAGAACCAGGATCAATCAATGCAATCACAATAGTATCAAAGAGAGTGAAAGTACGGTAATGACATCAGGCGAAGAAACATCCTCGCGTGCCCGTATAGCATAAGCTCTAGTAGGAGCACGAGCCTCAGATTTGGTCGTAGCATCTCTAAACCCTCTCTAACCACCACTAGCAATCCCCGCATTCCTAGATGGTCTACCTTGAGCTGTAGTAGCACCCAGTTTCCCACTCTGATTCACATTCTGTTCAGACAATCTCGGGTAGTCCTTGATAAAGTGGTCGGCTGATCCACACTTATAACAGGAGCGATCATGAAATCTACAACTCCCCGAATGCCATTTCCCACAATACTTGCACCCGATCCTGTCCCGACGATCATTTCCAACATTGGCAACCGAAGTGGCTCGCGTACTCCTAGGGGGTCGATCACGGTCTTGTCTGGAAAAGCCCAAAGTGTTCTTAGATCGGTCCAAATCATCTCGAAATTTCTTCAGTGACTGCCGAAAGGGCTTTCCTAAAGATCTTTTACGGAACTCTCTAGCTCCATCTTCAGCTTTTCTTTTTTCTTTGCTGAGCTCTTCGGCTTTGCAAGCTCGCTCGACAAGTACTACAAATTCTCTAATTTCAAGAATGCCAACAAACAGTTTTATATCTTCGTTCAATCCATCTTTGAAATGTTTACACATTATAGCTTCTAAAGAAACACATTCTCGGGCATACCGACTAAGCCTCACAAATTTTTGTTCATAATCAGTAACTGACATAGAACCCTGTTTAAGTTCAAGAAATTCCTTCCGTTTCTGATCGATGAATCTCTAGCTGATATACTTTTTCCGGAACTCAGTTTCGAAGAACTCCCAAGTCACTCGCTCTCTGGGCACAACAGAAACCAATGTATTCCACCAATAGTAGGCAGAATCACGTAGCAAAGATATAGCACATTTTAGGCATTCATCGGGTGTGCAAGATAGTTCATCGAACACTCGGATAGTATTGTCCAACCAAAATTCAGCTTGCTCAGCATTATCACTATCGGTAGCCTTAAATTCAGTAGCCCCGTGCTTTCGAATTCTGTCTACCGGGGGCTTATTCAATCTCATCTGATCAATTATCAGAGGTATCGTAGGTGCAGGGGGTGTATTATTCAGGAGTGGGGGTTGTGGAACAGCCGTATTAGTTCGAATGTATTGGTTGAACCAATCATTCATCACACTATAAAAAGCATGTCTAGCCTCATCGTTCTGATTGCTTGCGATAGGTTGAGAGTCCATTGGCGCTGTTCCATGCGCGGGAGCAGGCGCTACACTCTCTACATCATCAGCTACCGCTCGATTGGGATCGGGATCCATTACTAAACGAAAACACATTTTTAACTGTCAGAATTCATCGTACTATCGTATTAATACTATATGACATGTATAGCTAGACTCAAACACTCTACGTTAGCCCTAGAATCGACTAAATCGTAGCTCTGATACCAATAAAATGTAACACCCCTAGCCTGAATTCGATCGTCGGTTTTAGGCTAAGAGGTATTACCGAGCTAAACATTAAATTTTTTTTTCACATTACCAATCAACAAAGACAGAAATCGAGCTGAATATATATCGATTTATAAGTTATAAATGTCATTTTCATATGGCCAAAATATTTACAGTACAAAACATAACTATCACAGGCCTAACCTATACATGCCATATCAAGGCCAAAATATAACTGTACCAAAAATATCGATAGTATGATGAACTGCTGATGATCCCCGAGTCGGTGGCCAAAATCAACAATAAAAAAAACAAAGAAATAAGGAAAAGAGTAAGCTTTCGAGGCTTAGTAAGTTTTAAGCATTTCAAACAATTAAAACTAGTCATTTAAATCGAACATTAAGTATCACAAAACTTGTATTCTAATTGTAAATCACTTGGCCGAATATACACAAGTACACTAGTTATAAAGCCTATTGGCCGAATATATATATGAATACACAAGAAATTCCCAGCACATATTTCACTATACTATATGGCTCATACAATTACTTTAAGTCAAATACTTTCACATAATGACATACATTGACCGAATAGGTCATTCTCTTATTCTTAAATACCGTATTCATCCACACATATATATATCATTCTTTGATACTAATAATTCAATTTAAAATCAATTCACATATGAGTACATAATACGTAACTTAACATGTAAAATATATATAGTACTTACTCGACCGCGGATATTCAATGTCGTAATCTTACTTAATTTACTGGCATAAATCCTGTCAAGTCTTAGAACTTGAAACAAATTTCTAGCACCAGCCTATGGGAATTTAAACCTGGTATAATACCAGCTCGTAGCCTGCGGGTCTTTAAGCCTGGATACAATTCCAGCACAAATCTTGCGGGTCTTTAAGCCCGGATACAATTCCAACACGAAGCCTGCGGGTCTTTAAGCCCGGATACAATTCCAGCACGAAGCCTACGGGTCTTTAAGCCCAGATACAATTCCACAAGCATCATGCATATTTAATCATATATTAACACATCTCATTTAACATGACACATTAGTAGTCATTTGCTACATGCGAATATAAGCTCCATATGAACACCATCAATTACATTTCAGTTTAAAAATTATACAAAAATATCTCATATACATTTCATTAATCAAGCTTAACCGGTATTGACCATTCGACCATAGTTCATATACTTAGATTATTTATTACACAACTTAGTTCAAATAGTCTCAAAAGTTCATAATTTATCTAATATACACATATCAAGGCATCATAAGATTTATACTAAAGGTGATTACTCAAAGCTTACCTCGGATATTTTAAACAGTTGCGGATAGGCTACTCGATTGCTTTCTCTTTTCCCCTATCTAATTTAGTTCCTCTTTGCTCTTGAGCTCATTCTAGCCATCATCTAAGCCGAAAATTAAACAAGAATCTTTTCTTTTTCCTTACTTCAAGTTACGGCAATGGAGGAGCAAAGATGAACCAACTTTGGTTTCTCCTCCTACTAACCCAATATTTTATTACTCTTTATTCTTTAATTCATTCTGTAAATTAAAATATTAATATAAAAATACATATAATATATATTAATCAATATCATGGACGGCCACTATCCAAAAAAATGAGTAATTGACATGCAAGTCCACCTTTTTGACATCATACATTAATAGATCACTTTAAAATTTACCTATCACATTTCACAAATGTCTCACATAAGTCCTGTTTAAAAATTTCACATACAAATGACAAAATCAAAGCATGAGACTTTCACAAATACATTTACACATATAATAAGCATAGAATATAACGGTTAATTATTTTTATAACTCGGTTTTTGTGGTCCCGAAACCACTTTTCGACTAGGGTCAAATTAGGGCTGTCACACCTACATTCCAAAATATAGTACCGGTTGCGGCACTAACTGTATTTGCAACAAAACTGCCAGTAATAGGCTTTATAGCCTTTTAGTGCACTTCCTCCAATATCAAATATCCCACCCCATGTAATGCAACATAATATAAATGTACATAAACTATAAAGATGGCATGCTCAAACATTTAGATATCACATGGGGGTATTTTCGTCATTTACCTTATAGGAGTATAGCAGTCATAACACAAATTAGGGTCTAGGTATACTTATCGACCCAACAATAGGTCCACGGTCGTCTCATGCGATCCGTGCAACCTTAACAATTGAACAGCAAAAATGGGCCCAAGCCCATAATACGGCCTATGTGGGCCCGCACGCTCGTGTGGCCCAATAAGCCCAAATAATGGCCTTGGCCGTGTAAACAACACCGTCGGCCCAATACTTTCCACACATTTGTGTAGTTTACTCATACAGGGCCCACAAACTCGTGGGGCCTACACGGTCCATTTTGGCCCAACGTGGCTCAAAATGACCTAAGCCCACGAGATCGCTCGTGGTGGTCTCTAATATCACGTGCTCGCGCTTATGCATTTAGATGACCACACGAGCGAGCGCACGCCCGTGTGGCATCGATGATACCATTTTTCAGCTTTTGACATTTCACGATAGAAGTAGTGTGATTACACGCCTTTTTTCGATAAGTGAGTAAATCTCCACAACGTCAACCTAGATTCAATCATAACCCCGCGTTAGTCCTTTAATCGATAAAGTTAACATCCTCACATAGCACTGAATTCTCAAAAATGGTAATGGTTGCCTACCTTGAAAAGCAAACGGTTTCTCTCTTTAATCACTAATCGAAGCTGCCTTCCAAAACTTGACAAAATCTATATAGCATTACCACCTTGTTAACTAAAACCGTGCATGAAAAAAGATTAGGACCAAATGAACAACAACTTACCACTACTTAGAAGTATTCGGCCTGTAAAGGCACACTCTAGGATTGAGTCCCACGAAGAACAGTCACACCCCTACCATCAACGGTGGACAAAAGATAGCGTTAGAGAGGAAGCTTATGTTAACAAATAGAGAAAGAGGGCAAAGAATAGCCGTGAATCCTAACAACAAAATTAGTTACCTTACTCAAGTGTAGAGAGATTTGGCTCCCAAAAAGAATAGAGTATCCAACTAGCAAAGAATAACCGAATGAGTAGAGAGAGAGAGGAGAAGTAATATTCAGCCAAAACCTAAAGAAGAGGAAGAGAGAGTTGAGGGAGAGTCGAGAATGGATAAGAGAAGAAAAAGAAGAGGCAAATATTCGGTTGAGAACAAAAGATGTTGTAGGCCAACTGAAAGAGAAGAAGAAGGTGGGTGATTCAGCAAAGATAAGGAAATAAAGAAGAGAGGTGAAGAAGAGGGGAAAAATTGATCTAGCAAGTAACCCACACCCTTGAAGAGACACCCAAGAAGTCTGATACGAAAATGCTTACAGGTCACTAGTAGCACTCGACTACCATCAAACAGCATAACCAAAAGGTGAGAGAAAAGAAAAAGAAAAGGTAGAAAAAGATAGAACTAACGAATTTGAGAGCACACCAAAACCAAAAGTAATTCGACACTAAGCCCCTTACCATCCTATGATCGAAATGGCTTAGGAGAGTCCTTATTCGACACCACTACTACCTCAACTTCCCACTTCCTTGATTCTCTCCTAATTTCCCTCTCCCTATCTCAAACCGATAACTCCTTCATCCAAACCCACTATTCTCTCCTCAAATTCAACTATCAACTCCCACACAACCATTCCACCATTAGAGTTTTGGTCAACTTTAACCACCTACCTTGCGAGAGTAGCAAATAATTACTCCTTTGCGCATAGGGTAGCTCGAACTTAAGACCCTTAGGCACACTCCACACGCCACTTGCCACCTGACTAGGAAGCCCTTCATATCTTGCAACACCCTCATTAATTTAAAAGTCCATTAGTAGTAAACAAGGGTTTATTCAATAAGAAACCAAAATTTTTGCTAAAGCATAGGTTTGAACCTAGGTCTTCTCACACTACTCAGGACCCTTAACCAACACAGCATGTAAACCACATACAACATAACATGCAATTAAATTACTGGAGATTTGGGACGTTACAATATGTATATGTGAATTATGTTCAAATGAAATTTAAGAGATATATGGCTAAGTGAATGTATTTTTCCTTAAATTATATGAATGAATTAATGTTATTTGTTAAGTTTATTTGTATATGGCTTACTAAGCTTTTGAAAGCTTATTTTGTATGTGTTTGCTTGTTTTATAGATATCGTAGCTATTGGGAGCTCGGGGATTGTCAAGGATTATCACCACACTATCGAACTCTATTTTGTTACCTTTTGAAAATTTATATATTGTAGCATGGCATATATAGGCTAGAGGATTTTGGTTATGTTTTGTATTGTGTATATCTAGCCATGTGATATGGCTTGGTTATGGATGAGATTATGAATGAATTTGGTATATGCTTATGTTCATAAATGGTATGTTTTGATGTACTTCAATGGCCTAATGAAATGGTCAATTTGGTAAGGTTTTGGCATGTGAATGGATGAGGTGAATTGGAGTTATGAAACAAATGTTTAGTTATGATTTTATCTTATGTTTTGGTATAATTTGGTATGACTATTAAGCATGAAATTGGTTGATAATGTTATGACTTGAATGATGTAAGTTTTGGTATTGAAATTGACTGAAATTATAGTGTAAATGTGCTTGGTTTGATGCTTGTAGGTTTGACCCAAATTGGGTGGCAAATTACTTTTTCAAATTGTAACACCCCTAAACCATATTCGTCGCCGGAATGGGGTTACGAGGTATTACCAAATAAAACACAACTCTCAGATATTCATGAATACGCATAGGAATTAATCATTTAAATTCACCACATATGAACGTATACTAAACCAAATCAAAACATTATAGGTTACACGTAAATCAATAAACATTCAACCATAAATCATTATCAACTAGCTTAATATAAGCATATGAATTAAACAACTCATTACTCATTATTTAAGACCAAATATACATGCAACCTTATTATAAGTTTTGACTAAACCAAGTTTACTTATTAGATATTCCATTAATACACACACAATGTCAAATAACATTTACTTAATAATTAAAGCACAATAACAAAGCCACATACTAAACTTGTATTAAATTATCTTGTTTATTAAAAGCATAAGTTACTATTCATATGGTCAAATTCTAAACTTTAGCTGAGTATTAAGCATGCTAAATACTTATGCTTTATTTAATATCTACTTCCAATATACTCTATTACTTCACAAGCATGAAACATTTCAAAGAACTAAACCAATAAATCAAACATATTTTACCTTTCACATCAACGCATCAATAATATATGTATTTATGCATAATACATAGCAACTATTTGTCTAACACTTTAACATATCAAAACCAAATTTTAACATGCTAATATTACTTATCATGCAAAGTAACAAAGGTCATATTCAAGACTAATTCAACGATCACATATTCGGCTAAGTACATAAATATACATATAGCCAAAATTTATGTCATGTCAAACATATTACAAATATATCTCAACTAATGTATATTTATTAAATTAATACATAACCGAATTCATAAAAACATATATGTATGATGATTTAATCTTATAAGCCAAAACAACCCACTTTCAAATCACAAATACATGTTACCCCAATTATCTAACATTAACCGAAATCTATTTCACCTTGTTTGCCAAATTAAAACATGATCATTTCACAAGCTATTAATTATACTTAAAGTCTCATTTACAACCAAAGATCAAAAACATATAAATATTATCCATATTTACTTCATCACATAACCGAATACCAATACTTCAAATCATAGCCATTTACCTAATATATCCCACTTATATATCATGCATATCACTCAACAAAAATATCCAACCACAATTTCATATCATACTAAATATACCATACACATATACTTTGACATAACTTCATCACCATTAGCAAATATATCAACCATAATTCACATATAAATATATATTGGCTGAAACATCAAAACCACAACCAAACATAACCATAATTTGTTTAAACCTTGAAACTGAATTTAACAAAATAAACAAGCCATTTTCGTAGGGCTTATATATATACACATATCAAAATCAAACATATCCAAAAATAATCTAGCCTATACATGCCATAGGTTCGAAATTCAGCTTATAAAGTACCAAAAACAATTGATAGTGTGATAAACATCGCTGACAATTCTCGAGCTCGTAACTTGACTCCAAAATCTATAAAACAGAAGCAAACATACACACACAGTAAGCTATCATAGCTTAGTAAGTCATAAGCAAATAAGTAACTCAATGACGATATCAACTCAATTTAACCAAACCAATTTATGCTATCATAATCACATATAATTTCAAGCTTACAATTTCATATACAACATATACTTTCATATACAAATTTTACCTTGGCCGAATATACATATATATATTATCAAAGTAACATTCAATTTCAAAACCATGGTACCATTATATAACCAAATATATATACACTCATAAGCATATACTTTTGAATCAAACTTTATTATCACATACTTATACATAACATGTGGCCGAATATACTTCACAAATACACATATATTTACATTAGCATCATGTATAATTTGCATAACATATTAAATAACTAACTTACCTTATTTTCAAATAAGTAATCAACTATCTCATACCTGATCACTTTAGCTCGATTTACACATTCGATCAAAAATTATCATTGCCTGTTGAACCATTCGAAATTGAATAGGATACTCAGATAATCGAATAATCACACATATCGTACAATGCCAACGTCCCAGACGTGGTCTTAGATGTAATCACATATCGATGCCAACGTACTAGACGTGGTCTTACTCGCACACATATATCGGAATCACATATCGATGCCAACGTATTAAACGTGGTCTTACTCGGACACATATATCGGAATCACATATCGATGCCAACGTATTAAACGTGGTCTTACTCACACACATATATCGGAATCACATATTGATGCCAACATATTAAACGTGGTTTTAGTCGCACACATATATCAGAATCACATATCGATGCCAACGTATTAAACGTGGTCTTACACACACACATATATCGATGCCATGGTCTTACTCACACATCACATATCTGAATCCTATGTCATGACATATATATCCTATCTCTTCCTAAGGCTCATACGGGGCTTTCGGATATCGTAACTCGATCGAATTGAACTTGTAACCATTGCTCTCAAACATATATCATTTTAGCACACTCTCAAACAATTATAACAATTCAATTCAGCATTTATAATATACATATATTGAAATTTACAACATCTATTTGCCTATAAACTTACCTCAAACAAAAGTAATCGGAGTGGGACGACTATTCGACAACTTTGGTTTTCCCCCGACCCAAATCAAATTTCTTTAGTTCTTGATCTAAACATATTCAAATTGAAATCATTCAAACATAATTCTATTCAATTTAGTCCAAAAACACATAAATGGGTAAATTACCATTTTACCCCTAACATTTTACACTTTTTTACAATTTAGTCCAAATTGCACAAAATACAAAACTTGAAAAATTTGCACACACCATGCTTAGGCCAAATCTTCCTTATGCTCATACAAGTCCATACATTTCATTTATTTCACATTTTAGTCCCTCAAATTATTATTTTTGCAATTTAGCCCTAATTACTCAAAATCATAAAAAATTCCAATACAAACATATTAATCCAAAACATATCTTTCATAATTCATAATTTAACATCACAAAGCTCAATTATTCATCAATGGCATATCTCAAAATATTCATCAAAATCAAAAATTCAAGCATGGGCTTTGTACATTACAAAACGTAAAAATTATCAAAAACTGAACAAAAACTAACCTTGAATCAAGCTTGGACAAGGCCAAATACCCTAAAGCTTATTTCTTTTCTTTCTTTCTCAATTTTTGTTCAAAAGTATGAACAAAATGCATGGCTTTTAATTTTATGTTTTGTTATAACATATATTATTTAACATTTTACAAATTTAACCTTTATAATAAAATATAAAACCATTATAGTTCATGGTTATAACCGTCCATCACATGCTTTCATGGACAAATTGCATTATAAATACTTCAAATTATAAAGACATGTAACACCCCAAACCCGGCCTAGCCGTTATGGCGGAATCTGGCGATGTCACATTGGAGTGCTTTTCAAAAACTTGCTCTTGTTAATGAAAACCCATTTGGAAATTTCAAGCCTCTTTGTTAAAACAAAAATCATTCTAGCTATTCATTATTCATTTTAAGTTGTCAATACTTTTAAAACTTTGTTTGTTGCGGAACCATTTCAGCAGTATTGCAAAATCGTAGTGTTTTGAAAACAGTTATTGCTTTGGAAAACCGCGTTCTACTTCTAGCAAATATAAATCATAATATATAAAAATCTAAAATTCAAAGCTAGAAAATTAGAGAGGCCTTATTACATAACTTAAACCAAAAACGAAATCTAATGGCAAATAAACGCCAAATAAAAGAAAACAAGAGCAGTAGTGTGGCCATCTCCGAGTCCCCCGTAGCATCGATCTACCTAAAGATTAAATGTACAGTTAAAACAGATGGGTGAGTTTACGAAAACTCAATGTGTAATCCCAATAATAAACAAACAGTGAGCAATACAGTCTAGGCCTAAACTCATATCAGTAACAGACTAGGCCTGAGCCCATTAGAATAACAGTAACAATGTGGGCCTTAGCCCAATGCAGTAACAATACAGTACAATAATGTAACCCATCCTAATCCAGCCATCACACCACTCCGTACCACCATCACACCATGTGGGGACATAGTCGACCCACCCAGCCATCACACCACTTCGTACCACCATCACACCATGTGGGTACATAGTCAACCCACCCAGCCAACACACTAATATCGCAGCAAGGCTGCCAGTAATAATATTGCAGCAAGGCTACCAGTAATAGTAACGCAACAAAGCTGCCAGTATCAATATATGGCACAAAGCCATGTGTAGTAGCCTGAAGCCATCAATAGCGGCACAAAGCCATCAGTTGTGGCACAAAGCCATCAATAGTGGCACAAAGCCATCAATAGTGGCACAAAGCCATCAATAATGGCACAAAGCCATAAATATTGTAGCAATGCTGCCAGTAACAGTAATGCAGCAAAGTTGCCAGTAATAGGCTTTAAGCCATTAGTAGGTCCACAGTCGTCTTGTGTGACCCGTGCGACCATATCAGTACAGTACACTTCCTCCAAAATATATAAACCCATCCCCATGAAAAATGTCATATCATAAATCATACATATATGCGGAATGTCATACTTAGAAAGAACAATCAAATCATAGCGCAAATAAGTCATATACCCTCGAGGGGTAAAAAAAATCATCTTACCCTATAGGGGTATTTTGGTCATTTTACCTGCCTTGGGGTCTAGGTACTCTTATCGACCTAATAGAAAGTCTACAGTCAGCTCAAGTGACTCGTGTAACCTTAATGATTCCAACAGTGTAAATGGGCCCAGGGCCCATTATGCGACCCAAGTGGGGCTACACACCCGTGTGGCCCATCAAGCCCAAAATTTACCATGACCATACGAACCACACAGCCCAAACTAGTAATTACCATATATTGCAAAATTTATCCGTGTGGAGCCCACAAGCCCATTGGGCCCACACGGCCCATTTTGGCCCATCGTGGCCCAGAACGGCCCAAACCCATAAGAGTGCTCATGGCAGCCTCTACCATCTTACGCCCATGATTTGTGGGCTTGGCTCACCACATGTGCGTTCGCACACCCATGTGGCAAAAAGACCATTCTTTTGGCTTCTCGACTTTTCGGCTTCTCGGCTTTTGCCGATCCACAGTCTATTCAGTGTGTGCATACACACCTGTTACGAAACGTGTGCCTAGCCCAAGAGTTTCCCAAACCTACAATCCATCGCGATATTCCATTAGTCGATAAGAACTAGGTTTAATCACCCTTCTTTTATTCCCAGTTAAAGATAACATTCGATACCTGCCTTAAACGCAAGAATGAATAACCCTACTTAGAATCGTTGGCGAAAGGTGGGTTTTCTCTCCTAATCGAATAGCTGCACTGACCATAAAACCTATTAATGTTGAACACAAAGATACATGACATGAGACTAAGATATGGCTTATTGAAACTTAATCCAAGGATAAGAGGAAATAGGCAATCAGCCAACACCTCCCCAAACCAGTCATGCACCTATTGAACACCATAACAGTGAGTAGGATTACCTTGGTCGAGTAAAGTGGAAGACGTTCGACTGCCCAATACTCACAAGCGTCACCTTCACTCTTCAAGAGACTCTAGAACCCAAAAGAACACCACACTCAGGATAAAAGAGGGTAAGAATTGGCAAGGGAATAAATATTCGGCTCTTAAGTAGTGACAGAGTACTTACCGTCTTGTTAACGAGCCTCACCAACCACAACCAAAAATGAATAGCATAATCGGTTTCAATAGCCAGATGAACAGGAATGAACTTTGATGAACTCAAGGATCGAAATGGGAGATGGTATAATCAGTCAAGTAAGAAGAAGAGAGGGAGGGTGAAAGATGACAGTGCATTCGGCCAAGAAGAATAATGCCAAAGAGAGGAAGAGAAAGATAGGGAATATTCGGCCAAGAGCTTTCAACCAAAAAGAAGAGAAGCAAGGGAAATATTAGTGACCAAAACGTTGACAGAGAACAATCCCCGAAAGACCGAAAATGACCAAACACGTAAAAATAAAAAAAAAAGTGGAACTCGCCCTCAAGGAGTAAAGAACCGAAAACAATGACTAACCCCTTGCTTTTGCTCCCAAAAGCCGAAAGCTCCACAAATGAGAGTCCAAAATCAGCACTCCCACTACTACTCCATTCAAATCCCTACTTTTACTCCAAATAACACTCCTAAAATCACTCAATCCTTATCCCACTCACCCAACTCCCTAGAAATCAAAAATCCCTCATCTATTTCCTCATTTGACCAATTCAAACTCTTTTAACTACCCCTAAAATTCGACTACATGATACTCTTCTCCGTTCAAACACCTTAAACATCCAACACATAGAGTCTCAAGCCCATACAATCACCCACACCGCAATTTACAAAAATAACACACCCTTGCACACAACAAGACTCGAACTCCAGTCCCTTAACATTAGAACCACACCACTTACCACAGAACCACAAGCTATTTTGTATCACATTTCAACTACAATTATTTTATAAGGTCTACCTGCTAATGTCCAGATTCAATCAAGGGAAAACCAAAAATTTTCCTAAAGTCCAGGTTTGAACTCAAGACTTCTCAGACACTTCCCAGAGTATTTAACCACTGAAACAAACATGCGTTTGTGTCCCTTTCTAGCATAACTAAATATTTATGTGCAGTCTCCTAACTGCACCCCTGCTCAAAACCTAATACTTCTAAGCCCAAATTTGGGGCATTACAAGACACATTCAATTCGGCCCTTACACACTAAACCATCAAATTTTCATTTTACGCGATTAAGCCCTTTTATTAAATCGGGCACACAAACAATAAAATCAAAACATGAAAGTTTTACACATATAAATTCACACATTATAAACACAGAAAATAATATTAAAATATTTTTTTGACTCAGATTTGTGGTCCCGAAACCACTATTCTGAATAGGGTCTAAATCGAGGCTGTTACACAAATGGCCTATTTTTTTCCACACAGGCATAGACACGAGCGTGTGTCTCAGTCGTGTGTGACACACGGTCATGTTGCATGGCCATGTGTCCCTTGGGGTACCCTATGATTTTAAGTCCGTCTTGAGCACGGCCAAGGCACACAGACATGTGGCTAGCCATGTGACCTAAGTCAGTTTCAACCACAGCCAAGGCACACGGGCATGTCTTATGGCCGTGTGATTAAGTTAGTATGTATGCCCTGATTTGACACGGTCTAGACACACGGGCGTGTATAATGTCATGTGAGGCACACGGCCTGTTCACACGGGCGTGTGACCTCTGTAACTTAGAAAGTTTATTTAAGTTTGAAAAATTTTGTATGAGCTCGGTTTAGTCCCAACCCCTTTCTAAAGCATGTTTAAGGTTTCATAAACTTTCTAAAGGGACTATTTGTGTATGAATTTCTATGATATGATGATGTATGATTTATGATTTTGTAATGTTTCAATTTGTCCGATAATGCATTTAACCCTAGTCCGGCGACGGATATGGGTTAGGGGTGTTACAATTATATTGTTTTTATTTATCAAATTGTTAATATAATTTTACAAATTAATTGACTTAGCACAAATACAATCCCTGTGGAGACGATAACTGGATACTTACTTATTACTTGATAATGACTGCGTACACTTGCACAAACCCGAGCTTTACACATTATCAGGCCAAATCTCATGGCTAAATACATATCAAGCACATATGCATCAATCACCAAAATTACTTATACTCAACAAACAACCACAAAACCTATACATGCCATATAACCAATATCACAAAACTTATAAGTACCAAACCATAGCTGGATAGTGTGACATGATCTCTAATGACTTCCAACCTGAGTGAGCCTCCAAATCACTATAAACATAGAAAAGATAACAAAGTAAGCTATAAAGCTTAGTAAGCTCTTATGATAATAACTCATCTTATCAAATAAACACATTTTAAGCCATTATAAATACTATAATATAACTTGTATAATTCCACCTTTATGTCATGTATCCGTTCACATAGTTAACCAAGAATTTCATAGATTTATTCATTTCAATGCTTACATACAAACTTCATAACTTCTTCGATTCAAAGCTCATACTATGCATGTACATACCTATACCAATCCATAACAAGCTCAAACATATTCGGAATATTATTGAATACATGATATCTCGCACACTAAGTGTCGTATATAGTCGAATCTATCTCAAATCGCACACTAAGTGCCATATATAGCCAAAGCTATCTCAATTCTCTCACACTAAGTGTCATATATAGCCGAAGCTATCTCAATCTCGCACACTAAGTGCCATATATAGCCAAAGCTATGTCGAATCGCACATTAAGTGCCACATATAGTTCATTTATCGTCGAACATGACTGTAGTCTCGTATATACAATTTATGCAATATCAAAGCATTAAAAGCATAATTATAACAGTGCTTATTGCATACGAACTTACCTCATTCGCTGTAACGACGAATTAGGTCGACTAATCTGATACTTTGTTTTCCCCCGTTCTAGATCCAAATTCCGTTTATCTCAATCTATATAATATCAAAATTTACTTATTTAATCATCATTTCATTCAATTTAGCACAATTTACACATTTTGGTAAAATTACATTTTTGACCTTATTCTTTCACATTTTTTACAATTTAGTCCTTATCACATAAAATCACAATTCATTATTACCCATTCTCATATCAGCCCATATTTTTCATTTATTTTAAAATTCAACCACTAAATTTTCATATTTCACAATTTAATCCAAAATTGACATTTTTACCAAAATTCACTTTACAAAACTTGTACATCTAACAACAATGATTTATTTTCCATCATCAACTAACAAAATACTCATGCATTCAATAATGGCAACCTTCAAATACTTTAACAGTTTTGAAATCAGATATATGGGCTAGTTAGATTAAGCTGCAATGATCTTAAACACATAGAAATCATAAAAAACGGGACAAAAATCGTACCTAATTGAGCATAGATAGCATGGCCAAATATTGGAGCTAAGAAAATGGCTTCTTCCCTTTGTAGAATCGTCTAGATGAAGATGACAATGAATAAAATTGGCTTTTATTTTATTAAATTATCATTTAATAACCAATTTACCAAATAACCTTAAAACTATTTAATAACTACACCAAATACCACTCCACTATCATCCATTACCTCTCAAATGGGTTAATTACAAATTAAGGACATTTAATTTAAGGTTCTATAGCTATTTAATACCTTTAGCTAATAGAACATCACTTTTGCATTTTACGCGATTTAGTCCTTTTTACCTAATTGAGCATTCAAATGCTAAAATTTCTTAACGAAAATTTCACACCATCATATATTCATGCCATAAAAAATAAAATAATAATAAAATAAATATTTTGACTTTACATTTGTGGTCCCAAAACCACTGTTCTGATTTGACCCAAAAACGGGCTGTTACAATGCGACTCAATGGTGTACGAGTTTCAATTACTTCCGATCTAGATCCTCGATTCACCTAAAGATTCTAAAAAACTTTACAAGAAGCTTTGGGTTCAAAACTTAACTTCAGTACTTTTTATCATCCACAAATAGATGGCCAATCGAAGAGAGTGATACAATTACTAGAAGACATGCTACGAAGTTATGTGTTAGAATTCGCAGGAAGTTGGGAACATTATTTACCTTTAATAGAGTTCACATAAAACAATATTTATCAAGAAAGCATCCAAAAGGCACCCTTTGAAGCATTGTATAGAAGAAAATGTACAACCCTTTTTTATTGGGTCTAACCAACCAAAGCTTCCATGATTCCATCCTGGAAAATTATAAAATTATAAAATTCACCAGAAAGCATACTTTGGGTCATCAATTTTTCCACCAAGAACTTCAGCTGCGATACTGGTTCGCACTTTTGTCATCATCTTCTTTCCGCCGTTGTTTCCATGTTGTTGCCGCTGTCGACCTTCACCAGCCACCGTCAGGCCACTGCTGCCAACCACTGTCAGGAAAAATTGGGTTATCACCAGCCACCGTAGGACCACGGTAGCCTCCTACTGATAGACATCATCAACCACCCTTTAGTTCAAGTTTGTGTTGTGCTATCTCGGTTTTTGGGTTTCGTCTGAAAATAATTTTACAAAAATTCCTACGCCCATTTTTTGGCTCACATATTTTATTCTAAAATAATAAAATTAAAATCCTACATAGAGATGATAGCCCATAGTCTAAAATATACATCCCAAAATATAAATTAAATTACAAATAAATTTCTAAGAATCAAACTTTGGTAAAATTACTTTATCATCCATAACAATAAAATTATTATATACATTCATTCACCTACATTCCCCTAAACATGCGAATAATTACAATAATGCCACATCTTATCAAATATTAATCATACAAGATGAAGAAAGAGATTCGGTCTCGGTTTACACTATAAACATGTCACAACCTGGCACTCTAAAAAATTCCATTTGAAAACAATTTTCTTGCACAACGAAAACTAAAAAAATTGAAAACTAACCCAGTTTGTGATATTTATTGCAATAAACCTTATGTTGAAACCGTACCGATGTTTTCATATATGCGGATCCTTGATGTTTTCCAGCTTTCAATCGAACAATCTTCTCTGCTATTCTTGTACCATGAGCTACTTCGAGTGTAGGCTCGAACTAATTGAATCAAAACACAGAACTAGAAAACGTTTTCTTTTCCTTCTGGGGTGAAAATGAAAAATTCTCTCTTCTTTAATAGAAACAAGTAGAATTATTATTTTGGAAATATATATTTAATAGTTGAGAATAAATTCTCTCTATTTCTTGGGAGAATAATAATCTCTCAAAGTTGTGTTCATAGCCTTACCAATGCCATTTATTTACAAGAAGAGAAGGTAGAACCCTTGTTGAATTGTAGAAGTTTATTTCATCTAGAAAAATAACTTCCTACTTAGAGTAGGAGTAGGGTAGACGGCATCTCCTAGTATTCCTACTAGGATTGTCAACCATTCATATTCCATAATGGGATTTTTGGCCTCTCTCACATCGGCTCCAATTACGAGTACTTCTCGAGCTTTTTGACCCAGTACTTTGTAATTTGATCCAACCCAATTTTGTTTTTGCATTTTCCAAAATAAACTTCAATATATTTATATTAAATAATTTTCTCATCTCAATTTTACCCCTGGTAAAATTAAGAAGATTTTATCCCTACTAAAATTTTTGAGAAATATATTTAATATTTTACAATTCAACTTGTTCACTATATTTTGTGATTTATTTTCATTTTTGAGCTTTAAAATAGCTCAAAAATAAAAACTCATTCTCCCAATCATTTTTAACTAATTCATCTACATTTGCAAATGAATCATTTTTCTTTTTCTTTTGCATTTCCATTTCCATTTCTATTTCCATTTCCATTTCCATTTTGAGAAAACCAGATTCATTTCCAAATTATTTCATTTCACCATTTTGGAGAAAACCATAATCATTTTTGAATGTTTCTCATTTCTCTATTTCTATTCAATTCATTCATTTCGATTCAAACACACAATTCATTTCTAGTTCCAACAAGCTAGCGAAGGGACCAATTGGACATATGCAATTAAGGCTCAAATTATTTATAATTAAGTTTTTCTTTTTCACCTATTAATTATAAACTCATTTAGTTATGAATTCATTCCACTATTGTATCACGACTAAACTTTCCCTAACAACATACCATTACGAAAGCATCTACTCAACGCTTGTCCAATGACCTTGTCATAAGTGTGTTACCCTCATAGGATATCCATATTCTCTTTGGGATAATATTCCTTCTCCCAATATGATCCTATTTTATGTCATGGTAACCATTACATCTTTCTTCATGAAAAGTCATTTGCTATTAAATAGTAATCAAGTTACTCATCACAAAGACGAACAACCCATGGCCACATTTAATTTTCATCAATCACATAATGTCAATGAGAGGATATCATTTACCTATGTCTCAGATTATGAACTCCACTATTGTAATTGACGATACGTACTGTAGAAGTCGTACACCTAACGCACCAAATTTTAGTTCCTTATCTATTCGAACTTAGGCTTTTACTTACATCAAAGTGTACGAGCCACGAATACATAGTCTTTCATCCACTCAGGATTTAGGTATGCCAAACTATGAACATCACAAGTGAATAAATCCATATATGGATTCAAGATCTATTCTTATCAGGTCTAGTCTGATGTACTATTAATCCAGTCAGTCACATCTATGTCTCAATTATAACACCCTAACCCGTATCCGTCATTAGAATAGGGTTACGAGGCATTACCGATCAACCACAACATAAATCATACATTTGTGTCATCATCATTAAAACCCATTCATTTCAATCACTTTGTCCCTTATAAGATCCTACGAGACCTTAAAACATGCTTAGAAGTGGTTCGGGACTAAATCGATAACATTCACAGCTTTGAGAAACTTATGAAATTTTCAAACTTTTAAAGGTCACACGTCTGTGTGAACAGGCCGTGTGCCTCACACGATTACCAGACATGCCTGTGTCACAGGCCGTGTGAAAACAGGGCATACATACTAACTTGTACCACATGAACGAGGACACGCCCGTGTGCCATGGCCGTAGGGAAACTAGGGAGGTTACTGACTTAGGTCACACGGCCGACCACACGCCCATGTGCCAACCCGTGTGCCACACATGGCTAGTAGACATGCCCGTGTGTCTAAACCGTGCCAAATTTGTAGGGTATACTGACTTTAATTCGAAGGGGACCCCAGGGGACACACGACCGTATAGCATGACCGTGTGTCACACACGACTAAGACACATGGCTGTGTCTCTGCCTGTGTGGACATAAATAGGCCATTTGAAAGCCAACTTGCGACCCTACTCACATGTACACAAAGAAACCCATATGATACCATTTCGATACATATTTTAGCAACCAAAACATGCTATTCCATTCATACACCATGCTATCTATCCACAACCATTTCAAATACTCAAATCCATATTCAAAAACATAACAATTTAATATGCCAAAATCATCAAGATTTTCTTACCTTTTTATCAACCAAAGCATGCTTCTTAAACATATCAACTTCTAAGCAATAATACCATAACATATAACTATGTAAAAGAGCATTCATACCACCATTCCAAACAAGCCATCACTTAGGACATTATATACATCACATATATCATTTACCAAACATATAATTCAAGCCAGCTTAAATGGCCATAATCCAACATTTACAAGCCAAATCTCATAGCTATAATCACAACTCAAAAAATACCAAGATAACAATAGCCTATACATGCCATATACCATATATACAAAGCTTCAAAAGTACCAACTAGATGATCGATAGTGTGATGATGTTTCCCGACAATCCCCGAGTCTGAGCTAGCTTTGATAATCTATAAAACATGGGAAAAACACACAAAGTAAGCTTTAAAATCTTAGTAAGCCATATACAAATAAAGTCATCACATGAATATTTGCATTTCAATTCAATATGCTAAACATAGCTAATAACATTCAAAATTACAAACCTTTCTCACTGAATATAAATTCAATGTCTTAATCAAGTTCATCAAAAACTTTTCCTTTTAAATACTCGTATGAATTTTGTATGTACCTGAGTCACTTAACTCATTCACATATTCTTTCTCGACTTGACTTTGCCCGTTGAACCGTTCGAAATTATTGAGGATACTCGAAAATCACATAAGCTCATATAATGTCATATCTCATATATGGTCTTACATGTTATTACATATCAATGTCACTGTCCCGGACAGGGTCTTACACGAAATCGATTAACGATGCCAATGTCCCAGACATGGTCTTACACGTAATCTCAATACAATGCCAGTGTCCCAGACATGGTCTTACATGTAATCATATCTCGATAACTTAATATCATGACATTCGTATCCTATCCTATTCTTAGGTTCGTATGGGACTTTCGGATATCGAAACTTTATTGTTTCTTGCTCGTATTTGCTCGTTCCACATTCATAAAAATTCAATGGCAAGTAAACACATACAATTCAATTTAAAGACATTTATTTGCATATGAACTTACCTTGTAGTCGGAATAAAGGGACTGGATCGACTATTCGATAACTTTGGATTTCCCCCTGATCTAAATTCGATTTCTTTCGTTCTTGATCTATATACATTCAAACTTAACTCTTTTATTCATCAACACATTCAATTTAGTCCACAAACACATATTTAGGCATTTTTTCACTTTAGCCCCTAAAGTTTCACATTTTTACAATTTAGTCCTTATTTCACAAATACACAAAATTCATAAAATTCAATATGTCCCATGCTTAGCCGATTTCTCTATAGCTTCATAACAGCCCATATTTTCATTTATTTCACACTTTTAACCACAACATTTCACATTTTCTCAATTTAATCCCTAATTGACATTTTTACTCAAAATCACTTTACAAAACATGTATATCAAACACCAAGCTTTCATATTTCATCATTAAACATCCAAAAACACAAGAATTCATCAATGAAAACTTTCAAAATCATCAACACTTTTAAAAATTGAGGCATGGGCTAGCTAGAACACGAAGCAACGATCACAAAAACGTAAAAATCGTCAAAAATTAAGCAAAGCACATACCTTAATCAAGCTACCAAGTTGTCGAACCCTAAAATGCTTCAATGGCTATTTCTTTTCTCTATATTCAGTGAAAGAGATGATAATATAAGCTTATTTTTGTTTTGTTTTTATTAATATTAACTTATTAACTAATTTACGATTTTAACCTTGATTCATAACATGAAATTTAACTAATACATGTCCATAATGGTCCACTCAAGATATTAGTGGTATAATAACATCATAAGAACCTTCCATTTAATAAGCCATAGCAATTAAGCACTTTTAACATATAGAATGCAACTTTTGCATTTTACGCGATTTAGTCCTTTTTCTCAAATTGAGTTATTAAAAGATAAAATTAGCTCACGAAATTTTCACACATATATATTCACATGCTGTAAACACTAAAAATAATATTAAAATTATTTTATGACCTCGGATTTGTGATTTCGAAACCACTTTTCTGATTTAGCTAAAACCGGGCAGTTACATCTATCTTTTAGGAGCCATTCGCTCAAATGCCCAAAACAAAGCATATCCCAATTGGACATGATAAACTGCATATTAGTCTTTCAATTGGTTTGCTCATTTCAGATTAGACTAATGACATGTTTAGGTTTATCTACTAATACAAGTTGACTTTTCGTATTATGATTTGATTACATAATACTGCTTAATATTAGTTGAACATTAGACAACTATTGATCAACATTTTCTTCCATTTTCATTTGTGAGCAAAAACCATGTGAGGAATATATACAAAGTATTAGTGTAATTCATGAATAATTTTATTAACACATATGTTCAAAAAAATTTAAGTGTACTTAGACGAAAAGACTACACTTATGGCACCAGATCTAACAAATTTTACTGTAACGCCCTAAATTTGGGCCTAGAAGTATTGGGCCTTGAGTATGGGTCTATAAGGAGGTTGTATATAAGTATTTAATTGTGCAAGGAAATGACACAATTAAATTCTGCTTTGGTGGTTAATGGCCCTGAAAAGTGTTGGAGAAATCTTGGGTTCAAACCTGGGCTTTAGCAAAAATTTTGGTTTTAAGTGAATAAAACCCTGGATGCTTGGATGAAGGCCTTTTAAATTATTGTGTTAAATAAATGACACAAGGAAGTATGTGGTCTAGTGGTTAGGGCGTCATTAAGGTTGTAAGGGAGCCTAGGTTTAAGTCTTGGCTCTTGCAATTTATTTTGGTTTTTCTTTTAAAGGAACCTGGACTTTGGCCTATAGACCTTATAATTAATTGAGGATAAAATATGACACAGAAAGAGCCTGTGGTGGAGTGGCAAGGTGGCGTGTTGTGTAACTGTGAGGTTCGAGGTTCATGTCTTGAGATACACAATGGAGTATTTATTTTGCTATTTGACCTCTGTAGGAGGTGGAGTTGGACCGGAACTCTGTGGTTGAAGTGGTCATAAGAATTTGAATTGAATTTGAATGGGAAGTTGGAGTGATTTGTGAAGGAAATCAAGGAGAGGATTATAGAGGGATTTTAGGAGAGGAAAGTGGAGTTTGAGTTGGTGTGGTATTGTGTCGATTTTGCTTGGTGTGTATCATTTTCGGCCATTGAGAGCATTTTTGGGGTTTTTCAGGTTTTGGTTTTGTTCTTTTTTGGTAACTATTCTCTCCTAATTTCTTTTTGGTTTTCTACCCTTTCTATCATGCTATTCTTGTACCTAGACCGAAAATCTCTTCTTCCTTACTCTTTTGAGCAGTATCCGTATATCCCTCTTCTCTTTGCATCTTTATTCTTTTGATTTCTAGTCAAGTGTTTCTCTCTTATAGTGTAAACCGTTTACATCTACTCTTCCCTCATTTCAATTTATTTTCGGGTATCCCCTCCTTCCAAGTTTGCAGATTAACAGCGTACTTCTCCTCTTTTCTTTTAGCTTGTTGTCAACTAGTGAGAGTTTTCTGGCATTCAGTAAGTGCTTGTGATTCCCTTTCTGCTTCTCTCTATTGTTAGAATCTTTCCTTCTAAACCCTTCTTTCTTTCTGCTATTGTTTTTAGAGAAAGTGATTGTTACAATTCGCCTCTGCCATTCTTGGTATTTTCGGCAAATTGGTGGTGTTGGCCGATTGTTCTTTTTGTCCTAAGTTGGACTCTACATTTTAAGTAAGTGGTTTTTCATCTAGTTCAATTATCCAGTTGTGGATGGATGATAAGTGTCGTTGGAATGCAGATAACCCCTCCTTAGGCCTACCAGTCGGTCTCTTGCAAACGGATTTATCAAGTAAACCATATTGGCGGATCTATTCAAGTGAGGGGTTGGAGTACTCGCGGATCCTTCATACGTTTTCATAAGTAGGTGTGTATTTACACCCTTCTCTACCGTAAATCGGCAAAAGCCAAAAAGTCAAAAAATATGGCGATTGAGGCCTCACAACCATGCGATCGCTCGTGAGGTAAATTGAGCCCACAAACCATGGGCGATAGGCTATAGAGGCCGCCACGAGCGCTCTCGTGGGCTTGGGCCTTGATAGGCCGAATGGGCCCGATGGGCCTCGTGGGCTCGCTTGTGTCAAATCAGCTACTAAGTGGAATATGGTTGGGCTTGTCATGTCGCGTACATGGCATAGGTCATTCTGGGCCACGTTGGGCCACACTAGGCCGTGTGGGCCCAATCGGATAAAATGTATGTTATGTGGTAAGTTTTGGACTGGGCTATATCATTCGTACAGCCGTAAGTAGTTCTGGGTTAAATGGGTCGTATGGTCCCAATGGGCCTGTGGGGCTGCGTGGGCAAATTTCGCTATTAAGCGGGAAGTAGATGACTTAGGTTATTTTCGGTCTCGATGGGCCAAAATAGGCCGTATGGGCCCAATGGGCTCGTGGGTCCACACAAATAAAACCTGCAGTAAGTGACTATTAATGAACTGAGTTATGGTGTACACATAGTCGTACCTAAGTTTGGGCTAAATGGGCCACACGAGCGTGCGGGCCCACTTAGGCCGAGTAATGGGCCTTAGGCCCACTTGTACCATTATGTCTGCTTAGGTTACTAGGATCGCTCGAGGCGAAAATGGACACTCAGTTGGGTTGTTAAGACCCCCGATATATGAATGACCGTAATACCCCTGTAGGGTAAAATGACCATAATGCCCTTGTAGGGTAAAATGACCGTAATACCCCTCTATGGTAGAATGACGATTATGCCATTATGTTTCGTATGACTGATGTGCTTATGATTTACATATATGATTGTACTGAATATGACTTTGCATACATGCAATATTTATGACATGACATACTGCATGGGGTTGTGTTATTATTGACGGAGGAAATGTAGGGCTTGTAGCCATTCTGAACAAGGCTTTCAGCCTTTCTGTGATACTTATGGCTTATAGTCGTTCTGTTAACTAGCAGCGTTTCTGCAATATTTATGGCCTTGAGCCGTTCTATCTACGGTGTTGAGTCGTTCTGTCTGTGGTGTTGAGCCGTTCTGTTGACTTAGTGTCGCAACCGGTGCTAAGCTTGGTGTGTTGGCTGGGTGGGTCGATTTCATCCCCACATGGTGTGTTGGTTAGTACGAGTGGTGTGTTGGTTGGACTGGGCTGGGTATCTATCTGCATATCTGCATCTGATACTGATTTTGTACTGGGCTTAGGCCCACCTGATTCTGTTAATGGGGCTAGGCCCAACTGTTACTGATTTTGAAAATGGACTAGGCCCAATTGATTCTGATGAGGGCTGAGACCCAAGTGAAATTGTACTGGGCTTTGGCCCATACACACTGTTACTGTAATGGGCTCTGGCCCAAACTGATTCTGAATTCTGTCAGTTTACTGTTTTAGTTTATGAGGGGATTACACACTGAGTTTTCATAAACTCACCCTATTTATTAACTGTGCAGGTAATCCCTAGCATTAGGAGGATTGGTGCTACGAGGGACTCGGAGGTTGTAACACCCCAAACCCAGCCTAGACGTTACGACCGAATTCGACGTGCCACCTTGAAGCGTTCAAAACATATTATATTGTTGGTTTAAAAATCTTTACTTGGTGTGTTAAAAAGATACTTTTGTTATAGGTTAAAGTGAATGGAAGCTGTGCAGGTAGGAAACTAGAAAAAAGAGGAGGTGAGTCTATCGGACTGCTTAAGTACCAAGCTCTTTCGGATCCAATCCTAGACATGCACACCGCCATTGCCACACTCTAACATCGTGTATATTCTTAGGTTACTATTGTAATTATGTTCATTTTAAAATAAAACATATTTAACTTTGGAAAACGTTATCATAGCAAAAGCCTTGTTTGTAATCGTGTTACTTTGAAATCAATTTGTGTTTTTGAAAACGAACCCTAGATCTAGCCCATTTTGATAGTTAATATAAATTAAGTTCATCATAATAAAATATAAATCAAACCCATAAAAAAAATAATAGAGCGGCCTTATTACATTTAAAAACCCAAAACCAAAAAACAAAGATAAATAGGACGTCCAGTTCATCAGAAAGAAACCAAATTTGCAGACTTGCATGGCCACTCCGAATCCCTCACAGCTCCAAGCCCACTATGGTTAGGGATCACCTGCGTGGATGAAAAATAAAGGGGTGAGTTTTGGGAAATTCAGTGTGTAAGTTAACCCAACCATAGCCTATATCAGCTCAAACCATAGAAACAGAATAAGTTGGCCTTAGCCCAGAACAGGAATCAGAATAAAGCCCATAGGCCCATAACAGATCAGAGTAGATATTACATGCTTATGGAAAACCCAACCCATATCCAACCACATGCACCGCCTTCCAACCTTACACCATGTGGGAAGACTACTCGACCCACCCAACCGCTACACGTCACAGAAATATGCAGCATGGCTGCCAGAACAGATAATGTGACAGAGTCACCAGAAACAGATAATCGTGGCAGAGCCACCAAAATAGATATACGTGGCAGAGCCACCAGATCAGATAATTTGTGGCATAGCCACCAGAACGCTTCCTCCATAATATAACCCATGTCCCCATGCAACAGAGATGCAATCAGGGCATACATCATACAGATTCAGATCATCATGCTTTCCAGTCAAAACTAACCCTAGGGGTATAATGGTAATTTTACACCTAAGGGTATAATGGTAATTTTTCCATGCATAGGGATATTTTAGTATTTTAACTATTTTAAGGTTCTCATGCATAATTCTACCATTTACGCACTATCAAAACACTTACCGCGCATACTTACCGAATTGGGCCAGTTGGCCCATTAACCCGATTTCGGGCCACTAAGCCCAAAATATCAATAATGCACGAAATTGCACGTACTGTAGTTTTATCTCTTAAGATTATCAAAAATATTAACCCACTTATCTTTCGAGCATTCGCACACTCGCAAGTTCCCAAAATACTGACTTTTCAAAGATTTCGGTTTTTTCGACTTTTTGCCGATCTAGTCTATGAGAGGTGTCGATTACACACATTTTTATGACGATATCTTTGTGAGATCCACACACGAACTGCCTACAATTAGGTTACTAACACGTTAATCTAACTACTAAAAACGAACTATAACTAACCCCTTACCATATTCGGCCCAAGGCACCTTAAGCACTAGCGAACCTACCTTTGCCGAAATTAGCGATTGTGTCTAGATTCAGTTGTTTCCCCTTGTCCAAGCCTCTGATCAGCAGCCTCTGAATCACACTATCATCATAAACAATGGTCACAACCCTTAGAGCCTTAAAGCCCAAATGACAGCCTCCCTAAGCCTTTAGGGATTTCGGCTTTTCTAAATCCTGAAATAAAGAATAGATTCGAAAACTTACCACCAGTTTCTTCAGCCAACGATTTCACTTAAGCTTTTATTTGATTCTGATGTAGATCTAACCCTCAAAACCTAGCAGAATTTGATCTTTTAATGATCTAAGAATTCAGCTATGCCCCTAAAATATGGGGTTTTCAGCTTTTAGTAACAGTGAAGAAAAGATGGGGTTTTATAGTGGCTTTGTCGACAGAGGTTTGGGGTTCAGAAAAAGTAAGAGTTGATTGCAAAGGATGAAGAAAGACGAAAAAGAAATCAATAGGTTGGCTAGGAGAATTCGGCACAGACAATATGAACCTTCGGGTTTTCGGCTTTTGTGATATCCGTCTGTAAGGCTTAAAAATAAAAAGAATAAGGAGGTGGTGAAGAGTAAAGTGGTAGAAGGATTCTCGCTGGAGAAAAAAGAGGAGAAGGTAGATGGAGAGAAGAAAGAAAAGAAAGGAGGAGGAAGGATGGTCAGAGAAACGGCACAACACACCCAAATGCCGAAATTCCCACTACTACAATACCTAGCCGAATTTCCCATGCTAAAGTCCCTTGGTCGGCCACCTCTTACTCCTTGATCAGCTCCTAGATTTCCTCCCTTATCTTTATCCTTACTCAATCCCCTTATCATCTTAAACTCTCCCTAACAGAGTTCCCCCTTGAGTTCCATCACCTCCCCTTTTTGTGCATAAAAATAAACACCTTATTTGCTTATCTTGCGGCTCGAACCTGGGCTCTTTCTACACTTCTACACGCCACTTTTATAGCCTTCTCAGTGGCGCCACATGCCACTTTTCCACTTGCTTCCTTATGTCTTATTTTACCCAAATAATACTTAAGACCCTAGTTAACCAAAACCCCCTTTTCTCTTATGGATTAAATTAAATTGAACCCCAGGTTTAATCTTAAACTTGGGCCTTCTAGAGGCCCACTAACATACTTAGACCTACGCCAAGCAGTTAAAACACAAAAATTCTAAAATTCACCACAATTCACAGAAGTCCCGAAAATTGGGGCGTTATAGAGGTGGCCACACAACTGCTATTGTTTTCGATTTTTAAGTTATCTATTTACAAGTACTTATATTTGATCTGGGTTGTAATAAGGCCTCTTTTAATTTCTGGTTCTAAATTTGGAATTTTATATATTGTTTTATAACTGCTAAAGTAGAACATGGTTTTTCCAAAACAATAAATGTTTTTCAAAATATCACATTTCTGCGACTATTTAAATTAAGCTTCCGCAGCAAATAAAGTTTTAAAGGTAATAATGTTTTACAAGAGAATGACTTTTAATAAACCAACGTAAACTGAGGCTTTCACAAGTTTTAAAATGGCCAGAGGTTTTAAATAGCAAGAAGGGTTTTCAATGAGAACATGGTTTTTGAAAAACACTTCAATGTGACACACCAGATTAGGGCCTAACTTCTAGGCCGGGTTTGGGGTGTTACATTTACATTCCACTATTATATGTTTTGTGTTTATGTCTTTCATGTTTTCATGCATAACAAAATTGTGACAAGTAAGTACTAGCTCATTAGTTATCTAAGTTCAAACTAATGATAAGTGACATTATAAGAACGTTTACATTGTGAGAAAGATAACTTACTTCACTAGATAATCTAAATGAGTCTATAATCCCATAAAAGAATCAAAGTGAGCATTTGATTCAAATACATAAAAAGATTATTATGTCGTCTAAAATTTCAATTATGGAGATGGTTATTGTTAGCTATCGGAGCAACTAACTCCACAGCTAGAGACATAAATGTCCTTATTGGAAGAATGATACATTGGACTACACCCAAGTTCAAATAATTTTGAATATATTTCTGAATCAATTCACTTATGACATTCTTGGTGTGACTTACCTAAATATTGAGTTAGTCACTGACCATGCATATGTAACTCATGTTTTTTTTTTTTATAAGTGGAGGCTTATGCTCTAAAGATGATTGAGTCGATAGTTGGTATGTTGAGTACATGACTTGTGTATGGCATGACTTTACTAGCAACAATTGAATTCATAAATCAATTAAAGAGTTAACGATATTCTCTCATTGGCATTGTGTGAATTGATAAATATGTAACATGGTCATGAGTTGCTTATTCTTGAATGAGTAATTTATCACAATCATTAGTTGACAGTGATCATATTAATTATTAAGAAGACACAATGGTGGTAATGAGATAAAATAAGATTGTATTGAGTGATTAGATTTAACTCAAAGGAATCAAATATATCATATGAGGGTAACACACACATGGCGAGGTCATTGGACAAAGAAGTTAGATGAATTGCTTTCGTAATGAGTATACAATAAGGATTTTTCAATCATGGTACTTCTTGTGGAGTGACTCCATGATTTAGTAAATTGTGAAATACCAGAATGGTACTTATGGACATAATTACAATTGCTCGAGTCTAATTCTATATGTCTGATTAGTTCCTCCACTAGCTCAACAAAAGCTCAATTGGAATGCATTTGAATCAAAAGAAAATTCTACAACTTTGAAAATAATTTAGTTGAGTCAATTTATTTGATGTGAAATTAAATTAGATGGTTGCGTGAATTGTTCATTTAGAGAATTTGATTAAAGAATTTTCTTAAAAATTAATTTGGAAAATCTCAATGATTTTTGGAAAATTTAATTTTGATCAAGTAAAATTAAATGAATTAAATTAATCAAATTAATTAAAATAAATATTATATTTTTGGAAATTAATTTTCAAGCTAGACAATTAGCCCGATGGGTAATTGAACTTGAAAATTAGATTCAATATCGAAAATTGAACCCAAGAACCAAAACCCGAGATTAAAACCCTAAAACTGGTTGTACTAGGTCCTATGTATGAAACTAGGCCGATGGTCTAATCGGTAGTTGGATTGGATCGATCGGGCTGCGACTAGCCCAAACTGAACCTATAGCAACCAAATCAGCCAAGCCCATTAGGGCAACACGGCGACTGTTCGAGGTGCCAGGAGAGCCACATCGATGATGCCATTGTTGAGCATGATGGTTGCAACAAAAATGATCTAGCGGTCGATGGATGGTAGGCAGTGGTGGTTTTTCGATGGTAAAGCAATGGAAAAATTAAACTACCAGTGAGACTTTGCCAGGTAACTTGATTTCAAATTAACTTTTTCTAATGATAATATTATTTTAATGAATTTAATGTTTATCTAGATAGTATTTTATTAATTTAATATTAACATCATCAATTCTAATCCTAATTGAACTCTCTCTAAACTCTCTCTATATAAAGGGAGCATGGGTCATTATTCTTATACACTTGAATTCAAGAAAAGTTGTAGAGAGAAAATTCTCTGAAAAAATTATTTCAAAAAAATTATAAAAATTTTCATGTTATTTACAACTTGACCTCGAAAGTTTAAAAAAATTACGAAGTTGTCCAACTGGTAATTTTGTGAAAATTTTTCTAATTCGAAGCGGGCCCACACTCGGTAGACGTGAGCTTGAGGATAGAAAAGAAGATTACTCGGTTAAAGTGTTCATCCTAGATGAATCATAAAGGTACAATTTTGATTAAATGTTTATTACTTTAGATAACACAACCAAGTTCTTGTTTTGGAAAACAAATTAAAACTCTAGTTTTCCCTTAAACCTATTTTTCGTTGCATTTTTCGAACCCAATTTTCCAACAATTGTTATTAGAGTCAGGTTGTACAAGTGTAAACTAGTGATCAAAACATATTTCTCTTCTTCTTGAATGATTCGACTACATAGAAAGTGGAATTCTTTTGATCATATGCATGTTTGGATTTATATATGGGAATGGATGCAATAGTATATATTTGTTATATAATTTTTATTTTTGCCAAGGTTGTGGTTCTTAGGAAAAAGACTGTGGACTATCATCTCCATGTAGGACTTTTTTTTTTAATTCATAGAATTCTTATGAGTTAAAAATGGAAATAATACTTAAATGTAATTTTTCCAAAAAGGAGTCCATGACGAGAAGAAGATGGAGTAATGGCGGTAGAAGACCCAAAGAATGCCTTGTGGTGGAAAACTATATAATTTTGTTTTTCATTTATTTTCTAGAAATAGAACATTGAAACCTTGGCCGGCTGTTTTATTTTAATTACCCATCTCTTTATATATTTGCTTTATAATTGTTTATAATATTTATATTATATTATATTATAATTGTGATATATATGTATGAGGTAACCTACAGTTAATCAATTAAAAAAAATAAGAAATGTGGTAATACAAAAATAAATGTGTTGTATTATTTCATTAACTTCTTTAGGTTATTCAATTGTTTTGAGAAGTGTGGTAATGAGAAGGGGCATGTCTAGGATTGACGCTGGCAAGGAAAGGATTGGTTTTAAGCAGTCAAATAAGACTCACATCCCTTTTCTAGTACCCTACTTAGTGCACTGCCACATTAACTTCTTCTATTTTTCCCTTGAACAAAAAACTGTGGAGAATCAAAATTGTTTGCTTTTATAATTGATTTATTATTGTAAATGGATGAATTTGAATATTGTCAAACTGTCATAGCATGTCATGCATATATTGGAAGCATTTCATATAGATTAGGTAAGAATGTCACTAGGGCTATTGTATGGCCATTTTTGAAATCTGAGATAAAAAAATCTTGCATTTTTTTTATAATATTGAGAGGGAGAAGGCCCTAAACAAGACCTACGACTTCTACTAATGGTCCCTAAGTGATAGCATGATAAAGTTTTGAGTCGATTCCTATTTTGGCCACACCCCAAGGTAAACTTTATCATGTGGGCTCAACGGGTATATCTCCTTTTAAGAACAATTAGTCATGCATGACATTTAGTGAGATTGTCCCAAAAAGACTCATAAAAATCAAGTTCATGATGGGTGTTGAGTCAATGGTTACACACTCAAGATTGTGTCTTATTAAATAGTTTCCAAAGAAACGATATTTAAGCTAGAGATGATGGTCAAACATTAAACGGTCATTGGTTTGTGTGGAGTCTTGAGAATAAAGATTCACGAACCGATTGGATGTAATCCATGTTCTTTCTAGTTAATCATGGGACCCCAAGGCGACACGATTGACGAGTGTGAGAATGATAGTAGCAACAGAAAAATGTTTTTGAGGTTTGAATACAAGACACATGCATCATGTTGCATTCTAGATATGTTGTTGAAATGAAAATATTTGCTTAATGCAAAGATAGTAATTAATGAATCTTTACTATTTTTCGATTCAAATATGTCTCCTACTCCTCTTATTAGCATTCTTAATGAGAATAAATTGAATGGGGATAACTTTCAAGAATGGAAACAAAACTTGCTGATGGTTCTCAACTGTAAGAAACACAAATTCATCCTTCATGAACCTTGCCCGCCTCAAGCTCAACCCAAAGCGAGAGATCATTAAAGAAATTTTGACTCTACTACTTGATGTTATATGTTAGCGAGCATGAGTAGTGTCCTGTAAAAGCAACACGAGAATTTATGTACTGTTAAAAAGATCATGACAAATTTGGAGGATTTGCTCGGAGGCAAAGTCGCATTGGCTCGACAATCTATTATTACAAATTTGATGAACTCCTAGCAAAAACCTGATACTTTGGTCAAAGAACTTATGGTTAAGCTTATGGGATTCTTTACAGAAGCGGAGGACAATGGAGCTAAATTGGTAGTGAACACTAACCGTCGCCAAAAATGCAAACGTCTGGACTAAAAATACTAAAGTAAAAAAGTTAATTAATAAAGCAACGATGTCTGTAAGTATACGGGTCAAATTGTAATATAGCAAAGTGTTACAACGAAACACTTCAGGAAGCATTCTTAGGATCGTACCTAAAAGAGGTTGAACTAAACTAAAATTATTTTTCTACACTAATAGAGCTAAATATTAATAACCAAAAATTATAGTACGAAAAACCAAATTAAAAATTAATTAATCGAAATAACACAAATTAACTAAAACTAAATAAATCAAATTAACAATTGAAATAATCAAATTAACTAACCAGTCACTTCAGTGTTCCTAATTTACTTCAAAACTCGAGTTTTATCGAGTTAGTTATTAATTAACCAGTTATTACCTTTCAGCCTCTAACTAATTAACTATTCGACCAATACACACTTATCTTTCAACCTCACTTTTTTGACCGAGATAAATTACGATTTACACGATAAACTTATCTTTCGACCTCGTTTATCCCAAATTACTACATTTGGGTCGTCAATTCAAAGGTTTAGTCACACATAATTTAAGTCAACTAACTCAAGCTCAAATCCTAATTCTCCCGTTAATTATTCCTACATCTGATCGTTAATCTCTTTAAGGAAATTAGCCATTCATGGATCTAGATGCAATTATCCATAATTTAATATCCAACATGAAAGGAAGGAAATTAAATAGAAAAAAGGAATAAAGAAATTGATCTGTTTCGATACTGAATTACGTGCAAAAGCCGAATTTCCTTTGACAATTGCGAAGACAATCCCGATTGCAATTGAAAACCAAAAAGAAATAAATAAAAAATACTTAAATAAAAGCTTGGATTAAAATTGAATTCAAGTTAAACAAAGGGAAAAATTATGGTTTATAACATGAAATGACTAAATTGAAATAAAATAAAATAAAAACCCTAAACTAAACTAAGTGGCTCAATCGGCCAAGCTGTAACACCCTATACCCAGCCTGGTCGTCGAGCCTGAATATAAAGATGCCACACCACTGTCTCACTACTTGTTCACTACAGTGTTCACTACTTTAAAGCCAACACATGCCATTCATAGCACTTGCACAAGTTTTAAGACATACATACATTAATCATCATTAAACCATGCTGGACCCCTAAAACTCCTAGACCCTATTTTGGGGTGTTACAAAGCCTTCTATAATGAGGCTAAACACATTTATTTATAGTGAAAGTCTTCTAACCTAATTAAGTTACTTACAGCCTTAAAAACTTTTAAATATTTATTGTATGGACAAAAACACCCCTGGCTCAATAATTCATGTTCGTCGTTGTAAACTCTAATTTATATAGGTTTTTTTCTAGTAGATTTTACCACCTTTTTACTTAAAAATGATACTAATATCGAGTATTTGTTAATTAATTTAGTGAATTTTGCTTAAACCTCGATAATGGACTTGAATTTATAAAGCATGCAAATTTGTGCTTTATTACATGAATTTTGTGCATAAATTAAATTATTTCAATTTTTATTAATGTGTTATATTTAATTGTGCAGTGGAACCATGAAGTTGATTTAATAAAGAGCTTATTATAAAGTTGCATGAACATGAGCTATCTACTTCCTATGTTGGATGACAAAACCATGCTAAATGGGTCAACAAGGTGTTATTTTGACCCAGTTAAAATGATGCTACATGGTGGACAAGTTTGATTATTTAAACAGAACCGTTCAGCAAGGGGGAGTCAAGCCCAAATTTGGCACAAGCATGTGGATGCCCAAAAATCTGTTTCGGGATAATTACTAGAGGTCCCTACATTTGGGGAATTATTGGAAATCAGCACATAAATATTTCGCTTGTAACTGTTCAATCCATGCCTAAATTTAACATGATTCTTTGCTCAAATAAAGGAACCATCATCCACCTTCTTCCAAAAAAATATGGTCGGCCAAGCAATGGAGAAAATGGAGGGATTCCAATCCCTATTTTTAGTAAACTTTACCATCTACTTCAAGTATAAATACCCCCACTCATTCCCCATTTCAATAATCCATCATCTCTCATCCCTACATCCCTCATTCTTCATATCTCTCAATCATCATTTATTCTCTCATTCTTTCATTTTCTCTCTTCATTTCCAAGCATAGCATCCCATATTTTCTTTTTTAGCTTAAAACATTGATAAGATTATCTCTTGGTCGGCCACCTTGAGGAGCCATTAACAAAGGAGCAACTCAAGGATTGGAAGAAAACATCTTTAATTAGAGTTCACGAGACTACTAAATCGATAGAGTTTTTTCTTCATTTACTTTGTTATTTTGATTTTAATCATGTTTGCAATGAGATTTATTATCTTGTCATTAATAATGGTAGCTTAATTCTATTTAGCCAGGATGATTGCATTTAGTTAATGAAGTCTATTTATGCCTATAGTGTTTGTGCCTCATCAATCATGTTTTCAATTAAACTCAAGTATGTATTTCATTCATACATGATTAGATGTATTAGAATTAGCTAAGCGATCCTAACTAGATGACGACTATTGGACACAATAATTGAAATGTGCATGCTTAATTTAGATCCTAACCCGACTAAATTAAAGGTTCCTAGTAACTTTAACGAGCTTATTATCTTGCATAGGTTTATGTCATTAAACTGTTTCAAACCTAACTCGTCCCTGTTACTTCACATGAATCCTAAGAAACTCTTAATTTAATATGATCATTAAAATGTAGTTTTACTAAGTAAAAGATTCTGAAAGGACTTAATTTGGTTTCCAAACTCATGAAAGATCGAGTTGCCATGAAAGAATTTCTGAACACTGTTAAGCATGATAAAAAAAACCTAAGTTGAATGATGTAATTATCCTAGCCTATTCATGTTATTGATTGTTGAAGTTTGTGTTTTTACTAAATTCATTCATACATTTCATTTCATACTTCGCATTTAGTTTAAATTGCATTAGGGATCAATCTAGCGTCTAGATAATTTAGTTGAGTTAATTACCCAACACTCAAGATATTGTGTTTTTATGATCAAATTGTTAAGTTTAATTTTGCAATATATTGATTAACACACATAGTCCCTATAGAGACGATAACTCTTTTACTTACTTATTACTTGATAACAACTGTGTACACTTGCACAAACCAAGCGTTACAGTTATCCGGTGTTGTGACACCACAGGACTAGTACCACAACACTACTTTTGAGGGTGAATTAATTGACTTCGAAGTCTGGTGTCGTGACACTACATCCCGATGTTGCAATGTAGCAATCATCTTTTACGTTCTCAACCTAAAACCAGTGTATTGCACACTCAATTGGCTCATTATTTCATCCCTAGGCCTGTATTGGCCCATTAGGTCATCACATGGCTAAAAATTGTGTAAAAATGCTTATTTTTCTGAAATTAAGCATAAACTAATAAAAATAGAAAATGTAATAAACACATGTAAAAGAGCCAGAAAACAAGCTTGTTAAGTGTTGAAAAAATCTAATTTGCCACAACAAATTGTGGTAAATCAAACACTCAGATTGAAATGGTGTTTAAATCCTTAACCAAGGAGTTCGTTGGCTTTAGGGTCGGTTACAACTTGGGGAAAAAGAAGCTTACCTTGACTCAAATCATGAAGAAGTTACAATCCTATGAGTTGATGTTGAATGGTTGTAAGTAGGTTCAGGTGAGATCTAATGCAAACTTAGCCATTTGCCTCTTGTCCTCTTAAGGAAAGCGAAAAGCTAAGGGAAAGAAGAAACGGACTAAACCTTCAGTTCCACCTCATGTGGATAGAAATAATGTAACACCCCGAATTTGGGCCTAGAAGTATTAGGTCCTGAGCATGGGAACAGTTAGGAGGCGGCACATAAATATTTAATTTTGAAAGAAAGTGACACAAATGCACGCTTACTTCAGTGGTTAAGTGTCCTGGGAAGTGTCTGAGAAGTCCTGGGTTCAAGCCTAGGCAGGTGCAAAAAGTTTTATTTTTAAAGGAATAAGCATTGTCTCTAGGCAGTAGGCTTTTATTTAAATGTGGGTAAAACATGTCATAAAATGCCTACTGGTCCAAGGGAAGTGGCGTGTGGAGTGTTTCATGAGGTTTGAAGTTTGAATCCTTCAATGCGCAAGGGAGTGTTTTATTTTGACAGATGGCCGTGGGAGGAAGTTGTGTTTGACCGAAACACCAAGGGTTTGAACAGTTTTGAATAGAGTTACTGCTAGCCGAATCTGAGGAGATAGATGGGGGATTTCGGTTGTTGGAAATTGTGGATGGGAGGAAATTAAGGAGAAAATCGAGCAAGTTTGAATTTGAAGAAGAGTTATGCTAGGTTTGAACTTTGGCACTTAGAGTTTCGGTTGAGTAGGATGGTTTGGGAGGTATTTAGTGTGTTGAAGGCTGACCGAATCTGTAAAGTGTGTTTGGTCAAAATTCGGCTATGGTAATTGGGTGCCGAAATTGGTTCTGCTTTGGGTGCTGATTGGGGTTAGCTAATTGAGTGTCAACTTTATTCTCAATATCTCGGGTTGGCAGCCTCATTTCTTTTGTTTAATTGGCTTTAGTCGAATACTCTTGAAAACTTTTCTCTGTCTCTTGATTTCTCTTTTTCGAAAAATACCTAAGTGACATTTTACTCTCCTTTCTTTGCTTCAAATCGATTACCTGACATTGTGAAGGCCGATTTTTCTGATTGAGTACCCATCGTCGTCTTCTTCTTCCTCTCATCTTCTCTGAAGCTGAGTACTTCTTTTCTAATTTCTTTCTTCTCTTGGCCGAATAGTTCTTGGCCGAACACCTCTGGCTTTTGGGGTCGTACTTCTTCTCCCACTGTTCTTTGTTTCTCTCCCTCTCAATCGTGTTGTTTCTCTTGCTAAAACCGAATACCCCTTTTCAATTCGGGTGACTTCTAGACTTGTGTCTTGGTTGTATATTGGGTAGTCTTCTTCTCAGGAAATGTTGGTTTCTTTTTTCGTGGGCCGAATGTATCCTTCTCACTAATTTTTTATTCCACCTTTAGGACTGACATTTAACACTGTGGTTTGCCGAATGTTCTAGGGGCTTGATTTCAATAATCAAGGTGTTAGGCCGATTGCTCTTCCCTGCAAGTGATCCTTTCATCTGTGGTGAAAGCATTGAAGAGTATACGTTGGTTTGGAACAAGAGGGGTTCTGCGATTGTTCGACTGGTAAGTAGCGATGATTCGGTTAAAACATGTTCAATACTATGGTTTTGGAGTAACCACGAATATGGACTGATGGTAGGGTTGTTGTGAATCATAGGTGCTTTGATCTCGAAAGCGTTGCGGCTACAGTTTCATAACAGGTGTGTGTAACACTACCATTAGATGGGAAATGGCAAAAGCTGAAAAGCTGAAAAGCCGAAAAGTGGGTTGTCGACACCACACAGACGTGTGGCTGCCCGTGTGGCAGGCCGTGTAACAAAACATAGCCATGTGGTCGATGAGATGGCCATGAGCGTTTTCATGGGTCAAAATGATATTGGGCCATTTTGGGCTGGACTGGGCCAGTAGGCCCAATGGGCCTGTGGGCCTCACACGGGAAAATCACACAAAAGTGTGGTAAATATTAGGCCAGGCTGTGTAAACCACACGGCTAATGCCATTTCTGGGCTATGTGGGCCATACGAGCGTGTGGACCCACATGGGCCCACAATATGGGTTGTGGGCCCATTATCACCGATTGACTGTTAAGGTTCCACGAGTCACCCAAGATGACTGTGGACCTACTATTGGGTCGATAAGTGTACCTGGACCCTTAATCAATTAAATAATTGTTTTGCCCTTATGTGGTAAATGACTGTTTTGCCCTCATGAGGTAAAATAACTGTTTTGCCCTCATGACCTTAAATGACTGTTTTTCCTTTATGTGGTAAATGACTATTTTGCCCTCATGAGATAAAATGACTATTTTGCCCTTATGTGGTAAAATGATTGTTTTGCCTTTATGTGGTAAATGACTATTTTGCCCCTATGTGATATATGTTTATATTTAGCATGCTATTTGTAACTGTATGTTATGATATGACATGACACATTGCATGATGCATTGCATAGGGATGGGTTTTTATATGATTGGAGGAAGTGTACTATACTGGCAACTCTGCTGTATATCACTGATGGCTATAAGCCTATTATACTGGCAGCTCTACTGCAAATACTGTTTAGTGCCACAATCGGTGCTAGTTCTGGAGTGTAATGATGGGTGGGTCGATTTTATACCCACATAGTGTGTAGGGTTGGTACAGAGATGGTGTGTAGAGGCTGGATGGGTAGGACCCGCATACTGTTTAATGTTACTGCACTATTTACTATTACTGTAGTGATTACTGATACTGCACTGTTTACTGTTACTGAAATGGGCTAAGGCCCTAACTGATACTAAAAGGGCTTAGGCCCAAATTGTGTTTACTCTGATAGATTGCTATTATGGGATTTCACACACTGAGTTTTCGTAAACTCACCCATCTGTTAACTGCGCAGGTAATCCTTAGGCGGACCGATGCAGTAAGGGACATGGAGGTGGCCACACAACCTCTCGTGCTTTCATATTTGGTTTTTAATTTATAAGTGATTTAATTTTTAGGGTATTTTACTATAATAATGGCCTTTTTGGATTTTAAATTAAAATTGGGGATTTTTATTTGCTTTGGTTTATAATTGCTAGTGTTAGGAAAACACGATTTTTCAAAGTGAACGCAACTGTTTTAAAAAGCTTCCGCTATAAAATGATATTTTGGAAATGTATAAAGTTTTTTAAAAATATAATAAGGACATTTTAATATGAATAACTTGTTCGAAAATAACTCACATTTTGAACCTCAATGAACGTCTTTAAGATCGCACAAAGAGTTTAAATAGAGAATGGGTTTTTCAACAATATCTCATTTTACGAAAAACACTTCAATGTGACATCGCCAGATTCGGCCATAATGTCTAGGCCGGGTTTGGGGTGTTACAAAGAAGACTAAGGCATTGAAGGATCCTAAAAAGATCAAATGTTTCTTCAACAACAGAAAAAGGAATTTTTTATCAAACTAAAAAGAGTATAAAGATTACCTACTCGAAAAGGGAAAAGGTATGGAACTCACTATGGTTGAAGCTTGCTTAGTGGAAGAATTTGTTGACAACTGGGTTATTGATTCTAGAGTCACTAACCATGTGTGTGTTTCTTTACAGGGGTTAGCAAAATGGGAAGTCTGCATGACAATAGCCTCTCGTTGTGAACCGGATATGGGAGATATATTTTAGTCGAAGCAATGGGAGAAGTTATTTTACATTTTGATAATTTTAGGAAGATTACTTTAAAAGATGTGTCTTATGTACCTTGTTTTAAGAGGAATTTAATTTATGTAGCATGTTTATTTAATGACATTTATTCTATGACATTTAATAAAAGGATTGCTATTCACAAAAATTGTTCTTTGATCTTTAATGGATGGATGGAAAACAATCCTTACTTTATCAAACCAAATAACTACTCGATGCTTCAAACTGAAATGGTGAATAAAAAGCTTAAAACTTCTCACTCTAATGAGGGGTACTGTAACACCCCTTACCCGTGTTCGACGCCGGAATAGGGTACGAGGCATTACCAGACTTAATCACTAATCATCGTATAAAACTGATTCATAATTTCACTCTAATTTAAAACTTTTTCAAACACATTCAAGCTGTTCCTTAAAAAGAGCTTACAAGGCCCATATCATGCTTTAATTCAACCACACACATAGGCAAGCATGCACATTCATAAATTGCACCATTTAATTAATAACATAATCAAGACTATCTACATTAAATGACTTTATACAATAGAGACCTTCAAATAACATAGGTCAATATTTTAGGCCAATTCCTAGCAACTTAGTAACAATTAAACGAGTCTCCATACATGCCAAAGACTTAAAAATACTTTAAAACCTTTATATATCGATCAATAGTTTGATAGTGCGATTTAACCTCCGACGACCTCCAACTCGAGCTAACATTTGAGACACTCTAGGAAAAAGGAAAGGAAGGGAGTAAGCATTATAGCTTAGTAAGTAAGTATGTAAATATTAATAAACAATACATTATCATACTTTAAATGAAGTCACAATATGTTACCGGAATATTACCATCACAAACACACACATACTTTCACTATTACAATCATAAACAGGTTCAAAATAAGCTGTCTAGCAGAGTACCAGCAGCTAAATTATTTATTTCTGGAGCTACAGAACTCCAAATTACAAACTGTTAATTTTTTTTGAAACTAGATTCACTTATATTCTTACCATAAAATTTTCATAATTTTAGGTCCAGCCAATTAATACAGTTTATTCATTTAAGTTACCCCTGTATCACTGCTCAACTGTTCTGACCACACTTCACTACAAATAATTTTTCTCCTTGTAGAGAATTCAAATGATGTTCTTGTTTATTTTATTTGAAACTGGACTCATTAAGGATTTCAATCCTATAAACTATATTCTCTAATTATTTTTGTACAATTTTTAATGATTTTTCCAAGTCATAATAGGGGATCACGTAGTCATTCTAAACCAGTCTCTCAAAAACTTAAATATCTCATAATATAGAATTTCTTTGCTTGTTCTGTTTCTGTTATATGAAAATAGACTCATTAATATTTAATTTGATATCTTATTCAGTCTCTGATTCAATTTATACTATTTTTAGTAAATTTTTAGATTCACGTCACTGCAACTATCCATAACAGTTTTATTGTTAATTTTGATCTTTCACACTTCAATTGTATTCATCACTTACCCATAACAATCTTTCCAATTTCCAATCACATACCAAGCATATTGCTCATAAGTTACACACGTATATACTTACACTTATCATCACAAAGTCATACACAATTTCATTTAATCAATTTCCCAGTTGAACGCTTCGGAATAA
Source organism: Gossypium longicalyx (assembly GCA_025698465.1). Lineage (NCBI taxonomy): Eukaryota > Viridiplantae > Streptophyta > Magnoliopsida > Malvales > Malvaceae > Gossypium > Gossypium longicalyx. The sequence goes on along the minus strand of CM046998.1, from coordinate 23,866,945 downwards.
TAACAGATACGCGATGGTATCGCACACGGTGCACTTTTAAAATCGAAACTCTCTTGTACACATAGTGGCCTTCACCTAGCACCACTCATGTGACCTAGCTCGATTGTACACATAATTTTAGCTCTCTTGTACACATGGTGAACACTTAGTACCACCCATGTGACCTAGCCAGTTTATCTCGTAGCTCTCTTGTCTACATGGTGTCCTTCACCTGGAACCACGCATGCGACCTAGCTACATATATCCCGTAGCTCTCTTGTCTACATGGTGTACACATAGTATCACCCATGCGACCTAGCTACATCATAATGTCTCGTAACTCTCTTGTACACATGATGTGCACTCAGCACCATACATGTGACCTAGCTACATACCATCTGTATCATCCAATCTTTCCGAAGGTTCAACCGGGATTTCTCTCTTTCTAATACTTGATTCCATACTTCCAATAGTCAATTATGATTCAAAAATCAGCTACAATACATAAAATATGCTGAAATATAAAAACATAATAAAGATAATGTATTATTTACATACAAACTTACATACTTTATCATTTTCATGCCGAATTAATATTGAACATTTAAATCATCATAATTATACTTACTTTCGACACCTCGGCAGTCATAGTAAATATATCATTTTTCCATTGAAACATGCATAAATTAATGCTTATTATACATATGAACTTACCTCGATACTAAAACGGTCATTTTACCAACTTTCTCGATTTTCAATTTTTCTCCCATTCTAGGTTCAAATCTCGTTTTCCGAGATCTAAAACATCATATTTTACTTATTTAATTAATGTACTATTCAAAACAGTCCTTAACTCAAACTTTGGAAAAATTACAATTTTTCCCCTAAACTTTTGCATATTTACACTTTTGCTCCTAGGCTCGGGAATTAAAATTCACCCCTTATTCTTATGTTTTATGACATGCTGATCATTTTTCCCTTCTATGGAAACATCAAATTCTCACTCTAACACATAGTTATGAACAATAACAACTTTTACCGATTAAGCCGTTTTACTCATTTTTGCTTAAAACCGCTTAGCAAAAGTTGTTTAACATAATTTCAGCCTTCATATTCTACCATAAAACATCAAAATAAACACATTTCACCTATGGGTATTTTTCCAAATATGAACCCTAGCTTAAATTATTGCTAGAATAAGCTTAATTAAGTTACCGGGATTCCAAAAACGTAAAGAACTTGAAAAACGGGGCTAGAACGGACTTACTATTGAGCTTGGAAAGCTTGAAAACTCTAGCCATGGCTTCCCCCATGCTAATTTCGACCTCCATGGAAAAGATGAGTAAATTTTTGGCTTTATTTTCCCTTTTTATTTCTTTTAATTACTAAATGACTAAAATGCCCTTAAGGCCTTTCTTTAAAATTTTGTCCTATTCATGCCCATTTTTGTCCAAACGAAATATAATGGTCTAATTATCATTTAAGGACCTCCTCTTTAAACCCCCATTTCAATCAAGTTCGTATGAATCAGAACACATATTTTGCAACTTTTGCAATTTAGTCCTAAAAGTCCAATTAAGCACTTTATCAGTAAAATTACTTAACGATATTTTTACACAATATTTTAATCAATAAATAAACCTTAAAACTTAATAGGAATAAATTTTTTGACTTCTAATTTGTGGTTCTAAAATCATCGTTCCGTTTAGGCCCTAAATCGGGCTGGTACAGCAACTTCTGCAAATAAGCCCTAATAGGCAAATTAAACATGCAATCTATAAAATTTCTCATCAATACTCTAACACATGCATCTAATCACTCGGTAAATCATAAAATTTAATAGAAATAAACTTTTCTATCTCAGATTTTTGGTTTCGCAACCACTATTCCATTTAGGCCCTATTTCGAGATGTTACATTTCTCCCCCCTTTAGGGATTTTCGTCCCCGAAAATCTTACCGGTAAAAAGATTCAATATCTTTTCTCAAAATTTCTTAAACATCTCCAAACAAATTTTCTTCAAAACAGTACTTTCAAAATCACCCCACTATCAAATTGAAATCCAATATAACTAAGTTTCAACTCGGTATGACCTCTATATTAATCGAAAACTATTTCCAATTCTCACATTTGCTTTCACCTCTTTTTTTTTTAACCAAAAACTCTGCATTCAGCTATTAATACAGCTCAATCATTATTCTTCTGTCTAATTTTATCATTACTAAATCCACATTATCTCATTCACAATCAAAATTTATTTATTTTTTTAAAAAATCCAGCAATCATATAATTTAAGCATCATACCTGGATGAGTTAATTAACTAAGTCTAATTTTCCTTTAACTGTAACATTTCAGAATTCAGAATATCTTCATATTAACCTGACATCTTTTTTGCAACTGAGTTCATTTATTAAATCATTCTCAAATGCTATCACATTGTCAATTAATCTTATTGGAAGGGGGTGAGGCTGTAACACTTCTAACTTGCCTCTTATATATTCATGCATATAACTTAACACTCATCAATATATATAATTTGCTTCAAATAACTCAACATGCATATTCATTTTACACAACCCTCCTATGATCTTATACAAACAAATACACTTATACATGCGTTCATAATTCTCAAATAGAATTACTCATAACATTCATTTAATTTCACAAGTTACACTCATAGCATCACACAATTGCCAATCAACATGAACACTTATCGTAATATAAACTTTCCCTTCATCTCATCTTTCATATTCCAAGAGAAATTCTTATTCACGACTCATTCATTATCACATAAACATCATGAACTAGTACTCTTACCTTTTACGAGTCTCATTTCATCTTAATATTATCACGCTTATATAATTCACTTTAGACAGACTACACACATATTCATATTTTAAAACAAATGCACTCAAACATACATTCCACAAATTTGAGTAAATCTATTTATCACATTCACTTAGTCAAATAAGTTAGACACATAATATCATGTCAATGTCAAACGAACATAGATGAGTTTATAACGAGGTAAACTTTCGTTTCTTTTCACTTTTCTATATTTCTCCACTTATGTCTATTTCATTTTACACTTGATCTCACACATATCATCACAAGTCACCAAGATCAATTTAAGTACACCAATATATCCACCAAATTATACGAACTTACTTAACACCTTTTTACACTCGCCGATGATGGTAGCTCGGTTGGAAAACACTTCTGTCTCAACAGAACTATCTCATCAGGATCGGGAGGCATCACACTATCACAGGTAGTAATATGGCATGTATAGCTTAACTCTTACACATACTAGGTAAGTCTGAGAATTGACTAAACTATAGCTCTGATACCACTAAATGTAACACCCCTTACCCATGTTCGACGCCGGAACAGGGTACGAGGCATTACCAGATTTAATCACTAATCATCGTATAAAAACCGATTCATAATTTCACTCTAATTTAAAACTTTTTCAAACACATTCAAGCTATCCCTTAAAAAGAGCTTACAAGGCCCATATCATGCTTTAATTCAACCACACACATAGGCAAGCATGCACATTCATAAATTGCATCATTTAATTAATAACATAATCAAGACTATCTACATTAAATGACTTTATACAATAGAGACCTTCAAATAACATAAGTCAATATTTTAGGCCAATTCCTAGCAACTTAGTAACAATTAAATGAGTCTCCATACATGCCAAAGACTTTAAAATATTTTAAAACCTTTATATATCGATCAATAGTTTGATAGTGTGATTTAACCTCCGGCGACCTCCAACTCGAGCTAACATCTGAGACATTATAGGAGAAAGGAAAGGAAGGGAGTAAGCATTATAGCTTAGTAAGTAAGTATGTAAATATTAATAGACAATACATTATCATACTTTAAATGAAGTCACAATATGTTCCCGAATAATATACTATCATCACAAACACACACATACTTTCACTATTACAATCATAAACAGGTTCAAAATAAGCTATCTAGCAGAGTACTAGCAGCTAAATTATTTATTTCTGGAGCTACAGAACTCCAAATTACAAACCGTTATTTTTTCTTGAAACTAGATTCACGTATATTCTTACCATAAAATTTTCATAATTTTAGGTCCAGCCAATTAATACAGTTTATTCATTTAAGTTACCCCTGTATCACTGCTCAACTGTTCTGACCACACTTCACTACAAATAAATTTTCTCCTTGTAGAGAATTCAAATGATGTTCTTGTTTATTTTATTTGAAACTGGACTCATTAAGGATTTCAATCCTATAAATTATATTCTCTAATTATTTTTGTACAATTTTTAATGATTTTTGCAAGTCAGAATAGGGGATCACATAGTCATTCTGAACCAGTCTCTCAAAAACTTAAATATCTCATAATATAGAATTCCTTTGCTTTCTCTGTTTCTGTTATATGAAAATAGACTCATTAATATCTAATTTGATATCTCATTAAGTCTCTGATTCAATTTATACTATTTTTAGTAAATTTTTAGATTCACGTCACTACAACTATCCATAACAGTTTTATTGTTAATTTTGATCTTTCACACTTCAATTGTATTCATCACTTACCCATAACAATCTTACCAATTTCCAATCACATATCAAGCATATTGCTCATAAGTTACATACGTATATACTTACACGTATCATCACAAAGTCATACACAATTTCATTTAATCAATTTCCCAGTTGAACGCTTCGGAATAATAATAGATACGCGATGGTATCGCACACAGCCCACTTTTAAAATCGAAGCTCTCTTGTACACATAGTGGCATTCATGTGACCTAGCTCGATTGTACACATGATTTTAGCTCTCTTGTACACATGGTGAACACTTAGTACCACCCATGTGACCTAGCCAGTTTATCTCGTAGCTCTCTTGTCTACATGGTGTCCTTCACCTGGAACCACGCATGCGACCTAGCTACATATATCCTGTAGCTCTCTTGTCTACATGGTGTACACATAGTATCACCCATGCGACCTAGCTACATCATAATGTCTCAGTAACTCTCTTGTACACATGATGTGCACTCAAAGACCATACATGTGACCTAGCTACATACCATCTATATCATCCAATCTTTCCAAGGTTCAACCGGATTTCTCTCTTTTCTAATACTTGATTCCATACTTCCAATAGTCAATTATGATTCAAAAATCAGCTACAATACATAAAATATGCTGAAATATAAAAACATAATAAAGATAATGTATTATTTACATACAAACTTACATACTTTTTCATTTCCATGTCGATTTAATATTGAACATTTAAATCATCATAATTATACTTACTTTCGACACCTCGACAATCATAGTAAATATATCAATTTTCCATTGGAACATGCATAAATTAATGCTTATTATACATATGAACTTACCTCGATACTCAAACGGCCATTTTACCAACTTTCCCGATTTTTTATTTTTCTCCCATTCTAGGTTCAAATCTCGTTTTTTGGGATCTAAAACATCATATTTTACTTATTTAATTAATGTACTATCCAAAATAGTCCTTAACTCAAACTTTAGAAAAATTACAATTTTGCCCCTAAACTTTTGCATATTTACACTTTTGCCCCTAGGCTCGGGAATTAAACTTCATCCCTTATTCTTATGTTTTATGACATGCTGGTAATTTTTTCCTTCTATGGAAACATCAAATTCTCACTCTAACACATAGTTATGAACAATAACAACTTTTACCGATTAAGCCGTTTTACTCATTTTTGTTTAAAACCGCCTAGCAAAAGTTGTTTAACATAATTTCAGCCTTCATATTATACCATAAAACATCAAAATAAACACATTTCACCTATGGGTATTTTTCCAAATATGAACCCTAGCTTAAATTATTGCTAGAATAAGCTTAATCAAGTTCTTTTGTGCTTCTGTCTTTCATGTTTTGTACACATAGCGAAATTGTGACAAATAAATATTAGCTTATTGATTGTTTAAGTTCGAACTGATGATAAGTGACACTATAAGAATACTTACATTTTGAGAAAGACTACTTACTTCAGTAGATAATCAAAACGAGTCTATAATCCCATAAAAGAATCAAAGTGAGCATTTGATTCAAATACATAGAAGGATTATTATGTCGTTTATAATTCCAATTAGGGAGATCACTAGTCTTGGCTATTAGAGTAGTTGAATCCACGGGTAGAGACATAAATGTACACATTGGAGGAATGATACATTGGCCTGGACCAATGTTGAATTAATTATGTATTCGTCTGTTAATCAATTCACTAGTGACGTTTATGGTGTGACTTACATAAATCCTGAGTTAGTCACTGACCATGCATATGTAACTCATATGCTTTGATAAAAGTGGAGGCTTATGCTCTAAATATGATCGAGCTAATTTTTAGTATATGACTGCATATAAACATGTGGTCATTTATAGTTAAATATAACACCAAAAATAAAACAAATTAAGAATGGTGGTGTCTGTAAGTTCACAAGTCAAATTGTAATATAGTTTAGCAAAACGAATACCTTAGAAGTATTCAAAGGATCGTACCCAAGGGTGGATAGAATAAATAATGAAAATACTTTTACAATAACAGGTCTAAGTAGTAGTAATTATTTCCTATATTATGATTAACCATAAAATAGATTAAAAGGAAATAAATAAATAAATAACGAGAAATAAACAAATGAACTAAATTGATAAACCAATTTGGAAGATTAACTTGCTTTAGGGTTTGTAACTAACTTCATATTAGGGTTTTAGAGTGGATTAGTAATCGGTTAACTTATTATTACCTTCTGACCTCTAATTAACTAATTGATTGGTTGATACTAACTTATCTTCTGATCTCACTATCTCAACCAAGATAAATTACGATTTTCTCAATTTGACTTATCTTCTGACCTCGTCTAGGCTATGATAACTTATTAGGCTTATCAATCCTACAATTTAAGAGCACCTAATTTATACCAACTAATCCCTCTCGAGAAAACCCAAATCCTTCGTTTATCGCATCCCTATCCACTCGTTACTCTCCCCTAAGGGATTTAGCCACTCACGTTACTCATAAGCTCCCTTTCAATTGAATAAACCATTTGAGTAACACGATTGATTCAAAAAAATAAAAGAGAATTGAATAATTGTGGATTGAATACCGAATGGGGAATGGAGTGGTAATGCTCTCGATTGGAATAAAGAAATAAAATGAATGCAAAGGAAATATAAACTGAATACTTTAATTAAATAAGCAAGTTCTTGAATCAAAACTTATTCAAAAAGAAAAATAAGAAAGTTATGAAAATCTAAAAAGGAAATAAACTACAACTACCTCTAAACTATGAGGGTTTTTTGAAGGCGTCTAGGATGACTTAGTTACATTCAACCCCGAATGTTTTATTTATAAAGGTGTTGGGAGCCCAAATTAGGTCTTTTACACGTTATAGGTCATTGTATAAGTTTAATTTTGAGAACAAAAATAACCCCGAAATACTTGGGTAGCATGTTGGCCTTGTGTCAAGCCACACCCCCTGTATGACACGACACCACACCCTTATACATCCTTGTATTGTTCCTTTAGTACTCTGACGTCCCAGGAAGCTTGTTCATTACTCAACCTTTGTTTCCACATCAATTAGGCCTTTAGATCTCCATCCTACTGTAACACTAGGTTTGTGCAAGTGTACACAGTCATTATCAAGTAATAAAGTAAGTAACATAGTACTCGTCTCCACAAGGATTGTATATGTTATAATCAAGTAACTATAAAATTAAAGTTAAGAATTTGGTGATAAAAATATTTTGAGTGATGATGATTAAGCTAAATTGAATTATCTAAATGCAATATTATCTCTAATGCAATTTAATCTAAATGCAAAGTATGAGATGAGATGTATGAAATTAATTTAGCAGCAAAAACACAAAATTCAATAATCAATAACATGAATATGCTAGGATAATTATACTATTCAACTTAGATTATTTTTCTCATGCCTAATAGTGTTCGGAAAACATTCCATGGCAACTCGATCTTTCATGAGTTTGGAAACCAAATTAAATCCTTTCGAAATCTTTTACTTAGTGAAATATGTATTTTACTGACCATATTAAACCAAAGGTTTCATATGAATGAAATACATACTTGAATTTAATTGAAAACATGATTGACTGAGGCACAAAAACTATAAACATGATTTAACAAACTTTATTGAATAAATGCAATCATCCTAGCTCAACAGATTTAAACGATTATTATTGATGACAAGCTCACAAAACACATTGTAAACATGATTAAATTAGCATTACAAAGTAAAGGAAGAATAAACTACATTCAAACCAGTAGCCTTGCGAAAACTCTGAATAAAGATGTTTTTCTCTGATCCTCGTGTTGCTGCTAAGTGGTCAATCAAGAGATTATCTTCTGAAGGTTTTACTGGCTAAGGGAAATAGGATGCTATGCATGGGAATGAAGGAAGAAAATGAAAGAATGAAAAAATGAATGGATGAGTAATGAATGAAGGAATGATGGATGATTTTTGGGATTAAGGGATGAATGAAAAGGTGAGAGAAGTGTGGTATTTACACTTAAGTTTAGTGGTTGAATTTACTAAAAATGGCGTCAAAGATCCCTTGGTTCTCTCCTATTAATGGCCGGCCATAACAAGTGGAAATGAGGGTGAGTTGGTTGCTTGATAAGCATGGAATCATGTTAAATTTAGCCATAGGGTGGACGGTTTCTTGAGCAATCTTCTTATGCTAGTTTTAAATGATTTTCAAAGTGTAAGGACCTCCAAATCATTATCCCAAAACTAATTTCTGGGCAGCCACAGGCTTGTGTCGAATTTAGGCTTGACTCTCCCTTGTTGGACGGTTTCATGACCCAATAAATAACCAAACATGTCCACCTTGTAACATCACTTTAACTAGGTTAAATTAACATTCTTATGACCCAATTTTGCATGGTTTTGTCGTCTAAGTAGGGTGGATTTGTTCATGTCCATGCAAGAATTGTACTGAGCTCTATATTACATCACTTCATGGTCCCACTGCATTATTACAACATAGCATATTAATAAATAACATGAAAAAGATTTTATTTATGCACAAAATTCATATAATAAAGCAAAAGTTTGTATATTTCATAAATTCATGTCCATGATTAAGATTTAAGCAAAATTCACTAAATTCATTAACAATATCTCAGGATCAATATTATTTTTAAGTAAAAATATGGTAAAAACGACTAGAAAAACCCTATACAATTTAAAGTTTACACACCCCCAAACTTAATCCGTTGCTCATCCCAAATAATGTTTTATGTAAAACACAACATTTGTTAAGGCAATTTTGCAATAAGATTAAGCAGCATCAATCTTTACATATAACCATGCATCAACAAAATCATAAGTTATAGAGTGCATGCTTGTCATTGATAAGTCACTCATATGCAAACATTATTTCAAAATTTTGTTCTAAATACTAAAAATGCTAACATAAGTCATAGAGTGCATGTTTTTCAAGATCATACATAACATTCACCATTCGATAAAATTTTCCTTATCAATCAAACAAAGCAATCACAAGATCTAATTAATGGTCCTCATATGTTGAACTTAGCACTTCCTCTCCACTAATGTAGTTGGATAATCATCCAAATCAATAGGTGTTTTATAAGGTTGTAATAGGGCTAGGCTTAAGGTAGGGATAAAGAGAAGTGAATTTTAGGGTTAGTAGTCTTAACCCTATCTTTTCCTTGGATCAATTCAAGGTACATCCTTTCTGCTAATGAGTATTTATTTTACTCTTCTTGCTTAACATTTGAATAGAGCTCTTTTTTTAACATACAAAGAACATGTACATCATTTTTTATTTTTTCCTTGATCTTTTCTCATCAAGACAAGTATAGTTATGATAGGTGCAAAAATAAGATAAAAATTTAAAAATATGGTAACATGGCTTATAGTGTAGGCAAATAAAAATAAAATAGGCTTTAAGGCTCAAATTAAGGTTTCAAAGGTCAAACTTATATAGGGTAGGCTTGAAAGGCTCAAATGATACAAAGAAAATGTGCCTAAATCATGTTTAGATTCTTATGCCTCCTAAGATTTCAGCTCAAGAAAGTTACTAAGTCAATTATAAGAACATAAGCCTTCATGCATGTTTATTTCAAAAGAAGTTTAATTTTTATGGTAAAAGGTTGCATAAGACCTAAGAATACACAAGCATTCCATAACTCAAGATAATATAAAAAAAAAAACTCAGATAAAATTAGAAATCATGCTTGCATTTAAACTAAATTATGAACAAATATTCTTTCTGAACATTAATTTATTTCAGCATATTTATATGGAAAAGATTGAAACATACTTGAAAATTTAAAATTTTATGCAAATATTTGACTTACCCCCTTAAAAAGAAACAATGCTCTCATTGCAAAAACAAAGTAACGAATGAAAAATGAACACCAGGTAGGATAGCAAGAAAGAGAGGTGAGTCATGAATATTGCTTAAATACCAAGTCTTTCTCAACAATCCAATCCTAGACATGTTCATTCCTATTACCACATCACTTCACTTTTTGTCTAATGAAGAAGCATTGAGCTTATTTTATTCATGCTTGCAATATCTTATTTATTATACGAAAGCAAAATACTAACTAAAGAATAGAAATAAATGCCTAAAAATAAATAATAAGGATAAGAAGTTTCCCCTCTTTTTATTTGCGTCATTCTTCATATCTTTTCCCTTTTCCCTTCTTTGTCGTACTCGATCCCACAATCTCCTCTTGCCATATGTCGAATATATAAGTTGGGAACTCAAGAAAAAAAGTGTTAGAGATATTCTTTAAAGTATTTCATAAGGTATCATCTCTAACTTTTGCATATCTCTAGTAAGCTTGTTATTGGTTATGCATGAATTTCCACATATCCATCATAGCTGAAAATTCTGAATTCTTCATAGTATTTGAGGAAGTAGGAATAATCATCTCAAGTTTAAAACTCAGCTCCACTGGTTCAGCAACATTTGGTTCCACCCTCAATTCAGGGTTGTTTGGTTCCTCTTCAATTTCTTCTTCTTCTTTCTCATCAAATGAGTTAGCTTCGAGTTCAAATTTGATTAATAACCCATCTGATTCTGGTTCATTCGGTTCATTTGGCTCAACTTGGTTTAATTGTCCAACATTCTCTACTAACCTCTCAAGGTCATGCCTTGTTATGAAACCTTGAACATAACGGTCCTTCAGGTTTGCCTTCAATATTACTTGGGCCCTTAAGTAAAAAGAAGTAATCAATGTTGGAAAGTAGGCACTTCCTGCCTTTTTCCTGGCACAATCTTGGGTCTTCTTGAAAATAATTCTCCCAACATTGATAGACCTTTCTATCATAATCATATACAAAAAAAGCATCCGTTCAATCAAGATGATGGAACTATGTGAGATAGGCATGAAGCTATATCGAATAACATAAAATCATACCTTAGCCATTGGATTTAAATATTCTCTTTAGCAAGAATGACTACCATACTTTCTTATAATCTATTGGGATCCCAGATTTGTAACGACATTAAGATCTTGTTAAAGAAAATCCTAATTGATATTTGCCATCATGGCAAAGTACTCATCTTCTTCAACATCAGGTAAGTTAAACAAATCATTAATGGATTTAGAAGTAAGGGGTACCTTCTTCTTCCAAACAAGAACTTCATTAGCATCTAGCATGGTCAAGTTGGCATAGAACTCTTGCTCTAAGTCTTCATCAGGTATTGATTGTGCATCACAGAATTGTTCTCAATTTAAGGCATTAATCATCTTTCGAAGTGACAATGGCATGATCATCTTATCATTGCTCTCCGAATTCAAACCTTTTTTTGGCACCATGGGTTGATTCTTGAAGATAGAATCAAATCTTTCCCTTGCTTCCTCCTTTTAAATCACAATTGGGTTCTGGACAGAAGTCTTGGAAGATCTAGTTCTTTTGCGAGACATGGTATTTTTCCCGAAAAATAGGCAGAGTTTTGACAAAGAGAAAAATAAGAAATCGACAAGGTGTGTTGGTGAAATTTGCGATGGCGATGGAATTGTGGCAGTGATAATGTTGCGACAGCATCGAGATTGTGGTGGCAAGGGCGTTGCTTCAATGAAGGCTTTGTAGCGGCAGTAAATGAGACTTTCGACAAAGAAAGAATATTGGGGAGAGGCTTTTTGGAACTTGAGGCCGACGACTGAGGGAAGAAAATTAGGGTGAAATTTAATTGTTTAGGTGTTGTGAAATTTATGAAGGTATGGAGGGGTTTATATAGTGATGGATTAGGGCAAATTTGTTGTAAAAATTTAGCTATAAGAGTTGCTTGGGCGGCAAGGTAAGGATGGAAGGGAAAAGTGGCAGCAAAATTTGGTTTTTTAGAACCCTATGGATGGCACCTAGTGGGTAAATTTCTCCTCTTCATTGTTTTGGGCCTCGATCCCAAACTGTAATTATTTGTTGTACTGAAAAATTAAACTAAACTAGAAAAATAAATTGATTAGTACTTAGGCCAAATTGACCTTCTTATTAAACATAAATAAAATTTTAGATAAAAATTAAACTTAAAATTCTTTTGGCTTACTTAGAATTTTTCTTCTCAGAAAATTACATTAATTTAATATCCCAGGAAAGTTTAGAGGGGTCACTGATGGTCCCGCTTAAGCTCCAATCTCCTTAGATAGATTTAATTTAATTTATTAATTCAAGAAAAGTAATTTCTAAGTATGTCATTTATTAAAAATATAAATATGAAAAATTAATGGTCTTTTAAATTGAATGAGGTTTCAACTTGCTCAACTTTACCATCCAAGTAGTGTTTGAGACATTGACCATTAACTTTAAATGTACCTCCCTTGTTGTTATACAATTCTACCGCTCCATATGGGTAAAATTTATAGATGGTATAAGGTCTTTTCCATTAGGATTTAAGCTTTCCCAAAAATAACCTTAGCCTCGAATTAAACAACAATACTTTCTGTCCTTCTCTGAATTCACGAGGTTGTATACAGTTGTCATGCCATCTCTTAGTCTTTTCTTTATACATCTTGGCATTCTCATCTAAAAATAACCTCAACTCCTTTAAATCATCAAGTTGTAACATCCTTCTCTCACCGGTTTGCTTAAGATCCAAATTTAATTGCTTTAAAGCCTAGTGAGCTTTATTCTCCAAATCAAGTGGCAAATCACATGCCTTTCCAAAGACTAACCAATAAGGAGTCATTCTTAATGATGTCTTAAAAGTAGTTCGATAGGCCCATAGAATATCATCAAGACTTCGAGACCAATCTTTTCTATTAGGTCACACTACCTTTTCAAGGATTCCTCTTATCTCATGGTTCACCCGTTCAACTTGTCCATTTGACAGTGGATGATAGGCATTGGCAATATCGTGTTTCACATCATACTTGTCAAGCAACCACTTAAGCCATTTGTTTACGGAGTGAGATCCTTCATCTCAAATTGTAACTCTCGAAGTCCCAAACCGTGTAAACACTTGCTTATGTAGGAATCGCATGACTACCTTAGCATCATTTGTTGGATATGCCTCAGCTTCAACCCACTTGGATACATAGTCAACAGCTACTAAGATATACTTGTTACCATAAGAAGAAGGAAACGGGCCTAGAAAATCAATGCCCCACACATCAAATAAATCTACTTCTAAAATGTTTGTCAAGGGCATTTTGTTCCTCCTTAATATGTTTCCGATCATTTGGCATTTATCATAACTTTTCACATATGCATAAGCGTCCTTGAACACTGTAGGATAAAAGAATCCAACTTGTAAGATCTTCGCTACAGTGCAGGCACCACCAAAGCGTCCCTCACTTGGAGATGAATGGCAGTGGTACAAGATCTCATCAATTTCACTTCCAGCCACGCACTTCCTAATTATGTTATCTGTACATTATTTAAACAAAAATGGATCATCCCAAAAATAATACTAACTATCGTGAAGGAATTTCTTCCTTTGTTGGTATTTCATTTCTCAAAGAATTATTCCATATGCTAAATAAATTGCATAATAAACAAACCAAGGAATTTCATGAACTCGGCTTACCAAAAAAATAAGCTCATCTAGGAAATTCTAATTAACTGAAACAAATGAATAAGTTACCTCATTTTTCTCCAATCTCAACAAATGATCGACTACTTGATTCTCAACACCTTTTCTATCTTGGATCTCAAGGTCAGATTCTTGGAGCAGGAGTATGTAACACCCCTAACCCGTATCAGTCACAGGACTACGTTTAAGAGGCATTACCGGTCATATCGAAACATTTCGCAATCAATTCACAAAAAAAAGTCATACATCATCATATCAAAGTCAAATATCAAGATAAGGTCCCATTCTTAGGTCAACAAGACCTTAAACATGCATTACTAAGAGGTCGGTACTAAACCGAACACATAAAAAAATTTCGAAGCAAAACAATTTTTCTAAGTTACAAAGGTCACACACCAGTGTGAACAAGCTGTGTGCCTCACATGGCAATAGACACGCCCGTGTGTCTAGGCCATGGCGAAGCAGGGCATACATACTGACTTGAACGACACGGCCGGAGACATACCCGTGTGCCTTGGCCATGGTCAAAACTGACTTGGGTCACACGAAAAACCACACGCCTGTGTGTATAGCACATGTACTCTTCGAAATGGCCACAGGCGCCCATGTGCAAAGGCTGTGTGCCTTACACGGCCACCAGACACGCCCGTGTGTCTAGGCCATGCTCAAGACTGACTTTAAATTGTAGGACTACCCCAGGGGACACACGGTCATGTAACATGACTGTGTGTCACACACGGCTGAGACACACAAACCGTGTCTTTGCCCGTGTAGACAAAAATAGGCTATTTGCAAAGCCAATTTGCCACCCTAATTTTGGGTCCTCCCTACAAGTTCAAAACCAAATCATTTCATACCAAATTTTCAACCAATGCATAACCAAAACATACACCATTCATGCCATATTATTATCAACCAATTTCATGCTTATAGTCCATACCAAATCATACCAAATCATAAGCCAAAGTAATACCAAAACATACGTTTCATAACTTCAATTTACTTCATTCAATCTCATGCCAAAATCTTATCAATTTCTCAAATAAGCATATACCAAAATCTTACCAAATTGACCAATTCTCTTTGGCCATCCATGAACACATCATATTGGCAATATTGCATCACACAGTTTACCCAAAATTCATTCATAAACACAACCAAAACCAAGCCATATCACATGGCTAAATATTTATAACTCAAAAACATATCTCAATTTAACTAGACTATACATGCCATCCTAAAATATTTACACTTTGAAAAGGTACCAAATTTAAGTTTGATAGTGTGGTGATAATCCTTGACAATCCACGTGCCTTCAGTAGCTTCGATATCTAAAACATAATGCAAACACACAAAGTAAGCTTTCCAAAGCTTAGTAAGCCATATACAAATAAACTTATCATTTTAAGCATATAAGCATCATAAAATACATATAGTCCATAGCCAAATACTATCACAAACCACATAGTTCATATACCTTTCACATGTTTCCAATTCATTGCACATAGAGCATAATTTCTCATACTTATATCACATATCATCTGTAACACCCCGAATTTGGGCCTAGAAGTATTGGGCCTTGAGTGCGGGTCCGTAAGGAGGTTGTATATAGGTATTTAATTGTGCAATGAAATGACACAATTAAATGTCTGCTTTGGTGGTTAATGGCCCTAAGAAGTGCTAGAGAAATCTTGGGTTCAAACTTGGGCTTTAGCAAAAATTTTGGTATTAAGTGAAAAAAAAAAAAAACCTGGATGCTTGGATGAGGGTTTTTAAATTATTGTGTTAAATAAATGACACAAGGAAGCTTGTAGTATAGTGGTTGTGGCGTCATTAAGGTTGTATGGGAGCCTGGGTTCAAGCCTTGGCTCTTGCAATTTATTTTGGTTTTTTTAAGGGAACCTGGACTTTGGCCTTTAGACCTTATAATTAATTGGGGATAAAACATGACACAAAAAGCCTTGTGGCTTAGTGGCAAGTAGCGTGTGGAGCATCTGAGGGGAGGCATGGGTTCGAATCTCAGGGCAAGCAATGAGCATTTATTTTGCTAATAGGGGGCGACAAGAGTTGGTGTTGAATTTAAACTCTGATGTTGGAGGGATCCCACATCGGGAAGCTAACATAAGAGTGGTTGTGAAGCTGGCTTTAAATAGAGGAACCATGAGGAGAGTAAAGGTACCTTTCTTGGCTGATCCCTTTCATTGTATGGCATGCTCGTTTGGGTTGGGCGTCGGCTAAGAGTGCTCGAGCGTGGATTAACTCCGCCTCCTATCAGTGTGTATTTCTCACTACTCTAGCTGTAGGATGGCTACTTTGGGCCGAAAGGGGCTATGTGGGCCCAATGGGCCTACGGGCCCAATTGGATAAGTTGTTTGATTGTGTAGTAAATATTGGACTAGGCTAGGTGAATCTCATATTCGTGGCTAGATTTGGGCTAAAAGGGTCACACGAGCGTGTGGGCCCATTTGGGCCGAGAATGGGCTTTAGGGACATTTGTATTGTTATCCCTGTTTAGAATACTTTAGTTTACCAATTATTAAAATGCCCTCGACTTGTAAAATTACCAAAGTACCCTCGATTTATAGAATTATCGTTTTACCTTCGATTTACAAAATTACCATCTTACCTCGGTTTACAAAATTACCGTTTTACCTCGATTGTGAAATTACTGAAATACCCTGTAGGGATAGAATTACCAAAATACCACTAGTTTGTAAAATTACCAAAATACCCTAGTTTGTAAAATTAACAAATACCACTAGTTTGTGAAATTACATAAATACCCTCAATTTGTAAAATTACCAAAATACCCCTAATTTACAAAATTATAAAAATACCCTTGGCTTTTTAAAAATTATAGAAATACCATTGGTTTACAAAATTACTGAAATACCCTTGGTTTGTAGATTTACCAAAACACCCTTGTAGGTTGAAATGACTAAAATACCCCTAATAGGTAAAAAGACCGTAAAGCCCCT
This sequence comes from Gossypium longicalyx, assembly GCA_025698465.1. NCBI lineage: Eukaryota > Viridiplantae > Streptophyta > Magnoliopsida > Malvales > Malvaceae > Gossypium > Gossypium longicalyx. The sequence continues at coordinate 23,849,896 of CM046998.1, read as the reverse complement.
GTAGGGTAAAGTGACCGTAATACCCTTGTATGGTAAAATGACGAATATGCCCTTATGTTCCGTATGACTGATGTGCTTAGGATTTACATATATTGATATTGGATTAGTTAAGTTTGAGTGACAGGTGGTGGTTATCGTAGGTGATTGATTATGGAAACGTTTCAACTTCAACCCATAACAGTGTGTACTAACCTCGTAGTAGCTTAGATTAATATCTGTTTGAAAGCCAAATGCTAAAATACCGGTATTTTGGGAACTTGTAATGTTGCGTGTGGGTATAGATGCGATAAATACGATAAGGTCAGTGTTTGGATCGATGGAACGGGTAAGAACTTAATTTTGTGCACGATGGTAAGTTGGGCCTCAATGGGCTAAAATTGGGCCAAATGGGCCTATTTGGGTGAAATTGATAGAAAATGGAATTTGGAAAAGTTGCATGTTAACACGGTTAGTATTATGGTAAAATTTGGGTTAAGCAGGCTTAGTGGGCTAAATCAGCATTCGTAGGGCCCATTAGGGGTTTTGGGCCCAAAAGCCCGAATTTGATAAGTGGGTTAAGGATCATTGTTTAAACACTCAGAAATATTGACAAATGTAATGAACATGGAAAACCCTGATTTTTGGTAAAATTACGAAAATACCCTTATAATATGAAAAATGATTGTTTTGCCCTTGTGGGCAAGTGACTGACTTGGACTGTGTGGTTGACGAATTTGATTGTGAATATATGTTGGTGATATGAATGACTTGACTGTGATTGTTTGATTCAAATATGGGCATGACATTCTGCATACATGACATATTGCATGGGATATGGGTTATATTGATGGAGGAAGTGCTAAAAGGGCTCCCCGGCCATCGGAAAAGGGCTTATGCCCCGATTTACGAAAAGGGCTTATGCCCCGATTATTAAAAAACGAGGCAAGGCCTCCAGTATATGATAAAGCGGCTATCTTTTGCCAATGGAGAGTTTGGTTGGGTGGGTTGAGTTATTCCCATGGAGAGCTTGGTTGGTACGGGTGGAGAGTAGCGGATGGTGGGTCGAGTAGTCTCCCCAAATGGGCTTGCATACATTCATTGACATTACATGTGATATTGAAATGGGCTTGCATACATTCATTGACATTACATGTGATATTGAAATGGGCCTAAGGGCCATACCGTTTACAGTAAAGGCTTCGGCCCAGTGATATGATTTATGAAAAGGCTTCGACCCAGTAACCGTTAAACGAAAGGCTTCGGCCCAGTATATGTCAAGACTAAATAGGGCTTTGGCCCAGATTGTACTGATACCGTGTTATTTATTATTTGTTTGTTATTGGGATGACACACTGAGTTTTCGTAAACTCACCCCGTTTCTAACTGTCCAGGTAATCCCTAAGCTTAGATGGTTTGGAGCTACGAGGACTCTGAGAGATGGCCACACTCATTGCATTTACTTTACATTTCTTTTAATTGCAATAAGCAACGATTTATTTCTTTATAAGTTTTATCTTATTAATATTATTATTTGGTTTTGGGTTGTAATAAGGCCGTTTTAATTATTTTTCTGGGATTATTTTATCTTATACCCTATATTTTTCTGATAACAATATGAGTTAGACCTAGGGCGTGTTTCCAAAATGATAATTGTTTTCAAAATAACGTAACGATACAATTAATCGGTTTATCAAAAATATCTACTTAAATGAATTCCAACTCGTTTTTCTCAAAACCTAACCTAGCACTAAAGTGTGGCAATGGTTGTAGGCATGTCTAGGATTGGATCCAATCAAGAGCTTGGTACTTAAGTAGCCTTCTAGGCTCACCTCCTCTGTTTCGGATACTTACCTGGTGCACAGCTTCCATTCACTTTATTAAATTAGCAAAGACTATCTTTTAAAACACTAAGAAGGACGTTGAAAGAGGCATGGGTTTTCTTAAAAACTTCAATGTGACACGTCGGATCCGGCCATAACTTCTGGGCCGAGTTTGGGGTGTTACATCATCACTTGCACATATACTTACTTCTCATTAACAAATGTTGAACACATCTCTACGTACCTGAATCGGTTATTCATTCATTCAATCATGTATTTCTCATAATGCCTGTTGAACCATATGGAATCAAGTAGGATACGCGGATAACTTGGAAAGCTCGTACAATGCCAATGTCCCAGACGTGGTCTTACATGTAATCAAATATCGATGCCACTGTCCCAGAGAGGGTTTTACAAGAAATCAAATACGATGCTGATGTCCCAGACATAGTCTTACACGTAAATCTCAAATCGATGCCAATGTCCTAGATGTGGTCTTACACGAAATCAAATATCGAAATCCTATGTCATGACATATGTATCCTAACTAATCTTATAATTCGTACGAGGCTTTCGAACGTCATCACATTATCGAAAGTTTCTCAATTTCACATACTCAACTTCTATAATGATTCATCATAATTAAATATCATATAAACATGAATAAATCAATTCAAACACATTTAATTGTATATAGACTTACCTCGTGCAGAAATGAATGGAAACGAACAGTTATTCAACGACTTTCGACTTTCCCAGATCTAATTTTGTTTTCTTTGGTTCTTGTTCTATATAAATTCAAATTTAACTCTTTTATTCAACAAATCATTCAATTCAATCCATATACACATATTTAGGGCATTTTAAAAATTAGCCCTCACATTTTCACATTTATACATTTTAGTCCCTATTTCATAAAATCACAAAATATGCATAATTTCATTTCACACATGCCTGGCCAAATTCTTCTTTAGCTCAAATAAGTCGACATATTTCATTTATTTCACAATTTAGCTCTTCAATTTCTCATTTTCATAATTTAGTCCAAAATACTCAAATTCATCAAAAATCTCAATACAAAACATAGTAATCTAACACATATCTTTCATTTTCTATCATTAAACTTCATAAAACTCACATTATCAACAATCGCACATATTAAAATCATAATTAAATTCAGAAATTGAGGCATGGGTCTGAAAGATTACTGAGCAACGATCACAAAATCATAGAAATTATCAAAAATCGAGTCAAAATCGTACCTTAATCAAGTAATCAAAGTGTCGAGCCCTAAATGGCTATGAAAGTTCTTTCTTCAAATTTGGCTAGATGGTGATAATGGAAGAAGAAATGGCTTTTATTTTATTTAACTTATAATTAATAATCAAATACCAATTTTACCTTTTACTAAAACATATAAAAATCACTTAATGGATGGTCATTAATGTCCATTAACCTTAGTTATGGTCTAATTGCATCATAAGGACCTCTCCTTTAATAAGACATAGTACTTAAGTACTTTTAACAAATAGCTAGCGACTTTTACATTTTTCATGATTAAGTCCTTTTTCTAAATTAAGCACACAAACAATCAAATTTTCATACGAAACTTTCATAGATATTAGTTCACATATTATAAGCACAGAAAATAATATTAAAATATTTTTTTGACTAAGATTTGTGGTCCCAAAACCACTATTCTAACTAGGGTCTAAATCGGGATGTTACAACTCTCCCCCTTAGGGATTTTCATCCCCGAAAATCTTACCATTAAACAGATTCGAATATTGTTGTCTCATAGCATCTTCAGGCCCTCACGTAGCCTCTTGAACACTGTGTCAATGCCACATTACTTTTACTAACGGAATTTTCTTATTTCTCAATTCTTTAACTTCATGAGCCAAGATACGGATCGATTCTTCTTCATAGGTCATATCGGATTGAATTTCTATCTCAGATGGGGAAATTACATGCAAGGGATCAAATTTGTATCGTCGAAGCATCAATATGTGAAATACATTATGAATCTTTTCTAACTCATGTGGCAATAACAATCTATATGCAATTGGCCTGATACACTCTATAATCTCATACGGCCCAATAAACCTCGGACTCAATTTGCCTTTTCTGCCAAATCGGAGTATTTTCTTCCACGGAGACACTTTTAAAAATACTTTGTCACCGATCTCAAATTCAATATATTTTCGTTTCAAATCTGCATATGATTTCTGACGATCGAAAGCTGCTTTCAAACTTTCTTGGATTGTTTTTACTTTCTGTTCAATCTCTTTTATCAAGTCTACCCTGTGTATTTTATTCTCGCTGAGCTCAGTCCAATACAAAGGTGTACGGCATTTTCTACCATACAATGCTTCGTACGGTGCCATTTTAATGCTCGATTGAAAACTATTATTACAAGCAAATTCAATCAATGGCAAATAATGTTCTCACGTACTTTCAAACTCAAGAATGCAACATCTCAACATATCCTCAAGAATTTGAATAATCTGCTCGGATTGACCATCCGTCTGTGGGTGAAAAGCAGTACTGAAGTGTAATTTCATACCTAAAGCCCCTTGTAGTTTCTTTCAAAATTGCAAAGTGAATCTCGGATCTTTATCTAACACAATAGATAATGGCACTCCTTGCAATCTCACAATATCAGAAATGTATAACTCAGCTAACTTATCAAGCGAGTAATCTGATCGTACTGGAATAAAATGAGCTGATTTCGTCAATCGGTCAACCACAACCCAAATTGCATCTTCTTTTCTCGGAGATAGGGGTAAACTCGAAACAAAATCCACCGTTATTCTATCCTATTTCCACTTCGGAATCATAATCGGTTGTAACAAACCAGATGGCACCTGATGTTCAACTTTAACTTGCTCACAAATCAAACATTTTGAAACAAAGTTGGAGATATCTCTTTTCATTCCAGACCACCAATAATGATGTTTCAGATCATTATACATTTTCGTACTACCCGGATGTACAGATAAATGACTGTTGTGAGCTTCATTCAAAATCATCTGAATCAACTCTGAATTTCTCGGAACACAAATCCTACCTTGGAATCTCAAACAATCATCATTATCAATTCAATATTCAGAATTAGAATCTAAATCACACTGAGCTCGTTTTGCTATTATCACATTATCAAATTTTTGAGCATCAATAATCTACTGTAAAAACAACGGTCTCGCTTTCAATTCAGCTAAAATCAAACCATCATCGGACAGAACTAAATGAGTATTCATCGTACGCAATGCAAACAATGATTTTAGAATCAAAGCATCAGTAAAAACATTTGCTTTTCCCAGATGATAATCAATAAAAAGCTCATAATATTTTAGTAGTTCTAGCCATCTTCTCTATTACAGATTCAAATCTTTCTGAGTCATCAGATATTTCAAACTTTTATAATCAGAATAAACATGACATTTCTCACCAAATAGATAGTGGCGCCAAATCTTTGAAAGCAAACACAATAGACACCAATTCCAATCGTGTGTCAGATAATTCTTTTCGTGCAGCTTTAACTGTCTCGAGGCATAAGCTATCACTTTACCTTCCTGCATCAAAACACATCCCAGACCATTCAATGATGCAGCACTATATATTACAAATTCTTTATCCGATTTTGGTTGTACTAACTCCGAAGCTTCTGTGAATAGGGCTTTCAACTGATCAAAGCTTTTCTGACACTTTTCGGACCATTCAAATTTAACATCTTTCTGAAGCAGTCTCGTCATCGAAGTTGCAATCTTAGAGAAACCTTTTACAAACTGTCTGTGTAACAGTCTGATTTAGACCTTAGTCGAAATGGTGGTTTCTGGACCAAGAATTTGAGTTAGAAAAATATTTAAAAATTATTTTATGTGTTTATCATGTGTGAATTAATATCTATGATATTTTCATGATTTAATTTTATCGTTTACATGTCTGATTAAATAAAAGGACTTAATTGTGTAAAAAGAAAAGTTGGTGGTTAAATGTGAAAGTGCTAATTTGTTATTGTCTTTATTAGTAGAGGCACTTATAATGCAAATAAACCAATGGTTATAGCATGGTCAATAATGACCATGAATTATAAAGGTTTTATATATTATTATAAAGATTAATTTAGTAAAACATGTAATAATTTATGTAATAATATAACATAAAAATTAAAATAAGCTTTCATAATTCTTGGTTAGTGCCGAAACTAAAAGAAAAAGAAAGATTAGGTTGTTGTCTTAAGTTTGGCTACTTGAAGTTCAAATTAAGGTATGAGTTTAACTCGGTTTTTGATAATTTTTACGTTTTTGAGATCGTTGCTTCAAATACTATCCTACCCATGCTTGAATTTTTTATTTTGATGAATATTTTGAGTTATGCCATTGATGAGAGCTTGTGATTTTTGTTGTTTGATGATGAAATATGAAAGATATGTTTTAGATTAACATGTTTTGTATTGGAATTTTTGATGATTTTGAGTAATTAGGACTAAATTGCAAAAATAATAATTTGAAGGACTAAAATGAAAAATAAATGAAATGTGTGTATTTGTATGTATTAGAGGAACATTCGGCCTAAGCATGTTGAAAGGATATTTTGTCTATTTTGTGTTTTATGCAATCAAGACTCAGTTGTAAAAGCATGAAATATCAAGGGTAAAATGGTAATTTGTCCATTTATGTGTTGTTGGATTAAATTGAATGAAATTGTGTTTGAATGAGATTAATTTGAAATTGTATAGATCAAGAACAAAAGAAATTGGACTTGGGTCGGGGAAAAGCAAAAATAGTTAAATAGTCGATTTACATTGTTCGTCGATATCCGAGGTAAGTCTTTAAGCAATTAGACATCGTTTATTTTGAATATAACATAATTTAATTTGCTGATTTGGAATTTATAGATTTATAGTAGAGTTATTCGAATATGATTAAACATGGAAATAATGTATTTGAGTTTAATTTGACTGAGTTGTAACATTTGAAAGTCCGTATGAACTATATGGAATATCTGGAATTTCGATATATGAATTATTTTTTTAGACAACTTTATAATAGTGATATTCGGGCTTTGAGCCTAGCAAGCCTTGTACCAGTGAGTTTAATCAGGCTTTATGCCTAGCAAGCTTATTGCCGGTGTATAAAATCAAACTTTGAGTCTAGCAGGCCTTGTGTCGGTGTGAGATACAGGCTTAAGCCTAACAGGCTTATTGTCGGTTTATAAAATCAGACTTTGAGTATACAGACTTAAACTTAGTAGGCGTATTGCTGGTGAATTATTATAAGTTTATGCCTAAAAGACTTTATGCCGATGTGGTAATTGAATACGTTAAACGAGCTAAAACGATTAGGTACGTGATAGTTGGTTACCTATTTGAAAATAGGGTGAAATGATTTCTTGATATGTGATGAAAAAGGATTCATGAAGTTGTTGTAGTATATGTGTTAATATGAGAGATATATTTGGCCTTATAGTTGTATATGATGTAATGTTAAAGTTTGAGTGATGAATATATGTCTATAAATAAATATGTATATTCGTTTATATAAGAAAATATGGTTTCGAAATTTGGAAATATATTGATGATGTATACATGTATATTCGGCCAAGGAGAAATTGTCTTATGAAAGAATATAATATATATATATATATGTATGGAATTAAAAGCTTGAAATTAAATGTGATTAAAAATGCATAAGTTGATTTATTTGATTGAAAAGATGTAGTATTGAGATGTTATTATGCATTAATTGTTTAATTTGCTTAGGACTTACTAAGCTAAGTTAGCTTACTTTGTGAGTTTTCGTTTACTCTATTTTATAGATTTTGGATTCAAGTTACGAGCTCGGGGATCGTTAGCAAAGTTCACCACATTATCTACAGCTTCGGTATTTGAATAATCGAACTTGAATTATGACATGTATAGGTTGAATTGTGTTTTGATATGAAATATTAAACTTTAGTTATGTATAACTAAAGCCATGCGAAAATCGCTAAGTTGATTTATGAATTTATGCTATCTCGGGTATAATTATTAAGTGTGCTATGCGTGAATGATGATGGAGTGAATTGAATATGACCTTGGTGATTTGGTTATGTGATTAATTTAAGTGATAGAAATATAAGTGCTAAAGGTGATGAAGTTCAGTCAAGGTATATATATATATGAATGGCATAAATGATATGAGGTGAACTTGTGGTTTGATTTGTGTGTGGTATTTATGGTTAATGGATGTGAGTATTTGGTTGTGGCATAATCACGTTTGGTAGTGAAGTGTATATTATGTATATAAATCATACTTGAGTTATGTATAAAACAAGTTAGTTGAGTTATATACGTGAAATTTGGTTGGACATATTTAGCATATTAAGTATTAATTAGATAAGGGTTATGTTTGGTTAATGACTAAATAGTTAAGTTGGTTTAAATTGTTTGATATGCTGGTTAAGATGTGAAACTATATTTTGGAATTGGTAAAAAATAAATTATATGTTTAATATGATATTTAGCCGAATATATGGTTATTAAAGTAAATATTGAAATGGCATGAGTAGTAAGCATGAATATATATATTCGGTTAAGGCTTGTAGAATTATTAAAGGAATAGTAATTTTTATTATTAGCCATGAATAATATTCAATTTCATGTGTTTTAATCATGTTACAAGTAGCATGTTTTGACATGTATAATTTGGTTTATAAGTTCGGCTAAAGTATTTATTCATGTACAAATTTTAAATTTAGGATGGTAATTGGAGTAGTAGTCGAATGTTCATATGCATATATTTGTATTTTGTCCTGAATGGAAATCATTTTGTTTTAAATGATTTGTACTTTGAAAGGATTACTTTTATATGACACATGTTTGAATAATGGAATGAAATATTTATATAAACTTTGGTACGTGCGTATGATATGTATATTTTTTATATGTTGAATATCTTTGCTTATGAGATATGTGGCTATATATATTTATACTTATTCGAACAATGTGTATTCTTTGGTAATGCCTGTAATAACCAGCAAGTCCCAAAAAAATTGCGGATTTCAGAAACATTTCTCGGAGGCTTCCAATCTAATATAGCTGAAATTTTGCTCGGGTCAACTCAGATACCTGATACTGATACAACATGTCCCAAGAAACCAACTTCTCGTAACCAAAATTAACATTTGCTAAACTTCTCATACAACTACTTATCACGCAAAGTCTGTAGCACTATTCTCAAATGTTCAGCATGCTCAGATTCATTACGAGAATATATCAATATGTCATCAATGAATACGACAACAAATCGATCTAAATATGGTCTGAAAATTCTGTTCATCAAATCCATAAAAATAGCATGTGCATTCGTTAATCCGAAAGGCATAACTAAAAACTCATAGTGTCCGTACCTCGTTCGGAAAGCAGTTTCCAAAATGTCTAAATCTTTTACTCTCAACTAATAATAACCCGATCTAAGATCTATCTTTCAAAATACGGTAGCTCCTTTCAACTGATCAAACAAATCATCAATTCAGGGCAGAGGATATTTGTTTTTGATAGTCACTTTGTTCAACTGACGATAATCAATGCACGTTCTCATCGTACCATCTTTCTTTTTCACAAATAGAACAGGAGCACCCAAGGTGAGAAATTCGGTCTTGCAAATCATCTATTAGTCAATTCTTGCAACTGAGACTTTAATTCTTTTAACTCGATCGGAGCCATTCTATAGGAAGCTACCGAAATCGGAGTAGTCCCTGGCACTAATTCAATGCCAAACTCAACTTCTCGAATTGGAGGTAATCCCAGAAGTTCTTTAGGAAAAACATCAGAGAATTCACAGACAACAGGCACTAAATCAATTTTCTTTTCTCTCACTTTCGAATCAATCACATAAGCAAAGTAGGCTTCACAACCCTTTCTTACATATTTCTGAGCTAACATCGAAGAAATCACTGCCGGTAAACCATTCAGATCATTAGACTCAATCCAAATAATCTCATCATTCTGACATCACAAATCAATAGTTTTCATTTGCAGTTTATAATAGCATCGTGCAAAGTTAACCAATCCATACCTAGAATTATATCAAATTTGCCGAATGGTAATAATATCAAATGAGCCGGAAAACATGAATGTCAAATCATCAATGGAAAATTCTTACACACTTTGTTAACCAAAACACACCGGCCTAAAGGGTTCGATACTCTAATTACAAATTCAGTAGACTCTACAGGCAAAGTCTTACTGCTCACTAAGTTCATGCATATATAAGAATGCATTGATCCGGTATCTATCAAGGCAATCACAGAAGTATCGTAAAGTGTAAAAGTACCAGTTATAACATCGGGAGACGAAGCTTCCTCGCTAGCTCGAATGGCGTAGACTCTGGCAGGTGTGCGAGCCTCAAATCTAACAGTCGTATCTTTAGTTCCCCTCTGGCTACCACTCATATTACCCGTATTTTTGGGCAGTCTACCTAGTGCTGTATTGCCACTAGGCCTCGAATTTTGCACGATCTCTTGCTCTACAGACTCAAGACATTCACAGATAAAGTGATCTAAGGATCCACATCTAAAGCAAGCTTTATCATTCAATCTATAATTTCCCGAATGTCTTTTACCACAATGTCTACACTCAGGTCGATCGGATTGGACATTTCCAACACTTACCACAGAAGTAGCTGGAACTCTGAAACTCGAATGCGATCTAGTACGATCTCTACTCGAATGTCCGACGTTAGCCTTTGAACAGCTAAAATCATCTCAAAATTTCTTCGATGATGACTTGTTCGATGATATTTTTTGTACCTCTCTAGCTTTTGAATTGACTTTTCTTTTCTCTTTCCCGAGTTCTTCAGATTTACATGCTCGTTCAACAAGCACAACAAACTCTTTTATTTCCAGAATCCTGACTAATAACTTGATGTCTTCATTCAAGCTATCCTCAAATATTTTGCACATAATTGCTTCATTCGAGACACATTCTCATGCATACTGGCTCAATCTCACAAATTCTCGCTCGTATTCCGTAATAGACATACGGCGTTGTTTCAGCTCAAGAAACTCTTTGTATTTCTGATCCATAAATCTTTCACTTATGTATTTCTTTTAGAATTCAACTTGAAAGAAATCCCAGGTGACTCGTTCTCTCGGAATCACTAATATCAATGTCTTCCACCAATAATACGTCGTATCGCTCAGAAGTGAAACGGCACATTTAAGACATTCGTCCAGAGTACATGACAATTCATCAAACACTCGTATCGTATTTTCTAGCCAGAATTCAACTCTCTCAGCATCATCATTAGTAGTAGCACGGAACTCTTCGGCCCCATATTTTCTAATTTTATCAATAGGAGGCTTATTCAACTGAATCAGATTAACTTGTGGCATGATAGGGACTTGCAGAGAATTAGACGGGGGCGACGCTTATGGTACTGCCGGATTTGTTCTCATATACTGAGTAAACCAATCATTCATCATTTAGTAAAAGGCTTGCTTAGCCTCTCCCTTGTGGCAACTAGTAATAGGTTTAAAATCAGATGGCGTTGTCCCTTGAGCGGGAGCAGGCGCATTACTTTCAACATCGTTAGCTGCAACTCGTTCGGGATCCATTTACTATATAAAACACTTTTTCATTGTCAGGAATCATCACACAATCGCAGTTCATATATATGACATGTATAACTAGACTCGCATATGCTACGTTAGTCCTAGAATTGACTAAACCGTAACTCTGATACCAACCAAATGTAATACCCCTAACCTGTCTCCGTCACCAGACTAAGGTTAAGAGGCATTACCGGACATATCGAAACATTTCGCAATCAATTCACAATCAAAAGTCATACATCATCATATCAAAGTCAAATATCATCATAAGCTCCCTTTATTAGGTCAACAAGACCTTAAACATGCATTACTAAGAGGTCGGGACTAAACCAAACACATACAAAATTTTTCAAAGCTAAACAATTTTTCTAAGTTACAAAGGTCACACACCCGTGTGAACAGGCCGTGTGCCTCACACAGCATTGACACGCTCGTGTGTCTAGGCCGTGGCGAAACAAGGCATACAGACTGACTTGAACCACATGGTCGAAGACATGCCTATGTGCCTTGGCCGTGGTCAAAACTGACTTAGGTCACAAGACTAACCAAACGCCCGTGTGTATAGCCCATGTACACTTCAAAATGGTGGCGCCTATGTGACAAGGCTGTGTGCCTCACATGGCCACCAGACACGCCTGTGTGTCTAGGCCATACTCAAAACTGACTTTAAATTGTAGGACTACACCAGGGGACACACGGTCGTGTAACATGATCGGGTGTCACACATGGCTAAGACACACGGCTGAGACACACGCCCGTGTGGACAAAAATAGGCTATTTGCAAAGCTAATTTATCACCCTAAATTTGGGTCCTCCCTACAAGTTCAAAACCAAATCATTTCATACCAAATTTTCAACCAATGCATAACCAAAACATACACCATTCATTCCATATCATTAGCAACCAATTTCATGCTTATAGTCCATTCCAAATCATACCAAATCATAAGTCAAAGTTATACCAAAACATAAGTTTCATAACTACAATTTACTTCATTCAATCTCATGCCAAAATCTTACCAATTTCTCAAATAAGCACATACCAAAATCTTACCAAATTAACCAATTCTCTTTGCCCATCCATGAACACATCATATTGGCAATATTGCATCACACAATTTACCCAAAATTCATTCATAAACACAACCAAAACCAAGCCATATCACATGGCTAAATATTTATAACTCAAAAACAAATCTCAATTTAACTAGACTATACATGCCATACTAAAATATTTACACTTTCAAAAGGTACCAAAATTAAGTTTGATAGTGTGGTGATGATCCTCGACAAACACCAAGCCTTCAGTAGCTTCGATATCTAAAACACAATGTAAACACACAAAGTAAGCTTTCCAAAGCTTAGTAAGCCATATACAAATAAACTTATCATTTTAAGCGTATAAGCATCATAAAATACATATGCTCTATAGCCAAATACTATCACAAACCACATAGTTCATATACCTTTCACATATTTCCAATTCATTGCACATATAGCATAATTTCTCATACTTATATCACATATCATCACTTGCACATATACTTACTTCTCATTAACAAATGTTGAACACATCTCTATATACCTGAATCGGTTATTCATTCATTCAATCATGTATTTCTCATAATGCTTGTTGAACCATATGGAATCAAGTAGGATACGCGGATAACTTGGAAAGCTCGTACAATGCCAATGTCCCAGACGTGGTCTTACATGTAATCAAATATCGATGCCACTGTCCCAGAGAGGGTTTTACAAGAAATCAAATACGATGCTGATGTCCCAGACATAGTCTTACACGTAAATCTCAAATCGATGCCAATGTCCTAGATGTGGTCTTACACGAAATCAAATATCGAAATCCTATGTCATGACATATGTATCCTAACTAATCTTATAATTCGTACGAGGCTTTCGGACGTCATCACATTATCAAAACTTTCTAAATTTCACATACTCAACTTCTATAATGATTCATCACAATTAAATATCATATAAACATGAATAAATCAATTCAAACACATTTAATTGTATATAGACTTACCTTGTGCAGAAATGAATGGAAACGAACAGTTATTCAACGACTTTCGACTTTCCCAGATCTAATTTTGTTTTCTTTGGTTCTTGTTCTATATAAATTCAAATTTAACTCTTTTATTCAACAAATCATTCAATTCAATCCATATACACATATTTAGGGAATTTTACAAATTAGCCCTCACATTTTCACATTTATACATTTTAGTCCCTATTTCATAAAATCACAAAATATGCATAATTTCATTTCACACATGCCTGGCCAAATTTTCCTTTAGCTCAAATAAGTCGACATATTTCATTTATTTCACAATTTAGCTCTTCAATTTCTCATTTTCATAATTTAGTCCAAAATACTCAAATTCATCAAAAATCTCAATACAAAACATAGTAATCTAACACATATCTTTCATTTTCTATCATCAAACTTCATAAAACTCACATTATCAACAATGGCACATCTTAAAATCATAATCAAATTCATAAATTGAGGCATGGGCTTGAAAGATTACTAAGCAACGATCACAAAAACATAGAAATTATCAAAAATCGAGTCAAAATCGTACCTTAATCAAGTAATCAAAGTGTCGGGCCCTAAATGGCTATGAAAGCTTTATTTTATTTCTTCAAATTTGGCTAGATGGTGATAATGGAAGAAGAAATGGCTTTTATTTTATTTAACTTATAATTAATAATCAAATACCTATTTTACCCTTTACTAAACCATATAAAAATCACTTAATGGATGGTCATTAATGTCCATTAACCTTAGTTATGGTCTAATTGCATCATAAGGACCTCTCATTTAATAAGACATAGCACTTAAGTACTTTTAACAAATAGCTAGCCACTTTTACATTTTTCGTGATTAAGTCCTTTTTCTAAATTAAGCACACAAACGATCAAATTTTCAAACGAAACTTTCACAGATATTAGTTCACATATTATAAGCACGAAAAATAATATTAAAATCTTTTTTTGACTCAGATTTGTGATCCCAAAACCACTATTCTGACTAGGGTCTAAATCGGATTGTTATAGAGTATCCATCAAATTAGCCTTGGTTTAACATCTTTCTTTTTGATTAAGTATTTAATGCTCACATGGTCAGTAAGTATTGTGACTTTTGTACCTATGAGATAAGAATGGAACTTGTCAAAAGCAAAAACTATAGCAAAGAGCTCTTTTTTAATTACAGTGTAATTGAGCTGGGCTGCTGTCAAAGTTCTGCTTGCATAGTAAATAGGGTGAAATACTTTGTTCCTTCTTTGACCCATCACAGCTCCAATAGTAAAATCGCTTGTGTCACACATCAAATCAAAAAGAGAGTTCCAATCAGGTGTAACAATTATTGGGGTTGAAATTAATCGACTTTTCAATTCCTCAAAAACTTCTAAACATACTTTGTCAAAATAAAAAATTGTGCCTTTCTCTAACAATAAACACAAAGGTTTAGAAATTTTTGAAAAATCTTTTTTAAACATTCAGTAAAAACTAGCATGGCCTAAGAAACTTCAAACTCTTTTAACAGTGACTGGTAGTGGTAATTTTTCAGTTACATCCACTTTTGTTTTATCGACTTTAATCCCGTTTCTGGAAATTTTATGTCCTAAGACAATTCCCTCCATAAAATGGCATTTTTCCTAGTTAAGGACAAGATTTGTCTCCCCACATCTCTTTAGTACGCTAGCCAAATTACTTAGACAAACATCGTATGTATTACCAAAAATAGAAAAATCATCCTTGAAATCATCAAAAAAAATTTCTACCATATCAGTCAATATTTCTATCATGCATCGTTGAAATGTGGCAGGTGCATTACATAAACCGAAAGGCATTCCCCTAAATGAAAACGTACCATAAGGGCAAGTAAAAATGGTTTTATGTTGGTCTTTCGGGGCTACAACTATTTGGTTGTATCCTGCATATCCATCTAAGAAACAGTAATATTTGTTACTTGCTAGTCGATCAAACATTTAATCCATAAAAGGCAGCAAAAAATGATCCTTCTGAGTGGCTTTGTTTAATTTTCTATAATCAATACAAATTCTCCAACCCGTGACAGTTCTCATCAGGATTAACTCATTACGTTCATTCTCGACAATCATAATTTCGCCTTTCTTAGGTACACACTGTATCAAACTTACCCATGAACTATCTAAGATGGGGTAGATAATTCTAGCCTTTTAGATTGAGTCTCCTTTGCCCATCAATTCTAGCTCGCTCCCCTTCCTCTAGGATAGTCTTGTGCATACAAAAGGAAGGGCTTATACCTTGAATGTTAGCTATGGTCCAACCAATTGCCTTTTTAAATTTCTTTAAAACAGCAATCAATTTCTCCTCTTGATGTTCTATTAATTCTGCTAAAACAATCACAGGCAAAGTAGAGCAGTTACCTAAATAAATGAATTTTAAATGGGACGGAAGTACCTTATGTTTGAGTTTGGATGGTTCCTTAATTGACAACTTTGGTTGTGTAAATTCTCAGATTTCAAATTCTAGTGGTTCAAACCATGCTGGTTGAACATAGCTCATCGTATTGGCTTCCATCAAAGCCATGTTTTCGTTACCTTCTTCATCTTTCAATGACTTATGTAATACCCTGAAAATATTTACAGTAATATATTATCCTTGATTTAGTAAAATAAGGAAATAAAGTGAAAAAAAAAGAGGAAATTTTGAGATATGTCAATATTGAGAAGTATATTATGATATATTAATTCAAGAAAGGACTAAATTGTAAAAGTGAGAAAAGTTTTGTTGCACAAGAGTAAATACTCAAAATTTGAGGGGTTAAAGTGTAAATATGAAAAATTTGAAGGACCAATAGTGTAAATATTTTAAGAGTGGAATAATCTAGAAACTAAGGAAAATGGATGAATTAGGACCAAATTGAATAGATGAAGAAATTATGAGGGACTAAATTGCAATTTTACCAAATTAAATGATGACTTAAGGATGGAATTTTAAAAGATAATGAAGGGCAAAATGGTCAATTGGAAGAGAGAGAAATCTAGAAAGTAATAATGATGCTAGAGATATTTTGATATTTTATAATTATTTAATTAGATAAATATTATTTTATTAATATTTTAATAAGATATTTTATTATTATTTTATTAGTATATAAAGAAAGAAAGATGAGAAATTCTCATCCATATTTCCCATGCACTAACGTGAGAGAAAGAGAGGAAGAAAGAAAGTTTTGCTTTCTTTACAATTTGTCCTTTTACCAAAAATTCACCATTTTCACCCAAAAATCAAATGAATTTCCATAGCTACCAAGAGAGAAAATGTTAAGGAGACCATGGGGAGTTAGAATATCAAGTTGGATTCAAGAAATAGAAGCTGGAGGAGAGAGAAAATCAAGTTAAAGATTAGTATCAATAGAACAAGGTAAGTATATCAAGATTTCAATATGTTTTTAAGTTTGTTATTATTGACAAAGCATGGAAATAATGTTATAGTAGAGTTTTCTTACATAAGGTCCTATGTTCATGATATGTTAGTGAAGAGAAAATAAGAGAAAGTGATGAGAAATGGTGTAGAAAAAGAAAATAAGGGTGTTATAACATGGTAATTAATATTTTGTACTAAAACAGTTTTGGACAGCAGCAGTAGTCTAACTTTGAAAAATCATCAAAATTTGTAGAAATCTAATTATAGGATGAATAAAATATGAAATTAAAGCTTATTAAGTCTAGTTTCTTATAGAAAAATTATGTAAGCAATGGAATTGTAAATCATGAGATATGATGAATTTTGTGAGACAAGGTCAGAATGATTTCGGGTTCCCCTGTTCTGACTTTGTAAAATCATAAAAATTTGGATAAAAATAATTAGGGGTTTAAATTTATATTTTTAGAATCCTGAATGATTATATTTTCAATATAAACAAATGGAAACATCATTTGAATTCTGTACAAGGAGATAATTAATTTTTAGTGAAGAAGGGTCAGAACTGTTAGACAGCAGAACAGGGGTAATTTTAAAGAATAAACTGTACTTATTCGATAAACTAAAAATTCTGAAAATTTTATGGTAAGAAGATATATGAGTCTAGTTTCAGGGAAAATTAGCGGATCTTAATTTTGAGTTCTATAGCTCCAGATATAAATAATTTAGTGACCATGATGCAGATAGACAGCTTGAATATTCATAAAAGTAAATAATAAAAATTATGGATAATGTTACTTACAAGTGTATTATCTACATTAAGGATGTGAAATGGAGAGGAGGAGAAGGAAAAATATGTATGAATATTCATCTAGCATGGCTAATTTGCATATTCTAGGCTCAAGGACTAAATTGAATAAAAGTAAAATTTTATGGGCAATTTTGTAAAAATGTAAAAAAGATCAAATTGCATGAAATGGATTATTTTATTATTTAAATTAAAAATTGAATGAAATTATTAATTTAGTTCAAGATCGGGGAAAACATGTTTTAGGGATTAAATTGAAAAGTGTTGAAAGAATAAATTGAAAAGTGTTGAAATTATAGAAAATTCGATATTTTATAGAATTCATGGACTGTTATCAATATATATAAGAATAATAGCTGGAAATAAGGATTAAATTGCAAGAATTTTATTTTCCTGACCCTAAGGATGAAATCGTCATTAATTAAGAGTTCAGGGGCAAAATGGTAAATTTTGCCTAAAGCATTAATTAAATGCATTAGTATATGAAATGAATGAAAATGATGATCAAATTTATTTATAAAGATCCGAACGACTCAAATATGAGACTCGATCGTGAAAAAGAAAAGATATCGGATTAATGAAATTATAAACATAAACAAGCAATGAGGTAAGTTTGTGTAACTTGAATTGTATTTTAAATACTTGAAATATGTGGTTATGTGATGAAAATATGATTTGAATATTCAATTCATGATATTTGATGAAATATTGATAATACTCAAATAAATTGAAAATAAATCTCGGTTGAATGAAAAGGAAAAATTCGATGGATCTCTGAAAGGAATTGACGGTAAAAAGGATCTAGCCCGGACGGGTGATCCTATCCCGATATAGCCCTCCCGAAGAATATGTCAAAAATGGATTTAGCCCGACGGGTAATCAATTAGGTCCAATTTAGCCTGGACTGGTAATTCGGATCCAAGCTCATTAGAGTAATTGTCGTTGCGGGGATTTAGCCCGGAGTGGTAATCCCGACAATACTCTATGAGTTTATATTACGAGGATTTAGCCTAGACCGTAATCCCACTTTGTAAGGATGAGGTTCATGCGGAGTGTGCTCTCTCGATATGAAACGTGTAAGACCATGGTTGAAAGATACCATGGCAACCTTGATATGAAACGTGAAAGACCATGGTTGAAAGATACCATGGCAACTTGATATGAAATGTGTAAGACCATGGTTGAAAGATACCATGGCAACCTGATATGAAATGTGTAAGACCATGGTTGAAAGATACCATGGCAACGTGATATGAAATGAACAAAACCATGGTTGAAAGATATCATGGCAACATGACAGAAAATGAGTAAGACCATAGTTGAAAGATACTATGGCATCATGTCAAAGATGAATAAGACCATGGATGGGAGATGCTATGACATCTGTTGAACAATTGATATCCAGGTAATATGTATCAGATGACGAATGGTTATATGAAATGGTTGTGTGTAATGTTTACAAGAACTGGTCATATGGAAATATATATGTACAAAATAGTTGTATGAAATAATTATGAAGATAGATAAACGAAATAAGTATGAGTACGTGGAATATAAATTATGTTAGGTTTGATATAAGCTATTATCGGAATAAATATACATAAAATATATGGAAATGATGGAGTATGAAATATTAATATAATGAAATGAATCATATATGCTTATGAAGAAACGGTAAGAGCATAATATGTTTCATGACATGTACATATATGATTATCTTTGATATGTTGATACAAGAAAATTATGTAAGTTGAGACTATTATTGAACTCAAGCAAGTACGATATGTCGAGAAAATAGTTATATCAATGTTGAATTTATATGAGATATGTGCAAGTACACTAACAATATTACTGTTTGATGCTTATACAAGTACTAATCTGTTGATTGAATGGTAATATATTTATTTACATGATGCATTGAATCGGTAAGCATTTAAATTTTTTTAAGTAATCTGCAAATGGTAGTAATGCTCAAAACCTGCTTCCGCAACGTGCACGGGTTAGGGTGTTACATTTAGTGGTATCGAGCTACGGTTTAGTCGATTCTCGGACCAAACGTAGTATATGTGAAGTCTAAAAACACATGTCATTATAATATGTGATAGTATGATATCTCCCGACTGATGAGATTTGTTTTACTATTAAAATGAGATGCTTTCGACCCAAGATAATTCTTATAATGCTAAAAACGATACTCGGTATATGAGTAAAAAGTTGATTAGAATCAATCGAAATTCATAAAGGTATGAATAAATACATGTCGATGATGAATGTTATGTGTATTAATAAAAGTAAATTATATTGCTACATGAAATATTGTGTTGATGACTAAATTACAAAATATATAAAATTGGTATATGAAGTACATGATAAGTATTATTAGTAAATTGTGGATGAATAGTGAATTTTGAAAAATATTACATGTATTAAAGGTAGAGAAGACATAAATAAACGGATTATTGATACAAGGATTAAATTGTAAAGCATGTAAAAGCATTATGCGAAAGGTGTAAAAGTGATATGCGTGCATGAAATAATTTGCCCAAATAGGCAAGATTAGAACTACTAGGATATTAAGGGACCTCAGCATGCTCTCTGATTACTAGCAAGTTAGTGCTCTCTGATTATTAGCACATTCAGCACATTCGTACTCTCTGTATAGCACTTCAGTTTTCTCTGTTTAATAGTGCATAATAATGCACCTCTGTATAAGTCCCGTATATCCAAAGTGTTCTATCTAGTCTCATCGGGCCTCTACTAAGTAAAAAGTAAACAATTTTCAAGTTCTGAGGAAAATGATTATCTCTCGAGTAAAAATGTTAGTTATGATAAAGCAGAACTTGTAAAAGTACGGATAAATGTTTTATAGTACTTGAGAATGATAAATGTTATATGAGTAAATACATAAAAATTAAATTATGAGGTTTTACGATCTATACCCCTTTACTAATACAGTTATATGCAATCTACACTAGTCAATAGATTGGTGAAAAAAAATTGCAAAAATATTTGAATATAGCCATTATAATTGGGTATATTATATTAAATTTTTGGGTTTTATATGGGTATCTTATATATACTGATATTTTCGTAGAGGCATATGGAACTGTTCATGTTTGGATACTATAATCAATATATGGAAAGGTTGGATAAATATGCTAATAGACAGAAAATTATCGCAAGTCTGATTGATTCACAAGTGCTACTACTCTATTTTTCTTTGGTTTTCCAAGCCAATATATGTGATAGAACACTTGATAATAGGATTCATACGATATTATTTTCCATTTCATTTGGTAGAAGCTCTGAAAGGCAAATGTGAAATAGTGTATTGAAAATAAATTGTGAAATAAAAGGATAGAGAATAGATATAAATGATAAACTGGGTGAATATGTACAAAAAGAAACTATAGAACTATAGAAATAATGAAATTCATGATCAAAAGAAAACAAGGAAATTTCGAGGACGAAATTTATTTTAAGGGGGAGAGAAATGTAATACCCTGAAAATATTTACAGTAATATATTATCCTTGATATAGTAAAATAAGGAAATAAAGTGAAAAAAAAAAGGAAATTTTGAGATATGTCAATATTGAGAAGTATATTATGATATATTAATTCAAGAAATGACTAAATTGTAAAAGTGAGAAAAGTTTTGTTGCACAAGAGTAAATACTCAAAATTTGAGGGGTTAAAGTGTAAATATGAAAAATTTGAAGGACCAATAGTGTAAATATTTTAAGAGTGGAATAATCTAGAAACTAAGGAAAATGGATGAATTAGGACCAAATTGAATAGATGAAGAAATTATGAGGAACTAAATTGCAATTTTACCAAATTAAATGATGACTTAAGGATGGAATTTTAAAAGATAATGAAGGGCAAAATGGTCAATTGGAAGAGAGGGAAATCTAGAAAGTAATAATGATGCTAGAGATATTTTGATATTTTATAATTATTTAATTAGATAAATATTATTTTATTAATATTTTAATAAGATATTTTATTATTATTTTATCAGTATATAAAGAAAGAAAGATGAGAAATTCTCATCCATATTTCCCATGCACTAACGTGAGAGAAAGAGAGGAAGAAAGAAAGTTTTGCTTTCTTTACAATTTGGTCCTTTTTACCAAAAATTCACCATTTTCACCCAAAAATCAAATGAATTTCCATAGCTACCAAGAGAGAAAAATGTTAAGGAGACCATGGGGAGTTAGAATATCAAGTTGGATTCAAGAAATAGATGCTGGAGGAGAGAAAAATCAAGTTAAAGATTAGTATCAATAGAACAAGGTAAGTATATCAAGATTTCAATATGTTTTTAAGTTTGTTATTATTGACAAAGCATGGAAATAATGTTATAGTAGAGTTTTCTTACATAAGGTCCTATGTTCATGATATGTTAGTGAAGAGAAAATAAGAGAAAGTGATGAGAAATGGTGTAGAAAAAGAAAATAAGGGTGTTATAACATGGTAATTAATATTTTGTACTAAAACAGTTTTGGACAGCAGCAGTAGTCTAACTTTGAAAAATCATCAAAATTTGTAGAAATCTAATTATAGGATGAATAAAATATGAAATTAAAGCTTATTAAGTCTAGTTTCTTATAGAAGAAATTATGTAAGCAATGGAATTGTAAATCATGAGATATGATGAATTTTGTGAGACAAGGTCAGAATGATTTCGGGTTCCCCTGTTCTGACTTTGTAAAATCATAAAAATTTGGATAAAAATAATTAGGGGTTTAAATTTATATTTTTAGAATCCTGAATGATTCTATTTTCAATATAAACAAATGGGAACATCATTTGAATTCTGTACAAGGAGATAATTAATTTTTAGTGAAGAAGGGTCAGAACTGTTAGACAGCAGAATAGGGGTAATTTTAAAGAATAAACTGTACTTATTCGATAAACTAAAAATTCTGAAAATTTTATAGTAAGAAGATATATGAGTCTAGTTTCAGGGAAAATTAGCGGATCTTAATTTTGAGTTCTATAGCTCCAGATATAAATAATTTAGTGACCATGATGCAGATAGACAGCTTGAATATTCATAAAAGTAAATAATAAAAATTATGGATAATGTTACTTACAAGTGTATTATCTACATTAAGGATGTGGAATGGAGAGGACGAGGAGGAAAAATATGTATGAATATTCATCTAGCATGGCTAATTTGCATATTCTAGGCTCAAGGACTAAATTGAATAAAAGTAAAATTTTATGGGCAATTTTGTAAAAATGTAAAAATGATCAAATTGCATGAAATGGATTATTTTATTATTTAAATTAAAAATTGAATGAAATTATTAATTTAGTTCAAGATCGGGGAAAACATGTTTTAGGGATTAAATTGAAAAGTGTTGAAAGAATAAATTGAAAAGTGTTGAAATTATAGAAAATTCTGATATTTTATAGAATTCATGGACTGTTTATCAATATATATAAGAATAATAGCTGGAAATAAGGATTAAATTGCAAGAATTTTATTTTCCTCGACCTAAGGATGAAATCGTCATTAATTAAGAGTTCGGGGCAAAATGGTAAATTTTGCCTAAAGCATTAATTAAATGCATTAGTATATGAAATGAATGAAAATGATGATCAAATTTATTTATAAAGATCCGAACGACTCAAATATGAGACTCGATAGTGAAAAAGAAAAGATATCGGATTAATGAAATTATAAACATAAACAAGCAATGAGGTAAGTTTGTGTAACTTGAATTGTATTTTAAATACTTGAAATATGTGGTTATGTGATGAAAATATGATTTGAACATTCAATTCATGATATTTGATGAAATATTGATAATACTCAAAATAAATTGAAAATAAATCTCGGTTGAATGAAAAGGAAAAATTCGATGGATCTCTCGAAAAGGAATTGACGGTAAAAGGATCTATCCTGGACGGGTGATCCTATCTGATATAGCCCTCCCGAAGAATATGTCAAAATGGATTTAGCCCGGACGGGTAATCCGAATTAGGTCGAATTTAGCTTTGGTGGTAATTGGATCCAAGCTCATTAGAGTAATTGTCGTTGCGAGGATTTAGCTTTGGACCGTAATCCCGACAATACTCTATGAGTTTATATTACAGGATTTAGCTGACCGTAATCCCACCGTAAGGATGAGGTTCGTGGGAGTGTGCTCTCGATATGAAACGTGTAAGACCATGGTTGAAAGATACCATGGCAACTTGATATGAAACGTGAAAGACCATGGTTGAAAGATACCATGGCAACTTTGATATGAAATGTGTAAGACCATGGTTGAAAGATACCATGGCAACTTTGATATGAAATGTGTAAGACCATGGTTGAAAGATACCATGGCAACGTGATATGAAATGAACAAGACCATGGTTGAAAGATATCATGGCAACATGACAGAAAATGAGTAAGACCATAGTTGAAAGATACTATGGCATCATGTCAAAGATGAATAAGACCGTGGATGGGAGATGCTATGACATCATTGAACAATTGATATCCGGTAATATGTATCGGATGGCGAATGGTTATATGAAATGGTTGTGTGTAATGTTTACAAGAACTGGTCATATGGAAATATATATGTACAAAATAGTTGTATGAAATAATTATGAAGATAGATAAACGAAATAAGTATGAGTACGTGGAATATAAATTATGTTAGGTTTGATATAAGCTATTATCGGAATAAATATACATAAAATATATGGAAATGATGGAGTATGAAATTTTTATATAATGAAATGAATCATATATGCTTATGAAGAAACGGTAAGAGCATAATATGTTTCATGACATGTACATATATGATTATCTTTGATATGTTGATACAAGAAAATTATGTAAGTTGAGACTATTATTGAACTCAAGTACGATATGTCGAGAAAATAGTTATATCAATGTTGAATTTATATGAGATATGTGCAAGTACACTAACAATATTACTGTTTGATGCTTATACAAGTACTAATCTATTGATTGAATGGTAATATATTTATTTACATGATGCATTGAATCGGTAAGCATTTAAATTGTTTTAAGTAATCTGCAAATGGTAGTAATGCTCCGAAACCCTGTTCTGGCAACGGATACGGGTTAGGGGTGTTACAACTTAGACCCTAAGGTGTTCTCTAATGGGTCTTCAAAGTTATTCTCTCATTCCATAGAAACTAAAGTTTCTAGCTCCTCCATCACTGAACATTCTTTCACAGGATCAAGAAATTTCATTACTTTTAGAACATTAAATGTTATGTGATTGTCTTGAACTCTCATGGTGAGTTTGTCTTTTTGTACATCTATTAACGTTCTTCCCGTGTCTAGGAATGGTCTCCCCAGGATGATCGGCACTTCCTTATCTACTTCAAAATCTAAGACAATAAAATTAGTAGGAAAAATGAATTTATCGACTCTTACCAAAACATCCTCAATCTTTCCTTCGTGATATGCTGAAGATCGATCTGCGAGTTGAAGTGACATAATAGTGGTTCTTACTTTTCCTATTCTTAATAGCTTGAAAATAGACTTAGGATCAAGTTGATGCTTGCTCCTAAGTTGCACAAAGCTTTACCACACTAAGATTCTCCAATATTACAAAGTATGAGAAAATTTCCAGGGTCCTTCAATTTCGAAGGTAGCTTGTTCTGTAAGAATGCACTGCACTCCTTCGTTAAAGTGATAATCTCATACTCACTGAGTCTTTTCTTCTTTGATAAAATTTCCTTCATGAAATTCACATAATTGGGAATTTGCTCTAAAGCCTCCACTAACAGGATATTGATCTGCAGTTGCTTTAGAACATCCAAAAACTTCTTAAATTGCGCCTCCTATTTTTTCTTATTTGCATCTAGAGAAGATGTTAGCCTTTCAGAATTTACTAGGTTAGTTTTACCTTATCAGACTTTGTAGGTTCTGGCTCTATTAGTGTAGGAGTTTCAACTGATGGTTGACCTCCCTCCTTCTCAAAAGGTTCATCTTCAATCACAACCGCCTTGGGCTCCAAAGTCTTACCACTTCGTAGAGCCACTATCTTGCAATGTTCCTTACATAAAGATCTTGGATTTTCTATACTGCTCGACAAGGTTCCTTATGGTCGGTTACGAAGCTCCGTAGTTAACTGTCCCATTTGACTCTCTAAACTCTTCAATGTTGATGCTTAACTTTAGATTAAAGTGTCATTCTTCTCCATGTACACCTTCAACAAGTTCTCCGAACTGTTAGATGACTCGGCTTGTGGTGGTTTTGGAACTTGTTAATTAAACCCTTGGGGTTGATTTGGTCTATGTTGCATGTAGTTGTTCAATCCATTTCCTAGGCTACTCCAAGAAAAGTTTAGATGATTGCACCATGAAAGATTGTAGAAGTTGGACTGTGGTCCTTGTCCACTTCTATTTTGGTGTTGATTCCCTACGTAATATACCGACTCGGGATTTGATGGACAATTCTCGAAAGAAAGACCTTCTCCACAGTATATGTAGGACATAACCTCAAACTGACTTGGTGACTGGGCTACAAAATTTTTAGAACCAGTAGAGGTGAAATGTTACAACATAGAAGAAATAAAATATACCTGAGCTGAGACTGATGTCATCACATCCACTTCATACACTCCTGGTACTTGTCTTCCAGAAGTTGCTTGATTTGTTGGCCATTGGTAGTTCTTACTAGTGATCCTTTCAATGATCTCATAAGCCTTATTATAAGACTTCAACAATAGAGCATCATTCGCAGAAGTATCTACCATCAATCTTGTGTGTACGTTGAGACCGTTATAAAACGCCTCCAACTGGATGAAGTGTGGAATCCCATGATGAGGACACGTACGAAGTAATTCCTTGAATATTTCCCATGCCTCATACAAGGATTCGTCATCCAATTACGAAAAAATGGTTATCTCATTTCGTAACTTAGCGTTTTTGCTTGATGGAAAATACTTAACCAAAAATCCCAGGTTTCAATTCAAATTGGGGTGCCTCAATTTTCAACCTTATAATTCCCGGATTAATTCATTAAAAAGGGGCACAGTGTATTGTCTTATGGCATAATCCTTGTCATCAGCAATAAGGATTGGATTGTTCACATGATTGGCTCCATTTCCTTGTCCATCATTTTGATTTCCAAGGTCCATCTCGATTTTTCTTTGAGCTGATCATTCACATCTTCTCTATCTAAATGTCCACTTGATTTCAGGGTCTACGGGTAATAAATCGATAATCAATCTATCCGCGTAAACATTTGAAAATAAAGCACAAAAAAAGAATAAATTAGTAAGGTTATAAGTTAGATAAAATTGAAATAAAAACCAAATTGGAAAGAATAATTTTACAAAAAATGATTAAGGCAACAGTCCCCGGCAACGGCGTCAAAAACTTGTAACGCTTGGTTTGTGTAAGTATTCACAGTCATTACCAAGTAATCAAGTAAGTAAAAGATTTATCGTCTCCATAAGGACTGTGTGTGTTAATCAAGTAATTGTAAAATTAAAATTAAGAATTTGGTGATAAAAATATTTTGAGTGACGCTGATTAAGCTAAATTTAATTATCTAAATGCAAGATGATCCCTAATGCAATTTAATCTAAATACAAAGTATGAGATGAGATGTATGAAATGAATTTAGCAGCAAAAACACAAAATTCAACAATTAATAACATAAATATACTAAGATAATTACACTATTCAACTTAGTTTACTTTTCTCATGCTTAATAGTGTTCGGAAAACATTCCATGGCAACTCAATCTTTCATGAGTTTGGAAACCAAATTAAGTCCTTTCGAAATCTTTTACTTAGTAAAATATGCATTTTACTGACCATATTAAACTAAGGGTTTCTTAGAATTCATCTAAAGTTACAGGGACGGATCAGGTTTGAAACAATTTAATCACATAAATATAAAAACTATGCAAGATAACAGAGCTCATCAAAGTTATTATAAACCTTTAATTTAGTCAAATCATGATCTAAATTAAGCACGCACTTTTCAATTATTGTGCCCATTAGTCATCGTCTGGTCAGGACCGCCCAGCTAATTCAAAAGCATCCAATCACGTATGAATGAAATACATACTTGAATTTAATTAAAAACATGATCGACTGAGGCACAAACACTATAAACATGATTTAACAAACTTCATTGAATAAATGCAATCATCCTAGTTCAACAGATTTAAGCTACCATTGTTGATCACAAGATCATAAAATACATTGTAAACATGATTAAATCAGGACAACAAAGTACAGGATAAACTTTTTTCAAATCAATAGTCCCGTGAACTTCAAATGAGGATGTTTTCCTCTGATCCTCATGTTGCTCCTTTACTAACGGCTCTTCAAGGTGGCTAGCCAATATATGATCTTCTCAAGGTTTTGCTAGCTAAGGGAAATGGGATGCTTTGCATGGGAATGAAGGAAGAAAATGAAAAAATGAATGGATGAGTAATGAATGAAAGAATGATGGATGATTTTTGGGATTATGGGGTGAATGAAAAGATGAGAGGAGTGTGGTATTTATACTTAAGGTTGGTGGCTGAATTTACTAAAAATAGTGTCAAAGATCCATTGGTTCTCTCCCATTAATTGTTGGCCATAACAAGTGAAAATGAGAGTGAGTTGGTTGCTTGATTTAAGCATGGAATCATGCTAAATGTAGCCATGGGGTGGACAGTTTCTTGAGCAATCTTCATGTGCTGATTTTTAATGATTTTCAAAGTGTAGGGACCTTCAAATAATTTTCCCAAAGTTGATTTTTGGCCAGCCACAGGCTTGTGCTGAATTTGGGCTTGACTTCCCCTTGTTGGACGGTTTCATGACCCAATAAATAACCAAACATGTCCACCTTCTAACATCACTTTAACTAGGTTAAATTAACATCTTTATGACCCAATTTTGCATGGTTCTATTATCTAAGTAGGGTGGATGTAACACCCCTAACCCGCATCTATCACCGGAGCAGGGTTACGGAGCATTACCGAAACTTTCAGAACATTTTTTTCAGATAATTCTCCTAAATTACTATTTAAAAACTGAGACCATTCAAAACGTCCCTTAATTGGAACCTTGAGGCCCAATGCGAGCATTAGAATCAAGTCGGGACTTAATCGGGAACTCTAAGAATTTTTCGTGAAATTACAAAAATTTTCTAAGTTACAGGGCTCACACACTCGTGTGACCCTGGGACACGCCCGTGCTATAGGCCATGTTTGACCCCATGTAACTCTCTCACTTGTGCACACGGCCATGCCACACGACCGTCTGCTAGGCCGTGTGGTTAATTAATTCAATTTGAAATTAGGTGCAGGTTTCACATGGCCAAGACACAAGCCCGTGTTCTAAGCCGTGTAGCACACATGGTTGAGACGCACGCCCATGTCTCTGCCTATATGCTCAATTTTGAGCATTATGTTTCTCAAAATTAAGGTGCAAGGGACACACGGCCTAACGACACGCCCATGTACTTGGCCGTGTGTCACATACTGTCTAGACACAAGCCTGTTTGTCTGCCCATGTGGAAAAAATAAAGTCATTTCCTAGCCTCATTTGTCACCCAAATTTACCATTTTCCTGCACTAAAACATACCAACACTTTCCAACCATTTCAAGCATTCAAATTAAGCAATTTCTATTATCCAACATGGCATATCATTGCATGCATACATGTTTACAATCTTACCTTAGTTCAATCCATGCATTAAACATGAATTGATCAACTACTTAACATATATATATAGCTACCATAGCATGGCATTACAAGTATATCAAAACAACCATTATTAGCCATTCAAATGGCTAGATTACAAGCATCATTATCAAGCCACTAATGGTCAAGTTGTCCTATACATGCCATTATACCAAAATGATCTTACTAAGTATACCCAAAATAAGGTAGTTGATAGTGTGACGATGCTCCAGTGATCTCTAACCTTCGCGAGCTTCCGAGCACTATAAAATAGGGGAAAAATAAAACGGAGTAAGCATTACATGTAACACCCCTTACCTGTATCCGAAGATAGGATGGGGCAGGAGGCATTACCGGAAATTTACATTAATACTCACGTAAAAACGGGCCATAAATTTCATCCAATTTAAAACTATTCATACAGATACATATTGTCCCTTACATGGGCCTACGAGGCCCAAAACACGCATTGGGGATGGTTCAGGACTAAGCTGGAATCTTTGGAAAACTTAGGAAATTTTTCATCAAAATAATGTCACATGCCCGTCTGATGAAGAGGACATGCCCGTGTGCCCAAGGCACGCCCGTGTCCTCAGGCCGTATAACTCTCTGTTTATGAGGTCAACACCAAAACAAGGTCACACGGTCGTATCACATGCCCGTGTGGTAAGATCGTGTGGTCAATTAAAAATTAAATGATTTTTCATTAAATGGTGCAGACTTCACACAGCCAGAGCACACGCCTATGTGGGTAGGCCGTGTCTCTCACACGGCAAGACACACGCCCATGTCTTAGCCCATGTGTTTACTACTAGGCATTCTGACTTGTAAAACTAGGGTGCAAGGCACACACGGCCGAACAACGCACCCATGGGGCAGGCCGTGTGTCACACACGACCTAGACACATGCCCGTTGTCTACCTGTGTGGACAATTTTGTGGCTATTTTCCAAGCCAATTGCCACCCTTATTTGAACATGATCAATCATAGTTTCGAAGGCTTACAACATGGCTTGATTTTTGCTCAAAATATGGTTAATATATGACCGTATAGAGTTCACTTAGCACATATTCAATTTAGTAAGTAACTTGAGTCATTCCACACAAATTCCATAACAAATCTTTAGCAATAACCTACTTCTCATTTATACCATTTTATCAAGATTGTGGCCACACCTATTGATTATAATTCTTTCTCTAAACATGAATGACATTCATCACTCTAGTCAACACAAGTAACCATCATGCATAACATGAGTGTAACTCAATTCATACATGCATAATTAATTAGAGTTACAGCCCAATAATCACATATTAGCAATATCACATGGCTATATACAAAATGAATTATCAATCATCAAAGGCCATCACACTTGGCCAAATTAAATGACACATATGACAAAAGATAAGTTACGCTATACATGTCATTATATCAAAATGAATATTTCTTTTATACCCAAAACGAAATTGTTGATAGTGTGATCAAAGCTCCAACCATCCTCCAACCTTCACGAGTCAGCAAGCACTATAAGACAAGGAAAATTAAATCGGGGTAAGCATTACATGCTTAGTAAGTTCGTATAACATAAAGTAAACTTACCGGTCATTTCAAACACCTAATCTTAATAAGCCATACTATCCATAAATTTTAGATACTTTTCCCTAAACACATGCACTCAATCAATAAGTTATTCTCAAATAATACAAGATACATAGATGAGCTCATCACATCATGTACACATTTTATTTCATGTTTCTCATGTCTTATATAAATATATTTTCCATTGAATTACTGAATTCCCGATGGGTATTTCATCCATTAATTCATATCCAGTAGTACCTTCTTGGTACACTCTCGAGCCACATATCCTACAGTAGAATTACTAGTCCAGGCTAAATTCTAGCTGTACCATGTACTCTAAGGGCTTTGTAAGATTACCAGTCCACGCTAAATCCTTTATATGACAAAAAATTCCCTATCGAGTCAAATATGGATTACCAGTCCAGGCTAAATCCAGTCAATTGGAATTACCATTCCAGGTTAAATCCTAATTGAAACATATATTTGATAGGCTCATTTCGGGGTTACTCGTTCAGGCTAAATCCTTTCTACAACACATGCAGGATTCCATTTCGTATTAGAAATAACCTAACCATCGTAATTCAAAAATTCGAACGGATTACAATCCCTTTTTCAATCAATTCTTAACTTATGAATAATTTCACATAATTCAATATTCTTACATTACACATTCAATTCCACACAACAATCATAATCAACATATTTACATATTCAATTAAGTTACACAAACATACCTGGATGACATTTCGGTTTTGAATTCCGACTATTCCAAAACCTTTTGTTTTCCACAGTTTACTTCTGGGATTGGTCTTTCCGAGTCTATATAAGTAATTTAAATTATTAATGTATCACATTCATCAATTTCAGCCTAAAAATTCACTCTATGGCAAAATTACCTTTTTACCCCTAACTTTGCACATTTTTACACTTTGGTCCTTAGGCTCGTTAAATGAAATGCATGCATTTTTCTTGGTTACCCAAGCCTAGCCGAATCATATACTAGCTCATAGTAGCCTACATTTTCTTTTATTTCACATATCTACTACTCATTTTACACCTTTTTACAAACAAGTCCTTTTTAGGTGTTTTCAAGAAAAACTACTTAGCAAAAGATGTTTATCATATATCAAACTTTCATATTCCTCCATTAAACACCACAATACATGCATGTCACACATGGGTAAGTTTTTGAACATGAACCCTAGCTCAAAATGATGGTAGAAATAGCTAAATCATGCTTTAAGGACCTCAAAAACATAAAGAACATTAAAAACGGGGCTAGGACATATTTACAATCAAGCTTGAAAGTTGAAGAAAAACCCCAGCTATGGCCTCTCAAATTTTCGGCACTAAATGGAGAAGATGGACAAGATTTTTACTTCATTTTCCCTTTTTATTCTTTAATTAACCAAATGACCAAAATGTTTTTTTTACTAAACTTTGAATTTTCATCCATGCATGCCCATTTTTCTCCAAAATGTTAGAACTTGGTCAACTTACTATTTAAGGGCCTCTAATTAATAATCCAACTTAATTCCATGTTAAAAGCTTCTAGAACTCAAGTTTTGTAACTTATTCAATTTAGTCCCTAAAAATAAATTGGGCATCTTAGGCATAGAATTTCTTCATGAAATTTTCACACAAGCATGCATTCACATCCTAGACCTCACAATAATCATAAAATAATTATTTCTACTTCGAATTTGTGGTCTCAAAACCATTGTTCTGACTAGGCCCTAAGTAAGGATGTTACATTACATGCTTAGTAAGTTCGTATAACTAAAACTAAACTTACCAATCCCGTTTATTAAATCTAAGCATACAATATCATGTTTTCCATCCATTAGCAAAATCGCCTAAACACATGCATTCAATCAAACATGTTAGTCACCAAAATCTTCATGTCAATCAAGTAAACATAGATGAACTCATCATGCAATATTCTTTCAAGTCATTATCATTTCATCTCATAAGTCTCATGCCATGCCAAGAGTTTTATGTCCATTGAATCATTAAATTTCTGATGGATGCTCAATTAGTACACTCGAGGTGTACGATTCAATAATCCATCAATTTCTTATTCAAGGGTACCCATTAGGGCACTTAATAAAGAAACACACTCTAGAGCCACATATCGTATAACAGGATTACCAGTCCAACCTAAATCCTTTATATAATATATGTTCAAAAGAGCTCAATTAGGATTACCAATCCAGGCTAAACCCTAATCACAAGGTATACTCGAGAGGTATTATATCAGGATTACTTATCCGGGCTAAATCCTTTCTATAATAAGGTCAATAGGATTACTCGCCTGAGCTAAATCTCATCTGCAACAAATGCAGGACCTCATCCATTTCGGGAAAGCAAATATAATCATCGGAATTCAATATTCAATCGGGACTTAACCCTTTTTCACTATTTTAAGCATGTATTGAATTTTCCATTATAGCATTCAAGTAATACACATCAATATAAGTCACATTACATACAAACACAACATTCAATTAACATAATTACATGCTCGATTAAGTTACACGAACTTACTTTAACACTTGTTCGCGTATAAAATCTACAAATCTGAAACCTTTTTTTCCTCGATCTAACCTGGAATGTGAGTTGTCCGGATCTATATAAATAGCTTTAATCATCAATTTCTCATATTTCATACTCATTTGGACTCAATTTACGTCCTAGGCAAAATTACCATTTTGCCCCTAACTTTTCTATAAATTCCAATTTCATCCCTAGGCTCGGAAAATGAAACTTGTGCAATTTACTCCCTACTCCAAGCCTAACCAAAATCCCATTACAAAATTTACAGCACATTTTTTCATAAATTTTCAAAATCTTTTATCAAATTTTACAACTTTACATTTTAGTCCCTAAATCATGTTTTCATCAAAAATCACTTTGTAAAAGTTGTTTATCTATCAACAACCTTTCATTTTTTACCATAAATTTCTAATTTTCAGCATATTCATCCTATAACACCCCTTACCCGTGTTCAACGCCGGGACAAGGTACGAGGCATTATCGGCCTTAAACATAAGCAAACATACAAAATCGGGCCACAAAATTTCGTTCAAATTAAATTCATTCATACATATGTAAATTGTCCCTTATATAGGTCTACGAGGCCCAAAACATACATTAGGTACGGTTCGAGACTAAACCGAAAACTTTAGAAAACTTTGGGAAAACTTAGAAATTTTTCATGAAACTGGGTACACACCCGTGTGGGTAGGCCGTGTGGTCACACACACTCGTGTAGCTTGGGACATGCTCGTGTAACTCTCTATTTATGATATCATCAACATAATTAGGGTTACACGGCCAAGTCACATGCCCGTGTGCTTAGGCCGTGTAGCAAATTAAATTCCAAAAATTAAGAGCAGACTTCATACGACCTGGGCACACGCCCAAGTCTTGAGGTCGTGTCTTTCACACGGCTGAGACACACGGCCATGTCTCTGCCCGTGTGTTTACTACTGAGCATTCTGTTTTGCATTTAATAGGGTGCACGGGACACATGGCCAGATCACATGCCCATGGGGCAGACCGTGTGTGACGTCTGTGTGTCTATCCGTGTGGACAACTTTGAGGTTATTTCCAAGCCTTTGTCACCCTCAATAACACATGTACACTCACTCATCTCAATGACATCTTACATGGCATAAATGAACACTTACACATTCATAAACATGACTCATGTATGCCAACTTTTTATCGATTTATACTAGCTTAAGGCTTCATATTTTATTTAGGCTAAGCTTACCAAATCACATACATTATATATATAGATATAACATCAATTTACTTCCGTTTTACACATTCATGCCTTAGTTGTTATTATGCCATTTACTCACAACTCCACCACCCAACATCTATGATCACATCCACAATTCATCCATGCTAAATGAATTTAACCACATCAAGAGTGATCTTAGCACATGCATGCATATATGAATAGGATTACATCCCCATAATTAATATGAGCCATATCTCATGGCCATATACTAAATGAATCATCAAATCATTATAAGCCAACACACTTAGCTAAACCAATATGACATATAACAAAAAAAATACCAAGTCTTTATACATGCCATATTCAAAATACTTAAATTCACTATACCCAAAAGATTAGTTTGATAGTGTAAATCGAGCTTTGACTTCTTTCGATCCCCGAGCTAGCTTGGCGACACTATAAGGAAATGGAAAAGGAAAGGGAGTATTAAAGCATTAAATACATAATAATGTAACGTTGCATTATTTACACACAAACTTACCTCAGTACCCAAAATATGGCTACTATTCGATTTAGTCCATAACCTTGTTCTTTCCCCGATTTAGGTCTGGACTCCGTTTTTCTTGATCTATAATAGAAAATTTCACTTATTTAATTATCACATTGTTCAAAATAGTCCATAAATCATACTTTGAAAAAATTACAATTTTGCCCCTAAACTTTCACACAATTACAACTTAGCCCCTAGGCTCGTACAATGAAATGTGTTCATTTTCTTTGATACCCAAGCCTATCTGAACTTATATCATACTCATATCAGCCCACATTTTCTTTCAAATTAAAATTTTAACCACCCATTTTACAACTTTTACAAAAAAATCCTTTTTAGGTGTTTTTATGAAAAACCACTTAGTAAAAGATGTTTATCATGCATCAAACTTTCATATTCCTCCATTAAACACCAAAATACATGCATGTCACACATGGGTAAGTTTTTGTACATGAAACCTAGCTCAAAATAATGGTAGAAATAGCTAGATCATGCTTCAAAGATCTCAAAAACATAAAGAATATTATAAATGGGGCTAGGGTGTACTTACAATCGAGCTTGAAAGGATGAGAAAAACCTTAGCTATGGCTCCTTGAGAATTCTGACTAACGAGGGAGGAAGATGGACACAATTTTGACTTATTTTTCCCTTTTTATTTTCTTTTATTAACCAAATGACAAAAATGCTCTTAAGGCCTTTCTTTCAAATTTTTCTTATCCATGCCCATTTTTGTCCATAAAAATAGAAATTGGGCAAATTGCTAATTAAGGACCTCTAATTAACAATCCATGGCAATTTCATGCTTAAATCTTCTAGAACTCACATTTTTCAACTTTTGCAATTTAGTCCTAGATATCATATTGGACACTTTATCAATAGAATTTCTTCATGAAACTTTCACACAAGCATGCAATCATATCATAGACCTCACAAGAATCATAAAATAATTATTTCTACTTTGGATTTGTGGTCTCAAAACCACTATTTTGACTAGACCCTAATTCGGGATGTTACACATCCATGACCCAAATTTCATACCTTGATAACTTTTCAAATTAATCCTCCAAATAGATAGATTAGACTATCCGGATTCCAAAAATATAAAAATTACTAAAAACGGGACTTGATTTCATACCTTTTTAAGCTTGGAAAGTTTTCATCCTCTCTCCTAGGGTTTCCATAGGAATTTTGGGGAAGAAGACATGAAAATAAGATGAAAATTTATTTTTAATTAATTAACATCTTTTAATTTTTGTGATTTCCACTTTAGTCCCTACTCTTTTCTAATTTTTCCATGGATGAGTCGCCAAAAATCTACATACTTTTCTTTAATGGTCTAATTACCATATAAGGACCTCTAGTTTTGAATTCCATAGCTATTTAATCCTTATAGCTACTAGAATCCAACTTTCGCATTTTATGTGATTTAGTCCTTCTCGTAATTAAACACTTAATCGATAAAATTTTCGTATCAAAATTTTCACACAACATATCTATCAAAA
Organism: Gossypium longicalyx; assembly: GCA_025698465.1. Taxonomy (NCBI): domain Eukaryota; kingdom Viridiplantae; phylum Streptophyta; class Magnoliopsida; order Malvales; family Malvaceae; genus Gossypium; species Gossypium longicalyx. The sequence continues at coordinate 23,813,200 of CM046998.1, read as the reverse complement.
TACGAACCATATAATAAAATAAAAATAAACTTTATTTTCGGATCAAATTTGTGGTCCCGAAACCACTATTCTGATTTCATTAAAAAATGGGCTATTACAACTCTCCCCTTAAGAATTTTCATCTGTAAAAATCTTACCAGTAAAAATATTCAGGTATTGCTTCCTCATAGTGTCCTCCAATTCCCAAGTAGCTTCCTCTATACCATGTCATTGCCAAAGAACTTTTACTAAAGCTACATTTTTACTTCTTAACTCTTTTGTTTCCTTAGCAAAGATTTTGATCAGTTCTTCACTATATGTCATATCAAGTTTAATCTCTACCTCTGTCGGAGAAATAACATGTGAAGGATCGGGTCGGTACCGTCCTAGCATAGACACATGAAAAACATTATGTATCCAATCAAGTTCTGGTGGTAAAGCGAACCGATATGCAATCAGTCCAATTCTTTCTATAATCTCATAAGGTCCAATGAGTCGTGGACTCAGTTTTCCTTTACGATCAAACCAGAGAACTTTCTTCCAAGGCAATACTTTCAAGAATACTTTGTCACCGACTTGAAATTCTATTTCTTTTCGTTTCAGATCAGCATAAGACTTTTGATGATCAAAGGTTGCTTTCAAACTATCTCGAATTACATTCACTTTTTTCTCGGTTTCACGGACTAAGTCAACTCCGTGTAACTTTTTCTCACTAAGTTCTATCCAATACAATGGAGTTCTACATTTGCAACCATACAAAGATTCATACGATGCCATTTTAATACTAGACTAATAATTATTATTATAAGCAAATTCAACCAAAGGAAAATACTTTTCCCAGTTACCTTCACACTCAAGTATACAACATCGAAGCATATCTTCCAAGATCTGTATTACCTATTCAGATTAACCATCCGTCTAGGGATGAAATGCAGTTATAAAGTGTAACTGAGTACCTAGAGCTTCTTGCAATTTGTTTCAGAATCGAGATGTAAAGCGAGGGTCCCTATCTGAAATAATGGAGACAGGCACTCCATGTAATCTAACAATCTTAGAAACATATAATTCAGCTAATCTATCCAAGGAAAAATCCATATGTACTGGTATAAAGTGTGCAGACTTTGTCAACTACTCAACAATTACCCAAATGGCATCTTTCTTCTTTGGAGACAAGGGTAACCCCGATACAAAGTCCATAGTAATTCTTTCCCATTTCCATTCTCGTATCGTAACTGGCTGTAGTAGTCCAGAAGGCAACTAATGTTTAACTTTTACTTGCTGACATATCAAATATTTATATACAAACTCAGAAATATCACGTTTCATTCCTGGCCACCAGTACATCTTTTTTCAAATCATTATATATTTTATTACTACCAGGATGTATAGACATGTTACCATTATAAGCTTCATCCAAAGTCTTCTGTACCAGTTCTGAACTTTTGGTACACATACTCTGCCTCTGAATAACAAACAACCATCAGTCCCAATCTAAAATTCTGAGTCAGGAATCGATTCACATTGTATCCGTTTTGTTTGCAACTTACTATGATTTTTTTGAGCTTCAGAGATTTGCTGTAAAAACATTGGTCTGGCTTTTAACTCAGCTATGATTGAACCATCATCAGATAGTGACAATCGAGTATTCATAGCTTGTAAAGAAAACAGGGATTTTCTGCTCAAAGCATCTGCCACTACATTGGCTTTTCCCGGATGATAGTCAATGACAAGGTCATAATCTTTCAGTAATTCAAGTCATCTGTGCTGTCTCAAATTCAAATCTTTCTGAGACATCAAATATTTCAGACTTTTATGATTAGTGAATATGTGACATTTTCACCAAATAAGTAATGCCACTAGATTTTCAATACAAACACTATGGCTGCCAATTCAAGATCATGTGTCGAGTAGTTCTTTTCATGTGGCTTTAGCTGTCATGAAGCATAGGCTTCCACTTTACCTACTTGTATCAAAACACAGCCTAAACCATTCAATGATGCATCACTATAAACTATAAATTCCTTACCCGATTCTGGCTGAACTAACACTGGTGCTTCTATCAATAAAGCTTTTAATTTGTCAAAACTCTGCTGGCATTTATCAGTCCACTTGAACTTTACATCTTTCTATATCAAACGAGTCATCGAAGAAGCTATCATTGAAAAAAATTTTACAAATCTCTAATAATAACCAGCTAGTCCCAGAAAACTTCAAACTTTTGACACATTCTTCGGTAGCTTCCAATTAATAATGGCTGAAATTTTATTCGGGTCTACCCTAACACCTTTAGCAGATACTATATGCCCAAGAACACTAACTTCCCGTAGCCAAAATTCACATTTACTAAATTTGTCATACAACTGTTTCTCTCGCAGAGTTTGCAATACTATTCTCAAATGATCAGCATGTTCATTTTCATCTCGAAAGTAAACCAAAATATCATCTATAAATACCACCATAAACCTATCCAAATACGGGCTAAAAATTATGTTCATCAAATACATAAACACTGCAGGCGCATTTTTCAAGTCGAATGGCATCATAAGAAACTCATAGTGTCTGTACCTAGTTCTAAAAGTTGTCTTGGGTGCATCTGAATATTTTACCATAGTTGATAGTAACCAAAACGAAGATTGATCTTCAAAAATACAGTGGCATATTTTAACTGGTCAAACAGATAATTAATACGCGGCAAAGGATACTTGTTCTTTATTGTAACTTTGTTGAGTTGTTCGTAATAAATACATAGCCTCAATGATCCATCCTTCTTCTTTATAAATAGAATCAGCGCACCCCAAGGTGAGAAACTAGGTAGAGCAAAACCTCTGTCAATCAACTCTTGCAACTTTACTTTTAGCTCTTTCAATTCAGTAGTAGCCATTCTGTAAGGTGCTATGGATATAGATATTGTTCTCGGAACATGATCTATAGAGAATTCCACTTCTCTATTTGGTGGTAAACCAAGTAATTCTTCTGGGAATACATCAGGAAATTCACATACAACCAGCACTGATTGAATCTTTGACTCAGATACTTTAGTATCCAACACATATGCAAGGTAAGCATTATAACCCTTTCGGACATATTTTTGTGCTGATATTGCTGAAATCACACTAGGTAATCCATCTAGTTTATCAGATTCAACATGAAGTAATTCACCACTCTCGCATTTCAACACAATATATTTCTGCTTACAATTCACCACTGCATCATATTGGGTTAACTAATCCATTCCTAAAATCACATCAAATGGCAATAACATCATGTCAGTTGAAAAGCAATAACCTTTTACCATCAACAAATAGTTCTTACAAACTTTATCTACCATAACATACTGGCCCAGGGGGTTTGAAACTTTAACCACAAATTTAGTGAATCCACGGGTAAATTTTTAACAGTCACTAAGTTCGTGCATATGTATAAATGTGTGGAACCAGGATCAATCAAAGTAGTAATATCAGTACCAAGTAGAGAAAATGTACCAGTAATGACGTCTGGTGCAGAGGCATCTTCTCTAGCACGAATAGCATATGTTCTTACAGGTGCTCATGCCTCAGATCTAACTATTGTATCCCTGGTAGTACCTCGACTACCACTAACATTGCTGGGGTGGTTTGCCTCTCGAAACAGGATTACTAGGCTTTAGAGCTGGTTCTATTTCTTTTTCAACTCTTTTGAGACAATCCCTGAGAAAGTGGTCAACTGAACCACATCCAAAACAAGCTCCACTTCTAGACCGATATTCCCCATGATGAAATTTGTTACAATGTTCACATTTTGATTTGGGATTACCAATACTACCCACACTGGTCACAGATGGTGTAACAGCCTGGTTTAGACCCTAGTCGGGACAGTGGTTTCGGGACCACAGATTTGAGTCATAAAAATATTTTTAATATTATTTTCTGTGTTCACAATATGTTATGTGATATGTGTAAAAATTTCGTGAATTATTTTTTATCATTTGTGTGCTCGATTTGATAAAAGAACTTAATCGCATAAAATGTAAAAGTGGCTAGCTATTTGTTAAAAGTGCCTAATTGCTATGGTTTATTAAATGTGAAGTCCTTATGTTTTGAATATACCATGGATTGTGGATATTTACATGATTAGCCATCCATTATGTGATTTTAAATGATATTAAATAAGGTTATTTAAGTAATTTATTAATTAAATGTAATTAAAAAAAGTCAAACCATATTTATTTTCTTCATCTTGGCCAAATATTAAGGAGAAAATAAAGCTTCCATGGTGGTTTAGGGTTCGGCAACTGAGAAGTTTGATTAAGGTATGAGTTTTGTTCGATTTTTGATGATTTTTACATTTTTGTGATCGTTGTTATGTGTTCTAGCTAGCCCATGTTTAAATTTATGAAATTGTTGATGATTTTATGAGATTCCATTGATGAATTCATGAGTTTTTGATGTTAAATGGCCAAATAAGAAAGCTTAATGATAGATGTTCATGTTTTATTAAGTGATTTTTAGTGAAATTGCATAAAAGGGACTAATTTGTGAAAAGTATAAAATGTGTGGTTAAAAAATGTGAAATAAGTGAAATTTATAGGTTGCTAGAGACTATATGAAAATTCAGCTAAGCATGAGAAATGTGAAATTATGTGTATTTTCTGATTTTATGCAATAAGGACTAATTTGTAAGAAATGTGAAAGTTAATGGCCAAAGTGTAAATGTAATATCCTGATTTTGGGCCTAGTCAAAATAGTGGTTTTGTGACCACAAAATCCGAGATAGAAATAATTATTTTATAATTATTTTGATGTTTATGATATGATTGCATGATTGTGTGAAAATTTCGTGAAGAAATTTTATGCATAAAGTGCTTAAATTGAAATTAGGGACTAAATCGAATAATTTGCAAAACTTGCATTCTAGAAGTTTCTAGTATGAAATTGTTTTGAAATATTAATTAGGAGGTCTTAAATAGCAATTTTACCAATTTCTAAGTTTATGGACAAAAATTGGACATGGATGGAATTTTTGGAAAGTTTAGTAGTAAGGGCATTTTGGTCATTTAGGGGTAAAATGAATTAAAATACAAAATTAAAAGCCAATTTTGCTCATCTTCAACCCCATGGCCGAATATAGCAAGGAGAAACCATGGCTAGGGTTTTCAAGCTTCCAAGCTCGATTGTAAGTCCATTCTAGCCCCGCTTTTCAAGTTCTTTACGTTTTTGGAGTCCCAATAGCTCGATTTAGCTTATGCTAGCAATAATTTAACCTAGGATTTATATTTGGAAAAATACCCATAGGTGAAATTTGTGTATTTTGGTGTTTTATGATAGAATATGAGGTTTTAAATTATGTTAGATACTTGTCTTTGCTTCGATTTTAAGTGAAAACGAGCAAAAGGGCTTAATCGGTAAAAATACCTAATAGTCATAAGTATATGTTAGAGTGAGAATTTGATGTTGCCATAGAAGGGAAAATGATCAGCATGTCATAAAACATAAGAAAATAGGCTGAAGTTTAATTTACTGAGCTTTGGGGCAAAAGTGTAAATATGCAAAAGTTTAGGGGCAAAATTGTAATTTTTCCAAAATATGATTTTGGGTCAATTTGAATAATGTGAGTCCTCATTAGACTATATTTTAAATTATAGAGCAAGGAAAACTAAAATTCAAAGCTAAAATGGGGAAAATACCAAGTCATGGACGAAATGGTAAAAGTAGCCATTTTCGCATACTAGGTAAGTTCATATGTAAATGTTGGTAACATAGTTATTATTTTAAATGTTTTTATGTTATTTAAATGATATGATAATTACTATGAAATATTATACTCGTGATAATTGTTTGATAATATGTCAAATTATGTGATATACTTGGAAAATGTGAAATACTACCGAGTATCGGTATCGGTACTTTGTAGAAGATGGTTGAGACACATGATTGGGAAAAAGGTCTCGTTGAACCTTAGGAATGGATTAGGATACAATTGACATGTCACTGGGATATTTGGGCATCCGAACTCGTTGAGTTGAGTCCGAGTTCACTTATGGATGCAAATGTCCGAACTCGTTGAGTTGAGTCCGAGTTCGTGAGATGTAACTAGGCATCCGAGCTCGTTGAGTTGAGTCCGAGTTCACTTATGGATGCGAACGCCCGAGCTCGTTGAGTTGAGTCTGAGTTCACTTATGGGCGGGTTACATGGTAGCTTGGCTACATATGTGGCACTTATGTACAAACTTTCCGTGTATTCGAATTATATTCCAATGTGTTCAACGGGTGAATCTTAAGAGAATAAGGAGAATGCCTAAAACGAAGGTGACATGTTGGTAAGTGTTGTGAAATGGATACTTTGAACAGGTATGTACTTAACCCTCGGGTTGAAAAATCGATATAACAACAATATGGTAAGATGATAAATGAAAATATGATATGAATGTCTTGGTGATGATTATGCAAATGATGTTTTATGTTTGCTTATATGGTTATGTTACTTGCTATTTGCATGTGAACTTACTAAGCATTTATTCTTACTCCCTCCTTTTCATTCCTTGTAGTGTTGACAAGCCAGCTCAGAAATCGGGAACGGTCGGATGCACGCTCACACTATCCGTATACCATCTTGGCATAATGGCTTGTATATTTTGAGTATGGCATGTATAGCATTATAATCATTTTGTATATATGGTCTTATGATATGGTTATTGAGTAGTATAAAAATGCTTGGTAATGATTCGCCATTGGAATGACTAATTATGATCATATTTGGTGTTATGTATGTTAAATTGCTAATTAATCCATGGAAACCATGAAATAGGTAAAAATTTACCATAAAATAGATTCAGACAGCAGTAGTGATGTGAATTTTAAAAATTATTAAAAATAGTAGAGATATAATTAGATGATGAATAAAATATTGAATTGAAGAATTATGAGCCTATTTTCATATGGAAGAAACGAAACAGGTATATGAGTTATATTTTATGAGATGTTTAAATTTTTGTGAAACAGGGCCAGAGTGATTTCTAGATCCCCTGTTCAGACTTTGGAAATTCACCATAAATTTTATAAAAATAATTAGAAGTCATAATTTATATGTACAGATTTCTTATTGAGTCTAGTTTTAAGAGAAATAAACTTCATAGTCATTGAAATTCTGTACAGAGAGATATCTGATTCGTAATACACAGAGGTCAGAGCAGTCAAACCCTAAAATAGGGGAGATTTTAACTAATAAACTGTACTAATTAGCCTAGCCAAAAATTCTAGAAAAAAATTAGTAAATAGATATATGAGTCTAGTTTCAGGAAAAATTTACAGAATTGGATTTTGAGTTTCATAAATTGAGATATGAATTTTTAAGCGACTATGACGCAGTTAGCCAGCTTGTCTGGAATTTCTAAAAATAAATTGTTTGAGCTGTTTAAGTAATGAATTAAGTCTGTTAACACCTCGTGTTCGACTCCGGCGACGGTCTCGGGTACAGGTGCTACATTAAATTGGCTTAAATATGTATTTTTGGATGAAATTGAGAGAATAAACGATTAAATGAGTTAATTTTGTATACGTATAGATCAAGAAAAGAGGAATATGGAATTAGACCGGGGGAAAGGCAAGATAATCGAGTAATTGACTCATTTCACCGTTTTCATACCCGAGGTAAGTTCGTAGGTGTTACTTTCATTATAAATGAATTTAATATGCTTTGATATTGCATAAAAATGTGTTTATGATATTACGGATAATGCTTGAATTATGAATACAACTATACAGAATTGTTCGACAATGAAATCGACAAGCAAAACTTTCCTGTTAAACCTTAGGTACAATTATGATGCTAATGTAATGTCATTAAGTTAATGCATTGGCTTCAGGCCATGATAATGGCACTTCGGGTGCGAATAATACCTTGATTTGGCTACGGGCCATGGTATAGGTATTTTGTGATAAGTTACCTTGATTTGGCTACGGGACATGGTATAGGTACTTATCAAATGTGATCTCTAAGCATCCGATTTTTATTCTAAATGATCCAAAGGGTAAAAGAATGACTTTTTTGAGAAAGAGGTTAGTACGAGGTGGTACAGGTACATAGGAACCTATTTGAGCATTACAATGAGTAAGTTCAATGAGATTTTAATAAATCATGTTTTGAGACATGATAGGAAGGTTTGTGTAAATGAGATGTTGTTTTTGGTAATTTGTATATAATAGAATTGTGTTTATTTGGTGAATTAAATTGCTTAACTACGGACTTACTAAGCTATGAAGATTATTGTGTGTTATTTGTCTATGTTTTATAGATAGTCAAAGCTAGCTGGAACTCGGGGATCGTCAGGAGCATCGTTACACTATCGAACATTTATTGGTACTTTTAAAGTTTGTATTAATGGAATATGGCATGTATAGGCTAGTGTCGTTTTGATATATTTTGAGCTATGATGTTAGCCAAGTGATTTGGCTTGTTAATGATGTAAATGTTAGTGTGTTTTAGTCATTTAAGTTGGCTTAAGTTATATACTTGATAATTGATATATATGGTGTTTATAATGCCTTATATATATGTTGGTTTGTTTTGGTATGTTTACTTTAATTGTGGATATAGCTAAATGCATGTTGAATTGGCATGTTTTGGTTGCTTAAAGACATATTGAAATGATGCTATTTTGGTTGCTATGTTTTCTTGAGATTAGGGTGGCAAATTGGCTTTTCAAATAGCCTATTTTTGTCCACACTGGAAAAGACACAGGTGTATGTCTCAACTGTGTGTGGCACACAGTCATGATACATGGTCGTGTGTCCCCTGGGGTAGTCCTACAATTTAAAGCCAGTCTCGAACACAACCTAGACACACAGGCATGTCTGGTGGCCGTGTGAGGCACACAGCCTTGGCACATGGGCGTGTGTGGCCATTTCGAAGGGTACACGGGCTAGACACATGGGCCTGTAGTTAGTCGTGTGACTCAAGTCAGTTTTGACCAAGGCCAAGGCACACGGGCATGTCTCCGGCTTTGTGTTACAAGTTAGTATGTATGCCCTGTTTTCACAAGGCCTATGACACGGGCGTGTTTGATAACCATGTGAGTTACACGACCTGTTCACACGGGCGTGTGACCTGTGATTGCATAATTTTTCTAAGTGTCCAAAAGCTTTTATAAGTGATTGGTTTAGTCCCGAATTGATTTAGTCCCGAACCACTCTTATACATGTTTTAAGGTCTTTTAGAACCTAATAAGGGACAATGTGAATGTTTGAGAATAGTTTAAGATGATGATTGAATAATTGTATGTGATTGATGTGTAATATCTAGTAATGTCTTGTAACCCTATTTCAGTGACGGATATAGGTTAAGGGTGTTACATTTAATTGGTATCAGAGCTACGGTTTAACCGATTCTAGGACTAACATAGCAAGTAAGAGTCTAGCTATACATGCCATATATATAAATTATGATAGTGTGATGATTCCTGACAGTTAAAATATGTTTTTTGTATAGCAAATGGATCTCGAACGAGCAATAGCCAACGATGTTGAAAGTAATGCATGCGCTCCCGCTCAAGGGGTAGTGTAGTCCAATTCTAGGCTTATTTTTAGTAGTTAGGGAGAAAAGGCTAAGCAAGCCTTCTTCCAAATGATGAGTGAGTGGTTTACGAAATTCGTACGAATGAATCTAGCTGCTCAACAACCTCCACCCCCCATGTTCATCAACAAGTTCCAATTGTGTCGCAAATGATAGATCCAATCCAATTAAGTAAGCCAGCTGTTGGTAAGATTTGTAAACACGAGGCTGAGGAGTTCTAGGCTACAATTGATTATGATGCTAAGAGAGCTGAGTTTTGGCTCGAGAACACGATCAGAGTATTTGATGAATTGTCTTTTACTCCAGATGAAAGTATCAAATGTGTTGTATCTTTGTTGAGAGATAATGCGTATCATTGGTGGAAAACATTGATATCAGTAGTTCCTCAAGAACGGGTTACCTGGGAGTTCTTCCAATTTGAATTTTGAAAGAAGTATATAAGTCAATGATGTCTTGATCAGAAACATAAAAAGTTTCAAGAGTTGAAATAAGGTCGGATGAATGTGACCGAGTATGAAAGAGAATTTGTACGATTGAGCAAGTATGCCCGAGAATAGTGTCTACTGAAGAGATCATGTGTAAATGATTTGTTAACGGGTTGAATGAAGATATAAAACTTCTAGTCAGGATTTTGGAAATCAAAGAATTAGTTGTTTTAGTTGAAAAGGCTTATAAAGCCGAAGATCTCAGTAAAGAAAAGAAGAAAGCAGATTCAGAAGCTAGAGATACTAGAAAGAGAATGATGAATAACCCGTATCAGTCTTCATCAAAGAAATCCAAAGATTTATATACTCGCCCGAATGCTTCGATGGGATATTCGAACAAAGATCGTACTAAACAACATTTCGATTCTAAAGCTCAAGATACATCAGTAGCTAGTGTTGGCAGTGTAAGAGACAACAAACCTGAATGTCAGTAGTGTGGGCGATGACATTTCGCAGAATGCTAGAGCAAAAGAAATAAAACCTGTTACAAATGTGGATTGTTGGATCATTTCATGCAAGATTGCCCAGAATTGTTGGAAAAAGATGATGTTCAGAACACGAGGCAGAGTAATACTGTAAAAAGGGGTAGACCACCAAGAAACATGGGAAATATGAGTGGAAGCCAGAAAGTGACTAAAAACTCTGCTATGAGGTCAGAGGCGAGAGCACCTGCACAAGCCTATGTTATTCGCGCTCGAGAAGAAGCGTCATCTCCAGATGTCATTACCGGTACTTTTACTCTCTATGATACTAAAGTTATTGCATTGATAGATCCAGGATCAACTCATTTGTATATATGTATGAACTTAGTATTCAGTAAGACTTTGCCTGTAGAGTCTACTGAAATTGTGATTAGAGTATCGAACCCTTTAGGCAAGTCTATTCTGGTAGATAAAATTTGTAAGAATTGTCCGTTGATGATTCGAGATTTCTGTTTTTTGGCCGATCTGATGTTGTTTCCATTCGGCAAATTTGATATAATTCTGGGTATAGATTGGTTGACATTTCATAATGCTATTGTGAATTGCAAATGAAAATTTATTAAATTAAAAAGTCAGAATGATGAGATAGTCTGAATTGAATCTAGTGATTTGAATGGGATACCGACTGTGATATCTTCGATGAAAGCTCTGAATTATCTGAAAAAGAGATGTGAAGCTTATTTCGTGTATGTGATTGATATGAAAATGACAGAATGGAAAATAGAATCAGCGCCAGTTGTTTATGAGTTTTCTGACGTGTTTCCTAAAGAACTTTCAAGATTACCTCTGATTCGAGAAGTTGAGTTTGGCATTGAGTTAGTGTCAAGGACGACCCCAATCTCAATAGCTCCATATAAGATGGCTCCGACAGAATTGAAAGAATTGAAGTCTCAGTTCCAAGAATTTATAAACAGAGGTTTCGTAAGACCAAGCTTTTCTCCCTGGGGTGCTCCCGTTCTGTTTGTGAAAAAGAAAGATGGCACGATGAGAATGTGCATTGATTATCGTCAGTTAAATAAATTGACTATTAAGAACAAGTATTCTCTAATGCGAATTGATGATTAGTTCGATCAGTTGAAAGGAGCTTCTGTATTTTCAAAGATAGATCTAAGATCGAGATACTATCAGTTGCGAGTGAAAGATTCAGACATTCCGAAAACTACTTTCTGAACGAGGTACAGGCATTATGATTTTTTAGTTATGCCCTTCAGATTAACGAATGCTCCTACTATTTTTATGGATTTAATGAACAGGATTTTCAGAGCGTATTTAGATCGATTTGTTGTCGTATTCATTGATGACATTTTGATTTATTCACGTGATGAAAATGAGCATGTTGAGCATTTAAGAGTAGTACTACAGACTCTGCGTGATAAAACACTATTTGCAAAGTTCAGTAAATGTGAGTTCTGGTTACACGAAGTCAGTTTTTTGATGAGTTGGTTCGAGCAAAATTTCTGCGATTTTAGATTGGAAGCATCCGAAAAATGTTTCTGAAGTTTTCAGTTTTCTGGGACTGGCTGGTTATTACAGATGATTTGTAAAAGGCTTTTTGATGATTACAACTCCGTTGACGAGATTGTTATAGAAAGATGTAAAGTTTGAGTGGTCAAATAAATGTTAGAAAAGTTTCAATCAGTTGAAATCCCTATTGGCTGAAGCTCTAGTGTTGGTATAACCAGAATCCAGTAAAGAATTTGTGATATACAGGGATGCTTTGTTGAACAGTTTGGGGTGCGTTTTGATGCAGGAAGGAAAATTTATAGCCTATGCCTCAATACAATTAAAGTCGCATAAAAAGAATTATCTGACACACGACATTAAATTAGGTGCGATTGTGTTCGCTTTGAAGATTTAGTGTCACTATCTGTTTGGTGAGAAATGTCACGTGTTTTCAGATCATAAAAGCCAGAAATATCTAATGACTCAGAAAGATTTGAATCTGCGACAGAGAAGATGGCTAGAACTGTTAAAAGACTACAAGCTAGTTTGTGCTTTGAGTTAGAAATCATTGTTTGTGCTACATGCGATAAATGCTCATTTAGTTATGTCTGATGATAGTTTGGTTTTAGCCAAATTAAAAGCGAGACCGTTGTTTTTACAATAGATTATTGATGCTCAAAAAGTTGATAATGAGATAATAGCAAAATGAGCTCAGTGTGATTTGAATTTTGATTCTAAATTTCGAGTTAATACAGACAATTGTTTGAGATTCCGAGGTCAGATTTGTGTTCCAAGAAATCCAGAGTTGATTCAGATGATTTTGAACGAAGCTCACAACTATCTTTTATCTGTTCATCTAGGAAGTACGAAAATGTATAATGACTTGAAACAGCTACACTGGTGGCCTGGAATGAAAAGAGATATATCTGACCTTGTTTCAAAATATTTGATCTGTCAGCAAGTTAAAGCTGAACATCAGGTGTCATTCGGTTTGTTACAACCGATTATGATTCCCGAGTGAAAATGGGATAGAGTGACGATGGATTTTATTTTGGGTTTACCCCTATCTCCGAGAAAGGAGGATGCAATTTGGGTTGTAGCTGATAGATTGATGAAATCAGCTCATTTTGTGTTGGTTCGAACAGATTACTCGCTTGATAAATTAGCTAAATTATACATTTTCAAAATTATGAGATTGCACGGGGTACCACTGTCTATTGTGTCAGATAGAGATCCAAGATTCACTTCGAAGTTTTGGAAGAAATGCAAGATGCTTTAGGTGCGAAATTGTATTTCAATACTGCTTTTCACCCGTAGACAGATGGTCAATCTGAGTGGATTGGTCAATCCGAGTGGATTATTCAGATACTCAAGGATATGTTGAGATGATGCATTCTTGAGTTTGAAGGTTCATGGGAACAATATTTACCATTAATTGAATTTGCGTATAATAATAGTTTTCAATCGAGCATTAAAATGGCACCATACAAAGCTTTATACGGTCGTAAATGCAGAACACTGTTATACTGGTCTAAGCTTGGTGAGAATAAGATTCACAGGGTTGATGTGATCAAAGAGACTGAACAGAAAGTAAAAGTGATTCGAAATAGTTTGAAAATAGCGTCAGATCGTCAGAAATCGTACGCAGACTTGAAACGAAAAGATATTGAGTTTCAGATTAGGGACAAAGTATTTTTGAAAGTATCTCCATGGAAGAAAATATTCGATTCGATCGTAAAGGCAAATTAAGTCAGAGATTCATTGGGCCGTACAAAATTATTGAGCGAGTTGGACCAGTTGCTTATTGGCTAGCATTACCATCTGAGTTAGAAAAGATTCATAACGTATTTCATGTATCAATGCTACAAAAGTACAAATCTGATCCTTCACATGTAATTTCTCCATCAGAGATAGAAATTCAGTCCGATATGACCTATGAAGAAGAACTGATCCGTATCTTGGCTCGCAAGATTAAAGAATTGAGAAATAAGAAAATTTTGTTGGTAAAAAGTGTTATGGCATCAGCACGAAGTCGAAGAAGCTATGTGGGAGCCCGAGGATACTATGAGAGAGCAATATCCAAACCTATTCGCTGGTAAGATTTTAGGGGACGAAAATCCCTAGGGGGAGAATTGTAACAGCCTGGTTTAGACCCTAGTCAAAACATTAGTTTCGGGACCACAAATTCGAGTCAAAAAAATATTTTTAATATTATTTTCTGTGTTTATAGTATGTTATATGATACGTGTGAAAATTTCGTGAATTAATTTTTATCGTTTGTGTGCTCGATTTGATAAAAGGACTTAATCGCATAAAATGTAAAAGTGGCTAGCTATTTGTTAAAAGTGCCTAATTTCTATGGTTTATTAAATGTGAAGTCCATATGTTGTGAATATGCCATGGATTGTGGATATTGACATGATTAGCCATCCATTATGTGATTTTAAATGATATTAAATAAGGTTATTTAAGTAATTTGTTAATTAAATGATAATTAAAATAAAATAAAAGCCAAACCATCATTATTTTCTTCATCTTGGCCAAATATTAAGGACAAAATAAAGCTTCATGGTTTTTTAGGGTTCGGCAACTTAGAAGCTTGATTAAGGTGTGAGTTTTGTTCGATTTTTGATGATTTTTACGTTTTTGTGATCATTGTTATGTGTTCTAGCTAGCCCATGTTTAAATTTATGAAATTGATGATGATTTTATGAGATGCCATTGATGAATTCATGATTTTTTTATGTTAAATGGTGAAATAAGAAAGCTTGGTGATAGATGTTCATGTTTTATTAAGTGATTTTTAGTGAAATTGCATAAAAGGGACTAATTTGTGAAAAATATAAAATGTGTGGTTAAAAAGTGTGAAATAAGTGAAAGTTATGGATTGCTAGAGACTATATGAAAATTCAGCTAAGCATGAGAAATGTGAAATTATGTGTATTTTGTGATTTTATGAAATAGGGACTAATTTGTAAGAAATGTGAAAGTTAAGGGGCAAAGTGTAAATTGGCTTAAATATGTATTTTTGGATGAAATTGAGAGAATAAGTGATTAAATGAGTTAATTTTGAATACATATAGATCAAGAAAAGAGGAATCCGGAATTAGATCGGGGGAAAGGCAAGATAATCAAGTAATTGACTTATTTCACCGTTTTCATACCCGAGGTAAGTTTGTGGGTGTTACTTTCATTATAAATAAATGTTATATGCTTTGATATTGCATAAAATATGTTTATGAGATTTTGGATAATGTTTGAATTGTGAATACAACTATACAAAAGTGTTTGACGATGAAATCAACAAGCGAAACTTTCCGGTTAAACCTTAGGTACAGTTATGATGCTAATGTAATGTCATTAAGTTAATGCATTGGCTTTGGGCCATGATAACGACACTTTGAGTGCGAATAATACCTTGATTTGGCTACGGGCCATGGAATAGGTATTTTAAGAGAAGTTACATTGATTTGGCTACGAGCTATGGTATAGGTACTTATCGAATGTGATCCTTAAGCATCTGATTTTTATTCTAAATGATCCAAGGGGTAAAAGAATGACTTGTTTGAGAAAGAGGTTAGTATGAGGTGGTACAAGTATGTACGGAACCTATTTGAGCATTACAATGAATCAGTTCAATGAGATTTTAATAAATCATGTTTTGAGACATGATAGGAAGGTTTGTGTAAATGAGATGTTGTTTTTGGTAATGTGTATATTATAGAATTGTGTTTATTTGGTGAATTGAGTTGCTTAAATATGGACTTACTAAGCTATGAAGCTTATTGTGTGTTATTTTTCTATGTTTTATAGATAGTCAAAGCTAGCTGGAACTCGGGGATCGTCGGAGCATCGTCACACTATCGAACATTTGTTGGTACTTTTGAAGTTTGTATATATGGAATATGGCATATATAGGCTAGTGTCGTTTTGATATATTTTGAGCTATGATGTTAGCCAAGTGACTTGGCGTGTTAATGATGTAAATGTTAGTGTGTTTTAGCCATTTAAGTTTGCTTAAGTTATACGCTTGATAATTGATATATGTGCTGTTTATAATGCCTTATATATATGTTGGTTTGTTTTGGTATGTTTACCTTATTTGTGAATATAGCTAAATGCATGTTGAATTGGCATGTTTTGGTTGCTTAAAGACATATTGAAATAATGCTATTTTGGTTGCTATGTTTTCTTAAGATTAGGGTTGCAAATTGGCTTTGCAAATAGCCTATTTTTGTCCACACAGGCAAAGACACGGGCATGTGTCTCAGCCATCTGCGACACACGGTTATGTTACACGGCCATGTGTTCCTTAGGGTATTCCTACAATTTAAAGTCAGTCTCGAGCACGGCTTAGACACACGAGCGTGTCTGGTGGCCGTGTGAGGCACACAGCCTTGGCACATGGGCTTGTGTGGCCATTTCTAAGGGTACAAAGGCTAGACACACGGGCGTGTGGTTAGCCATGTGACTCAAGTCAATTTCAACCACAGCCAAGGCACACGGGCATGTCTCCGGTCATGTGTTACAAGTCAGTATGTATGCCCTGTTTTCACACGGCCTATGACACGAGCGTGCTTGATAATCGTGTGAGTCATACGGCCTGTTCACACGGGCATGTAACCTGTGATTGCATAATTTTTCTAAGTGCCCGGAAGCTTTTATATGTGATTGGTTTAGTCCCAAACCACTCTTATACATGTTTTAAGGTCTTTTAGAACTTTTTAAGGGACAATGTGAATGTTTGAAAATAGTTTAAGATGATGATTGTATAATTGTATGTAATTGATGTGTAATATTCGAAAATGCCTTGTAACCCTATTCTAGCGACGAGCACGGGTTAAGGGTGTTACAGGTGGAGATGAAGACCTCGGGTTAGAACTTTGAGAGCCCCGCTCTCTTCCAGAATATCCCATAGTGGTGGTCACACGATCATAATACTTATTTAATTTCTTAGAAGCAAATGATTGTGACTTACTCATAATTCTTTTTCCAAAAACCCAAGCCTCTCTTTCACTTGTTTCTTTTCTTTACTCAATTCCTCAGCTTTGTGTGCTCGACCTACTAACACCGCAAATTTCCTTATTCCAAGAATTCCAATCAATAACTTGATATCTTTATTTAAACCTTCTTCAAAGCGTTTACACATCTCAGCCTTGGTTAAAACCCATTCTCTAGCATATTTGATCAATCGAACAAATTCTCATTCATATTCGGATACAGTCATGTTTCCCTGCTTGAGTTATAAAAATTCTTTCTTTTTCTGATCCATGAATCTCCGACTAACATATTTCTTTCTGAATTCAGCCTGGAAGAATTCCCATGCAATGTTCTCTCTCGGTACAACTGAATTATGGTATTCCACCAATGATAAGTTGTATCTTTCAGTAGGGATACTGCACATTTCAGACATTCGACAGGTGTACAGGATAATTCATCAAAAACCCGGATAGTTTTTTTCTAGCCAAAACTCAGCCCTTTCCGGATCATCATCTGCGGTAGCTCTAAATTCTTCCACCCCTGTGGTTCAGCACCCTGTGGTTCCTTAGGAACCGATTGAGGAGCAAGTCGGGGAGGTCGTTGTACAGTGGGGTTTGTTCTTCAGTACTCGGTAAACCACTCATCCATCAATTGAAAGAGGCTTGTTTTGCCTCCTCACCTCGGCCCTCAGACACGGGCCTTTCACTACTAGACGCAGACGCAACTCTTTGAACTGATGCTGAAGCATTACTCTCAGCTTCTTCAGATTTAGCTCTAGCTTGGTTGGATGACATTACTATATGAAAGATACATTTAAAATGATCAGGAGTGATCACACTATCACAAATTATATAATAGCATGTATAACTAAACTCGTGTTTGCTATGTTAATTCTAAGAATTGGCTAAATCGTAGCTCTTATACCACTAAATGTAACACCCCTAACCCATATCTGTCACCAGAGCAGGGTTACGGAGCATTACCGAAACTTTTAGAACATTTTTCAGATAATTCTCGTAAATTACTATTTATTAACCGAGACCATTCAAAACATTCCTTAATTAGACCCTTGAGGCCCAATACGAGCATTAGAATCGAGTCGGGACTTAATCGGGAACTCTAAGAATTTTTTGTGAAATTACAAAAAAATTTTAAGTTACAGGGCTCACACGCCAGTGTGGTCCAAGGGACACGCCCGTGCGACCCTAGGACACGACCATGCTATAGGCCGTATTCGACCCCATGTAACCCTCTGACTTATGTACACAGCTATGCCACACACCCCTGTGCTAGGCCGTATGGGTAATTAATTCAATTTGAAATTAGGTGCAGGTTTCACACGACCAAGACACACGCCCATACTCTAGGCCGTGTAGCACACACGGCCTAACTACACACCCATGTAATTGGCCATGTGTCACACAAATTCTAGACACACGCCCGTGTGTCTGCCCGTATGGACAAAATAAAGTCATTTCCTAGCCTCATTTGTCACCCAAATTTACCATTTTCCAGAACTAAAACATACCAATACATTCCAACCATTTCAAGCATTTCCATCATCCAACATGGCATATCATTGCATGCATACATGTTTACAATCTTACCTTGGTTCAATCCATGTGTTAAACATGATTTGATCAACTACTTAACATATATATATAGCTACCATAGCATGACATTACAAGTATATCAAAATAACCACTACTAGTCATTTCAATGGCTAGATTACAAGCATCATTATCAAGCCACTAATGGTCAAGTTGTCTTATACATACCATTATACCAAAATGATATTACTAAGTATACCCAAAATAAGCTAGTTGATACTGTGACGATGCTCCAATGATCTCCAACCTTTGAGAGCTTCCGAGAACTATAAAATAGGGGAAAAATAAAATGGAGTAAACATTACATGCTTAGTAAGTTCGTATAACGGAAACTAAACTTACCAATCTCGTTTATTAAATCTAAGTATACAATATCATGTTTTTCATCCATTAGCAAAATCGCCTAAACAAATGCATTCAATCAAACATGTTAGTCACCAAAATCTTCATGTCAATCAGTAAACATAGATGAGCTCATCATGCAATATTCTTTCAATCCATTATCATTTCATCTCATAAGTCTCATGCCATCTCAAGAGTTTTATATCCATTGAATCATTAATATTCTGATGGTTGCTCATGTAGTACACTCGAGGTGTACA
Organism: Gossypium longicalyx; assembly: GCA_025698465.1. Lineage (NCBI taxonomy): Eukaryota > Viridiplantae > Streptophyta > Magnoliopsida > Malvales > Malvaceae > Gossypium > Gossypium longicalyx. Next base: position 23,794,073 of record CM046998.1, on the reverse strand, counting down.
ATTCAATAATCCATCAATTTCTTATTCAAGGTACCCATTAGGGCATTTAATCAAGGAGCACACTCTCGAGCCACATATCGTATAACAGGATTACCAGTCCAAGCTAAATCCTTTGTATAAAATATGTTCAAAAGGGCTCAATTAGGATTATCAGTCTAGGCTAAACCCTAATCACAACATATACTTGAGAGGTATTATATCAGGATTACCTATTCGGGCTAAATCCTTTCTATAATGAGGTCAATAGGATTACTCGCCCAAGCTAAATCTCGTCTGCAACAAATGCAGGACCTCATCCATTTCGAGAAAGCACATATAATCATCGGAATTCAATATTCAATCAGGACTTAACCCTTTCTCACCATTTCAAGCATGTATTAAATTTTCCATTATAGCATTGAAGTAATACATTTCAACATAAGTCACATTACATACAAACACAACATTTAATTAACATAATTACATGCTCGATTAAGTTACACGAACTACCTCAACACTTATTCGCGTATAAAATCTACTAATCTGAAATATTTTTTTCCTCGATCTAACCTCGAATGTGAGTTGTCTGGATCTATATAAATAGCTTTAATCATCAATTTCTCATATTTCATACTCATTTGGACTCAATTTACGTCCTAGGAAAAATTATAATTTTACCCCTAACTTTTCTATAAATTTTAATTTCGTCCCTAGGCTCAGAAAATGAAACTTGTGCAATTTACTCCCTATTCCAAGCCTAACCAAAATCCCATTACAAAATTTACAGCACATGTTTTCATAAATTTTCAAAAAAATTTATCAAATTTCACAACTTTACATTTTAGTCCCTAAATCATGTTTTCATCAAAAATCACTTTGTAATAGTTGCTTATCTATCAACAACCTTTCATTTTCTACAATAAATTTCTAATTTTCAGCATATTCATCGATGACCCAATTTTCATACATTGATAACTTTTCAAATTAATCTCTCAAATAGATAGATTAGACTATCCTGATTCCAAAAATATAAAAATTATTAAAAACGAGACTTGATTTCATACATTTTTAAGCTTCGAAAGTTTTATTCCTCTCTTCTAGGGTTTCCATAGAAATTTTGGGTAAGAAGACATAAAAATAAGATGATAATTTCTTTTTGATTAATTATCATCTTTTAATTTTTGTGATTTCCAATTTAGTCCCTACTCTTTTCTAATTTTTCCATAGTTGAGTCACCAAAAATCTACATACTTTTCTTTAATGGTCTAATTACCATATAAGGACCTCTAGTTTTGAATTCCATAGCTATTTAATTCTTATAGCTACTAGACTCCAACTTTCACATTTTATGCGATTTAGTCCTTCTCGTAATTAAACACTTAATCGATAAAATTTTCGAATCAAAATTTTCACACGACATATCTATCATAATATGGACCATATAATAAAATAAAAATAAACTTTATTTTCGGATCGAATTTGTGGTCTCGAAACCACTGTTCTAATTTCATTGAAAAATGGGTTGTTATAGTGGATTTGTTCATGTCCATGCAAGAATTGTACTGAGCTCCATATTACATCTCCTCATGGTCCCACTGCATTATTAAAACATAGGACATTAATAAATAACATGAAAATGATTTTATTTATTCACAAAATTCATATAACAAAACACAAATTTGCATATTTCATAAACTCATGTCCATGATTGAGAATTAAGCAAAATTCACCAAATTCATTAACAATTTCTCGGGATTAATGTTATTTTTAAGAAAAAAATGTGGTAAAAACAACAATAAAAAACCTATATAATTTAGAGTTTACACCTACACACTCAATTAAACCAATTAACACAACCTTAGGCTTAAGTCAGCTTATTGGGTCACAACACCTACAAAATGTGCTAAAAATATTTATTTTTATTAACTTTCTATCCTAATGCCTATTTACTGAAAACGTAAAGTAAAATCCTAAATTGCTTAGAAAACAAACTCCTTAAGTATGGAATTGACCTGAATTAACTTTTCCAAAGATAATATTATTTTGATGAATTTAATATTTATCTAGATATTAATATGAGATATTAAATTTAATTTAATACTTATCTAAATAGTATTTTATTAAATTAATATTAATATGATATATTTAATTTAATTTAATATTTATCTAGATAATGTTTTATTAATTTAATATTAATGTGATTAACTCTAATCTTAATTGAACTCTCTCTAAACTCTCCCTATAGAAAGAAAGCATGGGTCATTATTCTCATACACTTGAATTCAATAAAAGTTGTAAAGAGAAAATTCTCTTAAGTAATTATTTCATAAAATTTCTAAGGATTTTTTTTTTACAACTTAACCCTAGAAGTTTATAGAAATTACTAAATTACTCCACTAGTAACTTTGTGAAATTTTCTGATTTGAAGTGAGTCCACACTCGGCAGACATGAGCTTGAGGATAGTAGAGAAAACTACTCGGTCGAAGCGTTCATCCTAGAAAAGTCATATATGTACGATTTTGATTAAGTGTTTATTATTTTAAATAACACAACCAAGTTCTTGTTTTTAGAAAAAAATTTAAAACTCTAGTTTTCCCTTAAACCTATTTTTCACTACGTTTTTCAAACTCGATTTTTCAACATAGACAACATGGGATGTTACATTTGGGTAGCCGAATTGAGGTAGACAAGGTGATAATGTTACACTGAAACTGTTCATGTAACAGCCCGATCTAGACCCTATTCGGAACAGTAGTTTCAGGACCACAAATCTGAGTCAAAAAAATATTTTAATATTATTTTATGTGTTTTTAAGGTGTGAATTTATGTGTGTGAAAATTTCGTTTGAAAATTTTACTGTTTGGATGTCTAATTTAATAAAAGGGCCTAATCGCGTAAAATGAAAAGGTTGATAGTTAAATGTGAGAGTGCTTAATTGAATTTGTCTTTATAAAATGATGCATTTACAATGCAATTAGACCATAGTTAAAAAGGATGGACTGTTTTGGTATTAATTATCATGGTTTTATATTAATTTTAAAAGGGTAATTTTGTAATATGTTAATAATGCATTATAATAATAAAACATAAAATAAAGTTGCATGCATTCATCTTTATTTCAAAAGCCAAAAATACCAAAAGAAAAGAAAAAGAAAAAGAAAGCCACACTCGGCCATTAGCAAGCTTGATTCAAGGTGAGTTTTAGCTCGATTTTTGATAATTTTTACGTTTTGGAGATCGTTGCTATGTTATCTATCAAGCTCATGTCTCAATTTTTGAATTTGATGATGATTTTGTATTTTTTTCATTGTTGAAAGCTTGTGATTTTTGTTGTTTGATGCTGGAAAATAAAAGATATGTGATAGATTAACATGTTTTGTATTTGAATTTTTGATGAATTTGAGTAATTAGGGCTAATTTGTAAAAATAATAAATTTACGGACTAAAATGTGAAATAAATGAAATGTGTGGACTAGTATAAGAAAGATGAATATTCAGCCTAAGTATGGTATATTGAAATTTTGCATATTTGGTGTTTTGTGCAATAGGGACTAATTTGTGAAAAGTGTGAAATGTCAAGGGCAAAATGGTAATTTCCCTGTTTATGTGTTTTCGGACTAAATTGAATGAATTTGTGTTTGAATAATTTTAATTTAACTATGTTTAGATCAAGAACCAAAGAAATCAAATTTGGATCGGAGGAAAAGCAAAGTTATTGAATAGTCGTTCCGTTCCGATCGTCATTGTTCAAGGTAAGTTTATAAGCAAATAGATGTTGTAAATTTTAAATAAATATGAGTTATATATGTTGAAATGAATTATGTGAAAGTATATATATATGGTAGCCGAATGTGTATATGCTTGGAAGCTATGTTTACGAACTCGATTCGATCGAGATACAACATCTGAAAGTGCCGTACGAACCTTAGGAATAGCTAGGATACATATGTCATAACATAGGATTTCCAATATGTGATTACGTGTAAGACCATGTCTAGGATGTCAGCATCGTATTTGATTCGCGTAAGACCCTGTCTGGGACAGCGGCATTGATATGTGATTACATGTAAGACCACGTCTGAGACATTGGCATTGTACGATATGTGTGTACGAGCAAGACCACGTTTAATACGTTGGCATCGATATGTGATTCCGATAAATGTGTGCGAGTAAGACCACGTTTAATACATTGGCATCGATATGTGATTCTGATATATGTGTGCGAGTAAGACCATGTTTAATACATTGGCATCGATATGTGATTCCAATATGTGTTTACGAGTAAGACCCTGTCTGGGACAGTGGCATCGATATGTAATTACATGTAAGACCACGTCTGGGACGTTGGCATTGTACAATATGTGCGACTATCCGAGTATCCTATTTAATTTCGAATGATTCAATGGGCAATGTTAAGTAAAGACTGAATGTGAAATCGAATTAAAAGGTTCAGGTATGAGTTAGCTAATGTATTGAAAATAAGGTAAGTTCTGGTATTTGAAGTGATGATATGAATTATACATGTTAAAATGATGGTTATATGTATATTGAATGCAAATCTATATTCGGCCAAATGATATATGTATGTGATATTAAAGTGTGAATCATGAATATATATATAAATGAATGTATATATATATTTGGCTATATGATGATATTGTGACATTGGAAGTAAATGATAACTTTTTTAATGAATATATGTGTATTTTGACCAAGTTAAAGTTGATACATGGATGTATATGTTGTAAATGAATTTGCAAGTTTGAATTAAATGTGATTATAGTAGCATGAATTGGTTTAGTCATGTTGAGCTATTAATGTTAATAAATGTTTTATTTGCTTATGACTTGCTAAGTTGTGAAAGCTTACTGTGTGTATGTTTACTCTCTGTTTTATAGATTTTTTTAAGCTAGTTACGGGCTCGGGGATCGTCAGAGAAGTCCATCACACTATCGACTATTTCGGTTTTTTTATAAAGTTGAACTTAAACCTATGGCATGTATAGGCTAGCTTATGTTTATGTTTATTTTGGGAAATGTAAATATGAGCCATGCGAAAATGGCTTGTTTATTATGTTAAGTTTGGTTTCTATGCTTTTGATTATATGATGGATATATTTTGTTTTGATGATTCGATCATGGCATATAAATGATGTGTGCTTGGTATGGTTTATTAATGTTTGAGTTTGATTATGGTTGATTATGGTTGAGGTTTATTTTGGTAAATTGCTAAAAGATTTATTTGGATAATATGTGTGATAAGCTTGAAAATAATTCATATATCATTGTTAATATTAGGTCACTATGTTCGGCTATAAGAGACAAGAAATAAATGTGTTTCTTGGATGGTTGGATAAATGTTATAAGTGTAGTTATAATGATTATGTTCAGCTATTTATTTAATTGATTAGATTTGACTATAATGATATTAAGGTATTTGCTAAGTAGGTTGGATTGTCTATGTGCAAATTTGAGCAGGTAATGTTTTAGTAATGTTGTTCTAAGATGGTTAAGATGTATGGTCATAAATGTATAAATAGTGAACAACCAAAGATGTGTGTTTGGTTTAGTTTTACAGTTATTTTAGGTATAATATATGTGTATAAGTGAATATGTCTTATATGCCGCGTATATGTTAATAATATGCTAGTTAACTAGTTTATCACGAACCTATTAATTATAGCAAAAAGTGATGCTTGGTATAATTGTAAAATATTAATTAAGATATTGATTGTATATAATATGCCATGCGAAAATGGCTAATTTGATATATAAGTATTTGCTATCTTGATCATGGTTATTGTGTGTGCTAAGTTTGGTTTGCATGCTATGCTCAAATGATGATTTTATTTGGTTTGGTTGAATCGGCTATGGTATATATATAAGTATGAATTATGCTTGATATGTTACCTATTGTTTAATGATTCGGCTATGTCTTGTATTTGATAGTAATGATTTAATTTGGTTGATGAGTGTATTTAGTTAAATGTTGAATTTAGGTAATGAAATTATTGAATTGATGATTCAGCAATGTTATGTATATATATGTGTGTGTGTGTGTGTGTGTGTGTGTGTGTGTGTGTGTGTGTGTGAAACATGTTTTATTTAGTTTTTCCATGTATTTTGGTAACAAGGTGATTCGGTTATGGCATGTGATAAAAGTGAGTTCAATATGCTTTCATTAAGTGAAGAAATGAATATGAATTATGTTAGTAAATTAATCATGATTCGGCACTTATATATATGTAAGCATATGATGTGTTGGTTTGATATATATATATATATATATATAAATATATATATATATGTGCTTATCCAAACATGTAATCATTGAATTGGTATTGAATATGACCTTTGCTATTTTGCAAGATAAGTGATATTAACATGTTTAGATTCGGCTTTAGTATTTTAAAGTATTAAACAAGTGTTTGCTATGTTAAATGTATGTATATATATATACATATTTGTGATGTGTTTGAAGTGAAATGCAAATTATGGTTAATATGGATTCGAGTCTATGTGAGATTACATGCATGTAATGTGATTGAGTAAAGTTGAAAGTGGACATTAAAATAAACATAAGTAATAAGCATGATTACATTCGGCTAAGGCTTTGTAAAATGACCAAATGAATAGTAATTTAAGTTATAAGAATCATGATTGTTTTATGCAAAATAGGTGAATGTGAATGGTTATATGTACTTTGATGGTTAAACCATTCGGTGTTCTTTAATATATATCTAAATTGATACAGGATCTTTTAGTCTTGCGCAATCTACTTATATGAACTTATAAGAAGACTGTTTTATGATTTAGCCATTTGAAACCATATATATATAGTAATGTACTTATGCCATGAATGATTTGGTTAAATTTATTATATCCTTATTGTGCCGAATAGAGTTTTGCTAAAAATGATATGTACTTAAATATGTTTACTTTATATAATTCATGTTTGTAATAATTGGTTGTATTATTTATAATATATTTGATATGCGCATATGCTATGTGGTAAAATGATATATTTGACACTATTTGCTTATGAATTATAAATGGATATATGTTTGAAAAATGTTATGATATGATTCGTAAAGAATTTAAATCAGTTATATATGTTAATATTTGATTGTTTTAAGAGTTTGAGCAAGTGTACGCATACGATTGTTTCGGAATTTGTGTCTTGTCTGGTAATACCTCATAACCCCATTTCGACGATGAATATGGGTTAGGGGTGTTACAGTTCATGGGTCGAACTACCCATCCAAGCCTAAAGGCTCGCCTAAAATTTGGGAGGATTTAAGTAAAAAAAATTAGGTTCATTTAAAATATAGGTCGAGCTCGGGCTTAAACTTTCAAAGTCCAATCTCGTCCAAGTCGTTTTTAAGTTTGTAATATTTTGTATTTTATTATTTTTATATATTATGTAATTTATAACACATAAAAACTAAATTTATAGTGGTATATACCACTATACTATAAACATTAAAAAATGTTAAAATGGCTATATATAAAATTTAAACAAATAAAAAGTATTAAATTATTATATATTAAAAAATATTAATATATTTTAAAAACTAATGAGTGGACCTAAAATGGGCTTAATTAGCCATTTATAAATATGAGTAAGTTTTGACTAAATTTTAGACCTACATTTTGAGTCAAACAAGGTTTATATTTTAAAATAAAGTTTATTAATATCATGCTTAACTTCAGCCTGACCTATGAACATCTATACCCTACGTAATGTGGAGTGTACTGTAGCTTGGAGGGCAAGATGTGGAGTGTACTGTAGCTTGGAGGGCAAGATTTTGAATGGGTGCTAAAATGAAGATGTTGCGATGGGCTTCACAAATGATGAGGAGTTGGTGTCTAATTGCTTTAAATTCTAGCCTCGCCAAGGTACTTATAAGGTGACTTGGATCTTGCTAGGAGATGTGAATGAGCTCGATAACCCTTTTTTTTTTTTCTTTTTTTTTTTTTGGTTAAATTTGGACTGTGCCCTAATCACAAATGGGAAAAAAGGGATAGTGGGGAATCATCCACTGCTATTTGGGTTGAGAAATTAGGAGTGAGAATGTATCCCATACTAGCGAGGGGGTTGACATTAACAATGAGTTAGCGTAGCTGTTGGTAATTATGCTAGCTCTATTATTATCAATTTGAGGACTGTTGTTACGGAATGTGAGGATTCATGACCAATAGATATTCCTTTATTATTAAGCTAAGTTCAAATGAGGGTGGTCCTTTAGATATACCTCTTTCAAACATAGTTGTGGACTTGGAAGCGATGTGAAAGCATTTTTATTGCAGGGAAAAGCTTTTTGACTCTCCAAGTCCATAACCTTGCATTTCTTCTTACTTTTGTTTTAGAGAAGTGACAACATTGCATTATTTGTTTTATAGACAGCTCACCGGACGTGGTGCCTACTGGGACTGTTGCAAACATGAATTTGGACAATGCATTTCATAGCAAATTGAACATCACAATCGTAGATTTTTCCTTTGTCTTGGCCTCTAGCGACAAGTTGAGCCAACGTTTCCATGTGCCTCCTCCAACGTTGTGAAATTGGACGTTTGATCTGATGTATAGGAGCCAATTTCATCGAATACATGTATGGTTTATTATTAGTAGTAAACCGTTCTATATAAGTCTTAAAAGTTGTAAAATTATCATCCTCGATCAATGTAACTTAAGACCTATGTTAAAGAAGTTTATAGGTTTTAAATTCAAGATTTACGGTAAAATGTAGAAGATGGTTTATTTTAATTTACTGTTAAAAACTAACAACTTTGATTGCCTATTTATAGGTTTTAAAGTGAGGGTTTTACTAGAGGATTTAAGTAAAACTCAACACCCATATGTCGATATCCATGTAAATTACCGTTAAATTTTAATCAGAATATGTTATTGATTTTTAACTATTTTCACAAACTCGATACCTTTAATGGTAGAATTTAAAATTAAATGTTATCTTGGATTGTTTTAAAATTAAATTATTTCTTTTAAAATTTTAACTATATTATAGTAAACTTTACATATATTGGTGTTGAGGTATTGTAATCATATTATAATAATTACTCTAATTCTAAAAGGAGGCAAAAAGCTTAAAATATTTACAAATATTATGAACTCGAAATCAAAAACTATTGACATACTTTTTACATTCAAAATTTATTTTCTATTAAATAAATAAAAAAAACAACCATTGCACACAATTATTGCCAAAAAGGCATGACGGGGCTTTAGTTTCACGTGGAAAGAAAGCTTTTTATTATTATTATTATTATTATTATTATTATTATTATTATTATTATTATTTAAAAGACATGTAAAAAATGTTCAAATTGTAAAGGATTTTTGCAAAATTCAAAGGTACATAATCACTTCAATCATATTGTCTCACTTTTTGTCAATAGCTTGGGGTAATCATTGTTCTACTCCTTTCATTTTTTTTCTTTATTATTCATTTCATTTTTATATAATTTCATAATTTATTATTTTATATAAATATTTTTAATAATTTTTAATCAAATTTTAGCATAAATATAATTACAATTACTATTTTATTATTAATTTAAATATATTTTTTATAGTTTATAATTTATAATTTATTAATGTATGTATATATGTTTTTATTTAATGTTTTTAATAGTCAATTTTCTATTCTAACTTTTCCATCATAATTATCTTTGAATCTAAACATACATCCCACCATTGATTTTAATCTCACTATTATAGTATCAAACATCGCCACAATAATCACAATACCATCATTTTTTAACCTCACTAGAAGTAATTTTACCAATAGTCCAAAAGAAGCCTAAGTCAAGAGGAATTGGTTTGAAATTTGATTTGATCGAAATTTTAAAATTTTTCATAATAATTTGATTTGATTTTAAATTTTTATATTAATTTTGATTTTTTTAACTTCATTTGATAGAAATAAATTTTATTTTATGACTTTTAAATATTCTTTGATAAAATTTGAATGTCTTTTTTTAAAAATACATTTAAAAAAAATTTTGTGTAGAGGTGTTAATGAGTTGGGCCACAATTGGGCATAAAATAACACATTTTATGCTTGACCAAACTTGGCTCATCCCAAAATATAAATCTAAAATTTTGCTCAAGTTCACTTACATTTGTAAATGACTAACCCAAACTCATTTTAAGTTTACTCATATTATTTCTTTTTTAAAACAATTATATTATTTTTAATTTAATATTTAATAAATTTATATTTTTCATTTATTAAAATTTTATATATAAAAATTTTAACATTCTTTTAATATTTATATTATATTATTATATTATTATAGATTTAATTTTTTTAGTATTGTAAATTACATAATTTAATATATTACAAATAAAAAATAGGCTAGTCTAAACTCAACCTTAAATGTTTGAGCATGAACTGGTCCATATTTTAAATGAGTCTAATTTTTTTCCCAAGCTCATTTATTAGATTTGACATTTTTGCACAATTTCGAGCGAGCCTTCAAACTTAGGCAAGTAACCCAACTCCTAAACAAGTTTACTATATAATATTTTTAAAAAAATAAGTTTTATATAATATTTTAAAATTATTTTCAGTATTTTAAATATAAAATATTTATTTTTATATCATAAAAATTTAAATTAAATAAAAAATAAATTTCAAAACAAAAATAAAACTAATTTGAATATTATCATTTCGAATCAATTTTCGAATTTGATTTAATCAAGTTTTTTGAATTTCTTGAATTTTTTCGTATAATTCAATTTAATCTAGTTCAATTCTCGATTTATTTTCATACTTATTTTGGATTTTAGATTTTATGAATTTATTTTGACAAAAATAATCACTACTTTAAACTATTTCTTAAAAATTATTTTTTGAATTATTTTAAAAAAATAATTTTGTATATAAAAATTAAGTTAGGTTAACTATTTTAAATATTTAATATTTATTTTTAAATTATAAAATTAATTATAAATTAAATAAAAAAATTGAATTCACTAGGTGTTCAGTTTTTCTCGTTCAATCCAAAGCCATTAGCCCCATGGAGCTCTTACTATGTGTAAAGGTCTGCATTTGAAAGGTTGGGTTTTTTATACCAAATAAATCAAATTATTCATTAAAATCAAAAAAATTAAACCAACCTCGAGAAAATGAACCGAATTCTTTAGTCGATTCGTTTTTTCAATTTTAAATTTTTTTTGTGGAGTTTGGGTTGGATAAAAAAATATTTTTTAATTGAGGATATTATATATTAAATGAATAATATAAAAGGAATACCTATCATATTAAATGAATATTATAACTAATACTTATACTATGCGTTTAGCTTTTAGGATAACTCAAAAGTTGATACAATGCGTTTAGCTTATTATATATTAAATGAATATTATAAAAATATATTATCATTTCATTTTGGTTTTAAATTTAGGATAATATAACTTTTAGCAGGTAAGCTTACCAAATAAGTTTACTTTGATATATGTATTTTCTTTGTTTATTTTGATTTTTCTTTTGCTTGGTTTGAGACTTGAATTAGACAATTAAATTTATTTTAACTTCAGTAATATAAAAATTAGATGATGTAACGCCGTGAGATTGAACCACATCATCACTTGAAAATTAAAAAAATTATATAAATTTTTAAGTGATGATATGATATAATATTAGAGTAACATTCAATGTTTTAATTATCAAACAGGTGTTAAATAAGTCAGACTATTGATTCACGATTTAACTAGTTTGATCAACAATAATTAAATATATAATTAAAATTTTATAAAAATCTTAAAAATACTAAACCAATTAAATTGTCAAAAAAAAAATTTAAATTTTCGATTTTTATCAACTTCAAGTGAATTAGTTTGGCACTTTATTTGGACAATTATATCGATCAATTCTTGATCCATCCGAGCAAATCATGTTTCAATAATACTAATCACATCATTAAATCTTAACAAAATCCAAATTCAAATATCAAAATACATTTGGTTGTCAAGTTCATGAAACACAAAACAAAATAAATTTAGTGGCCAAATTTAAGAGCAAAAATTTATGTTATACCTTTAAAATTTACATTTTAATCTAATGGGTATTTAAGTATATATTTTAATTTTGGGCATGTAGAAAAATTACGAGTTTAATAATCAAAATTTTAATTGATTTGAAATATTAAAATTAAAAATAGATAAATCAATTAAACCGAACATTAGAGTTGATTAAACCGATTTTTTTCAATTCAGTTCATTTCGGTTTAAATTGTTCTTGCACACCCTGATTGTGTATGCACACATAAAAGCAATTAAGGTAAAAAGTATCACAAAACCCCTTAATATATCTTGGATTATATTTTAGTTCTTCTATTAAAAAAAAATTTATCCATGTACATTAAATAAGTGAACAAAATAGCCCGTTAGTTAAAATATGAGGTTTAAATATAAAATATAATAACAAATTAACCCTTAATCTTTACACATTTATTCAATTTAATTCCTACTTTTAGATGTAAATTAAAAAATTTTAAAACTAAAAAAGTTAAAAGGACTTACCGACAAATTTAGAAAATTCAATTAAACCCTTTTGTTTAAGAATTATTAAAAAAATCACAAAAATTATAAACAGATTTATATTATCAAAAATAACAATATCAACCCAATGGAAATGTAAAAACTTTTAAACATCTTATAACCATTGTATTTTATAATTTTTATAATTTTTTACGATTTATTTAACAATTTTAAAAAAGTAATTAATTTTTTAAAATTTGTTATTATTATGTTTTTGATCCATTAAACTTGTTAGTTTAAAAAATTTCTAATTTACTTCCAATAAAAAGTAAGGTCAAATTGAATAAATGTGAAAATACTGAGTGCTAATTGTATTAGAGATTGTTTTACTCCCTCATCTAACAAATAAAGACTAATTTATTATTATTTTTTTAATAGAAAAACTAAAATGCAATCCAAAATGAGGATTTGTGATACCTTTACCGGGCAATTAGCTTTGGAATGGCTAAAGGCATACGTATAAATGCACAGAAATACATGCTAGCTAAACTTAGGTTACTAGACATACATGCTCACCAATCTCATGAGCAAGTTACTTGGCTTTCCCATCTCATATCATATGACCCACTTACATTCCTGTCCAACTAAATCTAATAAAATGCATAATAATAATAATAATAATAATAATAATAATAATAATAATAATCTGATTGCCTTCACATCACTCATTTCTATTTATGACAAAAAGCAACCTCCAAAGTTCAAACAAGCTTTGATTGCATACTAACAACACCTGCACAACATTTACACACAACTCGAAACAAGCTTATGCTTATGGCGACCACCATAATTCCCTCAAAAAGTCTCGTAAAGTCTTGATGCTGTTCACTTTAAAACCATGCCAAGTTTAGTTAATCAAAAACCACTTTGCTAATTAATTAGGCAAAAAGGATATTAAGATTTTGTTTTTACAGAAAGCTGTTCACTTAGAAAATGTACTGTATATTTTAACTATGGAAATATTAAATTTCAAAGCCAAAGTTTACGAAACAAAGAAAAAACATGTTGAGAGACAAGTAACTCTAATCTAAAAAACATGTTGAGACAAGTAACTCTAATCTAAGAGTCCCAATTCAATAACAAATTCCAAGAAGACTATGAGTGACCATTTTAATGTTCCAAGTGCAACATTTTAGTGTGGAAAGTATAGTGCCAGAGACCAAGGAAAATATATTGGTCATAAATTGAAAGCATCGAGGAAAACACTACAGGTTAAAATATGAGAAAAGTTCCTATTCAGAGTTTTTTCCTTCCTTTTTTTTTTTAGTAATACAACAAAATCCTGAAGTTACCTTAACGGTTATCGGAGTAGAATTTCATGGCAGGCAGCTGCAGCTTGCAAAGTTGAAGTTGTAAAATCAACCACATATTACCTACGGTAGCGATATCGCTTGAAGTTAAAATATACATGCAAAATTCCACGTTCGAATGTGCATTTAAATCCCTTCTTATGAGAATATTCCCACTCCTTGTTTACAATTCGGAATGCCTGTAGGGCAATTGCAAATGAGTTAGTACTTACTAAAAGAAAAAAACATTCTCAATAACATTTGCAGATGGATCAGTAATTTTCTCGAGAAAAGGCTATATATAAAATTAACTTACAATGTCCTCGTAGGGCGGTCCAGCATGAAACCTTATGATGCACGTTTCTGAACTATTACCATCCTTCTCAATAGTGTATACGGGAGCCTTTGTCTTGTCAACAAGGTCAGGGTAGAAGATATTAAATTTATATCCTTGCACGATCTTGGGAGGAGGGTTATCATGATCATAATGGGTCTGATTGTACTTGTTCCACTCATATCCAGTGTGAACACGGTTGAAATATTTTGGTTTTCTAGGACGGTATTTATCATGCCACCAATACACCTGCACCAATACATATTAGTTGATTTCAAAAGACTAACAGAAGGCGGCAAACTGCAAAATTCCTAAATTTATTTGAATAAAAATGGGATGTGTTACTAAGGTACCTGCGAGTCCAAGTTAACTTCAGCACCAGAGCCAAATACTGCATCACCCTCCTCCATTGCTCCCATAGCTTTCATGGCTTTGAGCTCAAAGTTATCTTCTGAAGGGGCAGGTTTCGATTTCAAAGCTTCTTGCATCCGTCTTTGCTGCTCCTCTAACACAGCCATACGTTTCCTTTCCTGTTAACAAGAAACATGGTTAGCCACAAAGACTCCTTAGCTACCATTCAAATCAAGGGTCAATATGGATATTGAGTTACCAATATAGCCCTGTCCTCCTCTGGGTCAATAGCTTCTTCATTTTCATCACCATGCAACAGTTCTGGTGAAAAGGATCCAGCCTCTTCTTCCACCTCATGAGTCTCTTCTTGTATTATCGGTTCCGGAGAATATGTTTCAGCATCTACTGAGGGAAAAAGAAAATTAGCAAATAGTCCAAGGTTCAGAAATCTAAAAATGAAGCCACCATATCCCCTTGAGGCCATGTTAAGCACAAACCTTTCTCATCATGATCACTGGCCTCCTCAGGTCTTAAACCATTATCAGCTTCCAGTTTATCTTCACCTTCTGAAGGTTGCTCAAGGCGTTGCAAATGTTTACGCAGCATTTTAGCATGTATTTCCTTCAAACAGGCCTGTTAACACATAAATTAACACATAAGTCCCAGATAAACACCGTGAATTGACCAAATATTACCATGAAGAATATCTATACAGGATTACCTTTGCTTTGAAAATATGAAGACGTTTAAGAACAGCCTCCCAATACTCGACAACTTTTGCTGTGCCAGTTTGCATCTGTGACTCAATCTGGGATTGTAATGCCTCCAGCTCACGGTGGGTCTTCCCTTCCAAAAGATTCTTGACATCTGCTTCAATAGTAGAATGCAGTCCCCTTTCTTCTGCTAGCAACTCAGCTGGAGGTTCCTCCCCACGCACCCTAGCTCGATCAAGTGCGTCCTTCTTCCGGGCTTCAGCTAGCTCCCAATCACATACCACCATAAGTGCCTGTGAAATTTAACATACCAAGATTTTGTCAGAGTTTAGGGAGAAAGAATTTATATTCTTACTACTTATCCCCAAAAACAACCCTTCAATCAATTAAATTAAGCAATGTGAATCATTTTCAGGCATTTTCTTTTATCCAGGGCTCTTATATTGTACAAATATACGAGAGTGCACAAGATGGAAAATTCAAATAAGCAAAATTAAATTAGAAATTGAGTTTGCAATAGACACAGTGGAACACAAAGACAATAGACTCTGTACTCTGCACCCAGTGGGAACAAAGAGGGAAAATGCAATACCTCCCAGTAAACTATGTGTGTTGGAGTTGCCCTATCCAAATCAAGATGCATTTTGATGTCATCACGAAGCTCTTCCATCTCTTTAGCCGTCAAACCCTGAATCAGAAACATTAGACACCAAGATCAATGATAATCACAAATGAGACAAATGAATAATAAAATGTTGATAACAATAAAGCACTGAACTACTTATGATTAAAAAGTGCAGAGGGTCTGTACACAGTTATGGTCCATTAAACTGAGGTCCAACAAACAAATCAAACAACATGAAACTATAATATGACCAACAAAAGAAAAATCCCATAATCTAACCATAGTTAGCAAACTGTTCTTCAATAAAACAATATTTAAAATGATCAAAATTGAAAGCTAGAGGCATTGTAAGGTGTCAAGTACAAGAGAAACAACAACAGATGGAGATATACCTTGAAAACCATGTATGGTTCATTTAGCTCTATATCCATATCATCAGAGCCATTCAGATGCTTGGACAAAATATCAATAGGCTTTGTACGGCCTTCACGCAATCTAATCTCTGATCTGACTTTGCTTTGATCAAAATGGAACTGTAGATAGCACATGTTACTATCCTAACCAACTATAAAGGAACAGAAAAAAAGGTATCAAAAAAAAAAAAAAAAAAGAACACAGCACCATACCTCCTCCTCCTTCTTCTCCCAATCGTCAAACTCAGCTCTAGCACGTTCTCTAGCTAGCAAAGCCTGCGGGAACAGAGATTAATAAACCAAAAAACATTTAATATCAACCAAGAAAGCCCCAGATAAAGTTTAATTTTGCAATAGGTCACAACCATGCTTTTCAAGAAACCAAACTTTACCATTTCTTCCTCATGTTGTGCTTTCTCAAGTGCCCTTTCCTCCCTTCTCTTTTTAACTTTTTCAATCTCAGCCTGCAATGTGAATTTGTATAAGCATTCATGAACAATGGATTTCATTCCACATTCAGATATTATATGATTAATAATACACAAAAATAATCTTAACCTATACCACCTCACCATTCTCTCTTTTTGTCTCTTCTTCTCAGCTTTCACTGAAAACGTGTCCAATGGCACCCCTTGGGCAACATCACGCTCGATTTTCTTCCGCCAAACAAATCTAAAGACCACATACAATCCCATTTGTATTAGATATTATTATTTATCACACAACTTCAGTCACTGGATTAGTGAAGCATTCAATCCCAGAAGATATTATCTATAAGTGCCTGATAAAAGATAGAGCAAGAACTTTAATTGCGACGATTACTCTGTAAATTTTGAGTTTCTTATAATTTTCCAGGTTCGAACACTCTAAACTTTTAACAATAAGTCATCCATAAGAAAAAGAAGAAAGTTGAGAAAAGAAACTTACTTCTCGTTGAGATTCGAATCGCCAAAAGGATTTGAATCATTTGAATAACCCGATACTGTTTGTGCTTTCAATTTCTTCGCAGCTCGCATTGCCTAATTAAAATATTGAACTATTAATTCACAAAAAAGAAATCCAAAATATTCGAAATAATCGAAGGAAAGCCAAAAAAAAAACCTTCTTTTGTGCTTTCTTTGCCATATACTCAGCAATTTCCTCTTCCGTGATGTTTCTAGAAGATCTCTTCTTCTTACTACGCCCTCGATCGCTTCCATCGCTATCATCAACGGAATCCTCTTCGGAATCACGACCGCGACGGCTCCGGCTACGGCTATGGCGGCTGCTTTTGCTTTTACTGCATCGGCTTCTATCCTTGCTGCGTTTGCGGGATCTTCTGTCAGGAGAAGAATCTCCGCTGTCGGTTTCGTCTGATTCAGACTCGGAAGCCGAGTCGTCGTAAGATCTTCTTTTGCTTCGACTACTTCCTGCCATGATTAGGATAGGGTTTTTGATTTGCAGACCAACCTCCAACTATTAAAATAAATTTTGGATACCGCCCTGGGTCGGGTTTAACCGACTTTAAAAACTTAACCTTAATATTTATGAAATTTGCCATCTCCTTTTGGACGCAGACTGCTCAAACCAACTGTTACTAATCCAATTACTTTTATGGGTTTATCGGTCCAAATCAAATAAATTATTAAAATATTTAAAAAATTATAAAATTATGTTGAATTGTTGGTCCAATTGGTTTTTTAACATAATTTATCACTTCCTGTCTACCTCTCTCGAATCAATGTTTCAGTACAACCGATCGGTCCGATCTGTTTTTAAAAAACAATAAAAATTTAGTATAAAATCTAAATAAAACTTTAGTTGAAATAATGAAGTGTTAAAATTAAGACATTAAGTTTAAATATCTTATCATATGTATGTATTTTTTTTAGATTTTATATAAAAATATTAAAAAAAAAAGTAAAAATATCATCATAATAATATTTGCTATTTTGTAAAAGAAATAGATTTTTGATATTTTTTATTGAGTTGTGACTTGGATAGGTTTAAATAATAACTAAATTATATCACATTCATGATATGGGTGAAAATAGAATTATGTAACAAATATATTTATAAAAGAAATTGATATAAAAATCGAATGAAGCTTTAGTTAAAATGACAAAGTAAATATATTGAAAAATAGTCTTATATTCAAATATTATTATATGTGTGTATTTTTCTATTTTTTTCATATAAAGGAGTTAAAGAGACAAGTACACCCTCAAACTAATATAATTTACATTGTAAAGCAATGATATTTTAATCATTACTCAATTAAATTATCTCTAATTGATTAGTAATATCAACTTAATCAAATGTCTAATATGTAATATAGATATAGATGATGGTATAAAAGTAATTCCCTAACACAACAATATAAAAAGTAATTCTTTCAATTAAAAATAAAAACTAAAACTAAAAAAAAAAAAGTAATTTCTTTAAATTTTCAAAAATATCCTCCTTTGATAAAGTATATTACTTAAAAACTTAGTTACACTTGTATTGTGGAGATATGTCTCATATTTTTTTTACTTTTTTTTTCTCTCAGTTAAACTTTGTTTTTAATTTACCACTTAAACTCTGATTAGTGCAGGTTATTTTAAATTAGTTTCCCACTTAAGCTCTCATTATTTTAATATTATTTGACCTACAAATTTAGCCCATAAATAGGCCCTTTTCACACATTAGAAAAATAACTCATTACACATTTAAGTATTAGCTTTTACAAACTTTTAGAGAATTTTGTGTTTACATTTTAAGAATTCTTATTTTGGGTTTTGGGGTTTAGTTTTATCTATATCTTTTGTACTCTTCGTTTTTATTGTTTTAGTGAAATTATCTTTGCCTGAGTTTGATTTCCACAAACGCAATGCCTTATCTTTTCAAAACTTGCATCTAAAAGAGAACCTCTCTTATACAAAATGGTCATACATTTTTCCCTCCTATGACCAAATTGCATCCGCTTCAAACGAGTAGACTTCGACTCCTTAATAGATGTGGGATATCTTGTTTCACTAGTCATCGTTGATCCTTTCAGAACATAAAGACTGTCAACCATTTTACCTTTTGTCAAAACGAAAGCCCTATAAGATACCTTAATGTCGCTTGACTCGATGTTAATTCTACAACCCTTTCAGTCCAAAATTCCTAAGGAGATGAGATTTTTCTTTAAGTTAGGCACATGCCTCACATTTGACAATGTCCTAATTATCCTATTGTTCATCATGATCTGAACAGTACCAATACAGGTTACCATACTAGGTGAACCATTCCCCATGCGCACAACTCCACATTCAACTAAACTAGATGTGGAGAAGTAGCCCCCGTTGAGACACATGTGGAAAGAACACCCCGAATCCAGGATCCACTCGGACGTAAGCTCGGAGTTTTCACTTGTTGACACTAACAAGAAATCCTCACCCTTGTCATTGGCCAAGTTAGCATCAACTAAATCTTCCTCGTTGCTCTCAGTAGCCCTTTAATTTCATATTTTGTAACGACCCGATAGTCAGCAGTGTCAGAAAGTGTAGTTTTGGGACTCCATTTTCATAAACCAGACCTGTAAATATTTTTATTAAATATTTACAAAGTTATTTTAGAGGCGAATTAAATTTTGGATAAGTAATTTTCATAAAATTAAGAGTTATTAAGGTACAGGGATTAAATTGTGTAAGAGTTAAAAGTTGAATTATAGATTGAAACAAATAAAGGGACTAAAGTAACAATTATATACATTTGTTTCTTTTAAAGTGGACGGTCATAGGTTAAAAACAATTAATATCATGTTATATATATATATTATATATTATGATTTAAGTTAACTTTAATGAATGAATATTATAATAATAATAATAATATAATAAATAAATAAATAAATAAAATGAAAACAAATCAATGAAATAAGAATGAAAGTGGAAGGTGTGAGACTTTATTCATGCAAAATCAAAAGAGAAAGAAGAAGAAAGAAATTGAGAACGAAACTCACGGCACTTAGGGGTTTTAACCTTCCAACTTTAAATTGGTTAGCGTAATTTAGCCATTTTCTTGTAATTTTTATATTTTTGGAATCCCGGTACTTAGAGCTACTCGACCCATGTCATAATTTTTAGTATTATTTAATATTTTAGATGTTATTGTTGAGTAGTTTAAGTATTAAGGGTTAATTTGATAGATTTTAAAGTTAGAAATGGAAAAGGACTAAATAGTGAAATTAATTGTTGATTTTGAGCAATAAGGACTAAATTGAGAAAATTTAAAATTAAGGGGTAGAATTAAAAATAGAGAGGTAAATTTAGCTTAGAGTGAAATTAGGATAAAAATTTGATGTTAAATATGGATATTAAAATTAGTTTCTAATTAGGGAGTAAATTGAGGG
This sequence comes from Gossypium longicalyx, assembly GCA_025698465.1. Lineage (NCBI taxonomy): Eukaryota > Viridiplantae > Streptophyta > Magnoliopsida > Malvales > Malvaceae > Gossypium > Gossypium longicalyx. The sequence goes on along the minus strand of CM046998.1, from coordinate 23,773,447 downwards.
TTAAACAAAATGTAGTGTAACATTTGAAATTTAATGAAAATTGAGTTGTGTATTATTAATCTATTGTAATTATTTTATTCCGTAGCGAACGTCATCCCTAAGTCTTCGAGTAAGAAATGGAAGGATAAGGTCGACGTCGAGTAGTTCAGAATATACGGTTTATGTTTCTATAATCCGAACTAAGTTATAAATTGTTGCATATTGAATTGTTGTGTATAGTAAGTATTGAGGTAAGAAATTTTGTACTTTATGTTGAATTGATTCCATAATTGATTTAAATGGACAAATTTTGTATATCATGAAATGTGTTGCTTATTTGAATATTGAATTGAATATATGTTTATATGTGATAATGTACATATATGAGATTTGGACATTGGATGAATTGAAAAGTGAAATGAAACCTTATTAACTGTTTCAGGCTGAGCCAGATATAGATGGCATGCCATAGGATAGGAAGAGTTCATGGATATCTTCAACCTTGGGTCGATGAGGCACTGGGTGCCAATTTGCTTCGATTTAACCGATTTAACCAATGAGACACTAGGTGTCAACTTATATAGCACTGGGCGCAGTTATTACTTCAGATTTATTCGATGAGGCACTAGGTGCCAACTTGTGTGTTGGTTGGATCCTCTGTGTATCCATCCGAGTCTGAGTCGTGTTAATAAGGAAAATAAACGATAAGATTGATGTGTTCGATATTGAAATGACTTGGTTGAGAAATGGAAATAAGATATGAAATGTAATATGAAATGGTAGATTGATGTGAATATGGATTGAAATATGAGACATGAGATCATGAATTGGAAGTAGAGATGAAATATGCCATTGAATGAATTGGCTTCTCAAATGCCATATGAAATATAGTTGCCTTGTACTAAAATTTGTAAACTCTATTGAATGTGAATATAAAATGAGTAAGTTGGCATTAATGAATTGATACATATATTTTATGACATTACTCATTACATCTTTATGTCTTATCTATTCATATCAAGTTTAAATTGTTTGGATTATAAAAATATCGCTGAGTTATACTTAACGTGCGATTTTGTTTTTCGTTCGTAAGTTAGATACATTTTAGCTTATCATCGATTCAACATCCAACAACGATCCCATACTCAAGTGTGGTGATGTTTAATTTTTAACGGCATGTACCTAGGAAGTCTTTGGTTGATAGTTGGTTTGTTAATATGATGTTATTTGGGGTTTCAAGTATAATGATGGTCATTTGTATATATATGTTGTGGTTGAAGCTATATATTTGGTATGTTCGTTTGACATAAGGTTTTGGTATGTGTTTGTAGCTTAAAGCTTAATATCTTAAGTTGCTATATGTTGGTTCAATATTAGCAAATTTGGTATGAATGAAAGTCTTGAATGGTTGTTGTATTGTTGATATGTTTGATGATATAAATAATGGTACCAATGAGGGTACATTAGTTAGGCACTTAAGTTGATTGTTTTGGTTTGAATTGAGCATGGTTTATTGTGTTTTGAGTAGGCTAAATGGCTAGTAAAATGGTTTCTTAGTGCCCAAGTAATTATAATTTGGTAAACTTGAGTTTTAAGGTACATTTAGGTGTATACGGCCTGAGACACGTTTTGTCACACGGTCGTGTGTCACAGACTGGCAATACAAATGGTCGTGTGCCCTAAGCGTGTTAAAAATTAGTATAGGTGTAGTTTACACATGGGCTGACACACGGCTTGCGACACGACCGTGTGACCCAAGTTAATGAGTTACACGAGCAGAGGCACGAGCTGAGGTACGCCCGTGTGTCTCAAGTTAGTGAGTTATATGAACAGGGACATGGGCTGGGACACGATTGTGTGTCCCAATTTCAAAAGTTACACAGTCAGGGTGTTTCATACGGCCGTGTGTCCCCTGTTTCTAGGTATTTTTTATATTGCCCTAATACTTTCAGAATTGTTCCAAATTAGTCATTGTTGTTCATAGACTATTTTTAAGGTAATATAGACTCGAATTAAGGCCTATAAGAATATTTTTACTCTAATTTGGAATGAAATAGCATGATTGATTATAATTGTGTTGAATTGTTAGTAATGCCCATGACCATAAGCCGACAAAAAAGAGGGGTTAGGGGTGTTACATAGTTTGTAACAATCTGCCTTGATGTGACATAACTTCTTACAATAGTGACATCTCTTGTCTCGTTTCCTTGATGCTACCAAAGTTGAGGCTTACCTACCTGACTTTCTATTTGAACCAAACTCATTATTGAGTTTTTTTTTTCTCAACAAATGACCCTTCACATCCTCGAATGAGAGATTATCTTTGCCATATGTCAGGGTTTCCCTAAAAAACTTGTATGAAGGGGTAAAGAGCACAATAATAGTATAGCCTAATCTTCATCATTAATCTGAACCTTAACATTCTTTAAGTCACTGAAAAAAGTAATAAATTGACTAATGTGATCTTTAAGATACTCACATTTATTCATGCGGAACGTGTACAACAGTTGTTTTAGCACCAATCTGTTAGGCAGAGACTTTGTTGTGTAAAGGATTTCTGTAACACCCCAAAATTGGGCCTAGGAGTTTTAGGGGTATTTTAGGGATTTTAGCTCTAGTGAGCTTAGGAATTTTATTAGCATGATATTTGGAAATGTTTTTGTTTATGGCATTTTGAAAGTTAAATCAATTTTTGAAAATAATGTTCAAAAGACTTTCAATTTTAAAATAAGGACTAATTTGTGAAAGGGTCTAAATTATGAGTTTTTAAAAGGAAATTAAACCAAATTTTAATTTTCACCTTATTTTTCTCCTTCATCTTTATAAAACCCATGTTAATCTCTTCTCTATATTTTTGTTTTGTCGTCTATTGCATTCCAAAGATCCTCTCATTCAATTTTGATTCCCGAGCTTCATTCTTTTAATTTTTATCATCACCCAATCAATAAACCTCCATAGCATTTCAAGAAAAACACTCAAAACACCATAGGTTTCTCTATTGTTGAGTTTTCGGGGTTTTCAGGTTTTTGATAAAACACTCATTTTTTTCATCAACAAAGGTAACAATTCGATTCCTTATTAGTTTTTTATGTTATTTGATCCTTTAAGTTGAGTTTTTAGCCATTAAATCGCATGTTTTAAATAAAAGCCAAAAATTGGGTCATTAATGGTAGATTTTGGGATTTTAAGTAAAATCGTGGTTTCAAAGTATTTTTCAATTATTTTTGACATGATTAGAAGGTTTCTAAACTTAGTTTAAAGTTTCGTTGAAGATTTCCAACGTTTTAATAATTTTTTTCGTGAAAATTTTCATAAACATGTCAAAAATTTCAATACCATGAGTTGGGTAGTTTTGAGTAGTTTAAAGAATGGGAATCAGTTGTAGGTGAATGATTAGATGAATGGAATCAATTTTAGGCAAAAATATTAAGTATAGATCGAGATAATTGAAATTCAAGTTTGTTATGTCGAAGGCTTTGGTTACAAGAAAGTTTAGCTTAGGCTTGTGTTTTAATTGTTTGAAGTGAGTCTTTGACTGATTGTTGAATTTATTATTGTGTGATTTACCTTGTTAAAGCTTCACAATTGTTAGGACCTTCAACGAGTAAAGATAAAGGGAGGGAAAAGCTAGTTTAAACTTTCAGTGATGAGGCGAAAATGCAAACGGTGAGTGTTTGGAATCACTACTTATAGACACAATTCATAGTGTTAATTGGGAGCTTAGGGATAGCCTAAACCCTTATCCTAAGTTCCAAGTGTAAGTTTTCTATTTCCATTACCTTATTTTGGCAAATTATGTGATTATGTGAATAATTATAGATTGATTTTTATGATACAATATTGTGATATGAGATGTATTGATGACTATTGTGAATTGTGTTGTGTTGTGGGCATGATATACATGCTAAATGAGAGTGATAATGATATGCTAATAATGTAAATATGTAGTGGAAGTGAGCGAAATTTCGGTAAGTACATATGTGTTAAATTGTGGAATGTTATATTATTATGACAGGTAATATGTGAGAATACTTGTATGTGATATATGAAGTACTAATTCCAATGCACATATATGTGGTCGGCTATATGATGACTCAATGAGCATTATTGTGGCACTTAAAGTGTAATTAAATGTGAATTCGATAAGCATGCATTGAGTACAAGTTGTGATGTAAATTGATGAATATGAACAGAGATGATGTGCATTAAATCAGTAATTAAAAATGTGTAATTGTGGATATTTTGGCCTTGTGATCTCTTGAAACCATTGGATATAGTTGGCATGACATAGGATTATGAGTACTCACCTATATGTATTATGTTTTTGGGCATTGAGTCCCTGGAACAAGTTGGAGAGATAAGGGAATGTGAGCTAAGCTCCATTCAACTGGACATGATTGGTGTATTTGAGAGTGTTAGCTTTATGCTTCACTTTTTGGGATACGTTCGACTCTATGAGTCAATTGGTGTGTTGAAGGTCTGTATATCCAATATGTGGTGATAGAGTCCACTTTTATGTTTCATAGCCTCAAGTGTCAAATTATCGTTTAAAGATGATCTTATTTATTATGATAATACGATGTGAGATGGATGCATAAACATGTGAATAATATGCTAAATGAGTTTATTTAAGTTTCATGAAAATGTTAGTATGTTCTCATAGTAAATTGCGTATGTAATTGTGGTTTGGGTCGTTATCTTTTAACTTGTGAATGCATGTGAATATATAAGCTAGACTTGTGAGTTATTAAAGCATGTATACATTGCTTAGTCTTGATGAATTATTGTTAAATGATTTATATATATAAGCGAGTTGAGTGTAGTCGTACATGAGGGTATATGCTAGTTTTATGGATTAATAAAGCATGAATATGTTATTGTGGCATGGTTAAAATATGATTGTGAACGTGCTGTAGTATACTCTTGTTTAGCCTTTGATGTTGTGTATACTTTGTGGTTATTCTGACATTTACTGAGCTTGTTTAAGCTCACCCACTCTCTCTATCCGTTGCAAATATTTAGCGTTTGCAGTGTGAGCGGTGCAAGGATACCAAGGAAGTGATCCAAGTTAGGCTTTAGTATTTACATAGGTGGTATTAATATTATTTTTTGAATTTTGGGGATAAGGCAATATGGTTAGACTTTGTTTGATTATTATTGTGGTCCTCATGATACTTTATAAATTTAGTTTTCTAGAACTTTTGATGGATGTCATAATTATCTCATTGGTATTGTTTTGGTTTGAATATTTTCTATGTTGAAGTGCCATGAACTGTATATATGGTCAATGGACGTTGAATAATGTGGTAGAACTGTTGCATGATTTTGCCATGGTGTTTTGGATATTTTGTAGCTTAATTATTCCTAGGAACTATAGGCCTGAACCTTGGTATGTTGATTCTTGCTCGGACATGTTTTTGATGTTTTGAACTATTACTTTGGTCGTTTCGACATTGGTTTAAAGAGGTAAATGATACATGTTGATTAGATACTTGTTGTAATGGATTAAATGCTTGGATGTGTTGTATTTTTGTAGCATAAAGCAGAGGTATCGATATTCGGGTTATAAAAATGATACCTCTATGATATTTTGATGTGTAGGAAGTCAGTATTGTAATTTGGTATCGAAACCTTACCACAAGTATCGGTACTCGAGGTAAAATAATCGATACTTTAATAGAGGTACCGATAAATTCTAAGGTTTGATTTTTAGACGAGAAATAGAATGTTGTTTTGGTATCAATTTTTCAATCGGTATCGATACCTTTGTTTCAGTATCGATACCTACGTAACTTGTTTTGGAATTTTGCTAAGTGGCTCGAATGCATGTTTAATTGATATTATAAGTTTTTTTGAAGTATGTTTGACATGTTTTAATGATGATTAATATATGCTTAACTTACATATTTGTAAGAAGCCTATTAATGTGACATTTTATAATGCATGTGATGCATGACGATGGTGTGGCATCCTGATATTCGGGCTCAACGACCAGACCGAGTATAGGATGTTATAATTTCTAACATTTTTCATAAGGTGAATGTCGTTTTCTCCACCAAACCTCCTGTAACACATTATTTATTAGACATAATTGAATCATGGATAGAGCCTTTTTATCTAACCTATCTCATTCTAATTTATCCATATTTGCAGGTTTCTTCTCTGCAAGGACCTTCTCAAGATCACTATGAATCAAAATTGTCGTCATTCGAACTTTCCACAAATTGAAATTTGTAATGCCATCGAACTTATCAATATTAAACATTGTTGTTTCCATCTTTGAATAGGTTAATTGTGGAGACAAACTAGCCCTAATACCAATTTATTGGAGATCAACCCATATAAACAATAAGATAATAAAAGTGGAGAAGAACGAACACAAATATTTTACGTGGAAAACTCTCAAAGAGGGAAAAAATAATGAGCAAAGGAGGCTTCGACTTTTCACTAAATGAGTAAACAAATGAGAGTACAATATGAAGAAAATTAACCTAAATGTACTAAATGTACATTACCGAATACAAAGCTCAAAATCCCAAAGAGCAAACTTGTAAACAAAACCCTAAATCTCATAGGGCACTCACAAAAGAGGTATAAAATACTCTCCATAATTACCACGGAACACTCATAAAAACTCATATGCAGTTACATCTTGTCCCTCTAAAGAAAAGTGATTTTTTTTTATTGGCATATTAAAACAAGGATATAAGGCCCTTTTAAATAAACTAAAATTAGAGTTCTAATCATACTAAAATATACTTAAAATAATCAGAGTTTTATTGGGAAAAGATAGCAAAGTTTAATTAGAGAGGAATACGAGGCACACCCCACATGCATGATAATTTAAATAGCATTTAATTTTTTTGGCAACAAGGCTTTAATATTGTTGATTAAGATGAGGGGTGAGTGTTTGGTCAAATCGAATCGAATCAAATGAAAAAATTTCGAGTTAATCGAGTTAACGAATATTATTTTATCATTCTAACTCAATTTAAAATTTTCTTGAATCGAGTCGAGTGAGATGGAATTTGAATCAAATTGAATATATTTGTTCAAGTTAAATTTTAAAAAAAATAACTTTGGGTCCTTGCAGCCACTACCACCCACCGTAATCAATTTTGTCCATCATAATCAATTTTGTTATGAACTTTCATCCCCTCATAATTTATTTATTAATCTTTTATATACGAGTTAGCTTCTTTACTTGCTTAGTTGTTTCAATTATCTTCCGATTCTTGTCACAATGTATTTTAAAATTAAAAAAATATATTAAATGTAAAAATTTTGTTTTTTTAATAAAAAATATTTTAAATATAAAATGTGAAATTGATATCAACAGAAAATTTTAACAAGAATATTTTATGACATCATCAATAATTCAATTTTAACAAAAAATGATAAAGATTCAGCATGATTAAATAATTTAATAACATAAAAATTAAAAAATGTGAAATTTAATTCAATAATATAAATAGTAGAAATAAATTCGAAAAAAAAAAGTTTTTGGGGTTTAGGAGGAAGTAAAAGTTTTAGGGTAAAGTAAAAAGAAAAAAAATTATGGGTTTGGAGGAAGTAAAAGTTTTGGGGAGAAAGTAAAAGGAAAAAAAAGTTTTGGGGGTTTGGGAGAAGTAAATATTTTTGGGGAAAAGTAAATAGGTTTGATATTTAGTTTATTCGAATTATTTGAATTAAAAAAATTAACTCGATTTGAACTCGAAATTAAAAAAAATTCGAGTTGATTTGATTAATTCAATTTGAATTATTCAAAATTTAAAATTTTATTTGATTTTTTCGAGTTGAATCAAATTTTGCTCACCCCTAATTAAAACCAGGCTTTAGAACCAAGTTCTTAATTGGAATATAGTTTTTTCTTTTATCAAAGACTAATAAATTGTTAGAAAATTTTATATTAAAAAATTTATATTAGAAGTATAAAAATTTATATTAATTTTTTTATAATAATAATTGATGGTAATAACTATATAAATAAGAGAAAATATTGAAAAAAAAACCCATTAAGATGTACATATAAAACATTTTTTAACTCAAAAAGAAAAAGAAATATTGCTCTAGTATTACCCATATATTGTATGAGTGTATTCCTACTTCCGCTAAACATATGTGATGTGCTACTGAAAATGATGAATTCCTTTTGGTGGGGTTCGAACTCTTATGAGCAAAAGAAAATCCACTAGGCCTCATCGGATAATTTATGCATTCCGAATAAGTTGGGGGTATTGGGTTTCAAAACCTTCACTTATTTAATTTGGCCATGCTCGATAAGTAAGGGTGGAGTTTTATTTCAAAACCAACAACTCTTTCCAATAGGATTTTCAAAGCTAAATTCTTTCTGCATATTAGTTTCATTGATTTCGTAGAAGTTCATAATCCTTCGCTTGTTTGGAGAAGCTTCTCCAAAGCCAAATATTTGTTTTCAAAAGGTGTTCTATGGCGGGCGGGGGATGGTGATAGCATTGAGATCTTTAAATATCCTTAGGTTTGTGATTCTAATAATTTTTATATTGATTCAATTCTTATTCCCAATTTTAGAGATATGAAAGTCAATGATTTGTTTCATGTGGATGGTATATCTCGAGATACCACATTTGTGGACGGGCTTTTATGGCCTTATTTGACACTTCAAGTTATTTACTTTCCTATTAGCTTACATAGATCGAATGCCCAACAAATATGGTGTTTTAGTAAGGATGGTGTATATACAATAAATTTGAGGTACAAGCTTGCAATGGAATCATTTACAAACATCTTTAATGATACACAGTCTGGGCTATGGCAACATGTAACACCCCTAAAAATTTATGTTGGGACGTTTGCACTATTCTTGGATTATATACAACACATTTCTGAGAAAGATGGAATATGACTCAAATAAGGAATTTTATGAAAATAAATTTCTAATTAGGGATGGAAATCAATGAAAATCATTTTGGATGTGGAAATAAGGCAAAAAGGACCAAATTGTAAATTTTGGAAAAGCTTGAGAACTAAAATGCAATTTTGATAAAAATGATTATTATGGTTATTATTGATTAACTGGCATAATAATAAGTTGGAGCATGTATTGATGTGATGAAAATCACTTTTGAGGACCAAATTGGAACATAATTAAAAGTATAGGGACTAAATTAGAAATTCTCCATTTTATCGAGAGAGAGGTAAAAGTGTAATTTTACCATCCAAGAATTATTATTAAGATATAGGTGTGAAATTTGTGACTTGGATTTGATAAATACTTATTATTATGAAGAAATTATACAAAGCGATAAAAGGGGTAAAATAATAATTTTGTCACATAAGGGTATCTTGGTTATTTCTCAATATTTAAATATTGACAATATTATTTTGATGAGATTCAATATTGGGAATTATTATGGACCATTGGATGAGATTATTTTGGAGGGATGATTTATGGGTGACAAATTTGATTAGACTTTGACTTGGATATTTTGGTGTTTTAAATTAGCAAAAAGAAAGAGCAAACTCATTCTCCATTAGCTTACTAGCCGACCACCCTATCTTCTTTGGAGGTTTTCTTCTTCTCTTTCTTTCTTCTTGCTTTTTCTTGAAATCTCTCAAAAATCGAACACCAAAACTTTGAGAGTTTGTTAAAATCACTAGGAAAACTACCTCTTAAAGTCATTTCCAGTTTCAATCTCACCATTTTCAACAAGGGTTGTGTAATACCCTATACCCAACCCGATTACCGGGCATGAACTATAGGATGCCACATTCGTTGTTAAAGTAACTATGTAACACCTCTAACCCATATATATAATTAATCAAGTTCGACTCATTTAAAAATAAAATATAATCAATTCACATTTCCAAACATACAACAAGTTACACTTTGCATATACAGGTCACAACAAACCTCAACTTGTTATTAACAGTATATAATGCATTTAATTGTACAGTAATATTTATTACCAGCATGGTTTATCAAGTTTCCATTACCACTCATGTTATTATACATACAACCACTAAAATCATAGACATATTCTTATTGATAAATGAATCATAATGCACATATTAAATTACCACATATACGGCTTAAGTATCAATTAATTTGAAATTTGCATGCTTTACACCTTAATATAAACTGAAACAACCAAGCGATATATATTGTTCATACATTCCTATATAAATCATTTAAAACATTAGTTATTAAAGTATGCACATAACTACTTCAGTCATTAAATTACACGCAGTTGGCCTTAGTAAATTTTAACCATTTCATGCACATACCAACAAGAACTGCACTTATCATATATGCAAATTAGTCTGCCTAAAATTTCATATTAAATAACTAAGTAAAAGACATCATTCAGACATCTCAAAATATTATTCCCATAATGTCATACAAGACCTAACTTTAAAAGCAAACTCTTAATAATCACGTTTTAATATACAACCCTATTACATAAATTAATATATAATCACATATGTATATTTAGTACATTATACTATGGCCGAACATGTTAATAATGCATATGTACATAATACTTAACTTATCCTAAAATAACAATCACACTTAGCATTGAATGCATATTAAACAATCGACCAAGTATTCATGAAACACATGCAACATATATCACTTTACAACCGAATAAATCAAACTAATAAACATTTATCCATCACATTTAACTATTTCACATTTCATATTTCTAATACCAATTGTCAATTTCAATAAATACATATAATGCTTTTATTCCTTTTTAGCTGAATTTATTACCTAACACCACATGCAGATCCAAGTTTCCTTTAGTAATTTACCTACAATCAATCTCACTTAACATTCAAGCCATGAACACATAAGACCAAACCTAATCATGTTAAGCAAACCATTTTCAAAGCATTTAGTACCTGTCACGAATATTATACCTTCACGGCATATAACATTAAAACTAAAATAAACATAACTCATACTCACCATGACTGAATACAAAAATAAAAGATTAGCCATTTTCGCATGACTTATATACATAACCAACATTCAGCATTTCAAAGGTAAATTCTAGCCTATACATGCCATAATTTAAGTTTAGCTAATAAGGTACCAAATCAGTAGATAGTGTAATGAGCTTGGCTGACCGTCCCCGAGCGTGTAGCTTGACTTCAAAATCTATAAAACAGAATATTATAATACACTGAGTAAGCTACCACAGCTTAGTAAGTCATAAGCAAATAAACAACTTAATAACATATTCAAATTGATTAAGCTTGCTGGATTATATTATCATTATCAATGCTTAATCTTAAACCTACAAATGAGATAAAATACTACATTCACATGCACAATACTACCTTAGCCGAATGCTCCCATAATCATATTAACCAAGTATCAATCGGCTTTCTAAGTTATATTGTCATTATGTAATAAAATTCACAAGTATACATATTTATATAAGCTCAAGAATCCAATTATAACTTCACGTACATAAACTACTTTCATGGCCGAATATACATGGTTACATATAAATGCATATCCAAGAATCATTTCCATAATATTCACACCATTTGTTCAAAGTCGAATACACTTATTTAAATCATGGAAGTTTATTCTTTATATCATACATAAATTATATTATCAAAAAAGTCACATACTTACCTTATCATTGATAACTAACAAGCTAAATCATACCTGTCCCTTTTTGCTCATTTAACACATTCGATCACGATTTACCTTTGCCCAATGAACCATTTGGAATTGGGTAGGACACTCAGATAATCACACATATATCGTACAATGCCAATGTCCCAGACGTGGTCTTACATGTAGCCACATATCGATGCCACTATCCCAGACAAGGTCTCACTCGCAAACACATATCGAAATTACAAATCAATGCCATGGTCTTACTCGCACACATATATCGGAATCCTATGTCATGACATATGTATCCTAACTATTCCTAAGGTTCATAAAGGGCTTTCGGAAGTCGTAACTCGGTCGAAACGAATTTGGAAACATGATAACCAAGCTTATTCACATTCGACTTTAACATGTATAAAATTATATAATTCATTTCAGCATATATATATTACAATTAATTAGAATTAAGTACATCTATTTGCTTATAAACTTACATCGGATAATGAAAAACCAATACGGACCGATTGGTCGACAACTTTCGATTTCCCCTGATCCAAATTCGATTTCTTTGGTTCTTGATCTAAACATATTCAAATTAAGCTCATTCAAACATATTTTCATTCAATTTAGTACAAAAACACATAAATAGGAAAATACCATTTTACCCCTGACATTTACAATTTTTACAATTTAGTCCCTATTGCACAAAACACAAAATATTCAAAATTTCAAGGTACTCATGTTTGGCTGAATATTCCTAGTATTCATACAAGCCCATATGTTTCATTTATTTCATATTTTAGTCCCTTAAATGATTATTTTTGTAATTTAGTCCTAATTACTCAAAATCATCAAAAACTCTAATACAAAATATGTTAATCTAAAACATATCTTTCATATTTCATCATCAAACAACAAAAATCACAAGCTACCAACAATCGCATAACTGAAAATATTCATCAAAATTAAAAATTCAAGCATGGGTTTTGTAGTACTCGAAGCAACAATCTCAAAAACGTAAAAATTATCAAAAATCGACTAAGAACGAACCTTGATTATAGCTTGGAAGATGGGCAAACTAGGTTTCTTCTCTTTTCTTTCTTGTTTTAGTTTCGGCAATGGCTTATAATATGAACACCTATTTTTAATTATCATATAATATATCATATATATTAACTTATCATTATTTTACCTTTTAACCTTAGTTTAAAACTTTATATTATCACATTTTGATGTCCTTAGCCGTCCACTACACTTAATATTGGGCTTATTGTAACTTTAATGCTTCCATTTAGAAAGCCAAGTACAATTTAGCCCTTTTTAGAAAAACCACTAAATTTTCATTTTACGCGATTAAGTACTTTTATTTAATCGGATACCTAAACGACGAAATTAAATCACGAAAATTTCACAGATATAAATTCACACAAAATAAACAAAGAAAATAATTTTTAAATATTTTTCTGACTCAGATTCGTGGTCCCGAAACCACCGTTCTGATTAGGGTCTAAATCAGGGCTGTTACAAACTACGATTAAATTTAATACGAATTCACATCATCAAGCATACAAAAATAAGAATTATTTGTAAACAATACAATAATAATCATTCTCAGGTCTTATATGAGCTTATGAAAGCTCTAAAGTTAACCCGAGATAAAATCAGGACTGAAATGTAAAAATTTCAAAAATAAAGGGTTGATGTCATGATGTCGTCATTTTCACTTTGTGACATCTCCAAATAGTTTGTCACGTCACAAATTTAGGCTACTCGACGTCGCAACATCACCTACTATATTGCCATGTCGAGATGATGAGGTTTCTCATCTTTTCGTGACATTATAGGTCTTTTCTAGTCACAACATTGTTGCAACGTCACATACTATTTTTGCAATTTCTTATTGCTAAACGACCTGAAACTTTACCATTCATTTACCAATCAATTCAGCTAACATAAAGACCATTACAACCAAAACCTAAGCAACAATTACTGATATCATTACACCATATATACAACCATTTACTAATGTCATAATACCTATAAATCAATTAGTTAACATAATTTACCTAAGTCTTAAACATGCATATTCAATATACCATATCATTAGCTTTACAAAACTTAAGTACAACATGTCAACCATTTGCTTAATTCATATATGCACTGCATTCAAGGCACCATCTCATATTTCATACCTTAATCAAACTATGGTAATTCTAAGTTACATATATGTATAAACATATCAAACCTAACAATTTATGTATATACCATCTTTTAGACATCAAATTCAACATGACTCAACCAATTAGGTACATGCCAAGTTAAACATATATGAATGAATTTGATTTGAACGAAATTTTATGGCCCGATTTTGTATGTTTGCTTGTGTTTAAGACCAGTAATGCCTCGTATCCTGTCCCGGCATTGGACTCGGGTAAAGGGTGTTACATGCATTCAATTTCTTTGTTACCCAAGCCCAGCCGAACCATAAAAAAAGCTCATATCTGCCCACATTTTTCATCAAATTAGATTTTTACTACCCATTTTACAACTTTTTACAAATAGGTCCTTTTTATACATTTTCACTAAAAACCACTTAGTAAAAGTTGTTTATCACACCTTAAACATACAATATCTTCCATAAAACATCAAAATACATGCATGTCACACATGGAAAAATTTTTAAACATGAACCCTACAAAACAATGGTAGAAATGGAAAGATCGGGTGAATACGACTTCAAAAACGTAAAGAGCATTAAAAACGGGGTTAGGATATACTTACAATCAAGCTTGAAAGTTAAAGAAACCCTAGCTATGGTGACCTTCTAAATTTTTGCACTTGGAGAAGAAGATGGACAAATTTTTGCTTGATTTTTCCCTTTTTTATTCTTTTATTAACCAAATGACCAAAATGCCCTTTTTGCCAAACTTTAAAATTTTATCTCACCATGTCCATTTTTGTCCACTAACTTAACAGATGGTTTAATTATCATATAAGGACCTCTAATTTAAAATCTCATAGTAATTGGAGACCTCTAGCATGTAGAACTCAACTTTTGCACTTTTTACAATTTAGTCCTTTTTACTAAATTGAGTGCCCAAACGTCAAAATTTTTGAACGAAAATTTCACGAAATCATTTTGTAAAACTGAAAACCATAAAAATGTAATAAAAATAAATTTTTCTATGTCGGATTTGTTGTCCCGAAACCACTGTTCTGACTAGCCTTAAAATCGGGCTGTTACAACTCCCCCTTAAGGATTTTCATCCCCGAAAATCTTACCAGAAAATAAGTTCAGGTACTGTTTTCTTATAGCCTCCTCTGGTTCCTACGTAGCCTATTCGACCCAATTTCGTTGCCATAAAGCTTTCACTAAGGCTATACTTTTATTTCTCAATTGTTTAACTTCCCGAGCTAAAATCTTAATCGGTTTTTCACCGTACGTCATATTTGGTCGAATCTCAATCTCTGTTGGAGAAATCACATGTGAAGGATTAGAACAATATCATCGCAACATCGACACATGAAACACATTATGAATTCTTTCCAACTCTGTTGGTAACGCTAATCGATATGCCACAGCTCCTTTTCTTTCAATAATCTCATACAACCCAATAAAACGTGGACCCAATTTGCCTTTATGGACAAATCTGAGAATCTTCTTCCACGGATATACTTTTAAAAATACTTTGTCACCAATCTGAAATTCGATCTCTTTTCTTTTCAAATATACGTATGACTTTTGTTAATCTGAAGTTACTTTCAAGCAATCGCAGATCACCCTTACTTTTTCTTCGGTTTCTCTAACCAAGTCAACCTTGTGAATCTGATTCTCTCTGAGCTCTGTCCAGTACAATAGAGTTCGACATTTTTGGCCATACAGTGCCTCATAAGGTGCCATTTTTATACTCGACTGAAAATTGTTGTTATAGGCAAATTCGACCAATGGTAGATATTTTTCCCAACTACCCTCGAATTCTAAAACACAACATCGGAGCATGTCTTCAAGAATCTGAATTACTCTTTCAGACTGGTCATCGGTTTGTGGAAGAGAAGCGGTACTAAAGTTCAACTTCGTACCCAAAGCTTTTTGCAACTTCTTCTAAAACTGCAATGTAAACCTCGGATCTCTATTTGAAATAATAGAAATAGGTACCCCGTACAATCTCACAATCTCAGCAATGTATAGTTCAACTAGCTTATCAAGTGAGTAATCAGTATGTATCGGTATAAAGTGAGTCGATTTTGTCAATCTATCAACCACAACCCATACAACATCTTTCTTTTTTGGAGTTAAAGGCAAACCCATTACAAAATCCATCGTGATTTTATCCATTTCCACTCAGGTACCATCACTGGCTGAAGTAAGCCAGAAGGTATGTAGTGTTCGGCTTTCACTTGTTGACAAATCAAACATCTCAAAACAAACTCTGAAAGATCTCGTTTCATACTCAACCACCAATACAATTTTTTCAAATCATTATACATTTTCGTACTACCCGGATGCACAGATAAACAACCATTATGTGCCTCATGAAGAATTTTCTAAATAAGTTCATCCTTTTTCAGTACATAAACTCTACCTTGGAACATCAAACAATTATTGGATCTGGCATAAAAATCTGAATCGCTAACCGATTCATAATGAGCTCTTTTTGCTTGCAAGTCATTGTCACATTTCTGAACTTCACAAATTTGCTGAAGAAATAACGATCTAACTCTCAACTTAGCTATAATCGAATCATTATCAGAAAAAGTCAACCTCGTACTCATTTCTCTCAAGGCAAACAAGGATTTTCTACTCAGGGCATCTGCTACTATATTCGCCTTACCCGGGTGATAATCAATCACCAACTTATAGTCTTTCAGTAACTCAAGCCATATTTATTGTCGCAAATATAAGTCTTTCTGAGTCATCAAATATTTCAAACTCTTTTGATCAGTAAAAACATAGCATTTCTCACCGTACAAATGATGTCTCCAAATTTTTAATGCAAACACAATAGCGGCTAATTCCAAATCATGCGTCGGATAATTTTTCTCATGTGGTTTCAACTGTCTTGAGGCATAAGATATCACTTTTCCCTTTTGCATCAACACACATCCTAATCTATTCAGTTACACATCACTATAAATTACAAATTCCTTTCCTGGTTTAGGTTGTACTAAAATCGGTGCCTCAGTCAATAATGCCTTCAACTTCTCAGAACTTTGCTGACATTTTTTTTACCATTCAAAGTTGACATCTTTTTGCAACAATCTCGTCATAAGAGTAGCAATCATCGAAAAAAATTTGACAAACCAGTGGTAGTAACCAGCTAAGCCCAAAAAGCTTCTAACTTTGGACACATTTCTTAGTGATTTCCAATCAACAATTGCCAAAATTTTACTGGGATCAACCCGAATACCATCACTTGAAATGATATGTCCCAAAATTTCAACCTCTCGGAGGCAAAACTCACTTTTACTGAATTTAGCAAACAATTTCTTATCTCTCAAAGTTTGCAATACAATTCTCAAATGCTCCGCATATTCAAATTTATCACGAGAATAAATCAGTATATCATCAATAAAAACAACTACAAACTTATCCAAATATGGTCGAAAAATTCGGTTCACCAAGTCTATAAAAATGGCAGGGGCACTAGTTAATCCAAAAGGTATAACGAGGAATTCATAGTGCCTATACCTTGTCCTGAAAGAAGTTTTTGACACATCTGACTCTTTAACTCTCAACTGGTAATACCCGGATCTCAAATCAATCTTGGAAAACACTGTTGCTCATTTCAACTGATCAAACAAGTTGTCTATTCTCGGTAATGGGTACTTATTCTTTATGGTTATCTTATTAAGCTGTCGGTAATCTATAAAAAGTCTCATAGAACAATATTTCTTCTTTACAAATAGTACCGGTGCACCCCAGGGAGAATAACTTGGTCTCGCGAATCCCTTATCTGTCAGTTCTTGTAACTGAGCTTTCAATTCTTTCAACTCAGTCAGAGCCATCATATACGAAGCAATTGATATTGGTGAAGTTTCCGAAACTAAATCAATACCAAACTCAACTTCTCTAATTGGAGGTAATCTATAATAGCTCGATTTTTAGCTAAATCAGAATAGTGGTTTCGGAACCACAAGTATGAGGTCATAAAATTGTTTTAATATTATTTGTGGTGTTTAGAGCATGTGAATATATATGTGTAAAAATTTCGTGAGCTAATTTTATCGTTTAATAGCTTAATTTGAGAAAAAAGACTTAATCGCGTAAAATGCAAAAGTAGCATGCTATAAGTTAAAAGTGCTTAATTGCCATGACTTATTAAATGAAATATCCTTATGTTGTAATTAGAACTTTGATAATGGAATTTGACATAAATGGGCATGTATTTGATGTTTATTAATGTTTATGAACCAAGGTTAAAATAGTAAATTATGCATTAAGTATAATAAAACAAAACAAAAGCCATTCATCTTTAATTTCTCTTCATCTTAATCGAATATCAAAAGAAAATAAAGCCATGGGAGAATATTAGGGTTCGACACTTGTGTGGCTTAATTGAGTTATGATTCGAGCTCGATTTTTGATGATTTCTATGTTTTTGTGATCATTGCTTTGAGTACTAGCTAGCTTGTACCCTAATTTCTGAAATTGCTGATGATTTTGTGAAATTCTATTGATGAATTCATGTGTTTTATAATGTTTGATGATGAATTATGCAAGCTTGGTATTTGATATGCATGTTTTGTAAAGTGATTTTTGACAAAAAATTCAATTAGGGATTAAATTAAGAAAAGTGTAAATTGAAGGGTTAAATGTGTGAAGTGTTAATAAATATGGGCTGCTACGAAGCTATATGAAATTTGGCACACATGGATTTGTAATGAATTGGTGTAATATTGTGTTTATTAAAATAAGGACTAAATTGAATAAATGTGTAACTTTAGGGGCTAAAGTGCAAAAATGCCCAAATAGATCCTGAAAGAAAGAAATCGGATTTAGATTGAGAGAAATCAAAAGTTATCGAGTAATTGATCCGATTCATCTATTCTAACTACGAGGTAAGTTCATATGCAAATAAATTTCTTTAAATTGAATTAAATGTGTTTACTTGTCATGGAGATGTTATAAATGTTGAACGTGTAACGCCCCAAAATTTATATTTTTGGTTTTGTTAAAATTTGATACAAGTATGTATCTGCTTCAGTGGTTAAGTGTTCTGGTTATGTGTGAGAGGTCCCAAGTTCAAGCTTTAGCTTGGGCAAATTTTTGCTTTTAAATGAATAAACCCCTATCTCTAGTCAGTAGGCTTATAAATAAATGTTGATAAAATATATCAGAATGGTCCTGCTTGTTTGGTGGTTAAGTGGAGTGTTAGAGTGTTGGAAGTCCTGAGTTCGAATCCTAACTATGGAATAAGTAATATTTTTTGCTCTAAATTTCGGCTAGAGTTGTGTTGATTTGGAGAACTAAGTTGTGGAATGTTAGTAGAGTTAGTGGGAGGGAAGTTAGGGAGTTATCAAATTTTCCGAACAGTTCTATTTTCAAAAATTTTCGGCTCTCCTTCTATTTTAAAATTCTCTGCAGTTCCTTCACCCTATTCCCCTTCCTGCTGAAATTTCACTGAGGTTTACCCTTTATATGCTTTTTATTCTTTCACCCTTTTATTTTCCTTCGTTTCAGCAATGTGGCTAGTGCTTGCTCGATTTCGATAAGTGATTTTTGATTGATCTTGTCGGTTTTTTCCTTTTCTGAATATTGGTTAAAGAGGGGTTTTAGCTGGTTGTAGGTGTTAATCGAAGGGCTGAATATCGTACATTGGCGTTTTAAGGGCGTGGAATTCTTGTTAGTTGTTAAAAGGTAAGGTTGTCAATGGTTTCGAGAATTGTCTGTTCGTAGCAATTTGGACTAAGTGACTGAAGTTGGGTTTTATTGTCGAATATAGGTTTTAAAGTGCTCGAGAGTGATTACGCGTCGAAATTGAACCAGGTGTATTCTCACAACACTGAAAACGGGGATCGACGAAAAGAAGAAAAAGTATTGTTTCGACGCCATACGGGTGTGTGGTCGTTCGTGTAGTAGGCCGTGTGACAGAACACAGGCGTGTGGTCAACGAGCCAGGCCGTGCACGCTTGACACGGTCATGTGATGGTCAAGTAGGCTGTGTGTGACACACGGGCTCAACCAATTTGGGCCATGTGGGCCACACAGGCGTGTGGGATATTGGGCTAGGCCGTGTGATCCACACGGGCGGAGCACATGGGCGTGTGAGCCCAATTTACTGATTTGTTCGCTAAGATTGCGCAGGTCGCCTGAGTTGACTGGGAACCTACTGTGGGGTAGGTAAACAATGCTTTGATTCCCTAATTGACTGAATGATATATGTATGACTGTTTACTGAGCATGATTAGATTACTGTACTGATTATATGCATGACACTGTGTGATAGCATGCCATGACTCTATGTTGCATAGCATGGGGATGGGATGATATATGTAGAAGAAGTGTACTAAAAGACTTTAAGCCTAATATACTGGTAGCTCAGCTACAAATTATTGTCTAGTGCTGCTTCTGGTACTATTTTAGAGTGTAGGGATAGGTGGGTTGATTATATCCCCACATGGAGTGTAGGGTTAGACGGAGATAGTGTGTAGAGGCTAGCTGGGTAGGACTTGTTTACAGCATATTCTATTACTATACTGATAACTGATACTATAATGGGCCAAGGCCCAAGTGCATGACAGCTTTTGTAATGAGATGGGCTAAAGCCCTAATTGAGATTATCACTGATACTGAAAAGGGCTTAGGCCCAGACTAAGTTTATTTTGTATACTGTTTGTTTGTTTGTACGGGGAATTACACACTGAGTTTATGTAAACTCACCCCTTCTACTTAATCGGTGCAGGTAGTCCCCAGACTTGACGAATCGGTGCAACGGAGGACTTGGCGGTGGCCACAAAAACCTAAAATTTTACTTCAAATTTGGGTATTCAATTTCTAATTATACTCTGGGGTAATTTTTGATGTAAATTGCAGACTTTCTTGGACTTTTACTTAATTTGGGTTTTTATTAATTTTTATGGATTTATCGCTGCTAAGATGTTTAAAAACTCGATTTTTAAAAAGGCAAGTTTTCTCTAAACTCGCGATTTACTCAAAACGACTTTTAGCAGCTTCCGCAATGAGATGTGTAAAAATAAATGGCTAGATAAGTAACGATTTTGGGGTTAACAAGTGCAAAGAAATGAAAAATTATTTTATCGTAACAACTTAGTTTCCAATGCTATCATGTGACATCTCCAGATTCGGCTATAATGTTTAGACCGAGTTTGAGGTGTTACATTTAGTGGTATCAGAGCTAGGTTGTAAAACTCAATTGTGGATTTGGGTTTTAAAAAGAAAAACTTATTTTTAACTTATTTTTAAATACTGGAATATTTCTACTGAACGTGTGGTACATTGAGTCTCCGACGCCGATTCTGTAAGTTCTCTATAACTGTTATATGTTTTGACTGAAACTGCTGTAGGTAGTATATACTGAGACTGTAGTTAAATTGATAGACACTGCGTTGTATGAAAACAAACTCTGAATTACTGATACTGTTCTACATAAAACTTTTGTTAAATAATTACTAAAACTATAAACTAATGCATAAAACTGTTAAATACAGATAAACGCGATTTGATAATGAGCATTCGAGGTACTCGTGGACGGGGTACAAGAGGCTGTGGCAGAGGCCGTAAAGGGGCTTGAGCTGAGTCCTCTTCACTGGGTGATATGCCAAATTTAAACATTAGCGAGACGCTAGTGTCGCCGGTTACAGAGACTGGGTCTGGGTCAGAGTCTCATGATCGAGTGGCTGGGGACAACGCACTGTCCCAGGCCATGTTGAGGATTTTAGAGAAGGTCGTTGGGGCCAATATTAGAGCTAGAGGCCGAGGGTCGGTTATGGAACGACTCCAGTTTAATGGAGCTGAGATATTCAGGGGTGTCGCTAGGGTCATCCCTAATGTGGCTGAGTACTGGATTGAGGCTACAGAGAAGATCGTGGATGATTTGGACTGCACCCACAGTAGAAACTAAAGGATGTAGTGCCACTGTTGAGAGATGAGGCTTATCAGTGGTGGCTTAAGGTTAAAGAGGGCACTCAGTCTGATCGACTGTCTTGGGAGTTTTTCGAGACTGCCTTCACGAGGAAGTATGTGGGTGCTAGTTATGTGGATGCTCGTAGGAGAGAGTTCTTGAGTTTGACCTAGGGTGATAGATTAGTGGCCGAGTATGAGGCCTAATTTCTGTGACTGAGCCGCTATGTGCGACGTATGGTGACGACTGAGTTTGAGCAATGTGTTCACTTCGAGGATGGCCTTAGGCATAAGCTGAGGGTTCTGATAGCTCCACAGAGGGAGTAAGATTTTGCTGCACTAGTGGATAAGGTGAAGATCACTGAGGAAGTGAAGCGCGTAGAGTGCCAAAATGAGAAAGAGGTAGGAATAAGAGGGAATTGGAGCCCTCAAGTTCCATTCAGAGGCCTAAGAAAAAGGCCAGAGTTGATGGGCCGATCAGAGTTGGGGATCCTATAGCTGCTACTGGACAGCCACCTTGTACTGATTGTGGTAGACGCCATTAGGGTAAGTGTTAGAAAAGAACTAGAGCTTATTTGAGGTACGGTTCATTAGAGCACCGTATTAGGGATTGTCCGCGGTGGTCCGATCAGATGCAAGCCCCAGGTACTGGTACTGCACCACCTTCGAGAGTAGTTCAGCACCATCGAGAGGCTGTGGTTAGGCTAGAGATGGTAATGGATTGGGTCATGGTCAAAGAGCACTGGGTAGAGGTGCAGGTCAGGCTGAGATGAGATAGCCAACTCTAATTTATGCTGCTCGTCGTCGTGAGGAGGTAGATGCTCCGAATGTCATCACGGGTATGTTTCTTATTTATGATGCACCATATACTGTATTGATAGATATAGGATCCACTCACTCTTATATAGCCTATACTGTGTCTGAGAATTTGGGTATCTTGGTTGAGAGCACTACGAGTGGGATGACTGTACTGAGCCCGTTGGGGCAATCAATAAGGGTAAATAAACTGTTTAGGGATGTCCCTCTAGAGGTTCAAGGGACTATCTTTCTGGCTGATTTGATGGAACTTCCTTTTGGAGAGTTCGATTTAATACTAGGAATGGACTAGCTAGTTAAACACCGAGTGAGCTTAGATTGTGCCACTAAACGGGTTGTACTGAGAACTGAGAAGGACAACGAGGCAGTTGTAATCGGGGAACGTCGGAATTATTTATCGAATGTGATTTTTGCATTAAAGGCCAAAAAGTTATTTTGTAAAGGGTGTAAAGCATATTTGACCTACATCAGTGTTTCAGATTCTGAGGATGCTTTGGTTAATGATATCAGAACGGTTAAGGACTTTTCAGACATTTTCCTGAAAGAGTTATCGGGGTTACCTCTGAATCGTGAAGTAGAGTTTGGGCGAGCTTCTTTCTGGTACAGCTTCGGTATCCATCACTCCCTATAGAATAGTGCCGAAAGAGCTTGTGAAGCTTAAGGCTCAGATTCAATAGTTACTGGATTGCGGATTCATTCATCCTAGTGTGTCTCCATGGGGAGCACCAGTGCTGTTTATGAAAAAGAAGGATGGACCCAAGCGTATGCGTATCGACTACCGGTAACTGAATAAGCTGACCATTAAGAATAAGTACCCCTTATTGAGGATAGACGATTTGTTTGACCAGTTCTGAGGTGCTTCAGTTTTCTCTAAGATTGATCTCTGATCGGGGTATCACCAGTTAAGAGTTAAAGAGTTTGATGTGCATAAAACGACGTTTAGGACTCGTTATGGACATTACGAGTTCCTAGTAATGCCATTTAGACTGACGAATGCACCAACAGCTTTCATGGATTTGATGAATCGAGTGTTCCAACCCTATCTAGATCGGCTAGTAGTGGTATTTATTGACGACATACTAGTTTATTCGAAGACTGGGGACGAGCATGATAAACACCTAAGAGTGGTTCTACAAATTCTGCGAGAGAAACAATTGTACGCCAAATTCAGTAAATGTGAGTTTTGGTTATGTGAAGTAACATTTTTGGGATATGTGGTTTCGACGGAGGGGATTAGAGTTGACCTTCGAAAAATTGAGGCTGTCTTGGATTGGAAGCAACCTAAAACTATATCTGAGATCCGCAGTTTTCTGGGACTGGCAGGGTATTACTGACGATTTGTAGAGGGTTTTCACTAATTGCAGCACCTTTGACTAAGCTACTACATAAGGGTGTGCCTTTCAACTAGGCTGATGCGCAACAAGAGAGCTTTGAGAAGCTCAAGACTGTACTGACTGAGGCCCCTGTTTTGATATAGCCAGAGTTTGGAAAAGAGTTCACTATCTACAACGATGCATCACATGTTGGTTTGGGTTGTGTGTTGATGCAAGAGGGTAAAGTGGTAGCTTATGCATCTCGTCAGCTTAAGACTCATGAGGCTAATTGTCTGACACACGACCTGGAGTTGGCCGTAGTGGTTTTCGCACTTAAAGTCTTGAGGCATTACCTATATAGTGAAAAAAGTACCATCTATACTGATCAGAATAGCCTCAAGTATCTCATCACTCAGAAAGAGTTAAATCTTAGGCTGCGTAGATGGATTGAGCTACACTGCCTAAGAGCTATGACTGTACGATCGAATACCATCCGGGTAAGGCCAATGTGGTGGCCAATGCACTGAGCCATAGCGCCATGACTGATCTGAGGGCGATGTTTGCTCGCCTCAGTTTATTTGATGATGGTAGTTTGTTGGCCGAGCTTCAAGTTTAACCGTCGTGGGTGGATAAAATTAAGGGTAAATAGATGGAGGATGAGTCGTTGGGTCATCTATACTGTGGATTTTGGACTGAATAGTAAAGGAGTACTCTGTTTCTATAGGAGAATCTGTGTTCCAAAAGATGCTGAGTTGAGGCAGTCTATACTGCAAGAGGTGCATAGTATCCCTTATGCTATGCATCCTGGCAGAAATAAGATGCACCAAGACCTTCATGTGTTATATTGGTGGCCAGGCCTTAAGCGTGAGGTTACAGATATTGTGGGTAAATGTCTAACATGTCAGCAGGTTAAGGCTGAGCATCAGTTGCCTTCGGGGTTGCTTCAGCTAGTTAAGATTCCACTTTAGAAGTGATGGCGAGTGACTATGAACTTCGTTAGTGGGTTGCCCCTAACGTCCACTAAGGAGGATTCAGTATCGGTCATCATGGATCAATTGACCAAGTTCACCCATTTCATACCTGTTCGCACTGACTACTCTCTGCAAAAGCTGACTAAATTGTATGTATCTGAGATAGTGAGACTGCATGGGATACCGATTTCGATCATCTCTGACAGGGATCCTCACTTCATGTCTTGGTCCTAGAAGTAGCTTCATGAAGCTCTGGGTACTAGATTGGACTTCAGTACTACTTTCCATCCTCAAACAGATGGTCAGTTAGAGAGGGTGATTCAAGTACTAGAGGACATGTTAAGGAGTTGCGTGATTGATTTCTGTGGCATTTGGGAGGAGTACTTGCCATTAGCAGAGTTTACTTATAACAACAGTTGTCAGTCTAGTACACAGATGGCACCTTTTGAGGCTCTGTATGGTTGTAAGTGCCGTACTCCTTCATGTTAGACTAAGTTGGGAGAGCGGCGTGTTCTGGGCCCTAAGCTAGTTGAGATTGAGGATAAGGTTCGGCTGATAAGGGACCGTTGAAAGGTAGCTTCTGACAAGCAGAAGTCTTATGATGATCTAAAGAGGTGTGAGATTGAGTATTCTATGGGGGACTTCGTGTTTCTGAAGGTCTCACCTTGGAAGAAGGTTCTGAGTTTGGTCACAAGGGCAAGCTGAGCCCTAGATTTATTGGGCCTTACTGCATTCTGAGACAAGTGGGACCAGTTGCTTACCAGTTGAAGCTACCTTCAGAGTTGGATCGGATTCACAACGTGTTCTACGTCTCTATGTTAAGGTGTTACGCTCTGATCCCACACATGTTGTGCCAGTTGAAGAGATCGATGTTAGGCCAGATCTGATTTTCGAGGAGGAGTCGGTACAGATATTGGATAGGGATGTAAAGGTTTTGAGGAGGAAATCAATTCTACTAGTTAAGGTTCTCTGGCGTAATCATAGCACTGAGGAGGCCACGTGGGAGCTTGAGGATGTGATGCGTCAGCAGTACCCTCACACGGCCTGTGTGACCCAAGTCAATAACCCCCTTAGATTTCACACGGCCTGGCACACGGGCGTGTCCTCGGCTTTGTGGTACAAGTTAGCATGTATACCCTGTTTTCACACGGCTTGTGACACGAGAGTGTCTTACCTCACACGGCTTGTTCACACGAGCGTGTGACCCTGTTATTAAAATTTTTTTTTCTAATTTTCCCAAAGTATGCATGTGTTATTGGTTTAATCCGGAGCCACTTCTAAGTATGTTTTAAGGTCTAGTAGAACCTTATAAGGGACAATATGAATGATTTAATTTGATTTCGATTATGAATGCTTAAATGTTTATGAATAATGTGTATTATTTGATAATACTTCGTAACCCTATTTCAGCATCAAATACGGGTTAGGGGTGTTACATTTTATTGGTATTAGAGCTATAGTTTAGTCGATTCTAGGACTAACGTAGCTAGTGAGAGTCTAGCTATACAGGCCATATATATATAAATTACGATAGTGTGATGATGCTCGATAGTTAAAATGTGTTTTTATATAGCAAATGGATCCCAATCAAGCAATAGTTGATGATGTGGAAAGTAATGCACCCGTTCCTGCTCAATGGGTAGTGCAGTCTGATTCTAGACTTGTAACTAGTAGCCAAAGGGGAGACACTAAGTAAGCCTTCTTCCAAATGATGAGTGAGTGGTTTACAGAATTCGTTCTAACGAATCTGGCTGCACAAAAACCTCCACCCCTACTTGTTCCTCAACAAATCCTAGTTGTGCCATAAGTGATAGATCCGATTCGATTGAATAAGCCGCTAGTGGATAAGATTCGTAAACATGGGGCCGAGGAGTTTCGGGCTACAGTTGATGATGATGCTGAGAGAGCTGAGTTTGGCTCGAGAATACGATCTGAGTATTCGAAGAATTATCTTATACTCCAGATGAATGTATCAAGTGTGTTGTATCTTTACTTAGAGATAATGCATATCATTGGTGGAAAACGTTGACATCTGTAGTTCCTAGAGAATGAGTCACTTGGGAGTTCTTTCAATTTGAATTCAGAAAGAAATACATAAGTCAGAGATTTCTCGATAAGAAACATAAAGATTTTCTAGATTTGAAACAAGGCAGAATGACCGTGACAGAATATGAAAGAGAATTTGTATGTTTAAGTAAGTATGCTCGGGAATATGTTTCCACTAAGGAGATCATGTGCAAATGATTTGTTGATGGGTTGAATGAAGATATAAAACTGTTAGTCGGGATTCTAGAAATGAAAGAATTCATTGTTTTAGTTGAAAGGGCTTATAAAGCCAAGGATCTCAGCAAAGAAAAGAGAAAAGCTTATTTTGAAGCGAGAGATTCGAGAAAGAGATCATCTAGTAAATCTTATTAGTCTGCATCAATGAAATTTTGAGACTCGTTTAATCGTTCTAATGTATCTGTGGGGCATTCAAAAAGAGATCATGAAAAACAATCTGTAAGTTCTAAAGCTCAAGCTACCTCTATAGCTAGTGTTGGGAGCGCGAGACCTAATCGACTTGAATGTAAACATTGTGGTAAAAGGCATTCCAGTGATTGTAGATTGAATGATATGGCCTGTTTTAAATGTGGTCACTGGATCATTTCATTCATAATTGTCCTAAGTTGTTTGAGCAAGATACAGTATAAAACACAAGGCCGAGTAACACTTCAACTAGGGGTAGACCACCCAGAAACACGGGAAATATGAATGGTGGTAGAGGTGCAACACGAGACACTGTTGCAAGGTCTGATGCTAGAGCACCTATATGAGCCTATACTATTCGCACTCATGAAGAAGCGTCATCTCTAGATGTTATTACTGGTACTTTTACTTTCTATGATACTAAAGTTATTGCATTGATAGATCCAGGATCAACCCATTCATATGTATGTGTCAATTTAGTATCCAGTAAGACTTTGCCTATAGAGTCTACTGAATTCGTAATTAGAGTATGGAACCCCTTAGGCAAGTGTGTGTTGGTTGATAAAGTGTACAAGAACTGTCCGTTGATGATTCGGGATAATTACTTTTCGGCTGATTTGATGTTGTTGCCATTTGACGAGTTTGATATAATCCTGGGTATGGATTAGTTAATGTTGCATGATACTATTGTGAATTGTAAACGAAAAATGATTAATTTGAGATGTTAAAATAATGAAATTATCCGGATTGAGTCAGATGATATGAATGGCTTGCCAGCAGTGATTTCATCGATGTTAGCTCAGAAATATGTGAGAAAAGGTTGTGAAGCTTATTTGGCTTATGTGCTTGATACAAAAGTGACTGAAAAGAAGATTGAATCGGTGCCCATTGTGTGTGAGTATCCAGATATGTTTCCTGAAGAGTTACCAGGTTTACCACCGATACGAGATGTAACACCCCTCGCCCGTATCTGACGCCGGGATAGGGTTCAAGGTGTTACCTTTCTTTATCAAAATTGAACTATATCTTTCACCATTGAATCGTTGGAATACTACTGGATATTCCATGAACCTTCGACATGGGATATATTGCTGATTCCATATCCAGACATGGTCTTACACTGGCTCTCATATATGCGTGCTGATGCATGTCCCAGACATGTCTTACACTAGCACAACTCTTAGCCGATGTGTGTCCTAGACACATCTTACACTGGCTATCTCTGTCGAGGCCGATGCATGTCCCAGACATGTCTTACTCTAGCGCTCATCTCTATGCCGATGCCATGTCCCAGACATGGTCTTACACTGGCTCTCATAATGTGGCCGAAGCATGTCCCAGACATGTCTTACGTTGACGTACAAATCACCCAATGTCTTGGCACAAATATCCTGTTCATATCCTGAGGTTTCAACGAGATATTTCTACTATCTCAATACTACAAGACATTCTCAATTTATAACTTAACAACTCGTACAATATCAATTCAATGACAATATGAATACAAGTATTAATAGTGTAGTTGTATTATTTACATACAACTTACCTCGATTTACAAATAGTATTTGACAGTCGGCTTATTTGGATTGCTTGGCTTTTCCCCGGTCTAGGCTCGATTTTGGAAAATATTGATCTATAATAATATACATCCATTTAGTCACTAAACACAATTAGGCATTCATAAATTCACAACTTTTGGTAAAATAACCATTTTCCCCTAGGCCTTGGCAAAATGACCATTTTCCCCCTATGCCTGAAAATCAATTTTTATCGAATTTCCTTGTATTTCAAGCCTAGATAAACTCTTTTTACTACTAGAGCGATCCCAAATTCTCACTATTTCACACACTTACCACCTATTTTGCAACTTATGCAAAATAACCCCTTTAGGTATTTTCATGCTAACACCTTTCACAAAAGTTGTTTATAACACAACTAGGACTCATATTATTCCATAAAAACTCAGCATATATCACAAATACATCCATGTAAAAATTCTAAACTCTTGACCATTTTGTAAAATATCACCCTCATTTAAAAGTTCATGCTTCAAGGGTCTTAAAAATGTGAAAATCTTGAAGAAAACTCATTAAAATCACTTACTTATGAGTGCTTTAAGTTTCTTAAGACTTTTGAGCTTTCAAACCTTTCCTATGGCTGGTAAAAATCGGTAGAGAAGAAGAAAATAAAGAAGAAGTAGCCTTTGTGTTGTTTAATATAAAACTAGTCAAAATTGATGACCTAATCCTCACCTAATTTTGACCTTCTCTCCAATTTGTCTCACCATGGCTGGCCAAGCCATTTTAATAGGGTATATTTTCCCTTTAAAGACCCAAAATTTTAATTCTCTAGCTATTTAACACATTTGGGTACTAAAATGCAACTTTTGCCTTTTATGCGATTTAGTCCTTTTTCGCAATCGGGCTTGAAAACATTAAGATTAACTCACCAAATTTTTCATGCACTAATATAATCATACCATAAATTCATAAAAATAATAAAAATAATTTTTCTCTCTTCGAATTTGTGGTCCCGAGACCACTGTTTCGACTAGGCCCTAAATCGGGTTATTACATGAGAGGTTGAGTTTGATATTGAGTTAATACCGAGAACAAATCCTATATCGATAGCTCCATACAGAATGGCTTTGATAGAGTTAAAAGAATTGAAATCTCAATTGTAAGAGTTGATTGATAGAGCATTTACAAGATCGAGTTTTTCACCATGGGGTGCACCTGTATTGTTCGTGAAAGAGAAAGATGGTACGATGAGAATGTGCATCGACTACAGATAGTTGAATAAAGTAACTATAAAGAAAAAATACCCTTTACCATGGATTGATGATTTATTTGATCATTTGAAAGGGGCTACAGTATTTTCAAAGATTGATTTGAGATCGGGTTACTATCAGTTACGAGTCAAAGAGTCGGATGTGCCGAAAACTGCGTTCAGAATGAGGTACGGACATTATGAATTTTTAGTTATGCCTTTTGGACTAACCAATGCACCTGCTATCTTTATGGACTTAATGAATAAGATTTTCAGACCGTACCTGGATCGATTTGTTGTTGTGTTCATAAATGATATTTTGATATATTCGAGAGATGAAACTGAGCATGCCGAGCATTTGAGAATTGTATTACAGACTCTGTGTGATAAGCAGTTATATGCAAAGTTCAGTAAATGTGAATTCTGGTTACACGAGGTTGGTTTTCTAGGGCATATTGTGTCAGCATCGGGTATTCAAGCCGATCCGAGCAAAATTTTTGCAATAATGGATTGGAAGCCTCTGAGAAATGTATCTGAAGTCTGCAGTTTTCTGGGACTAGCTGGCTATTACCGACAATTTTTAAAAGGTTTTTCGATGATTGCGACTTTGCTGACGAGAAAGCTTCAGAAAGATGTAAAGTTTGAATGGTCTGAGAAATGTCAGAAAAGTTTTGATCAGTTAAAAACTCTTTTGACTGAAGCTTCAGTGTTAGTACAACCAGAATCAGGTAAATTATTTGTAATCTATAGTGATGCATCGTTGAATGGTCTGGGCTGTGTTTTGATGCAGGAAGGCAAATTCATAGCTTATGCCTTGAGATAGTTGAAGCAGCATGAAAAGAATTACCCAACGCACGATCCAAAGTTAGCAACCATTGTGTTTGCATTAAAGATTTGGCACCATTATCTGTTTGGTGAGAAATGTCATGTTTATTTAGATCACAAGAGTTTAAAATATTTGATGACTCATAAAGATTTGAATTTGCAACAACGGAGATGGCTAGAATTGCTAAAAGATTACGAGTTAGTGATTGACTACCATCCGGGAAAAGCAAATGTTGTTGCTGATGCATTAAGCCGAAAATATTTATTTGCTTTACGTGTAATGAATACTCAATTGGCTCTATCTGATGACGACTCGATTGTGCCTGAGTTGAAAGCAAGATCGTTGTTTGTACAGCAGATTTATGAAGCTCAGAAGACTGATAATGAAATGTTAGCTAAAAGATCTTAGTATGATTCGAACCCTGATTTGGAGTTTCAAGTTGATTCAGATGACTGTTTAAGATTCAAAGGTCGAATATGTGTTTCGAAAAATTCAAATTTGACTCAGATGATTTTGAATGAAACACATAGTAATCGTTTATCTGTTCATTCGGGAAGCACGAAAATGTAGAACAACTTGAAACAGCTTTATTGGTGACAGGGTATGAAAAGTGACATTTTAGAGTTTGTTTCTAAATGTTTGATTTGTCAGCAAGTAAAGGTTGAACATCAAGTGGCGTCAGGTTTATTACAGCCTATTGTGATTCCCGAATGGAAATAGGATAGAGTGGCTATGGATTTTGTTTTGGGTTTACCCCTATCTCCGAGTAAGAAAGATGCGATCTGGGTTATGGTTGACAGATTGACAAAATCGGCTCATTTTATTCTTGTACGAACAGATTATTCGCTTGAAAGGTTAGCTGAGTTGTATATCTCATAGGTTGTGAGATTACATGGAGTACCTGTTTCTATTGTTTCAGAGAAAGATCTGAGGTTTACATCGAGGTTTTGGAAGAAATTGCAAGATGCACTGGGTACAAAACTACATTTTAGTACCGTATTTCACCCACAGACGGATGGTCAATTCGAACTAGTTATAATACTCAAGGATATGTTGAGATGTTGTATTCTTGAGTTCGAAGGTACGTGGGAAAAAAATTTGTCGTTGATTGAATTTGCATATAATAATAGCTTTCAATTGAGTATTAAAATGACATCGTACGAAG
Source organism: Gossypium longicalyx (assembly GCA_025698465.1). Lineage (NCBI taxonomy): Eukaryota > Viridiplantae > Streptophyta > Magnoliopsida > Malvales > Malvaceae > Gossypium > Gossypium longicalyx. Next base: position 23,741,444 of record CM046998.1, on the reverse strand, counting down.
CTTTATACGGTCAGAAATGTCGAACACCATTGTACTGGACTGAACTTAGCGAGCATAAGAATCACAGTGTTGATCTGATTAGAGAGATTGAGAAAAAAGTGAAAGTGATCCGTGATAGTTTGAAAACAGCATCAGATTGTCAGAAATCATACGCAGACTTGAAACAGAAAGATATTAAATTTCAGATCGGGGATAAAGTGTTTTTGAAAGTATCTCCGTGGAAGAAAATACTTCGATTCGATCGTAAAGGCAAATTGAGTCCGAGATTCATTGGGCCGTATGAGATTATCGAGGAAGTTGGACAAGTGGCTTATCGGCTAGCATTTCCATCTGAGTCAGAGAAGATTCACAATGTATTTCATGTATCGATGCTAAGAAGATACAGACCCGATCCTTCGCATGTTATTTCCCTGACCGAAGTTGAGATTCAGTCAGATTTATCGTATAGTGAAGAACCGATCCGAATTCTAGTTCGTAAGGTCAAAGAGTTAAGAAATAAAAGAATAGCGTTAGTAAAAGTGTTATGGCATCGAAACGGCGTAGAAGAAGCTACGTGGGAACCCGAGAATGCTATGAGAAAGCAATATCCAAATCTATTTGCTGGTAAGATTTTCGGGGATGAAAATCCCTAAGGGGAAGAGTTGTAACAGCTCGGTTTTTAGCTAAATCAGAATAGTGGTTTCAGAACCATAAGTTTGAGGTCATAAAATTATTTTAATATTATTTGTGGTGTTTACAACATGTGAATATATATGTGTGAAAATTTTGTGAGCTAATTTTATCGTTTAATAGCTCAATTTGAAACAAAGGACTTAATCGCGTAAAATGCAAAAGTAGCATGATATAAGTTAAAAGTGCTTAATTTCCATGGCTTATTAAATGAAAGGTCCTTATGTTTTAATTAGACCTTTGATAATGGAATTTTATATAAATGGGCATGTATTTGATGTTTATTAATGTTTATGAACCAAGGTTAAAATAGTAAATTATGCATTAAGTATAATAAAACAAAACAAAAGCCATTCATATTTAATTTCTCTTCATCTTAATCGAATATCAAAAGAAAATAAAGCCATGGGAGAACATTAGGGTTCGACACTTGTGTGGCTTAATTGAGGCATGATTTGAGCTTGATTTTTAACGATTTCTATGTTTTTGTGATCGTTGCTTTGAGTACTAGCTAGCCCGTACTCTAATTTCTGAAATTGTTGATGATTTTGTGAAATGCCATTGATGAATCCATGAGTTTTATGATACTTGATGATGAATTATGCAAGCTTGGTGTTTGATATACATGTTTTGTAAAGTGATTTTTAACAAAAATGTCAATTAGGGATTAAATTAAGAAAAGTGTAAATTGAAGGGTTAAATGTGTGAAATGTTGATAAATATGGGCTGCTATGAAGCTATATGAAATTCAGCACACATGGATTTGTAATGAATTGGTGTAATTTTGTGTTTATTGAAATAAGGACTAAATTGAATAAATGTGTAACTTCAGGGGCTAAAGTGCAAAAATGCCCAAATACATATTTTTGGATGAAATTGAATGAATACGTGATTAAATGAGTTAATTTTTAATTCATATAGATTCTAAAAGAAAAAAATGGATTTAGATCGAGGGAAATCGAAAGTTATCAAGTAATCGATCCGATTCGTCTATTCTGACTACGAGGTAAGTTCATATGCAAATAAATGACTTTAAATTGAATTACATGGTTTACTTGTCATGGAAATTTTATAAATGTTGAACTAGTATTTAAGAGCAAGAATCAACGAAGTTACGATATTCAAAAGTCCCGTACAAACCTTAGGATTAGTATAGGATACAAATGTCATGACATTAGGTTACCGAGATGTGATACCTGTAAGACCATGTCTGGGACATTGGCGTTGTATTGTGATTACATGTAAGACCATGTCTGGGATATTGGCATCGTTAATCGATTTCGTGTAAGACCTTGTTTGGGACAGTGGCATCGATATGTGATAACATGTAAGACCATATCTGGATATGACATTGTACAAGCTTATGTGATTTTCGAGTATCCTTAACAATTTTGAATGGTTGAACAGGCAAATTCAAGTCAAGAAAGAATATGTGAATGAGCTAAATGACTCAGGTATGAGAAAGGTTTGTAAATTTGGATGTGATTAGCTATGTTTAGCATATTTGAGTTGATATACAAATATCTATGTGTTGAATTTATTTGTATATGGCTTACTAAGCTTTTGAAGCTTACTTTGTGTGTTATTTCTCTATTTTATGGATTATCGAAGCTAGCTCAGACATCGGGAACCATTATCACACTATCGACTACTTGTTGGTACTTTTGGAGCTTTGTATATATGGTATATGGCATGTATAAGCTAGTGTCATTTTGGCATGTTTTGGGTCGTGATATTAGCCATGAGATTTGGCTTGTAAATGATGATGTGTATGGCCATTTGAGTTGGCTTCATTTATATGTTGACAAGTGATATGTATGTGATGTATATAATGCCTTATATGTTGGCTTAATTTCGTATGTTTGCCATAGTTGTTGGTATAGCTAAATAGTTGTTATTTGGTTAACTAGATGATGTATTAATGTTTGGAAGATTGGCATATTGTGGTTTGAGTTTGAGATGAATATATGGTGCAATTTGTGTCATGAAATAGATGATAATTTGATGAGCAAATGCATTTAGTAGTCATGTGAGATTTGTGATTTTGGCACATGGATTTGGTATGTTTTTGAATATGGAATAGAGTGGTTGAAATGGTTGTGAATAGATGGCATGATTTGTGTATGAATTGGCATGTTTTTGGTTGCCTATTTATGTGTTAAAATGATACCATTTTGATGGCTTTGTGTGCATGAGAAAAAAAGGTGGCAAATTGGCTTTACAAATGGCCTATTTTTGTCCACACGGGCAGAGACATGGACATGTGTCTCAGCCGTGTGCGACACACGATCATGTTACATGGCCGTGTGTCCCCTAGGGTACCCTTCAAATTAAAGGCAGTATACTCTACAGTTTTGACACGGCCTAGGCACATGGGCGTGTCTGTTAGTCGTGTGTGGCACATGGGCTGACACATGGACGTGTCCTTGGCCGTGTGGTACAAGTCAGTATGTATGCTCTGTTTTCACACGGCTTGTGACACGGGAGTGTCTAGTGGCCATGTGAGGCACACGGCCTGTTCACACGGGTGTGTGACCCTATTATTAAAGAAAATTTTCTAAGTTTCCCAAAGTTTGCATGTGTTATCAGTTTAGTCCTGAACCACTTCTAAGCATGTTTTAAGGTCTAGTAGAACCTTATAAGGGATAATGTGAATGATTTAATTTGATTTTGATTATGAATGCTTAAATGTTTGTGAATAATGTGTATTATCCGGTAATGCTTCGTAACCCTATTCCGGCGTCAGATATGGGTTAGGGGTATACACAATCCTGGCAACTCCTCTGGAAAAACATCCGAATATTCACACACCACTGGCACTGATTCAATTTTCAATTCAGACTCTTTTGTGTTTAACACATAAGCTAGGTAAGCTTCACACCTTTTTCTTATACATTTCTGAGCTCATTTGATTCAACCCGAAGAATTTCACCATTTTCACATATCAATTCAATAACTTTCTGTCTAAAATTTACTATAACATCATGTAACGTCAGCCAATCCATACCCAAAATAACATCAAACTCATCAAATGGCAACAAGATCAAGTCAGCTTGAAAATAGTAGCCTCTAATCATCAAATGACATTTCTTACATACTTTGTCAACTAAAACATGCTTACCTAAAAGGTTTGAAACCTTAATCACAAATTCGGTAAACTCGACAGACAATTTCTTATTATTTACCAAATTCATACAAACATACGAATGAGTAAATCCAAGGTCAATCAATGCAATAACGTAAGTATCATAAAGAAAAAAAGTACCAGTAATAACGTCAGGAGACGCCGCTTCTTCACGAGTAATGATGGTATAGGCTCTTACCGGTGCTTTTGCTTCTGATCTCATGGTTGTATCTTTAGTCACACCTTTACTAGTAGCTCCATTTCCAATATTCCTCGGGGGCCTTCCTCTAGAAGCAGTATTACTAGGCCTTGCAGTTTGAAATTTCTCTTTCTCTGCCATCTCCAGGCAATCTTTGATAAAATGATCTTGAGAACCACACTTAAAACAAGCCCGATCATTCATTCTACATTCGCCAGGATAACGTCTGCCACACTGCTGACATTTGGGTCTGTTAGACTTTACTTTACCCACACTCGCCATTGAGGTGACTTGAGATTTAAAGCTCGAATTTTGTTTCTCACGCACTGAAAAATTCGAACGGGAATACATTTCTTTAGACTTCTTGGATTGTGATGGAAGCAACTTACTCATCGGTCTCTTCCTCGAATTTTAGCTTCAAGATCAACTTTTCTCTTCTCTTTATTCAATTCTTTGGCCTTACAAGCCCGTTCAACCAATACCACAAACTCTTTTAGCTCTAAGATCCCAACTAACACACGAATGTCTTCATTTAATCCATCCTCAAATATCTTGCACATGATGGCCTCGGTGGAAACACACTCCCGAGCATACTTACCCAGTCTGACAAATTCTCGCTCATACTCTGTTACGGTCATACGACCCTGTTTCAGCTCAAGAAATTATTTACATTTTTTATCAATGAACTGTTGGCTAATATACTTCTTACAAAACTCCTCTTGAGAGAAGTCCCATGTGACCCTTTCTCTTGGAACTACCGATACAAGTGTATTCTGCCAATGGTATGTAGAATATCTCAGAAGCGAGATAGCACACATTAAACACTCATCTAGTGTGCAGGACAACTCATCAAATACCCTAATAGAGTTTTCGAGCCAAAACTCGGCTCTTCCGGGATCATCATCCATATTAGCTCGGAAATCTTCAGCCCCATGCTTCTGGATCTTATAAACCGGGGGTTTATTCGTTCTTACAAAGTCCATACCTTGTGGGGCTACGGGCACCGGTTGAGGAATAGGTGGGGTGGAGGAGGTTGGGCATTTGGATTTGTTCGAACAAATTTCGTATACCACTCATTCATCATATGGAGAAAGGCTTCCTTGCTCCGTCTCCCGACTAAACCATAGGGTTCACGCATCGACGACAACCTTGTCCCTGAGCGATGGCAGGCAGTGCTTTGACTTCATCAGCCTCAGCTTGATTGGGATCCATTACTATATGAAAACACAATTTACAATTGTCAGGAGTCATCACACTATCACAATTCATTTATAGAATGTATAGCTAGACTCTTACACAGGCTACGTTAGTCTGACAATCGACTAAATTGTGGCTCTGATACCATTAAATATAACACCTCTTACCTATATCTGACACCAAAACAGGGTATAAGGCATTATCGGACTTAAACTCAAGCAAACATTCAAAACCGAGACATGAATTTCTGCTCAAATTTAAAACTTTTCAAAAATATTCATACCGTCCCTTAAACGAGCCTACGAGGCCCAAAACATGCATTAGGAGTGATTTGGGACTAATTTGAGAACTTTAGAAAATTTCCCCACACTTAGAAAAATTTTTCTCCAAAATAGGGGTCACACACCCGTGTGGCTTGGGACACGCCCATATGGATAGGCTGTGTGATCACAAACTTCTGTGTCCCTAACCCGTGTAACTCTCTGTTTATGACATAATCAACAAATTGAAGTCACATGGTCGTGTGCTTAGGCCGTGTGGGAAATTTAATTTTCATAATTTTTCATAAAATAGGTGCAGACTTCACACGCCCTGGGCACACACCCATGTCCCTAGGCCGTGCCCTTTACACGGCTGAGACACATCATCATGTCTCTACCCGTGTGGCCAATTTAAAACTAAAATTCAACATTTGCAGGGGACACATGGCCGGATCACACACCCATGGGGCAATCCGTTTGTCATACGCACGATCGTATGTCTACCCGTGTGGACAAAAATAAGGCTATTTACCAAGCCATTTTGCCACCCTTACTTGCACCAACCTACACAAAAACAAGCAACACAAATCCAAGTATATACATACAACCAATTCAGCCACAACCAAATCATCCACACATCAATTACATGCTATTTCCTATCACATACAACATCTCATAGTTATCATCTTAAACCATGCAAAATCCATATTCATGAAAGACATCTTTATATTCATATATACTTAACCAATATTAGCCAATTTCAATGGCCATTTACAAAATGAATCATCAACCATTATAAGCCAACACATTTGGCCAAATCGAATATGACACACAACAAATTGACCAAGTCCCTATACATGCCATAACTCAAAATAATGTAATCATAAGTACCCAAAATGATAATTTGATAGTGTGAATGGATCTCCGACCATCTTCAATCCCTGAGCTGGCTTGGTGACACTATAAGACAAGGGAAAAAGAAAGGGGAGTAAGCTTTAAAGCTTAGCAAGTTCCTATGCAAAAAATAGGCATTATAAACACACTTTAACATATACTTAACATGTAGTAAATTAACATAAATGTTATTGTAAATTTCATAATCAAGCTTAGCATTGATGTTATTAATACCTTAACATCATAGCTTACTCAATCAAACCATATCATAGGTTTATCACATAACGAGCTCATTAAGCATGAGTTTTATGTACATTCCTATACCAAACTTGCAACTTACCATAATCTTTCGCAACATACCATAGTCTTTCACAACTTAAACTTTGCCGTTAAGTTTCCCGTTAAACCACTTGGAATACTAAAGGATACTCGGGAAATCTCACACACATAGTACCATACCAATGCCATATCCCAAATATGGTATTACATTGGATCTCATATCGATGCCAATAGCCTAGATATGGTCTTACACAAAATCTTATATTGATGCCATATCCTAGATATGGTCTTACACGTAATCTCAACTAACCCTAATGTCATGACATTTGTCGAATTCATTCAAAGAGTAAATCACAATTCATACAATAATAACACAATTAAAGCATAAATAATAATGCATTATTTACATACAAACTTACCTCGGTACAAAAATAGTAGAAAAGGATCTAATTGTCAAACACCTTATTCTTTTCCTGATCAATGTCCGAACTTCATTTTTCTTGATCTATAGTAGAAAATTTAGCTTATTTAATATTAATATTACTCAAATTAGCCCAAAGATCCTATTATGGCAAAAGTTACACTTTTGCCCCCAAACTTTGACATATTTACATTTTTATCCCTTGGCTCGTAAAATGAAATGCATTCAATTTCTTTGTTATACAAGCCTAGCCAAACCATAAACATGCTCATATCAGCCCAAATTTTTCATCAAATCAGATTTTTACTACCCATTTCACAACTTTTTACAAATAGGTCCTTTTATACATTTTCACTAAAAATCACTTAGTAAAAGTTGTTTATCACACCTTAAACGTACAATATCTTCCATCAAACATCAAAATAAATGCATGTCACACATGGGTAATTTTTAAACATGAACCCTACAAAAAAATGGTAGAAATGGAAAGACCGGGTGAATACGACTTCAAAAACGTAAAGAGCATTAAAAACGGGGCTAGGATGTACTTACAATCAAGCTTGAAAGTTGAAGAAACCCTAGATATGGTTACCTTCTAAATTTTAGCACTTAGAGAAGAAGATGGACAAATTTTTGCTAGATTTTTCCCTTTTTATTCTTTTATTAACCAAATTACCAAAATGCCCTTTTTGCCAAACTTTAAAATTTTATCTCACCATGTCTATTTTTGTCCAATAACTTAAAAAATGGTTTAATTATCATGTAAGAACCTCTAATTTAAAATCTCATAGCAATTGGACACCTCTAGCATGTAGAACTCAACTTTTGCACTTTTTACAATTTAGTCCTTTTTACTAAATTAAGTGCCCAAAAGTCAAAATTTTTGAATGAAATTTTCACGAAATCATTCCGTGAAACTGTAGAACATAAAAATTTAATAAAAATAAATTTTTCTATGTCAAATTTGTGGTCTCGAAACTACTGTTTTGACTAGCCCCAAAATCAGACTGTTATAGAAGAATGTGATTTTCCCATAGGAATTAGCTAGTTTTAAATTATGTGTGCTTAAAGCCTAGGAGTGATGATCCTATAAAGTAATCTAGGTTAAACAAGGTCGGAAGATAAGTTTCCTAAGAAAATCATGATTTATTCCGACGAGGAAGTGAGGTAGGGAGATAAGCGTGTACCTGTCGATTAGTTAATTAGTATAGGCCGATAGGTAATACTAGTTAATTAATAATTAATTCCACTTAAACCTGAATTCTGAAGTTAATTACAACCACTGAAACGAGTTAATCTTTCGCATGTTATTTTGATTTAGTTGTTTGTTTATTTAATTCAGTTTATATTGTTTATGCTTGTTATCTATTTTATTGTTTATCGTAAATAATTTTTAGTTGTTACTATTTAGACTTGTTATTGTATAAGTAAATTCCTAATTTAATTCGTCCTCCTTTAGGTACAATCCTCAAGATACTTTCTTGTGTTTCGTTGTACACATCTATATTATAATTTGACTTGTATACTTGCGGACACTGCTGATTTATTTAATATATTTTTGGTGGTATTATAATTTGACTTGTATACTTGCGGACACTGCTGATTTATTTAATATATTTTTGGTGGTATTTTCTAGTCAAACGTTTGCACATTTGGCAATGGTCAGTGCCTATATGTGGCATTAGGCAAGGGATTGCCTAAATATGCTCTAGACTTTTTGAAATATGAAAAGGACTTTGTATGATCGATAATTTGATAACGTCCTTAATTGATGTATGATAACTATTATTATGTGCCTACTAAACTTAGTGGAATAATTAGGATATGTTGGCATGCCAATAGGGATTAGATATAGAGTTTTGATATGTTTAGAGTTATGTTGCCTTCAGGACTTGCAGATATTATGTGCATTCTCTGTTGGCCTTTGGGCTATGCACTCAATTTCATTTTAGGATGTCTTCGTTTGCACTTTGGTTCCATTTGGCGTGTTTTTGAGGCTAAGCACTTCAGTGCTTTCTAGTGTGTTTTGGATGGTTCCTGTGTACCTCAGTCATTTTGCTAGAGTTTACTATGGGAGAAATAAGTTAACATCTTAATATTAAGATTGGCTTATGAATTTATATATTGTATATGACCTAAGTGGTGTATATTGAAGAATATTAACCAAATAAGTTAATGCATAAGTGGATCAAGCAATATGTTAATCATGAAATATGTTGAGATATTATGCATTAATCTTTGTATCATAAAAAAACATTATGCTTAAATAATTAAGCTAAATGAATTAGTGAACGACAATAAAAAGGGAAGTCATAAACCAACCTATATATATGAATATGGTCATAAGATAACGATTTGAGTTTTAATGCCTTAGATAAGATGTGAATATGAACATAAGATTTATCTATTTGTATGAGACAAAATAAGCTCTAAGAGAAATATATATAAAGAGGTCATAACAATCGTATACTTGATCAAATTTCACTTGAGCGCTCCTTAAGAGTTATTTGTTTGAACTTCATAATATGGATGACTATTGAACCATTAGATTGTAAGTAGAGCTCTTACAATTTGGCAATACGAATTGAATCCACTAGTCATAATTAAAATGTGGCATGTGTAAACTTTGAAATGAATACTCTTGGGGAGCTCTACATTAATAAAGGATACGATTAGTAAGATTATCCTTGTGTACTTATTTAGCTCATTGAGCTTATGTATTAGTTGTTTAAAAACTGTAGGTTGAGAATGTGCAATGTTTACTTTGGATGGATAGTTTGATGCTTGGTATGTATTTTGGTATGTTTTTGTGCAGGTTATGTTATGCTTTTATAGACTAAAGTTAGTGTTTGGAAATTTGGCTCAAACTAGGTACCAAATGGCCTAATTTTTTTTTTTACCAAAAATAGAGTCCTTGTCCCAACGACCACATTTCCTCGTTGCAATGCTGGCCTATAGTATGTGATGTCACGACGTCGAGTGGCCTGACGTCGTGATGTAACAAACTATTTGGCGACGTCATGACATCAGCCCTGAATTTTTAAAACTTTACAATTTGATCCTATTTCATGCTTAGGTTTATGAAAGAGCTTTCGTAAGCTCTATTAAGGCTTGAATTTAATTGTATATCATATTATGAATGTGTTTAAGACATGATGGAATGTTTGAATGATTTATTTATGGTGTATTTTGCTGGGAAATGTGTCCATATTGTAGTAAACATGTAACTGTTTTGTAACAATCCAATTTTAGTGAAATCGAAACAGTGGTTTCAGGACCAAAAATTCGTGCCAAAAATAAAATTTATTTTTATTTTATTTTATGGTCTGTATTATGTTAGAAATATCATGGGAAAATTCTGATAAGAAAATTTTACCGATTATGTGCTTAATTACGGGAAGGACCAAATCGCATAAAATGCAAAATTTGAATTCTAGTAGCTAGAAGGATTAAATAGCTATGGAATTCAAAAATTGAGGTCCTTATATGGTAATTAGACCATTAATGAAAAGTTAGTAGATATTTTTGGATGATTCATCCATGGAAAATTAGGAAAAGGCTAAAGACTAAATTGGAAATCAAAATAATTAAAGGATGATAAACTATTAAATAGAAATAAAAATAATTTTTATGTCATCTTCATCCCCAAATACATGGAAAACCTAGAAGGAAGAGAAGAAACTTTCTTGGCTTGATTAGGTAAGTTTTCTTGTCTCGTTTTTAGTAATTTTGATATTTTTGAAACCGGGATAATTTAATCTATCTATTTGGGGGATCAATTTGAAAAGTTATCAAAGTATGGAAATTAGGTCATGGATGAATATGTTGAAAATGTGAAATTTATGGTAGAAAATGAAAGGTTGTTGATAAATAAACAACTTTTACAAAGTGATTTTTGATGAAAACACGATTTAGGGACTAAAATGTAAAGTTGTGAAAATTGATGAAAAATTATGAAATTTATAGGAAATATGTGCTGTAAATTTTATGTTGAAATTTCAGTTAGGCTTGGAATAGAGAGTAAATTGCATAAATTTCATTTTCCGAGCCTAAGGATGAAATTAGAATTTATAGAAAATTTAGGGGCAAAATGATAATTTTGCCTAGGATGTGAGTCCACTTGAATATGAAATGTGATAAATTGATGTTAAATTTACTCGTATAGATCCGGATAGACCAAATTTGGAGCTATAACGAGGAAAAGAGGAAAATGTCGAATTAGTAGATTTTATATACACGAACATTTGTCGAGATAAGTTTGTGTAACTAAGTTGTGTATATTTATATGCTTGAATTTAATGTTGTGTTTATGAATTGTATAAATATCATATATGTATGACATTGAAAAACATATCCGACAAAACCAGATAATTGATAATACCAGATAAATGATAAATGATAAAATTGTTACTTTTATGCTTGAAATGAATGTGAAATGTGTTTATTTGAGTATTATGAATGTTATAGATGTGTGAAATAATCACATGCCTGATAATGCTTGAAAAATGTTAAATCCCATTTGAATAAATGAAAAATTGATGGATATGTGATTCCCGAAATGAATGAGGTCCTGCAATTGTTGCGGACGGGTAATTCTGAAATAAGTCTCCCGAGCATATGTTACGGATTGGATTTAGCCCGGATAGGTAATCCAGATCAAGCTCTTTAGAGAATATGTCATAAAAAGGATTTAACCTGAACTGGTAATCCTGACTATGCTCTATTAAGTGAATATATATTGGAAATAGGATTTAGCCTGGACTGGTAATCATGTTGTATACTTGTATGGCTCGAGAGTGTACTCTTTGAGATAGTACCTTATGGGTACCATCGGACATGAATTGACGGATCTTGATTTGTACACCTCGAGTGTACTACCTACGTATCCATCGATATTCTGAATAAAATTCAACGGGTAAAAATGTTAACATGAGAAGATATGAATAAGAACTGAGTCATTACACGTATTTGTCTGAAATACATGAAAATGTGGATACTTGACAATTGATATATGAAATCATGAGATGATGATATTTGTACATGGAATTCATTTGATGAATATATTCATCCTTGATTATAGACTTGTGCACTTTAAGTGTACTAGTACTCGTGTAACATTGATATTTCAAGTAATATGAGTAAAGTTCTGATATGAAATGATCTGAACTCGAGATGAATTATATGAAATTATACTCATAATATAAATAGATGATTTATACATGTTAAATGAATACATGTTGTGGAAAGCATATGTGCCTGGAATCTTGATCGTTGTTGAGCCCACGTATGTTTTGATGTTATTATGGAATATATGACTAATAAGGGTAATAATGATATGTGTAGGGCTTGAGGTCAAAATTCATTGAATATGCCTTGCATAGTTACCTCAAAATAGAATGAATGGTAAGTTAAGTACCATGTTATACGAACTTACTAAGCATGTAATGCTTACTTAGTTTTATTTCGCTGTTTTATAGTAAATTAGAAGCTCGTTGGAATGGAAGCTTGGCAGTGATCACTCACACTATCCATCGGCCTATATCTGTACATATGGTAAATCAATTAGGGTTATAATGACATGTATAGGTTAAATTGGCCATATTGGCATGTAAATGTAAATGATTATTGTAATCTAGCCATTGGAATGGCTAGTGTAACACCCCTAACCCGTATCCATCGCCGGATTAAGGTTATGAGGCATTACCGAACATATTACAATTCATACAGATATGCATAACATAATATAGTTCAAAACTTTAAATCACATCAATTATTATAACTAAATCAATTTACGAAAATCATAATATATGTCATTCATAGCATGATATAAATTACACATATCTCATCATTTATACATATACAGAACGTATAACACATCAACAATTTCATTATTGAATACTAAACCTATATTTATAAAAGTCCTGCACATACATAAATTATAAATCATTTGAAATAAAATATACATTATCAAAATTATTTTATATATAAATAAACGACACTGTTTTTTTGATCTATATGAAACATGTATATTTTTCATATTAACACCAAATATAATAAGCTTCCATTTAAAAACAAACTCATTCTAGTTTCTAGTCCATTTGGCTAACATAGATCATTGTCTTAGTGTATAACATAACCAATTTTTTTATGCCGCATACGAAATCAACATCCAATCTTCAAGACTTTCATTTAACATAAATTATATTCATCCATGATATACAACATGATAACCAAATAAAATTTAACTATAATCCAATCAATACCAGATTTAAACCTAATAATAAAGCCATTTTCAATGCTTAAAACACTTACCAAATACATCATCCATCCATAGTACTTAGCACTTTAACTAAAATGAATTTTTACCACATTCATGCATAGCTCATTAAACATAATAACAAAGCACACATAAAACCAAGACTAAGCACAATTACCATGATCAATACAACAAATACTTATATATCAAATTAGCCATTTTCGCATGGCATAATATATACAACACTTCAAACATAACCAAAATTTATAGCAATATAGCCTATACATGCCATATGTTTGAAAATAAACTTTTAAAAATACCAAAAGTTGACGATAGTGTGGATGACTTCAATGACAATCCCCGAGCTCGTAACTTACAACCAAAATCTATAAAACAAAGTAACAAAAACACATAGAGTAAGCTAACTTAGCTTAGTAAGCCTTAAGCAAATTAAACAACTCAAAAGAATAATCAAAACATTTCATACAAGATGAATTGTACCATTAAAGATATACTTTAACACAAATAAGTTACCTTGGCCGAATGTTCAAGGTCAATTAAAACACCACATAAATACTTACCTATATAACTGAATATACAAAATCCAATATATCATCTCATAAATACTTACATATATGGCCAAATACACAAGGCTTATTATATTATCTCATATGGCCGAATATATAAATTCAATATATCATCACATGTAACCTAATGTTCAAGTTCAATAAAACATCACATGTAGCCGAATATACAAATTCAATATAACCTCACATGTAACTGAATATACAAGTTCAATATAAGCTCACATGTAGCCGAATACACAAGTTCAATATAACTTCACATGTAACAGAATATACAAGTTCAATATAAGCTCACGTGTAGCCGAATACACAAGTTCAATATAACCTCACATGCAGCCGAATATACAAGTTCAATATAACCTCACATGTACATACCTATGTGGCCGAATATAAAAGTCATTTAGATCAACTTACTTGCTCAATTTCCACATCAATGTGAAGTCTTATAAACATAGACTTGAAATAAATCACCGGCATAAAACCTGCTAGGCATAAGCCTGAATCACACACCGGCACAAGGCTTGCTAGACTCAAGGTCTGATATTTTTCAGCAGCAATAAGCCTGCTAGGCATAAAGCCCGATTACATTCACCAGCATAAAGCTTGCTAGGCTCAAAGCTTGAATATCACTATTATAATGCTGTCTCATTCACAATTCATATAACAAAAACTCCATATATTCCATATAAATCATACAAACTTTTAAATGATATAACCCTGTCAAATTAAATTCAAATACAGTATTTCTATACTCAAACACATTCAGCTAGCTCTTTATGAATCTATAGATTCCATAACAACATATTAAACTAAGTTACAATCAAGATAAATGATGTCTAATTGCTTAAAAACTTACCTCGAGATATCGATGAACGTTACAAATCGACTATTTGACTATTTTTGCTTTTCCTCGATACAAGTCCGATTTCCTTTATTCTTGATCTATATAATTTCAAATTAACCTCATTTAAACACAGTTTCATTCAATTTAATCCAACAACACATAAATGGGCAAATTACCATTTTACCTATGATATTTCATACTTTTACAAATTAGTCCTAATTGCACAAAACACAAAATGCACAAAATCTCACCACATCATAGTTAGGCCGAATCTTCCTTATGCTCATACTAATCCATAAATTTCATTTATTTTACATTTTAGTCCCTCAATTTATTATTTTTTCAATTTACTCCAAATTACTCAAAATATTCAAAAACTCCAATACAAAACATGTTAATCTAAAACATATTTTTGATATTTCATCATCATACATCACAAAGCACAAATATTCATCAATGGAATAACTCAAAATATGCATCAAAATCAGAAATTTAAGCATGGGTCGGATAATGCTCGCAGCAACGATCTCAAAAACATAAAAATCGTCAAAAACCGAAACCAAACTAACCTTGAATTTGTATCAACAATGGCCAAATATCATGTGCTTTTCTATTTTATTTTCTTTTACTAGTTTTGGTCAAAAATAATATGAACTCATGCATGTTTTATTTTATGTTTTATATTATTATTACATATTATTCATTTTACTTATTTAACCTTGTAAAAATAATAACATAAACATACTTATTAAGGGTACATTCGGCCATCACTAATTTAAAGGATTATTTGTAACATAAATGCTTCAACTTACAAAGCCATTAACAATGTGGCCCTTAAGCTTTTAATTACTAAGTTTTTATTTTACGCGATTAAGCCCTTTTATCAAATTAAGCATACAAACAATCAAATTTTCATATGAAACTTTCACACATGCAAATTCACATATAATAAACATAGAAAATAATATTTAAATGTTTTTTTAATCGAATTCATGGTCCCAAAACAACCGTTCCAATTAGGGTCTAAATCAGACTGGTACAGCTAGTGATGATTATATTTTTGTATATGTATATATGTATTAAGTTTATTCTATGGAGATAACATAAGTGTTTATTATTGATTGATTGAGAAAGGTTAAATGAGTATGCTTATAAAAGGTAAGATAAAAAGCATGAATGCATGTAACAATATATCATATTAGATGTTATAAATTGTTTGAATTAAATGCTTGGATTGGTTAGTGTTTGGATGTAAGTTTGGTGCAAGAACTTAGTAAAAATTTTGAGTGAGAAATGAAGCTAGAAATGGCTTTATTTTATCCACACGGGCACATACACGGTCGTGTGTCTAGACCATGTGTGACACACGGCTTGGTACATGAGCGTGTGGTTAGGCCGTGTGTCTCCTGTATCTTAAATTTGAGAAAACAAAATGCTTAAAATTGAGCACATGAGTAGAGACACGGGTGTGTGTCTGAGCCATGTGTGTTACACAGCCTAGAATACGGGTGTGTGTCTTAGCCGTGTGAAACCTGCACCTAATTTTGAAGTATTTAATTAAACACGCGGCCTACTCACAACGGCGTGTGGCTAGTCGCGTGGCACAAGTTAGAGAGTTACATAGGGTCGAACATGGCCTGTAGCATGGGTGTGGCCTAGGGTTATACAGGCATGTCCCTTGGACCACACGGATGTGTGAGCCCTGCACCTTGGAAAATTTTTGAAAACTTACGAAAAATTTTTAGAGTTTTTGATTAACTCTCAACTCGATTCCATTGCTTATTTTGGGCCTCGAGGGTCCATTAAAGGGAAGTTTTGAATAATCTATGAAAAAGAACAATGATTGACATGATTTATCTGAAAATGTTCTGAAAGTTTCAGTAATACTCTGTAACCCTATTTCGACGACATACACGGGTTAAGGGTGTTACATTTAGTGGTATCAAACCTACGATTTAGTCAGTTCTCAGACTGAATGCAGCATATGTGGAGTCTAGAAATACATGCCATTATATAACTTGTGATAATGTGATATCTCTCGACTCTGATGAAAATTGTTTTACAAATAGATAGAGATGCTTTCCAATCAAGCTAATTCCAATACTGCTGAAAGCGATATTCACGTGCCTGAGTAAAAAATATTACTTATGATGAAACGAGACTCATAAAAGTATGAAATAAATGTTTTGTAGTGAACATTTTAATGATAAATGTTAAGTGATATATGTGTAATTATGAAAGTTAAATTTTGAGGCTTACGATCTCCACCCCCTTACCAATACAGTTTTATAAGATGAAAATTCACAAGATTTATATGGATTAAACTCATGAACGTGAAACTAAAGATTTCAAAGGCTAAATTATTAATAATGTATTCAAAATTTAGAATGGGTTAGTAAGTAAAAATGGTATTAAAAAAGATATCAAATTTTTTTGAAGATTTTTCTGAATATGTGATGCCACTGTTAAGGAAGAAGTTATTCATGAGTAATCGACTTATTCAGGTATGATATTTACAGAATGAATTAGAAGAAAATTTCTTCCAAATTGACTTTTTCAGTGAACTGAATAATGTAAGACTATTGATGACTTTATTAATTAGTGGAATAGTGATAAAATTGCAAAGATATTTGAATGCAGCTGTTATAATCGGGTATATTACAACAACCTCTTCTGGGTACTCTATAAGTTCTGTTATTTTCAGAGGCGTATGAAATTGTTCATGTTCAGATGCAACATTTATCATGTCCAAAGGTTGGCTAATTATATTAGATGGAATTATTGTAAGTCTGGTTGATTTATGAGCGGTATTGCTCTATCTTACTTGGGTTTTCTAATTTATCATGATTGATAGAAGACTTGATGACAAAATTCACATGATACTATTTTCTACTTCTAATAATTGAAGCCCTAAATTGCGAATATGCAAATTATATTGTCTTTATTACAGTTGATTCTACTGCATATGTGCAATATTAATTTTTTGGATTTTTCTGAGATATTATCAATTACTTTATTATTTAAACATAGTTTATCTGTGAAAGATATTCATTGACCAAAGATAATTACATTTATTACCATTATAAATATTGACTCGATCATGAAGTTTGGTGGTAGAGATCACAGATTATAGAAACTATATTACTACATTGGTTATTATTGGGGCCACTTTCAGTTTTCCCTCTTTTAATTTGAGGTACACAATTGAAATTGAAGTGTTACTTTATCTATACAGTTGAAATATCAGTCATATTATAGCACTATGGTTTTAAATCTATCTGATGGTTGTGGCTTTGGAAAAACTTAAAGTTTCAATGTTAATAATTGAAATAACTACATTGATGACCCAATTATTACAGAAAAGAGGTAAGATTTGAATGGATCGATAAATATCAATAAAGTTTTAACCAGTTGGAAGCTCTGTTGATCAAAATATTAATTCTGGTTTAGCCCAAATCGGGTAAGGAATTTGTTAATACAGTGATGTACTATTGAATGGGATTAGACTGTGTTTTGATGCAGTAAGACAAAGTAATAGCCCGTACTTTCAGACAATTAAAAACCACATGGAAAGAATTACCTAATGCATGATCTAGAATTGATAGCTATTTTTTTTGTGTTGAAATCTGATAACATTACTTGATTGGTGAAAAATGTCATATATACACCGGTTATAAAAAAATTGAGGTATTTGATGTTGCAAAAAAATTTGAATCTGAGATAGTGTATATGACTTGAATTGTTGAAATATTATGATTTGATAATTGAATATCATTCGGAAAAAGCGAATGTGGTTGTAGATCTTCTAAATAGAAAAATTCTGTTTGCTTTGCAAGCTATGGATACCGATTGTAATTGTTTGATAATGACTTAATTTTAGCTGAGTATAGAGCTAAACTGATGTATCTACAACAGATCAGTGAAACTCAGAAAAGTGATAATGAGTTGTAAGTTAAATGAGTACAATGTGAATTAATTTCTGATTCAGAATTTCAGAATAGATCTGAAAATTGTCTATTATTCAAAGACAGGGTCTGTACACTCAAAAATTTGGTGCTAGTACAGAAAATTTTACATGACTGATCATAGTGGTACTATGTCTGTTTATCTGGAGAATGATAAAATGCATAAAGATTTGAGAAAGATATATTAGTAGTCGGAATGAAATGTAGTATTTTAGAATCTGTATTTAAATGTTGGATGTATTAGCAAGATAAAGATGATACTTTTAGGATGGTTATAGCTAGCGACGATACCGAAATGGAAATGGGACAAAGTTACTATAAATTTTATATCAGGATTCTCCCTGTCTATAAAAAAGAAAGGTACTATTTGAGTAATTGTCGATTGTTTGACGAAGCCTGCACATTTTACCCTGGCAGGAATGGATTTCTCACTTGATAGATTGCTTGAATTATCTGCTTTTGAGATTTTCAAATTATATGATGTTCTAGTTTCTGTTATTTTGATAGAGATCTACAGTTCATATTCCGATTCTGAAGCAAGTTACAAGAAGCTTTGGGTATAGGGTTACATTTTAGCATTGTATTTCTTTCTTAGAAGGATGATCAATCTGAACACATGATTAAGATTTTTGAAGATATGTTTCGGTGCTGTATTTTAGAATTCAAAGGCAATTGAAAAAAAAAAGAAATATTTACCGTTAGCTGAATTCGTATATAGTAACAGTTATCAGTCAAGTATAAAATTGTACCGTACGAGGTTTTTTATGGTCACAAGTGTAAAACTCCGATTTTTTGGAATGAGTTCAGTGAGAAAAGATACATGTTGTTGGTTTGATTCTTTGAAACCGAAGAAAGATGAAAGTGATCTGAGATAATTTAAAAGCAGTATTTGATCATCAAAAATCAAATGTGAATCTAAAATGAAAAGTAATAGAGTTTCAGATTGGTGAAAAAATATTTTTGAAAGTTTCACCATGGAAGAAAGTTCTCTAGTTTGGCCTTAAAGGCAAATTAAGTCTGTGGTTTATTGGGTCATATAAGATTATTGAAAAGAATTGGACCGGTTGCGTAGTGATTGGTATTATTATTAGATTTCTATAGAATTCACAATGTTTTTATGTGTTATGACAGTACCGATCAGATCCTTCACTTGTTATTACTTTGATAAATGTTAAATTTAGCCTAACACGATTTACAACAAGAGATTGATGGAAATTCTAGCACTTGAAGAGAAAAACTGAGAAATAAAAAGGTAGTTTTAGTAAAAATTCTTTGACAATGACATGATATAGAAGAAGCTACCTAAGAACTGGAGGAAACTATGAGAAAGTAATGTCTGAATCTCTTTACTGAAAAAAATTTCGAGGACAAAAATTCTTTAAGAGGGAGAGTTGTAACAACCCAATTTCAGTGAAATCAGAACAGTGGTTTCGGGACCACAAATCCAAGCCAAAAATAAAATTTATTTTTATTTTTATTACATGGTCCGTATTATGTTAGAAATGTCATGTGAAAATTCTGATAAGAAAATTTTACCGATTATGTGCTTAATTACAGGAAGGACCAAATCGCATAAAATGCAAAAGTTGAATTCTAGTAGCTAGAAGGATTAAGTAGCTATGGAATTCAAAACATGAGGTCCTTATATGGTAATTAGACTATTAATGAAAAGTTAGTAGATATTTTTGGATGATTCATCCATGGAAAATTGGAAAAAGTCTAACAACTAAATTGAAAATCAAAATAATTAAAAGATGATAAATTATTAAAAAGAAGTAAAAATCATTTTTATGTCATCTTCATCCCCAAATACATGGAAACCCTAGGAGAGAGAGAAGAAACTTTCTTGGCTTGATTGGGTAAGTTTTCTTGTCCCGTTTTTAGTAATTTTGATATTTTTGAAACCGAGATAACATAATCTATCTATTTGGGGGATCAATTTGAAAAGTTATCAAAGTATGGAAATTAGGACATGGATGAATATGTTGAAAATGTAAAATTTTTGGTAGAAAATGAAAGGTTGTTGATAGATAAACAATTTTTACAAAGTGATTTTTGATGAAAACATGATTTTGGGACTAAAATGTAAAGTTGTGAAAATTGATGAAAAATTCTAAAATTTATAGGAAATATGTGTAGTAAATTTTATGTTGAAATTTCAGTTAGGCTTGGAATAGGGAGTAAATTGCATAAATTTCATTTTTCGAGCTTAAGAACGAAATTGGAATTTATAGAAAAGTTAAGGGCAAAATGGTAATTTTGCCTAGGATGTAAATTCAGTCCACTTGTATATAAAATGTGATAAATTGATGTTAAATTTACTCGTCTAGATCCAAATAGACCAAATTTGAAGCTAGAACGAGGAAAAGAGGAAAATGTCGGATTAGTAAATTTTATGTACGCGAACATTTGTCGAGATAAGTTCGTGTAACTAAGTTGTGTATATTTATATGCTTGAATTTAATGTCGTGTTTATGAATTGTATAAATATCATATATGTATGACATTGAAAACATATCCAATAAAACCTGATAAAAGATAATGTTTGATAAATGATAAATGATAAAATTGTTACTTTTATGCTTGAAATAAATGTTAAATCAGTTTATTTGAGTATTATGAATGTTATAGATGTATGAAATAATCACATGCCTGATAGTGTTTGAAAAATGTTAAATCCCATTTGAATAAATGAAAAATCGATGGATATGTGATTTCCCAAAATGAATGAGGTCCTTCAATTGTTGCAGACGGGTAATTCTGAAATAAGTCTCTTGAGCATATGTTATGGATTGGATTTAGCCTGGATGGGTAATCCAGATCAAGCTCTTTAGAGCATAAGTCATAAAAAGGACTTAGCCTGGACTGGTAATCCTGTTGTATACATGTGTGACTCGAGAGTGTACTCTCTAAGATGGTACCTTATGGGTACCATTGGAAATGAATTGACGAATCCTGATCCTCGAGTGTACTACCTGTGTATCCATCAATATTCTGAATAAAATTCAATGGGGCAAAATCTTGACATGAGAAGATATGAATAAGAAATGAGTCATTACACGTATTTGTCTGAAATACATGAAAATGTGGATACATGACAATTGATATATGAAATCATGAGATGATGATATTTGTACATGGAATTCATTTGATGAATATGTTCATCCTTGATTATAGGCTTGTACACTTTGAGTGTACTAAGTCGTGTGACATTGATATTTCGAGTAATATGAGTAAAGTTCTGATATGAAATAATCTGAACTCGAGATAAATTATATGAAATTATACTCGTAATATAAAGAGATGGTTTATACATGTTAAATGAATACATGTTGTGGAAAGCATATGTGCCTGGAATCTTGATCGTTGTTGAGCCCACATATGTTTTGATATTATTATGGAATATATGACTAACAAGGGCAATGAGGATCTGTGTAGGGCTTAAGGTCAAAATTGATTGAATATGCCTTGCATAGTTACCTCAAAATAGAATGAATGGTAAGTTAAGTACCATGTTATACGAACTTACTAAGCATGTAATACTTAGTTTTATTTTCTTGTTTTATAGTAAATCGAAAGCTCGTTGGAATGGAAGCTTGGCGGAGATCATTCACACTATCCATCGGCCTATATCAGTACATATGGTAAATCAATTAGGGTTATAATGACGTGTATAGGTTAAATTGGCTGTATTGGCATGTAAGTGTAAATGATTATTGTAATCTAGCCATTGGAATGGCTAGTGATGATTATGTTTTGGTATATGTATATATGTAGTTAAGTTTATTCCATCGAGATAAAATAAGTGTTTATTATTGATTGATTAAGAAAGGTTAAATTTGTATGCTTATAAAAGGTAAGATTAAAAGCATGAATGCATGTAACATTATATCATATTAAATGTTATAAATTGCTTGAATTGGTTAGTGTTTGGATGTAACTTTGGTGCAAGAACTTAGTAAAAATTTTGGGTGAGAAATGAAGCTAGAAATGGCTTTATTTTGTCCATATGGGCAGACACACAGGCATGTGTCTAGACCGTGTGTGACACACAGCCTGGTATATAGGCGTGTGGTTAGGCCGTGTGTCCCCTGTATCTTAAATTTGAGAAAACAAAATGCTTAGAATTGAGCACATGGGCAGAGACACAGGCGTGCAACTCAGCTGTGTGTGCTACACAGCTTAGAACATAGGCTTGTGTCTTGGCTATGTAAAACCTGTACCTAATTTCGAAGTATTGAATTAAACATACTGGCGTGTGGTTGGCCGTGTGGCAGAAGTCAGAGAGTTACACGGGGTCAAACATGGCCTGTAGCATGGGTGTGTCTTAGGGTCACACGGGCGTGTCCCTTGGACTACACGGGCGTGTGCCCTGTACATTGGAAAATTTTTGAAAACTCACAAAAAAATTTTAGAGTTCTCGATTAAGTCCCGACTCGATTCCATTGCTTATTTTGGGCCTCGAGGGTCCATTTAGGAGACGTTTTGAAAAATCTCGGAAAAAGAATAGTGATTGACATGATTTATCTGAAAATGTTTTGAAAGTTTAGGTAATACTCCGTAACCCTATTCCGGTGATGTACACGGGTTAGGGGTGTTACATGTTTTCTATCTATTTGAAAGATAAATAAATAAATTTCACATTTCACTATTATGTCTTTTGTATTTTTTTCTTTCATATTTTGCATGCATAGTGAAATTGTGACAAACAAATATTAGCTTATTGATTGTCTAAGTTCAAACTGATGATAAGTGGCGTTGCAAGAATGTTTACATTGTGAGAAAGACAACTTACTTCAGTAGATAATCTAAACGAGTCCATAATCTTATAAAAGAATCAAAGTGAGCATTTGATTCAAATGTTGAGAAGGATTATATAGTTGTCTACAAATCCAATTGAAGAGATGGCTAGTCTTGGCTATTGGAGCAATTGACTCCACGGGTAGAGACATAGATGTATTCTTTGGCAGAATGATACATTAGACTGGACCGAAGATGAATTAATTCTAAATTTGTTTGTGAATTAATTCACTTGTGACGTTCATGGTGTGATTTACCTAAATCCTGAGTTAGTCATTAACCACGCGTATTTAACTAATATGGATTAATATAAGTGGAGGCTTATGTTTTAAAGATGATCGAGTCGATAACCAGTATGTTGAGTACATGACTTGTGTATGGCATGGCTTTACTAGCAGCAGTGGAATTCATAGCTCAATTAAAAAGTTAACGATATCCTGTCATTGGCATTGTATGGATTGATAAATATGGAACATGGCCACGGGTTGCTTATTCTCGAACGAGCAATTTATCATAGTCATTTGTTGATAGTGATCATATTAATCATTAAGAAGACACAATGGTGACAATGAGATAAAATAGAATTGTATTGAGTGAATAGCTTTAACTCAAAGGAATCAAGGATATCATATGATGGTAACACACACATGACGAGATCATTCGGCAAAGCAGTTGGATGAATTGCTTTCGTAAAAAGTATACGATAAGGAGTTTTCAATCATGGTACTTCTTGTGGACTGACTCCATGATTAAGAAATTGCAAATTATCGAAACGATGCTTCTGCACAAAATTGCAATTATTAGAGTCTAATTGTATATGTCTGATTGGTGCCTCTACTAGCTCAACAACAGCTCGATTGGATTGCATTTAAATAAGAAGGAAATTATACGTCTTCAGAAATAATTTAATTAAGTTGATTTGTTCGATGTGGACTTAAATTGGGCAGTCTTAAGAATTATTCAACTAGAGAATTTGATTAAATAATTTTCTTGAAAAATTAAATTGAAAAATCTACGTGATTTTTGAGAAAATTAATTTTGACAAAGTAAAATTAAATTAATCAAATTAATATTATATTTTTTAAAATTAATTTTAAAGTCAAACAATTGGCCTAATGGATAATTAAATTTAAAAATTGGACCTGAGATCGTAAATTGGGCATGAGAGCCCAAAACTAAGACCAAGACCCAAAAACTGGTCGAATCAGGTCTGGTATGTGAAACTGGGCCGATAGACCAACCAGTGAGTTAACCAGATCATTTAAGCCGTCACTAGCCCAAACTAAATCGCAGTAATCAAACCAGCTCGGGGTGCCAGTGGCTACGACAACGGTATTCTTGTGGCCGGCAAATGGTTGACAATGGTGGGTCTTTGGTGGTTATTATTTAGACACACTTGAATCCAAGATAAAGTTGTAGAGAGAAAATTCTCTGAAAAAATTCTTTTAGAAAATTTCTATAGATATTTTTTTTATTTACAACTTGACCCAAAAGTTTCAAGAAATTACGAAATTAACCCACTGGTAGTTTTTTAAAAAATTCAAATTCAAAGCGAGCCCACACTCAGTAGACATGAGCTTGAGGATAGCGGAGAAGACTGCTCAGTCGAAGTGTTCATCCTAAACAAATCGATAAGGTACAATTTTGATTAAGTATTTATTACTTTAGGTATCACAACCAAGTTCTTGTTTTGGAATAAAAATTTAAAACTCTAGTTTTACCCTAAATATATTTTCCGTTACATTTTTTAAATATGATTTTCTAATAATTGGTATCAGAGCTAGGTTGTGCTTTATCTATAAGTATAAATAGATAATCGAAATAAATTTCTCTTCTTCTTGAATGATTTGATTACATAGAAAGTGACATTCTGTAGATCTTATGCATTTTTTGAGTTATATATGGGAATGAATGCAATATTATATATTTGTTATAAATTTTTTTTTGTCAAGGTTATGGTTCTGAGGAAATAGACCGTGGATATCATCTCCACATAAGACTATTTTTTTAGTTCATGAAATTTCTTGTGAATCGGAATGGATGTAGGACTTGAATGTAATTTTTCCAAAAGAAGTCCATGACAAGGAGAAGATGGAACCATGGCGGTTGAAGACCCAAGGAATGCCTTGTGGCGAAAAACTATTTAACTTATTTTTTATTTATTTTTTAAAAATAAAACCATGGAAACCTTAGCAAATAATTTAATTTTAATTACCTATCTCCTTATATATTTGATTTATAATTATTTATAATATTTATTTATTTAATGTTATAATTGTGATATATATATGAGATGATCCATAGTTGATCAATTAAATATAAGAAGTGTGGTAATGAGAAAATACATGTGTTGTATTGTTCTATTCACTTCTTCAGGTTATTCAATTACTATGAGAAGTGTGGTAATGAAAAGATGCATGTTTAGGATTGCCTCTAGCTAGGAAAGGCTTGATTTTTAAGTGGTCAAATTTTACTCACCTCTCTTTCCTGGAACCCTACTTTGTGCACGGTTCACATTCACTTCTTCAGTTTTTTCCCTTAAAAGAAAAATTATGGAGAATCAAAATTATTTGTTTTTATGATTGATTGATTCTTGTGTATGAATAAATGTGAATATTATAAAATTGTCATAGCATGACATGAATGTATTGAAAGCATGTCATATAGATTAGGTAAGAATGCCACTAGGACTATTGTATGATCATTCTGGAAATGTGGGATAAAAACCTTGCATGTTTTTTTTTTCTAAAATATTGAATTGGAGAAGGTCTTTAAATAAGACCTACGGCCTCCATTGATGGTCCCTAAGTGATAGCATGATAAAGTTTCGATAGCATGATAAAGTTTCGAGCTGGTTCCTATCCTGGTCGCCCTCAAGTAAACTTTATCATGTGGGTTCATTAAATGGGATTTACTTTTAAGGACAACTAATCATGCATGACTCTCAGAGAGATCGTCCCAAGATAACTCACAAATGAAAGCATGTTCATGATGGGTATTGAGTTAATGGTTGCACACTTAAGATCATCTTTTATTAAATAGTTTCCCAAGAAATGATATTTAAGCTAGAGATGATGGTCAAACATTAAATAGTTGTTGGTTCGTTTGGAGTCTTGAGAATTAAGATTCACAAGCTAATTAGATGTAATACATGTTCTTACTAGTTAATCATGGGACCCCAAGGTGACATTGTTGATGGGTGTGAGAATGATCGTAGGAATGGAGAAATGTTGTTTCAATGTTTTAATACAAGATGCATGCATCATACTGCATTCTCGATATTTTGCTGAAATGAAAATATTTTTTTAATAAAAAGATAGTAATTAGTGAATCTTTCTTTTTTAGTTAAAATATGTCTCCTACTCCTCTTATTAGCATTCTTACTGAGAATAAATTAAACTCATTCTTGATGATACGTGCCCTCCTAAACCTCAGCCTAAAACGAGAAATCGATGGAGAGATTTAGAATCGATCGCTCGATGTTATATGTTAGTGAACATGGGTAGTGTGTTGAAAAAGTAACACGAGAATTTTCGTATTTCCAAAGAGATCATGAAAAATTTGGAGCATTTGCTCGAAGGCCAAGTCGCATTAGCTCAACAATTCGCTATTACAAATTTGATGAACTCTCAGCAGAAACTCGATACTCCGATCAAAGAACATATGCTTAAGCTTATGGGATTCTTTGCAGAAGTGGAGGACAATAGGGCTGAACTAGACGTGAACACTCATATTGAAATATTTTTCAAATCCTTAACCAATAAGTTTGTTGGTTTTAGGGCCGCTTACAACTTGGGGAACAAGCAGCTTACCTTGACTTAGCTCATGAAGAATTACAATCCTATGAGTTGTTGTTGAATGATGGTAAGTCATTTTAGGAGAAACCTGAGGCAAACTTAGTTGTGGGCCCCTTATCCTTTAAGGGGAAGCAGAAAGCTAAGGGAAAGAAGAAACCAACTAAGTCTTCGGTTCCACCTCGTGTGGATAAGAAGAAGGCTAAGAAGTCAAAAAATCCTAAAAAGATCAAATGTTTCTTCTGCAACAGGAAAGGGCATTTCAGATCAAATTGTAAGGAGTATTTGGATTTCCAAGACGAAAAGGGAAAAGGTATGGAACTCTCTATGGCTGAAGCTTGCTTAGTGGAAAAGTCAATTGACAATTGGGTTATTGATTCTGCAGCCACTAACCATGTGTGTGTTTCTTTACAGGGGTTCAACAGAATGAGAAATCTGCGTGACAAGAGCCTCTCGTTGCGGATCAGAGATGGGAGCTTTATTTCAGCCGAAACAGTGGGAGAAGTTTTTTTAAATTTTGATATTTTTAGGAATATTGCTTTACATGACATGTTTTATGTACCTCATTTTAAGAGGAATTTAATTTCTATAGCATGTTTATTTAGTGACGGTTATTTTGTGTCATTCTGTAACACCCTTAACCCGTATCCGACACCAGAATAGGGTTACGAGGCATTACCGATCAATACACAACATTTAGCTTACATTTATCAATATCAAACATTTATTCTTATACATCATTCAAAACATTTACATTGTCCCTTATAAGGGCCTACGAGGCCTTAAACATGCTTTAGAAGTGGTTTGAAACTAAACCGATATCATACAAAATTTTAAAAGAACTTAGAATTTTTTTCAATCATACAAGGGCCACACGCTCGTGTGAACAGGCCGTGTGCCTCACATGGCTAGTAGACACGCCCGTGTCTTAGGCCTTGTAGAAATAGGGCATACATATTGACTTGTATCACACGGCTGATGACATGCCCACGTGCCAGACCGTGTGAAAACTGGAGAGTATACTGACTTGGGTCACATGGCCAACCACACGCCCATGTGTCTAGCCCATGTGCCCTTCGAAATGGCCACACATGCCCGTGTGCTAGGTCGTGTGCCATTTAGGGGGTATACTAAATTCAATTCAATTTCAACACCAGGGAACACACGGTCATGTAACCTAATCGTTTGTCGCACACGGAGGAGACACACACCTGTGTCTCTGCCCATGTGGACAAAAATAGGCCATTTGCAAAGCCAATTTGCCACCCTTTTTGCACATACCAAAGTAAACTCAATTGGTACCATTTTATGTCACAAATATACAGCTAAAGTTCATCAACCAATACATAATCATACCAAATCCATTTCAACTATTTCAATACTCAATTCAATGCTATTTACCTATTCAAACACTAATCAACTTAACTTACTTTTCTAAGCATAATTCACATGTATATTTCATTTAACTAAACCAATCCAAATATACATAATCACTTAACCATATTCATTCAATATAGGGCTATTACCAAACATTAAAAGTAGAACCATATACACATTCATAAGCATCACCAAGTTTATCATCTTATGCCAACTCAAATGGCCAAAATACATATCCATCAAACATATCAAAATGACACAAGCCTATACATGCCATATACCACATATACATGACTTCAAAAATAAAAAATTAGATGATCGATAGTGTGATGAGGTCTCTGATGATTCCCAAATCTGAGCTAGCTTCGTAGAACTATAAAACATAGAAACAAATATACACAGTAAGCTATAAGCTTAGTAAGTTCGCATGTGAACATGAAATAATCACAACATTCATATAGTAATTCAAAATAGATAAAATCATCAACATCTAAAGCATCAATTCATGAGCTAATATAAAATTTATTCATATCCTCATTCACGAGTTCTTAACCTCATCTATCTCGATACTTGAATAGTTTTCCGTACATACCTGTATCAGTACATTTCTATTTCTCACCAATACTCTTATCAAACCGCTCCGCTTTATAAGTGCTTACGATACAAATTCAGTGATTTTCCGATGCCATAGTCCAACTATGGTCTTACACATACATTGCCAAGGCCCTGCCGTGGTCTTTCTTTCACATGCCATAACTTGGTTATGGTCTTATTACTCGATTGCCATAGCCCAGCTATGGTCTTATTCAGTAACTTGCCTTACTCAATTCGTACATTTCCTTTACTATTTCAACATTTATTCAATAGAATAAATACTATCTCATAATTCATCCATCAAATAGATAGGTACACATTTAAGTTCAATTATACGAACTTACCTCGTATACGGAATTGACGGATCAGTTCGACTACTCGATAACCTTGTTTTTCCCCCGATCTAAATCTGAATTCTTTCTTTCTTGATCTATATGAATTCAAAATTGATTTATTAAATCACATATTCTTTCAATTTAATCCATAACACACATTTGGTCATTTTTACACACTAGCCCCTAAACTTTCATATTTTTACAATTTAGTCTCTATTTAAAAAATACACAAAATTCACATAATTTCATTATACTCTAGCTTAGCCGAATTACCTATAGGTCCCTAGAAGCCCATAAATTTATTTATTTCACATTTTCAACCCCTCAATTTACACATTTCACAATTTAATCTCTTTTTGACATTTTTGTCAAAAATCGCTTTATAAAACATGTAAAACTATCATCAAGCTTTCATATTTCAACATTAAACATCAAAGATCACATAGATTCAACAATGGAAAATGTCAAAATCTTTAACAGCTTCAAAATCTAAGGTACGGGCTAGTTAGAACATGAAGCAGCGATCACAAAAACATAAAAATCATTAAAAACCGATCTTAAAACACTTACCAATCGAGCTTGCAAGTGACAAATGTTAAAACCATACAATAGCTTCTTTTTCTTCAACAATTTCAGTGAAGAAGATGATATTAAGCTTAAAAATTGATTTTGTTTTATTTACCATATGTTAATAATGTTAATTACCATAATAACCTTAATGAAAAACCATTTAAAACATCCATTAAATGTCCATAAATGTCCATTAGCACTACCAATAGTCTAATATAATCATAAGGACCTTTAATTTAATAAACCATGGCTATTAGATACCTTTAACAAATATAATGCAACTTTTGCATTTTACGCAATTTAGTCCTTTTTCTCAAATCGAGCAAGTAAACGATAAAATTACTTCATGAAACTTTCACAAATTCATACTTTCATGCTATAAACACATAAAATAATATTAAAAATGATTTTTTGACATTGAATTTGTGGTTTTGAAACCACTATTCCGATTTAGCTAAAACAGGTTGTTACACATTCAATAAAGGGATTGCTATTCACAAAAATTGTTCTTTGATTTGCAATGGATGGATGGAAAATAATCTCTACTTTATCAAACCAAATAAATACTTGATGCTTCAAACTGAAATGATGGATAAAAAGCTTAAAATTTCTCACTCTAATGAGGGGTACCTATGACACTTAAGACTTGGTCATATTAACTAAGAAAGAATCACTAGACTCGTGAAAGATGGTCCCTTAAGTATTCTTAAGGAAATTAGTCTTACACAATATGAATCTTGCTTGGATGGTAAAATGACTAAGAGGTCTTTTAATTCGAAAGGTACAAGGGTCAACCAAGCTTTAAAACTTGTACACATTGATGTATGTGGTCTCATGAGCATCAGTGCCCAAAGAGGTTATGATTATTATGTGACTTTCATCGATGACTATTCTCGATATGGATATGTTTATCTAATGCACCAAAAAAAGAAAACTTTGATAAATTTTGAGAGTTTCGTACTGAAGTGGAAAAGCAATTAAGTTTATCTGTAACAGCCCGTTTTTCAGTGGTGTTAGAAATAGTGGTTTCAAGGCCAAAAATTTGACGATTAAGTTTGTAAATATTATTATTTAATATTTACGATTCGAGTATGATTTTAAAAAGGTTTTTGATATGATAATTTATGCTATTTGAATGATTAGTTAAGTTCAAGTGGTAAGACCCTAAGGTCAAGTGGTTTTAGAAAATGAGGTATTAGGACCTCGTTTCTATAAACCAAACCGTAAATATTTTTATAAATATTTACGAAGTGTCATTAAGGTGGTATTAAAGTTTCATTGTAAAATTTTAATGTTTTAATATTTAATTAAGCAAAAAAGATTAAATCGTAAGGGTTGTAAAATTTAATGGTTATAGCATTATTTGTATCTAATCGATATAAAAGCATGAAATAAGGGTCTGAAGTTGTAATTCAACCAAATTAAAGGGTAGTGGATGAACATGGTTAGCATTTGGTGAGATTTGATTGAGTTTTTAAAGGTAAAATGATAATTATTCAATTAAACCAAAAATTAAATAAAACAATTAAGGCAATCATCTTTCTCTTTTATGTTTTACTAAAATTAAGAATGAAACAAGCCATGGAAGAGGATTTGAGCATTCAGTCTTCTTTTGGAGCATGCTAATCAAGATCGAGTGGAAAATTAAGAAGAATGAAAATTACCAAAATACCCCTATACTTTGACATTTCTGCAATTTAGCCAGGTAAGTTTTTACGGTTAGAATTTAACATCAATATGAATTGTTGAGTAGATTAACATGGTACAACTTATATATTTATTCTTAATTGTTGATAATTAATGGTAATTTGAGATATAAAATTGAATTTGATGCTCAGTTTGGATTGAACACGAGATAGAGTACAATCGTGATTTGGTGTGTTTCGGGGGTTTGGAGTGGAAATGGTATTGGAGGAAGATATTTGTATATTACCCGAGAAAATTGAGGTTCAACATTTGTTGCGAACTCTTGTC
Organism: Gossypium longicalyx; assembly: GCA_025698465.1. Classification (NCBI taxonomy): domain Eukaryota; kingdom Viridiplantae; phylum Streptophyta; class Magnoliopsida; order Malvales; family Malvaceae; genus Gossypium; species Gossypium longicalyx. Next base: position 23,709,308 of record CM046998.1, on the reverse strand, counting down.
TTATACTTTATGTCTAGCATGTTTTGGTTGGATTAGCTCTTTTGAGCTTCTGTCTGGCATGTTTTGGTTGGATTAGCTCTTATGAGCTTCTTTTTGGCATGTTTCAATTGGATTAGCTCTTATGATCTTCTTTCTGGTGTGTTCGGCTGATCTGATGATGTACTCTTATCCGTAAGTTATTCTTCGAATGAAAAAACTTGGTAAGGTAATCTGTTTAATGAATTTGAAAGATTTGTTATTTATTGAATATTGATCTAAACATAGATGAATTCATCAGTTGAAATTATGGATGATAAGGAATTCTCATGGTTGATTATTATTTTTTGAACTATTGTATTTGCTTCGGTAAGATTTATCATTTAATGCATCGAACTTACTAAGCTTCATTAAGCTTACTTGTGCTGCTTAATGTCATTGTGGATTCTCAGAAGGTTGGGCGATCAGATCAGCACCCAAGTCACACTATCCAGCTCAATTCGATAGTTTTTGGAACATTTAATTCAGATGTGATTATTGTTAATGTTTTGGTTTATATAAAAATTATGGATGATTTTTTGTGTAAATGGTCAACTTATATAATATATGAGAATGAGGTATAGTTTCTATGCTAATGTGAATGATATGTATTAAACAAATGTTGTGATTGAGATGCCTTTGATAGATATTTTGGATAGGTATTAATATATGAATTGAATGGTTTACTGTTTCGTTTGTTCGATAATGCTTTGTAACTCTATTCTGGCAATGGATACAGGTTAGGGGTGTTATATTTAATGGTATCAGAGTTATATTTAGCCTATTCTTGAATTAAACGTAGCGTGTGAAATGTCTGGAATTACATACCATATAAATCCGTGATAGTGTGACGTGTTTGATCCGATCTAACCTTTGTTTTCTTATAGATTGTAAGATGTTAGACGGAGCTGATCGTGCTGACAATGATGAGGTTAATAGTACTGTACCGACCTCTGATTATGGGACGAGTAATAGTGTTTTGATTTCTCCTGCTCAGGATCATGAACTTAAAAATATGTTTTTTGAGTATATGAACCAGTAGTTCAACGAGTTTATTCAAAAGAATTTAAAAACATGTCCATAATGTTATGTTGTTAATCAAATATATGTTTGATGTGCATATATGAGAATTAGATTTAGTGGCTTACGACCTCCACCCCCTCACCTTCAAAGTTTCATACAACGAAATTCACAAGATTTATGTGGATTAAGTCTACAAAAAAAAAACTATAGAATTCAATTATTGAATTAGTAATAATATGGTTAGAGCCGAGAAGGGGTTAGCAAGTAAAGGGAGTTCTATAAGAGATATTAGATTTTTTTGAAGATCATTCAAGATATGCAACGTCGCTATTAAAGAAGAGGTTAATCATAGGTAATCGACTTATTCAGCTATTATGACCGAGTATTTTACAAAGATCTCCTCTGAATATTCTATATGTTCTTTTATCTTCAGAGACATATACAATTGTTTATTTTCAGATGTAATTCTTATCATATGGGAATGCTAGCTAACCATAATGTTAGACGGAAGTATTATTAGTCTGGTTGATTATGATCGGCATTGCTCTATTTTTCTTTGGCATTCTATTCTATTATATTCGGTAGAAGATTCAACAATAAGACTTATATGATGTTATTTTATTTCTTCTACTGGTTGATACTCTGAATTATATATATGCAATTTATGTTGTCTCTATCACAATTGCTTCCAGTGTGTATGAGCGATATTCTTCTGGATTTTCTATGGGGTATCATCAATCTCTTTATCATTCAATGTGGGTTGTATTCTCGAAAATTCAGTATAGCTTCACATCTTGGATTTTATTATCTCAGTTTTCTTATCATTCGTATTATTTAATCTATCAAGCATGGTTCATCTGTAAAAGGATATTCACTGGCCGAAGGTAATTATACCTATAATGGTTATAATTTTTGGTTCGACCATGAGAACATGGTGATACAAATCTCAGATTTATAGAGGTTTAGTTAATGCACTGGTTGTTACTGGAACTACATTTGGTTTTTCTATTTTATTTTGGAGTACACTATTGATGTTGAGGTATTGTTTTATCTATACGGTTGAAACGTTGGTCTTATTACAACAATATGGTTTTAATTCATCTGATGGTTGTGACTATGGTATGGTTCAAAGCTTCGATGTTAATAATTTAAATAGTTTTATTATATATCCCATTTATAGTTTTCATGAAGGGGATAGGTAATGAAAAAGTATAGACGATGGAAGATCAAGCTCAACCTTGCATATTGATTCTCATTATTCAAGTAATCTTGAATTATGTCAACGAGTTAAAATGAGATGTTATGTTTTGTTTGATTTAAAATAGTTTGTAGAAATCTTTTATTAGTATTTTGAGGGAATTATGATAGATAGTATGTTTCGGTTGTCTTGACAACAAGAAGAAGGGATTATTCTAAAATGTTATTATCCGATAGTTAAGATCGACTCAGTTGTTTTAATCAAAGCAGGTTATTAATTTGAAAAGTTAATTGAGTTATATGCATTTGAGTTTATCCTCAAGTCTGGGAATAAATTTTGTACATTCACGGGTAAATTGACGGATAGTCAGAATGAGGGATTCATATTCTAGAAGACATGATACAGAAATATATCTATCAAGTCAATTATAATCATGAAATGTCATTGTGGGCTAAAGTCGTCTCGATAGTTGAAGCTGTCGGGATCCTCTTAAATGATATTACTTGACGTTTCCCATGAAAGGGGAACAAATATCAGCTGAAAGTTCTAGATGTAAACATGTCAGAAGCATCAGTGAGAGTTTGATAATTTGGGTTTCTCGGTTATGTTTCGACAGACGATTACTAGGAATTTATCGATAGTTATACTACTAATGGTAAAGTTATGATAGAAAAACATCATAGTTATTCAATTATGCTCAAATATAATATCAAGTTCTGATATGACTTATGATATGAGTTATGGATCGAGATGAGTTATGATTCATTTATTTTTAGACTACTTTAAGAAGATGAAAGAAATATTTGATGTGATGACTTCTATTAGGTGAAAAATTTCTAGGATGAAATTTTCGTAAAGGAGGGAGAGTTGTAACAGCTCGTTTTTAGTTGTGTCGAAAACAGTGGTTCGGGGCCACAAATTCGACGAGTAAGTTCATAAATATTATTATTTAATATTTACGAGTCGAGTATAGTTTTAAAAAGGTTGTTGATATGATAATTTATGCTATTTGAATGATTAGTTAAGTTCAAGTGGTAAGACCTTAAGGTCAAGTGGTTTTAGAAAATGAGGTATCGGGACCTCGTTTCTATAAACCGAGCTGTAAATATTTTTATAAATATTTACGGAGTGTCATTAAAGTGGTATTAAAGTTTCGTTGAAAAATTTTAATGTTTCGATAGTTAATTAAGCAAAAAGGATTAAATCATAAATGTTGTAAAATTTAATGGCTATAGCATTATTTGTATCTAATGGATATAAAAGCATGAAATAAGGGTCTAAATATGTAATTCAACCAAATTAAAGAATAATGGATGAACATGGCTTGGCATTTGGTGAGATTTGGTTGCGTTTTTAAAGGTAAAATGATAATTATTCAATTAAAACTAAAATTAAATAAAACAATTAAGGCAATCATCTTTGTCTTTGATGTTTTGCCGAATTTGAGAATGAAAGAAGCCATGGAAGAGGGTTTAAGCATTCGGTCTTCTTTTGGAGCATGCATGATCAAGAATGATTGAAAAATCAAGGAGAATAGAAAATTACTAAAATGCCCATGTACTTTGACATTTCTACAATTTAGCTAGGTAAGTTCGTACGGTTAGAATTTAACAGCAATATGAATTGTTGAGTAGATTAACATGGTACAACTTATATATTTATTTTTAATTGTTGATAATTAATGGTAATTTGAGATATAATATTGAATTTGATACTTGGTTTGGATTGAACGCGGGATAGAGTACAATCATGATTTGGTGTGTTTCGGGGGTTTGGAGTGGAGATGGTATTGGAGGAAGATATTTGTATATTACTTTAGTAAATTAAGGTTCAACATTTGTTGTGAACTCTCGTTGTATACTCTCTGTTTGGCATGTTTCGGTTGGATTAGCTCTTATGAGCTTCTGTCTAGCGTGCTTTAGTTACATTAGCTCTTATGACCATCTGTCTAGCGTGTTTCAGTTGGATTATCCCTTACGAGCTTCTGTCTGGTGTGTTCGATTAATCTGACGATGTACTATTATCTGTAAGTCATTCTTCGAATGAAAAATCTTTGTAAGGTAATCTGTTTAATAAATTTGAAAGATTTGTTATTTGTTAAATATTGATCTGAACATGGATGAATTCATTAGTTGAAATTGTGGATAACAGGGAATTCTCATGGTTGATTATTATTGTTTCAACTATCGTATTTGCTTTAGTAAGATTTATCGTTTAATGTGTGGAACTTACTAAGCTTCATTAAGCTTACTTGTGTTGTTTAATGTCATTGTAGATTCTCGAAAGGTTGGACGATCGAACGACACTCAAGTCACAATATCTAGCCCAAATTTGTAGTTTTTGGAACGTTTAATTCAGATTATATGGCATGTATAGGCTCTTGCGTGATTATCGTTAATGTTTTGGTTTATATAAAAATTATGGATGATTTTTTGTGTAAATGGTCAACTTATATAATATATGAGAATGAGGTATAGTTACGACCCTACTTGAAAAAGATCTGTTCTATAGCCTCGTACCTCTGTGTCCTTAAGTTCAAAAGAGAATGAGGTATAGTTTTTTTGCCAATGTGAATGATATGTATTAAAGAAATGTTGTGATTGAGATACCTTTGATAGGTATTTTTGATAGGTATTGATGTATGAATTGAATGGTTTACTGTCTCGTTTGTTCAGTAATGCTCTGTAACTCTATTCTGGCGATAGATACGGGTTAGAGGTGTTACATTATCCATAAAGAATTTTTGGTCTGATCGAGGTGGGGAATACTTGTTCGACGAGTTTTTAGGATAACTCATAGAGAATGAGATTTTATCCCAATTAACTCTATTGGGCACTGCACTGCAGAATAGCGTTGCTGAGAAAAGGAATAGAACCTTGCTTGACATGGTTCACTCAATGTTAAGTTATTCACAACTCCCTACTTCCTTTTGAGGATATGTGAAACGAACGGCTTGTTATATTCTGACTGATGTGCCAGCCAAGTCTAATTGTAAGACACCTTCTGAACTGTGGCATGGAAAGAAACCCGCTCTAAATCACTTTAGAATATGTGGTTGTCGAGCAAATGTTCTAGATAAGGATGCAAAGAAGTTTGATGCACAGACATAATTTTGCATGTTTGTAGGATATCCAGAAAGAAAAAATGATGGATTATTCTACACTCTAAAAGATAATGCAATCAAAGTTTCTACTCATGCTACTTTCCTTGAGGAAAGCTACATGGATAACTTCAAGCCTTGAAGTAAAGTCATATTCGAGGAACTTTCGGGAGTTGTAGAATAATCACCAAGTTCAATTCTCAAGAAAGTTCTAAAAAAACCTGCAAACAATCAACAACATAGGGGAATCTGTCGTAGTGGGAGAGTTTCTAAAAAACTGAACTTCTTCATCTATGATGGTAGTATTTATAATATGAAAGTCAATCATGAGGATGATGATTCACTCACTTACGATGAGGTTATGTAGGACGTTGAATCCAAGCTCTGGAAATAAGTCATGGATGCCGAGATGTATTCTATGAAATCTAATATAGTGTAGGAACTTGTAGACCTACCGATTGGGATTAAACCCATAGGGTGTAAGTGTATCTACAAGAATAAGTGAAATAAGGAAAGGAAAGTGGAAACAGATAAAGGTAAACTTGTTTATGTCTTCACTTCTAGTGGTGAGAAGAATTATTTCTAGTATGAAGTTCAATAATTAAGTAATCAGTGTTACAATCCACAAAAGAATGCAATTAATACTTAATGTTTAGGTTATGATAAATACGCAACAATGGCCTTTCATACCACATCAATAACATAAGTTATCTTCACTTCTTAAAGGGTTCTCTTCGGAATTCTTATTTTCCCCTTATTTCTCTTCATTTTTCTACTTCTGGTAGTGAGAAGAATTAATTTGATCATCCATTTTACGATTATTATATAGTCACTTACTACATCCATGTCAAAGATTACACCTTTATATATTGCTACATTTGCTTTAGGGAATAGAACAAATCTAATATGACAAGCTTTATGGTTTTTAATTTAATAGTTCGTTATTCAATAGCACATTTGAAGCATGAAAAGTTGAAAAAAAATTCTAACAAGTCCTTATCAGTAATATTCTCCCAGTAGAATTTTAATTAAGAACTCAGTACTGCAAAGTTATACTTGCTCACAATTTTAAAATATTGCAACTTCAGGTGTATCCAATCATAACGAGATTTAGCTAGAATTATCATATTTTGATGCTCGTATCCTTTTTCAAAAATATTTCATAATTCAAGTGGATCTTTCACAGTCAAATATCTTTCTTCCAACCCTTCATGGGGATAATGAAAAAAGAAGATCATAGAGATAATCACAGTCAATCAATTTAATAACAAGAGTGATAATTATAACTCAATAACTCAATCTTTCTTTATCCTTTCCAAAATAAAAATAGATTGATTGATTCATATCAAATATAATCTTGCCTTGATTCACAATCTCAATATGAGATCATTTACCGTGAATGTCTCTAGAGGATTGTGCATTAACCATCACTAAATTTGTTCTTTCAGATTTTGATATATTAGCTCCCCTAGAGCTTTCAACTAATTTTGTACTACCAAATATTGCATTAATATTGGTTTGTTTCAGTACTAATTAAGATAAATACTTTCTACATATAGGACAGTATTCATTGTTACATTGTGAGCGAGGCATTTTTCTTCCTTAAACAAAATTAACAGACTTTGAACAAAATATTTAAGCGTACGACAAGTTGTGACTAATGATCTTTCATATCACATTAGTAATATCTACCCTTTAAAGGGTTATCTTGATAACTATTATTGTTATTTTATTTATTACTGTTTCCATTTCAAGAGGTTATTATTATGCCACTTATTACATCTATGATTCTATCCTTAAATTTTTGTTATACTTGCATTCACTTGGGGGAATGCAAAAGATCTAGAAGGGTGGATTTCTAAACGTCCCAATATATTCTTTAATTAAAAACAATAAAGATCACAAAAACATACATTTGAGTTAGCAATCAATATATTTTTAAACAAAAAAACATTTGATAAGAAAAAAAAATATGTACTAGTATATAAATTAATATAATATTAATATATTTCTATCAGAACCCCAAGCTTTTAAAATATTAAAAGAATATTACTATACTATATTTTTTTCAAATATTATAAGACATTAGAAAATTATTTGAAAATGATATACTAAAAAGTTTCATTAATAAACCTTATAAACCCATCAATATTTAATAATCCAACTTAATAATAATTTGAGTAGAGTTAAAACAAATACATAATAATCATACCTCAATCAAAAAAATGTCAAAGCTCCAATCTAAAATTTGCCCAATAAATCCAAGATCAAGAACTAAAATCAATGTTAAGATCAACTCGAAAAGAAAAAAATAAAACAAGTTAATCAAATCAATCATAATTAATCATGAATTAAAATTAAAATGAATCTAGACAAAAAATACGAACGGAAAAAAACTTCCTGCAAATCCCTGCATCTTGCATGTTAAGGTTTCGAAGAATAGATCTGATATTCAATCTTCAAATGAGTAAATTCAATCAGATATGGCTAAACATGTTTTACATATTTCTTGGCACAACAGAAATTTTGAAAGTTTTAAAGGTGGTTGAGTTGTAGAAGGTGTTAAAGTTATGAGAGATTATGGGTTCAAATATTTCTTTTTATGGATTTATCTCTCTAGTGTCCATTGATTTTATAAATCACTTGACAAAAAAATATTAATAATATTTGAATCCCATCACCAACGTGGAACGGGTCTTGAGTTCAATCTTTTAGGATGGTTGTTGGAAAGAATTTTTTTCTCAAAATGGGTTAAAATAAAGAAAGAAAGGGGTTATAAAATAAAAACAAAGATGTTAGGGAAGAGAATAAATCGAGTAGTATGAGAGAGTAAAGAATAAAGAACAAAGAATAAAGAAAAAATGAGAATATTTAGAATAGTTCTCCAAAGTCTATATTTATACACATAAGAAGCATACATGATATAAAACTCCGCTTCTAATAACATTAAAGTCTTAATGTATATCAACTTGATCTTGATCTTGATGGACATTCACCTAATTTTAAAACATTCATAACAAAAATTCAAATTAAATTAAATTAGAAAGAAAGTGCTTAATTTTGAAAATTAAAAGAATGTGGAAGGTAAAGTGGCTTATTCAACACTTTTATAAACTAAAATTTCAAACTAAAAGTGTTATTTAGAAAGGGAAAAGGTCCCATAAAAGTAAATGGAAAACATGAAGGGACTTTGGGTGCAATAAAAAATGTGGAGGTCCTTTAAAAAACTGAAAAAAACACAAAGGGACCTCTTTTGTAAATATCCCAACCGTTTGCCATTTTCTCTTATTTTTTTCCTTTTCAATTTTCAGTAACCTTTTTCTTTTCTTTTTTTTTTTTTGCTAATTTTCCTTTGGTTTTTTTTTTTTGGCTAGTTCCGCCTCAAGCGGCAAAACACCATACATGATGGTCAAAAATTAATAATTTTCATTAAAAAAATAAAATATTTGTCTTCTTTCTGCTATTTTTATGAGAAACATGATTTCCTTCATTTGTTTCCAAAAAACAATTTCCAAAATGAACATTTCTTCTTCTTCTTTTTCGATCTCTTCAGATCTAGAGATCCATATCTCAAATAATTGGTTCTCATGGTTAGGTTTTTGAACTGATGATGCCATTTAACGCCCCAAAAATCGCTATGTCATAAAAGTGGTATTAAGTTTAAATTGTGTGTAGTGAATTTCTTGATAAAGCGAAATAAGACATAAAACCGAAAAAAGAAAGGGTGTTGGATGCCAAAAGAAGTTAAATCAAGAAGTATGGCATGATGTATTAATTTAAAATAGGGACTAAATTATAAATTGTGAAAAAGTATTGTGGTCTTAATGTAAATAATCATAATTTATGGAGTCAACATATAAATATGGAAAAATTAAAGGATAAAAGTGAAAATACCCCAAAGTAGGGGAGGACTAAAGAGTAAAATAAATTGGAGAATGAGGAACCAAATTGAATAAGTGGAAAATAAGAGACACTAAATTGGAATTTTACCAAAAATGATAAATGACACAAAAGTGAATATTGAGATATTAAAAGGGAAATTTTTTCATTTATCAATCAAGATAATTATCGTGAATTATCATAAAAATAATTGATGAATATTTTATGTTGAAATGTGATTAGAGAAATATTTTATTATTTTATATTTCATATTATAATATTTTAATTAATCAAATAAAAAGGATATTTTTATGGAAAATTCTATAGAATTCTCTCATATTTTCGCGCTTCTCACGCAATTATATATAGGAGGAAAGAACTTTCCATTTCAACAATTTGGTCCCTTATCATCCATTTCTACTATTTCACTCTAAATCCTTGAGAATTTCCTTAAGCATCCAAGAGGAATGTTGTAGTAGAGACCATAGAGAGTTTAAATATCATCTTGGAAGCAATAAATTGGGAGATTGAAGTGAAGAAAGCTAAGAAGAAAGTGAAGAGATTAAAGAGACAAGGTAAGAATTCAAGTTTTTCCTTATGAAATTTATGTTTAATTGAGGTAAAGACATACGAAAGTGATTTCTAGTATAGGGATTGATTATGTTTAATTGATTTCTAGTATAGGGATTATACGAAAGTGATATGAAGTATAGTACGTGAAGTGATGATGTAATTAAACTTACGTGTAAGCTTTTAGGGACTAAATAAAATAATAATCAAAATTATAATGTTATGTACAATCAAATGGTATTGTATAATAATCTAATAGTTGATAAGTGAAATAAGTGTTAAATGTTGGTATGTGTGATATGATTGATAATAAGTAAAATTTTTACTAAAACAATTTTGGAGAAAATTCACTAAAAATTGGGTTAGAGGTTGAGCTAAATATAAAATTAGATTCTATTGAGTCTAGTTTTGTATATAAGAAATAGTGTAAGCAATGAAATGGTAGATCATGAGATAAATAAATTTAAATAAGACAAGGTCAGATAGATTTCGGGGCTCTCTTATTCTGCATTTAAAAAATCACTAAAAATTGTAAAAAAAAATATTTAAGAGATAAATTTTATATGTTTAAAATATTAATGAGTCTGCTTTCAATAAAAACGAATAAAAACATTAAATGAATCTTGTACTGAAAGATAAATAATTTTTAGTAGAAAATAGTCAAACTACCTAACAACAAAAAAAAAAAAAGAAAAAATATATATTAATTGACTTATATGAAAATTTTGAAATTTTTATAGTAAAAACTTCATTTAGCCTAGTTTCAAAAACAATATGCTAATCTTAATTTTGAATTCTATAGGACAAGATACAAACTATTTATGTAATTAGTGAAAGAATAATTAATATTACATATAGGCATGATATACTGAAAGCCAAAGATTCTTATATATATACATGTACATATAGGACATGGAATCGAGAGGAGGTGGAAAATAATATAAGAGTTGTAATGTTAAGAAGTTTATATAAGTGATGGAATTGCTAATATATAAGAGAAATATAAATAAAATTGTTGGGACATTAGGTGAGTAACTGTTACATGATGAATTGAAGAAGTATTTGTTGATAAATTAAAGTATTATATGGATTTAAATTGATTGGAACATGTATTGGATTATGCGTTATTGATCTTAACACAAATATAAAAAAGTTTTGACTTGTTTAGCATAAGAGGATTCAATGTCATGACATTGGCCACAAGATGTCTTGACATAAGCATCAGAGAATTTAGTGTCGCGATACTATCCCCATGATGTTTTGACACTAACCCTATTTTCCTCTGTCTTTTTCTTTTTTTATTCGAAAGAGTCCCGAATGAATCATGAATGCAATCAAACTTTAGAGAAAGCCTAGAAATGGTTTATAATGTCTTAAATGACTTTAAAAATGTACAAATGATGAGAAGAACTTGAATAGTAAATTTGGCTATTAGATAAAGTATTTGTCCTGAAATGTAGCATTCCTTGCTCAGGTTTAGGTACTAGCTCGGGTAAGGGGTGTTACACCATATTTTCCCAAAGAGAGAAAGAAAAGAAGAAAAGGAAGAAGAAGAATGACGAAATTGAAAAGTTATTTTTTAATGATTGGCATTCTTTTCTTTTTTTTAGTATTTTTGTGTCCTAGGAAAATGGGGTTATGAACGTCATGGTGGTTAAGGACCATTGATCCGATAAAGCCACCCTCACCAAAGCTCCCCCTTCCTTTTATTCCTACATGCAACCAAAAATCAAATAGTAAAAAAAAACTCTAGGGTCCTACCTTCAAAAAACTTTGATTTTCTCTATATTCTGATTTCTTGGGTTTCGATCTCTTTGATGCTACTAATTATATTCGATTGTATTATGACTACTCACTCTAACCATCAATCAACCCCTTATTCTCTTTTTTTTCTTGAATATATATTGTGCTACTATTCTTTATTAACCCTTAATCATGCATATTATTAAGTTTTAACTTGATTGGTATCGACATTATTGTCAGTGCAAGAGGACGTAGGTTCGAGTGCATTGAAGTGCACTATCCTCTTATTTAAGAGTTGAGGAGAGGCTATGAGTAGTTCTAGCCATTGTATCAAAAAGAACATAGATGATAAAGAACCTATAAAGATTAATGTTAGAAAAAAAACTAACTTTAATCTGTTTTGTGTATAAACAATTTTACTAAGTGAATGAAAAAAAATGTGGCATTTTCTTTTGTCCGTTCACACTAACAACCAAACTAGGGTTTCAACCCTAACCTATAATATGGGCTTTAAAAAAATTAATTTGGAGTTTTAAAAACAAATTAGATCCCCGCTTTTGAAAATTGATTTGGGCTTTGCAAATTTAAAATAATCTTTCAAAGTTAAGCCCAAGTCCCAAAACAAATTTCTTTAAGAATGATTTTCTTAATTTTCTAAAAGTAATTTTTATTTTATTTTTAAAAAATTAATGTTATTGTTATTTCATAAATGGATATTCAAATATCCACTCCACTTTATGCCAAAATTTCAAAGAAATAAAAAAAATTCTAAATTTGATTTCGAAATCAAAACTTAATTAAATCTAACTTAATTCAATTTTAAAGCAAAAGAAATTAATTTTAAAATTAAGTTGCTAAAATTTAAATTTAGAATCAAAATAATCATGCCCAAAAAAATTCATTACCCTTCAAACCCAAATCAAAATTGCAAGTGTCTATTATTACACTTTTTAAAAGAATTATCTTTTTAATTAAATAGTTTATCTATTTTTTACTTTTAGTGTTATTTTAAAAATAATTATTATATAAGTATATTATTTTAAATAATATTAGTCAAAGAATTAAATATTTAAAACCATCCTTCTAAATTATTAAATTTTAAAATTTAAAATCAAACTTCATTATCCAATAATTAAATATAATTAAATATTATTTAATGTTAAATATGACTCCTATTTTCAGTCAAATTTGAGAAATAATCTTTCAGTTAAACTCTGTTTATTTATTTTAATCAAACACTGATTAGTTTAGATTATTTTATTATTATTTGACCTATGAATTTAGCCTATAAATAGGCTCTTTTACAACCTTAGAAAATACACCCATTAGATATTAGAACTCATAACACATTTAGAGAATTTTGTGTTTACGTTTTGAGGGTTCTTTGTTTTCAAGTTTTCGGGGTCTAGTTTTTATCTCCATCTTTTGTACTCTTCGTTCTTTTGCCATTATAGTAAAATTACTTTTCGGGGTCTAGATCCAATCCTAGACATGCATATACCCATTGCCACACCTTAACCTTATGAGTTGTCCACAGTCACAATTAATTAATTATTTAAGTTTTATACCTGATTGAGTAGTTACCAAAAACTAGATCCATAACCCCTTACTAAACACTAATAGGTCCACACTTATTCATATGGCCTATCGGCCCCAATCACATTCATATGGCCCATCAGGCCCAATCACATTCATAGTCATGCAACCACATGATTTTTCATTACTTAGTATCAAATTGCCACGCCTATTATGGTTCCTACAGCCCATCGGCCCATTTAGCCCATTCTGGCCCGGTTGGTCAAAACACGGCCCAAGTCCATGGAATCGCTCATGGAGCCTCTGATAACCTATTGGTTTCCCCCTTACGAGCGTTTGCGCACTCGCAAGGCTATTGTAGCCAAACTTTCGGCTTTTCGGCATTTTGGCATTTCGGCATTCCGGGATCTGTCGACCTATTGTGTGTGTGCAGTGTATGTACACACCTGATACTAAGACATACTACGATCTCCTTAGCCACGAATCTACAAATGATGTCACTCAATGATTAATCACACACTTATCAAATACGATCACCACAAACCAAAAATCTCACCTTTGTCTTACCTTGAACGACAAGCCTTAACAGCCCTTTCTTGATCACTAATCACGAGTATTTCTTAAATCTGCATCCACCTTAATCATTAAGAACTAAACAAAAAGTGACTCGCAATCATCTTAAGTCACTCTTAAATCACCCATGACCATTCGGCCAACCTTAACCAATAAATGAGGAACACTTACCCAAAACCCCAAAATGCCTAAGGAGCGATTCGGCAGAGATCTGAACTCTGAGATTCGATACTAATTCCCTACCAAACCGATTTAAAAAAGGTGAGGGAGAGAAGAAACCAGTACTAGGAAGACCAACAAAAAGAAAGTAAAGCACTTACACAAGAATCGATTGGCCAACGTTGAAGAAAAGTAGCGGCACAACAGGATTTTGGCCAAAAGATATTCGGCTTTAGAGAAAGCAGCTAGGAGCAAGAAAGAAGAGAGTTTGATGTGAATGGTAGAGAAGAAATCAGCACAAAATAAAAGAGGAAGAATTAGGGATTTCGGCTTTTAGATATTTGGAGAGAAAAGTGTTTTCAACAACACAAAAATAAGGAATTCGGCTAAAGGAAGAGCAGCAATTTCGGCATTACCCTAGCATCCCCAAAATCGGCACCTATATATACTATAGTCGAATATACCTATCCTTAAATTCCCAATTCGGCTCCACTTCTCTACACCCCTCATCTCCTAACTTTTCTCCCTGATAACTCCTTAATCCCTTCCTTAAATTTCTCCTCTGATCTCTCCCTTCAGAGTTCACATCCAACGCAATTACTAGCCATTTATTGAGCAAAAATAAATTCTTTTTTTGAGCAATAAGAGATTCGAACCCCAAACCTCCTTGCCATGCATATGACGCCACCTCCAAGCTCCATATGTGACGCTACTTGCCACTCTAACACAAGGCTCCTTGTGTCCAATTCCTCTTTCATTTATTTAAAAACCAAACTACTTGCCAACAAGGTTATTTTAATTATTAAACTATAATTTCCTTCACCCCAAAAGTTCAAACTCAAAACTTAACCAAGGCCTATTATCACATAAATTTTGGGGTGTTACAAGCTCATTCAGAGATGGCAACAATAAGGTTTGAAATTGAGAAGTTCGATGGTGAGACAAATTTCAATCTATGGCAAGTTCGGATGATGACAATTCTAGTTCAATCCAGTTTGAAAAAGGTTGTTACCAGGAAAAAGCCTGAGAATCTAAATAAAATAGAATGGAAAGAGCTTGATGAAAAGGCTTTGTCTACAATCCAGTTATGTCTCACGAATACGGTATTGCAGGAGGTATTGATGGAGAAAACCTCATCCGCCTTATGGAAAAGGTTAGAAACTCTTTATGCGACTAAGTCTTTGGCTAACCGTTTAGTGTCGAAACAACGTCTATTTACGTTTCGCATGAACGAATGTGAGCTTCTTAGAGATCACATTAGTCAATTCATTACTCTTTTAAATGATTTAAAGAATGTTGAGGTTCATATTGACGATGAAGATCAGGCTATGCTATTATTGTACTCTTTACCCCCTTCATACAAGTCTTTCAGGGAGACCCTAATTTATGGCAGGGACAAACTCTCGTTTGAAGATGTGAAGGGTCATATGTTTAGTAGAGACAAACTCGACAATGATTTTCATTTGGATAGCAAGACAGATAAGCAAGCTTCCGTTTTGGTAGCATCAAATAAATGAGACAAAAGGTGTCGCTATTGTAAAAAGTTAGGTCACGTCAAAGCAGATTGTTATAAACTACGAAATAAAAGAGCTGCTGAGAGTAACGAGGAAGATGTAGCTGGTGCTAATTTGGCCGATGAAAACAATGATAATTTCTTGTTAGTGTCAACGAGTGATAACTCCAAGCTCACGTCCGAGTGGATCCTAGATTTGGGATGTTCTTTTCACATATGTCCCAATAGAGTGTGCATGGGAAATGATTCATTTAGTAAGGTAATTAGTATTGGTACTGTTAAAATTAGGATACATGATGGGACGATTATGACACTCTCAGATGTCTGGTATGTACCTGATTTACTAAAGAATCTCATCTCATTGAGTATTTTAGAGTTGAAATGATGTAGAATCAACATCAAGTCGAGCGGCATTAAAGTATCTCGTGGAGCTCTCATTTTGTTAAAAGGTAAAAGAACTGGCAGTCTTTATATTCTGGAAGGTTCTATAGTGACCGGTGAAATCAGACTTCCCTCGTCCGTTATGGAGTTGAAGTCAACTCATTTAGAGTAAAGGCAACTTGGTCATAGGAGGGAAATAGGTATGACCATTTTATTGAAAAGAGGTTCTCTTTTGGATGCAGGTTTTGAAAAGTTAGGGCACTGTGTTCGTTAAAATCAGACTCGAGTTAGTTTTGATTTGGTAGTGTACAAGTCGAAGGCTAGAAGTCTTTCAATTTCTAAGCACAAATTCTACTCAATTAACTCCCTGCATAGTTCAAGATAGGCTCGTGGCGGGCTTTGGCAAAGATGGCATTGTGGAAATATGAGTCAAGGTGGAGATTTGTTAAATATGACTCCTATTTTCAGTCAAATTTGAGAAATAATCTTTCAGTTAAACTCTGTTTATTTATTTCAATAAAAAACTAATTAGTTTAGATTATTTTTTTATTATTTGACCTATGAATTTAGCCTATAAATAGGCTATTTTACAACCTTAAAAAATACACCCATTAGTTATTAGAACTCATAACACATTTAGAGAATTTTGTGTTTATATTTTAAGAGTTCTTTGTTTTCAAATTTTCGGGGTTTAGTGTTTATCTCCATCTTTTGTACTCTTCGTTCTTTTGCCATTATAGTAAAATTATATTTGCTCGTGGTTTTTTATCCTCTTTGGAGGGGTTTTTCCACGTTAAATTTGTGTGTTCAATTTCTCAATTTATTCCACTATGTTTTTTTACTTGTTGCTTAATCAGGTCAATCCTATCATTTAAAATAGAAGTATCTAATATAATTATAAACAATTTGATTATATACAAGTTTTACTTTTATTTTTAAATTGTTTTTCTATTATTTGGTTCTCTCTAGCATTGAAAATAATTTGATAGTAGAGATTATTAGAATTTGAAACGATTAAATTAAATAATTAAATATTTATTTGAAAACCTCTTCATAAAAATTTTTATAATATAGGTTGTGTTAAAATTCAATTTTTTTTTCAAACATCTAGAGCCCTAAATCAAATTCGTGACTTGGACAAACTTATGATCCTGTTCTGCACCCTCATTCGTATCAACAAGGGTCGGTTACAAATTTTTTTATCAAATTATCTGAATGAATGAAAAAAATTATTAAAATTTTAATACATTACAGCAAAATATGTTTTTAGCGGCATTTGTTTAGCCCTAAAACAATTTGCGACGCAATGCCGCTATAGATAACGTCACTAAATTTTACGGCATTTATGTAAAAAAACGTCGTTATAGAATATGATCTTTAGAGGCGCTTTCCCTACAAACGCCGCTAAAGAACATGATCTTTAGCGGCGCTTTTCCTACAAACGCCGCTATAGAACATTATCTTTAGCAATGCTTTTATTATAAACGTTGCTAAAGAACATGATTTTTAGCAACTCTCTTTTTTACAAATGTCGCAAGAGAGTTGACCATGTTGTGGCGTTTGTAGTTAGAATCGCTGCAAAAGATCATGTTCTTTAGCGATGTTTGTAGTAAAAGCGCCGCTAATATTAACAGATTTTACCAATTTATTTTTATTTCATATAGAACCTAAATTTTCAACATATTTTCCTGTAACTTCAAATCCAACCAAAAACTTCAAATCTAAATGATACTATCATGAAAGAAATATATATATGATTTAAATTAATAAATGAAATAACAAAATATATTCAAAAGTTATTTTGTTAAGATATTCTCACAATAAGAAAACAAAAGTCTAAGATGGTGGATTCTGCGATTGCTTCTGCTGAAACATCTTTATCATATTTTGAAGCTGTAACTGGAGTTTGTCATATTTTCTTGTTGCCTCTACTGCCCTTACTGCTACCTCTGCTTCCCTTGCTACTACCTTCATTTTAAGTTGTACCTGGAGTTCATCATATTTTCTTTGAGCCTCTGCTTCTCTCAATGCTGCCTCCGCTTTAAGTTGAGCAATTTGCTCAATTGTGCTCGCTTCCATCTGAGCCATCTGGTCTCTTAACCTCTAAACTTCAGCTTGAGCCTGATTCACCGAAAGCATGTATTGCTGCGAGCTAGATCCAAAATATTGGGTTGGGCTAACAAAATATCCTTGAAATCGAACTCCACATCCTTGAAATTGAACCCGACCATACCTTTCAGAACCCAAAACTTCAGTAATAATTCGGTTATCAATGTTGTCCAAATTAACAGAACTATCACTTGAAGCCATCACTTCATACTCCTCCTTTTTCTCCTTTAGTTTCTCCTAATAAATCAATCAAGGAGTTAAAAACGAAATATATAATCAAACAAATGCAACATAACTTGGCATTATTTGCATTACAAACGACAAATTAAAATATTGTAATTAAATATGATAAATATTTAAAATAATTCAAACTTTATTAAGTAAATATACCATAATTTCTGCAGCATCAGTAGTCATAGGAGATCCATCTTTCTTTCTATGTGCAATGTCAAAAAGCTGAAGGCATCCAACTTTTTGATCAGACGACGGTTCCTACAATATAGTAGGAAAAATATTATTTAGTAGAAAGTAATTAATATTTGACACAATAAATTCAAAATACCTCCTAGTTGATTGGCAACAGGTTGGCATTTTGTGCTATAATGCCCAAGTATCCTGCTAAAAATCGAGCTTCTGATCCAATAGGCTGACCATGACTGTTTCTAGATACTTTGACATGCTCCATAGAATATAGATCATATGAATCCTTTAATAGCGTACGTCCTCAAGTTTTGCACCTCCCACCATTTTCAACTAAAAAATGGTATATGATAATATAAGAATTTGAAACAAAAATCAGTAATAAAAGTCAACATGCATGTAAATTAAAGTTAACATTACTTTGAATTTCTACAGGTTCGTCAACTGTATTCGGAACATTCGAAGATCTAATAGCAATCTGATGATCACTATTGGTTTCTTCCAAATTTCGAGGATTTTGAATAATACTTAGATCTCGCAATCTTCTTCTAGGCATATTATCTACAATGCACATAAAATAGTTGAAATATTAGTAACTAATGACAACAATAATAGTACATATAAAATAGTTGAAATATTTAACAAGATCAAGATTTAAATTATAATCTTACATATAATTAAAAAACTATAAAATCTTACTACATCATGATTTGTAAATATCTTCATCCACATCCTGGCGAACCCATTGAAATTGTGTACTAGTACTAAGGATAGTTTCATTTAAGTTTTATTTTGGAAAAGGCAAAGTTTCTGATTTTTCGTCAATGTCATCTCTACTTACATTGCCCCTGTCAAACAAGTCTCTAGGGGTGTTACGGAGTATAACGTACCAACCCTCATCAGTTGGATCTTTCGAGTAAAAAACTTGTTTTACTTGAGAAGAAAATACATATGGCTCGTCTATCAATTATTGTCCAGTGTGAACTAATCGAGAGAAGTTCACCATTGTAAAACCAAATTGATTTTTTTTAATTCCGTGAGTAGTATTAACATCAACCCAATCACATCAAAATAAGAGAATCTTCTGTTTGTCATAGTAATCCAACTCAATAATATCCATAAGAAGTCTGTAATACTTCACATTTCCCTTAACAGGATTACTGTCCCTAGCACTAGCATAGCTTGTAATTGAAAAATTAACAATTATTCCACAATTTTGAGTCATCATCAATCTTTCGCGAGACTTTGTATAAAACCTGAATCCATTAATGAGGAAGGCATTATATCTTTTTACTACTCTATTCAGACCTTGGGAAAGCAATTTAACTTCTTTATTGACGTCCTTTCCACTCCAAACCTATTGAAATTGAAAGTAATTTGATTAATTATAATGTTATATGAAAACATTATTATTTGTCATTAAAAGATTTAGTTTCATACCATCTACTCTAACCATTCACGAAAAGATTCTATGAATAACTTATGAATCTCTCGATGTTGTAATCTTCGGGAGGGTGAACGAGATCTCAAGACTTGTTTAAACTCATTATGTTAAAAGGTGGATTACTTAGTTAGAAAATAAACAAATGAAAAAAATAAATATTTATCAAATTCTAAAACTTATTTGCATAATGGTTCAATTGAATCGTGGTGAAAAAGAACATAGCGATGTGCTTGTACCCAGGATTTATCATCTATGTGTGCAATTTCAATTTTACCAATTGTTTGTCCATAACTTCAAAATAGATATGTTTCAGCTAAGTTATGATTAGTGAGCCCAGCATTTCCACTTGGTCTATTCAGTCATGTTTTAACATCTTCTAAATGTCTAGAATAGAAAGTCATACACTCCTCTACTAAGTAACTTTCAGCAATTGATCCTTCTAGATAAAGCTTATTACAACAATAAGACTTCAATTTGAATAGGAACCTAAACACGATATACAACATTATCAAAAGTTGTAATTAAAGGTATATTCATGAATGAATGAAAACTTTTCAAATAAATTAGCACCTCTCTATAGGATACATCCACCGATAGAAAACCGGTCCACCAAGTTTT
The DNA here is from genome assembly GCA_025698465.1 of Gossypium longicalyx. Lineage (NCBI taxonomy): Eukaryota > Viridiplantae > Streptophyta > Magnoliopsida > Malvales > Malvaceae > Gossypium > Gossypium longicalyx. Next base: position 23,689,027 of record CM046998.1, on the reverse strand, counting down.
GCTTCATGAGGGAGATGGATTAGCAAGTGCACCATAATAGTGAAGAACAAAGGTGGAAAGATTTTCTCCAAGTTGCACAAAGTCAAGGCGGTTCGATCTTGTACTTTCTCAAGTTCTTCAACAATAAAGACTTTGCCACAAATAGCTTTCATTATATTGGATAGTTCAATTATACAAGATGTCACCTTTTTTGACATACAACAAAGTAAAGCAACCAACAGTAAATTGTAACAGCCCTGTTTAAACCTTAGTCGGAACAGTGGTTTCGGGACCATGAATCCGAGATTGAAAATTTATTTTAATATTATTTTCTATGTTTACAGCATGGTATATGATATGTGTGAAAGTTTCGTGTGCTAATTTTACCATTTTTGTGCTTAAATTGTAAAAAGGACTTAATCGCGTAAAATGCAAAAGTGGCATTCCATAAGTTAAAGGTGTTTATTTGCTATGGCTTATTAAATGTGAAGTCCTTATATTGTAATTAGACCATAAATTTAGTAAAAACAAATGAAATTATCATCATTTTAGTTTATCCTAGCTGAAAATAAGAAGAAGAAGATAGCCATTTAGGGCTTTTGATGTTCGGCACGCACTTGGCTTGATTGAGGTATGTATTTTACTCGGTTTTTGATGATTTCTATGTTTTTATTGTTGTTATGTGTTCTAGCTAGCTCATGCTTAAATTTATGAAATTGTTGATGATTTGATGAGATGTCATTGATGAATTCATGAGTTTTGTGATGTTAAATGGTGAAATATGAAAGCTTGGTGATAGATATTCATGCTTTGTAAAGTGATTTTTGACAAAAATGTCAATTAAGGGTTAATTTGTAAAAATATAAAAATATGGGTTAAATATGTAATAAATGAAAAATATGGGTCACTAGGGGCACTATGGTAATTCGGCCAAGCATGGGTTAAATTGAATTTGGTGAATTTTCTGTATTTTTGAAATAGGGACTAAATTGAATACACGTGTAACTTTAGGGGCTAAAGTGCAAAAATGCTCAAATGTGATTGTGGATGAAATTGAATTTGTTGGTGATTAAATGGGTTAATTTTGAATACATATAGATCAAGAAAAGAGGAAATCAGATTTAAATCGAGGAAAATCGAAGATTATTGAGTAATCGATTTGATTTGTCAATTCTGAGTACAAGGTAAGTTCGTATGTGTAACTTCATTATAAATGCATGTTAAATGCTTTGATATTGCATAAACTGTGATTATAATATTTTGGATAAATTTTAAATGATGATTTCAACACTACGGAGGTGTTCGATGATGAAATCGACTAGTGAAACTTATTGATTGAACATTAAATAGAGAATTAGATAGTTGTGAAATGTTAAGTTGATATATCGATTTGGCTTCGGGACATGCATGTTGAATGAGTTAGCTTCGGGCTATGATATCGGCACTTCGAGTGGGAATGATACCTTGATTTGGCTACGGGCCATGGTATAAGTATTCAAATAGGAGTTACCTTGATTTGGCTACGGACCATGGTATAGGTACTCCGAGATAAGTTACCTTGATTTGGCTACGGATCATGGCATAGGTACTTATCGATAGAGATATTGAGTATTCAACTTTTATTTCGAGTGGTTTAACGAGTAAAGAATGACGTAATTGAGAAAGAGGTTAGTACGAGGTAGTACAGGTACGTACGGAACCTATCCATATATTACATTGAGAAAGATCATTGAGATGGCATTTAATCATGTTTTGAGACATGATAAAGGTTTGTGGTTAATGTGATTTTGATTTGGTAATATGAAATTGGTTGAAATTATGTTTATGTGATGAATAGAGTAATTCACTTACGAACTTACTAAGCTATGAAGCTTACTAAATGTTATTTGCCTATTTTATAGATCATCGAAGCTAGTTCCGACTCGGGGATTGTCGAGAAATGTCATCACACTATCGATCAACTTGTTGGTACTTTTGAAGCTTTGAATATATGGTATATGGCATGTATAGGCTAGTGTCATCTTAGTATGTTTTGTATTGTGATTATAGCTATGAGATTTGACTTGTAAATATTGGTATGTATGGCCTTTTAAGTTGGCCTAAATGATGTGTTTGATAAGTAAGTTATATGATGTACATAATGCTTATGTGATGGTTTGATTATGGAATGTTGAAATGGTAAGTTTTGTGGTATGAAATAGGTGATAAAATGATGAGTTTATGCATTTGGAACTTATGTAAGTTGTTATGATTTTGGCATATTGATTTGGTATGCTTTGGTTGTGGAATTGAGTAATGAATTGGATGAAATTTAAATGGTATAGAATATGTATGAATTGGCTAATTTTGGTTGCTTATAAATGTCTCGAAATGGTACCATTAAAATTGAGTTTTGTGCATGAGAAGAGGGTGGCAAATTGACTTTACAAACGGCCTATTTTTGTCCACACGGGTAGAGACACGGGCGTGTGTCTCGGCCATGTGCGACATACAGCTATGTCACACGACGTGTGTCCCCTGGGGTAGTCCTACAAATTTAAGTCAATTTCGAGCACAAGCTAGACACACAGGCATGTGGTCGGCCATGTGGCCAAGTCAGTAACCTCCCTAATTTTCACACAGCCTGGCACACGGGCGTGTCTTGTGGTCGTATGGTGAAGTCAGTATGTATGCCCTGTTTTGCCATGGCCTAGACACACGGGCGTGTGACCTTGAAATGTTTGAAAATTTTCTATGTTTCTCAAAGTTTATGAATGTTATCAATTTAGTCTCAAACCTTTTTTAAGCATGTTTTAAGGTCTCGTAGACCTATATAAGGGACAATATGTTTATGAAAGAATGAGATATGATGATATATGTGATAAATGTATGAAAGTTGTATGTATAATTGTGTTGTAAGTCCGGTAATGCCTCATAACCTTATTCCGGTGTCAGACACGAGTTAGGGGTGTTATATTTTATTAATATCAAAGCTACGGTTTAATCGGTTCTGGGACTAACGTAGCGACTGAGTGTCTAGCTATACATGCCATATATATAAACTGCGATAGTGTGATGATTCCTGACAGTTAAAATGTGTTTTTATATAGCAAATAGATCCTAAAAGAGCCATAGCCGATGATGTTAAAAGTAATGCACTCGCTCCCACTCAAGGAGCAATGCTGGCTGATTCTAAGTCGATTTTGAGAAGTCACGAGGGAGAGGCTAAACAAGCCTTCTTCCAAATAATGAACGAGTGGTTTACGGAGTTCGTTCGAACAAATCTGGCTGCTCAACAACCTCTACCCCACATGTTCCTCAACAAGTCCTGGTTGCACCGCAAGTGATAAATCCAATTCGATTGAGTAAGCCACCTGTTGATAAGATTCGTAAACACGGGGCTGAAGAGTTTCGAGCTACAGTTGATGATGATGCTGAGAGGGCTGAGTTCTGGCTCGAAAACACAATTAGAGTATTTGATAAATTGTCCTGTATTTCGGAAGAATGTATTAAATGTGTGGTGTCTTTACTCAGAGACAATGCATACCATTGGTGGAAAACGTTGATATTTGTAGTTCCGGGGGAACAGATCACCTGGGATTTCTTTCAATTCGAATTTCAAAAAAAGTACATAAGTCAACGATTTCTTGATCAGAAACATAAAGAGTTTCTAGAATTGAAACAAAGTCGAATGACTGTGACAGAGTACGAAAGAGAATTTGTACGATTGAGCAAATATGTGAGAATATGTTTCTACAGAAGAGATTACATGTAAACGATTCGTTGATGGGCTGAATGAGAATATAAAGCTATTAGTTGGGATTCTGGAAATTAAAAAATTTGTTGTTTTAGTTGAAAGGGCTTGTAAAGCTGAAGATCTCAGCAAATAAAAGAGAAAATCTGATTTTGAAGCAAGAGATTCAAGAAAAAGATCAACTAGTAAATCTTATCAGTCTGCATCGAAGAAATTCTAAGACTCATTTAATTGTTCCAATGTATCTGTGGGACATTCAGGCAGAAATCGTGAAAGGCAACCTGTGAGCTCTAAAGCTCAAGCTACATCAGTAGCTAACGTTGGTAGTGTAAGAGGCAACAAACCTAAATGTCAGCACTGTGGATGATGACATTTCAGAGAATGCTGGAATAAAAGAAATAAAGCCTGTTACAAATGTAGATCATTGGATCATTTTATGCGAGATTGTCCAGAGTTAATAGAAAAAGAGGACGTTCAGAACACGAGGCCAAGTAACACTGTAAACAGGGGTAGACCACCCAAAAATATGGGTGAGTGGCGGTAGAGGTGCGACACGAGACACTGCTGCGAGATCTGATGCTAGAGCACCTACACGAGCCTACACTATTCGCGCTCACGAAGAAGCATCATCTCCAGATGTTATTACTGGTACTTTTACTCTCTATGATACTAAAGTTGTTGCATTGATAGATCTAGGATCTACTCATTCGTATGTATGTGTGAATTTAGTATTCAGTAAGACTTTGTCTGTTGAGTCTACTGAATTTGTAATTAGAGTATCGAACCCCTTAAGCAATTATGTGTTGGTTGATAAAGTGTACAAGAATTGTCCATTGATGATTCGGGATAGTTGCTTTCCAGCTGATTTGATGTTGTTACCATTTGACGAGTTTGATATAATTCTGGGTATGGATTGGTTAATATTGCATAACGCTGTTGTGAATTGCAAATAGAAAGACGATTGATTTGAGATGTCAGAATAATGAGATTATTCAAATTGAGTCAGATGATTTGAATGGCTTGCCATCAGTGATATCTTCGATGTTAGCTCAGAAATATGTGAGAAAAGATTGTGAAGCTTATTTGGCCTATGTGCTTGATACGAAAGTGACTGAAAAAAAGATTGAATTAATGCCTCCTGTGGTGAGTATCCGGCTGTGTTTCATGATGAGTTACCGGGTTTACCACCGATCCGAGAGGTTGAGTTTGGCATTGAGTTAATACCGAAAACTACTCCAATATCGATAGTTCCATATAGAATGGCTCTGACCGAGTTAAAAGAACTAAAGGCTCAGTTGCAAGAATTAACTGATAGAGGATTTGCTAGACCGAGTTATTCTCATTGGGGTGCTCCTGTGTTTGTGAAAAAGAAAGATGGCACGATGAGAATGTGTATAGATTACATACAACTTAATAAAGTGACTACCAAGAACAAATATCCTTTATCGCGGATAGATGATTTATTTGATCAGTTGAAAGGGGCTATAGTGTTTTCAAAGATAGATTTGAGATCGGGTTACTATTAGTTGCGAGTGAAAGACTCTGATGTGCCAAAAACTACTTTCCGAACGAGATACGGACACTATGAGTTTTTAGTTATGCCTTTCGGATTAGCGAATGCACTTGCTGTTTTTATGGATTTAATTAATAGAATTTTTAGATCGTATTTAGATCAATTTGTTCTCGTATTCATTGATGACATTTTGATATATTCACAAGATGAAACTGAACATATTGAGCATTTGATAATTATATTACAGACTCTGCGTGATAAACAGTTACATGCAAAGTTCTGTAAAAGTGAATTCTGGTTGCGCGAGGTTAGTTTTCTAGGGCATATTGTGTTAGCATCGGGTATCTGAGTTGATCCGAGCAAGATTTCTACAATAATGGATTGGAAGCCTCCAAGAAATGTATATGAAGTCCATAATTTTCTGGGACATGCTGGGTATTATAGATGACGATGATTGCTACTCCGTTGACGAGATTGTTACAGAAAGATACCAAGTTTGAATGGTCCAAAAAGTGTCAGAAAAGCTTTAAACAGTTAAAAGCCCTATTGACTGAAGCTCCAGTGTTAGTACAGCCAGAATCAGGTAAAGAATTCGTGATTTATAGTGATGCTTCGTTGAATGGTCTGGGCTGTCTTTTAATACAGGCAGGAAAAGTTATAGCTTATGCCTCGAGACAATTAAAGTCACATGAAAAGAACTATTCGACTCGTGATCTAGAATTGGCAGCTATTGCGTTTGCATTGAAGATTTGGCGCCACTATCTGTTCGGTGAGAAATGCCATGGATATTCAGATCATAAAAGTTTGAAATATCTGATGACTCAGAAAGATTTGAATTTGAGACAGCAAAGGTGGTTAGAATTGCTAAATGACTACAAGCTAGTGATTGACTATCATCCGGGAAAAGCAAATGTTGTTGCTGATGCTTTAAGCCGGAAATCCTTGTTTGCTTTGCATACAATGAATACTCAGTTAGCTTTTTCTGATGATGGCTCGATTATAGCTGAATTGAAAGCGAGACCGTTGTTTATATAACATATTTGCAAAGCTCAGAAAGTTGATAATGAATTGTTAGTAAAACGGGCTCAATGTGATTTGAATCTTGATTCAGAATTTTAGATTGATGTTGATGATTGTTTAAGATTCAGAGGCCGAATTTGTGTTACGAGAAATTTAGAATTGATTCAAATGATTTTGAATGAAGCGCATAGTAGTCGTTTATCTGTGCATCCTTGAAGCATGAAAATGTATAATGATTTGAAATAACTTTATTAGTGGCATGGCATGAAACGTGATATTTCAGAATTTGTTTCGAAATGTTTGATTCGTCAGCAAGCAAAAGCTAAACATCAAGTGCCGTCAGGTTTATTACAGCCTATTATGATTCTCGAGTGGAAATAGGATTGAGTGACTATAGATTTTGTATCGGGATTGCCCCTATCTCCGAGTAAGAAATATGCAATTTGGGTTGTTGTTGATCAACTGACAAAATCGGCTCATTTCATTCCGATACGTATGGATTATTCGCTTAATAAACTTGCTTAGTTATATATTTCTCAAATTGTAAGGTTGCATGGAGTACCTATTTCTATTGTTTCAAATAGAGATCCGAGATTTACATCGCAGTTTTGGAAGAAACTGCAAGATGCATGAGGTACAAAGCTACACTTCAGTACTGCATTTCATCCGCAAACGGATGGTCAATCCGAGCGAGTTATTCAGATACTCGAAGATATGTTGAGATGTTGCATACTTGAGTTCGAAAGTACGTGGGAAAAGTATTTGCCATTGATTGAATTCGCGTATAATAACAGTTTTCAATCGAGCATTAAAAGGGCACCGTATGAAGCTTTATATGGTTAGAAATGTAGAACACCGTTGTATTGGACTGAACTTAGCGAGAATAAGATCCACGGGGTTGATCTAATTAAAGAGACTGACGAAAAAGTCAAACTAATTCGTGATAGTTTGAAAGCAGTGTCAGATAGTTTGAAAGCAGTGTCAGATTGACAGAAATCATATGCAGATTTAAAACGGAAAGATATTGAGTTTCAGATCGGGGATAAAGTGTTTTTGAAAGTATCTCCATGGAAGAAAATACTTCGATTTGGTCGTAAAGGCAAATTGAGTCTGAAGTTTATCAGACCGTGGGACTAGTGGTTTATCAGCTAGCATTGTCGTCTGAGTTAGAAAAGATACATAATGTATTTCACGTATCGATGCTCCGACGATACAGATCCAATCCCTCATATGTGATTTCTCCATTTGAGATTGAGATTCAGTCTGATATGACATATAAAGAAGAACTGATCCGTATTTTGGCTCGCGAGATTAAAGAATTGAGAAATAAGAAAATTACATTAGTGAAAGTATTATGGCATCAGCATGGGGTTGAAGAAGTTACATGGGAACCCGGGGATGCTATGAGAAAGCAATATCAAACCTATTCACTGGTAAGATTTTCGGGGACGAAAATCCCTAAGGGGGGAAAGTTGTAACAGCTCGGTTTAGACCCTAGTTGAAACAGTGGTTTCGGGACCACAAATTCGAGGTTGAAAAATTATTTTAATATTATTTTTTTGTGTTTACAGCATGGTATATGATATGTGTGAAAGTTTCGTATGCTAATTTTACCGTTTGTGTGCTTAAATTGCAAAAACGACTTAATCGCGTAAAATACGAAAGTGGCATTCCATAAGTTAAAGGTGTTTATTTGCTATGGCTTATTAAATGTGAAGTCCTTATGTTGTAATTAGACCATAACTTTAGTAAATGGACATGGATGGACATATATTAGTGGATTTTAAATGTATTGATAAAGGTTAAAATGGTAATTAGATTATTAATGATATATTCGATAAAAACAAATGAAATTATCATTATTTTAGTTCATCCTAGCCGAAAACAAGAAGAAGAAGATAGCCATTTAGGGTTTTTGATATTCGGCACACACTTAGCTTGATTGAGGTATGTATTTTACTCGATTTTTGATGATTTCTATGTTTTTGTGATTGTTGTTATGTGTTCTAGCTAGCCCATGCTTAAATTTATGAAATTTTTGATGATTTGATGAGATGCCATTGATGAATTCATGAGTTTTGTGATGTTAAGTGGTGAAATATGAAAGCTTGGTGATAGATATTCATGTTTTATAAAGTGATTTTTGACAAGAATGTCAATTAGGGGTTAATTTGTGAAAATATGAAAATGTGGGGTTAAATATGTGAATAAATGAAAAATATGGGCTACTAGGGGCACTATGGTAATTCGACCAAGCATGGGTTAAATAGAATTTTGTGAATTTTGTGTATTTGTGAAATATGGACTAAATTGAATACACGTGTAACTTTAGAGGCTAAAGTGCAAAAATGCCCAAATGTGATTGTGGATGAAATTGAATTTGTTGGTGATTAAATGGGTTAATTTTGAATACATATAGATCAAGAAAAGAGGAAATCAGATTTAAATCGAGTAAAATCGAAGATTATTGAGTAATCGATTTGATTTGTCAATTCTGAATACAAGGTAAGTTCGTATGTGTAACTTCATTATAAATGCATGTTAAATGCTTTGATATTGCATAAACTATGATTATAATATTTTGGATTAAGTTTAAATGATGATTTCAACACTATGGAGGTGTTCGATGATGAAATCGACTAGTAAAACTTATTGATTGAACATTAGATAGAGAATTAGATAGTTGTGAAATGTTAAGTTGATATATCGATTTGGCTTCGGGCCATGCATGTTGAATGAGTTGGCTTCAGGCCATGATATCGGCACTTTGAGTGGGAATGATACCTTGATTTGGCTATGGGCCATGGTATAGGTATTCAAAGAGGAGTTACCTTGATTTGGCTACAGACCATGGTATAGGTACTCTGGGATAAGTTACCTTGATTTGGCGACGGGCCATGGTATAGGTACTTATCGATAGAGATCTTGAGTATTCAACTTTTATTTCGAGTGGTTCAACGAGTAAAGAATGACGTAATTGAGAAAGAGGTTAGTACGAGGTGGTACAGGTACGTACGGAACCTATCCACATATTACATTGAGAAAGATCATTGAGATGGCATTTAATCATGTTTTGAGACATGATAAAGGTTTGTGGTTAATGTGATTTTGATTTGGTAATATGAAATTGGTTGAAATCATGTTTCTGTGAAGAATAGAGTAATTCACTTACGAACTTACTAAGCTATGAAGCTTACTATATGTTATTTGCCTATTTTATAGATCATCGAAGCTAGTTTAGACTCGGGATTGTCGGGAAGTGTCATCACACTATCGATCAACTTGTTGGTACTTTTGAAGCTTTGTATATATGGTATATGGCATGTATAGGCTAGTGTCATCTTAGTATATTTTGTATCGTGATTATAGCTATGAGATTTGGCTTGTAAATATTGGTATGTATGGCCTTTTAAGTTGGCCTAAATGATGTGTTTGATAAGTAAGTTATATGATGTACATAATGCTTATGTGATGGTTTGATTATGGAATGTTGAAATGGTAAGTTTTGTGGTATGAAATAGATGATAAAAAGATGAGTTTATGCATTTGGAACTGATGTAAGTTGTTATGATTTTGGCATATTGATTTGGTATGCTTTGGTTGTGGAATTGAGTAATGAATTGGATGGAATTTAAATGGCATAGAATATGTATGAATTGGCTGATTTTGGTTGCTTATAAATGTCTTGAAATGGTAACATTAAAATTGAGTTTTGTGCATGAAAAGAGGGTGGCAAATTGGCTTTACAAATGGCCTATTTTTGTCCACACCGGTAGAGACACGGGGGTATGTCTTGGCCATGTGCAACACACGGCTATGTCACATGACCGTGTGTCCCCTAGGTTAGTCCTACAAATTTAAGTCAGTTTCGAGCACGGGCTAGACACACGGGCGTGTGGTCGGCCGTGTGGCCAAGTTAGTAACCTCCCTAATTTTCACACGGCCTGGCACACTGGCATGTCTTGTGGCCGCGTGGTGAAATCAGTATGTATGCCCTATTTTGCCACGACCTAGACATACTATAACACCCCAAATCCGGCCTAGACTTATGGCTGAATCTAGCAATGCCACATGATAGCGTTTGAAACTAAGTTGTTACGACAAAACAATTTTTCATTTGTTTACACTTGTTAACCCCAAAATCGTTACTTATCTAGTTGTTCGTTTTTACACATTTCATTGCAGAAGCTTTTAAAAGTTGTTTTGAGTAAATCACGTGTTTAGAGAAAACTTTGCCTTTTTAAAAATCGAGTTCTCAAACGTCTTAGTTGTAATAGCCTGATTTAGGGCCTGATCCGAACAGTGGTCTCGAAACCACAAATCTGAAGTTTGGAAATTATTTTTATTATTACTATGAGGTTATAACATGACTATATTAATGTATGAAAAAATTGGTAAGTTAATTTTGATATTTGCGAGCCCGATTGGAAAAAAGACTAAATCGTAAAAAGGGAAAAAGTTGCATTTTAGTACCCAAATGTGTTAAATAGCTAGAGAACTAAAATTGGGGGCCTTTAAAGAGCAATTAGACCCTTAAAAACAAGGTGGCAGGCCATAGGAGTCAAGTTTAGTCAAAAGGACAATATTAGGTGACTTGATGACATAATTTTGTGATAAAATAATACTTATGAGCTTAGCTATTATTTTCTATCTTCTCCACACCTTCTCTCCACCAAAAATATCAACAAAAGATGGGTTTTGAAGCTTTGAAATTTCAACAACTTATCACTTCAACAAGTAAGTGATTTTCATGTCCTTAGTTGATGATTTTTGCATTTTTTGGAACCCCTAAAGCATGAGCTTTTATAGGAGAGGACTATTTTACAAAATGATTAAGGGTTTAAGGTTTTTCCATGGATGGACTTGTGATGTTTTCTGAGTTTTTATGGAAGAATCTGAACCTTAGAAGAGTTCTAAACAACTTTTGTGAAGGGTGTTAGCATGAAAATACCTAAAGGGACTATTTTGCATAAGTTGCAAAATAGGTAATAAGTGTGTAAAATAGTGGGATTTTTGGGTTGCTATAGGAGTAAAAAGAGTTCGTCTAGACTTGAAATGCGAAGAAATTCGATAAAAATTAATTTTCGAGCATAAGGATAAAATGGTCATTTCGTCAAAGTTTAGGGGCAAAATGGTCATTTTATCAAATATATGAAATTATGATTGCATAATTGTAATTAGTGACTTAATAAGTGCATTTTTTATTATAGATTAAGTTTTTCAAAATTTGAACCTAGATCGGGGGAAAGCCAAGCAAATCGACTAAACCAACTAGTCGAGTACATTTTGTAAACCAAGGTAAGTTATATGTAAATAATACAACTATATTATTAATATATGTGTTTAAGTTGTCATTGAATGGATATAGCACGAATTGCTTGATTTCGTATTAAGAATACGTAAAAACAATGAGATGATAAGATTCCCGTTAGAACATTAGGTAATATACCGAAAGTTCTAGCTATGACATTTGGGTCACTTGTGCGAGCTAGAGTAAGACATGTCTAGGACATGCGTCGGCCACATTATGATAGCCAGTGTAAAACCATGTTTGGGACATGGCATCGGCATTGAGACGAGTGCTAGAGTAAGACGTGTCAGGGACACGCATCAGCCTCGATAATGATAGTCAGTGTAAACCATATCTAGTACATGGCATCGACTTGAGATGTGAGCCAGTGCAAGACTATGTCCGGGACATAGCATCGGCACCTTACCCCTAGATTGATGTTTATAGAAGGACCGGTAATGTACCGAATGGTTCAATGGTGTAAGTATGTTTGTGAGTTAATAATGAAAACATAATCGTGTTGCGAGTGATACAAGTACCAAATTAGTACGTATGAGAAATGAGCTCCTTAGAGAGCATATGACTTGTATAGATGGTAATGAGTAAGTCATACTTATGCTTATCCTTGTGTTATGAGCATGATGATTATTAATGACTTGTTATTGTATGTTTCATTATATGCAACTTACTAAGCTTTTATGCTTACCCTCTTTCATTTCTATTTTCTTATAGTGCCGCTTATTTAGCTCGAGGATCACTTAGAGTCAGAGATATCGATCACACTATCGCCCGAAACCTTCGGTATAGTTGAATTTATATTTTTGAATATGGCATGTATAGGGGTTAGACTTGATTATTTTGTGTCTTTAAGCATTGGTCTAATGTGTGTGCTTGGGTTAAGTCCCACACTTTGAATTTGGTCTTGATATAGAATACTACTCAATTTTAATTATGCAAAGATGATATTTCCTTGATTTAGTATATTGCCTTAGGAAAGAATGTCTATTGTAGCTGATTTGGTTGTATGGTATAGACTAGAATTGGTGTTGATTGAGTTCGAGTTAATTTATGTCAATAGGGGTGGCAAATGGGCTTGGTAAATAGCCTTATTTTGTCCACACGGGTAGGCACACGGGCGTGTGTCTAGGCCGTGTGTGACACACGGTCAACCCCATGGGTGTGTGATGAGGTCGTGTCCCCTGCACGTAAAATTTTCAAGTCAGTATGCATGGTAATAACCACACGGGTGGAGACACGGCCGTGTGTTTCAGCCGTGTGGAGGACATGGTCTAGCACGCGGGCGTGTGTCATAGTCGTGTGACATGTTGGGTATGCTAACGTTAGAAACAAAATACTCAAGTTTTCTCACACGAGATAAGACACAGACGTGTCCAGACCGTGTGAGCAACACGAGCCAGGGACACGAGCGTGTGTCCAGGCCGGGTGAAGTTTGCACTTGAATTTTGTAAAATGGTGTAATTAAATTGGCAACACGGGTAAAGGACATGGGCGTGTCCCTAGGTGTTTAGGCCGTGTGAGACACACGGGTCATCAACACAGCCATGTTAGGATGGTCACACGGGCATGTTGCCTTTCCACACAGGCGTGTGCCCTGTTTTAAATACAAAGTTTACATAAATCGGATAAGGACCCAGAAGGGTACTGAATAGTTTCCAATGGTCAATTTAGGCCTCGTAAGTCCATATTAAGAGGTTTAAAATAAAAATTGAAAAAGTTCTAAATTGGATCAAGTCTTGGTGACTTAAGATGGGTTGCATGTACGAGATCAAGTAGGTAATTCCTTGTACTCCGTCCCGGCTTGGGTTACGGATATTGGGTGTTACATTAGTAGATATAAATCAATATAAAATAAATAATAACCCAAATTAAGTAAAAGTCCCAGAAAATCCACAATTTACATAAAAAATTATCCAGAATATAATTAAAAATTAAATACCCAAAGTTGGAGAAAAAGTTTAGGTTCGTATGGCCACCGCCAAGTCCTCCGCTGCACCGATTCTTCAAGTCTGAGAATTACCTGCACAGATTAAACAGAAGGGGTGAATTTACGTAAACTCAGTGTGTAATTCCCCGTGCAAACAAACAGACAGTATACAAAATAAGCTCAGTCTGGTCCCAAGCCCTTTCCAGTATCAGTGACAGTATCAGTTAGGGCTTAGCCCATCTCAGTACAAAAGTAGTCATGCATTTGGGCCTTGGCCCATTCTGATATCGATGTCGTTCTGATAGCAGTTATGCGATGCAAAGAAACGTCCTACCTAGCCAGCCTCTACACACCATCTCCGTCCAACCCTACACTCCATGTGGGGATATAATCAACTCACCCATCCGTACACTCTAAAATAGTACCGAAAGCGGCACTAGATAGTAATTTGCAGCTGAGCTACCAGTATATTAGGCTTAAAGCCTTTCAGTACACTTTCTCCACATATATCATCACATCCTCATGCAATACAACATACACTAATGGCATGCTATCACATAATGTCATGCATACAATCAGTACAATATTCTAACCATGCTCAGTAAACAGTCATACATATATCATTCAGTCAATTAGGGAATCAAAGCATTGCTTATCGACCCCACGGTAGGTTCACAGTCATCTCGGGCGACCCGTGCAACCTTAGCAAACAAATCAGTAAATTGGGCTCACACGCCTATGTGATCTGCCTGTGTGGGCCACACGGCCCAAATTGACCTTAGACATCCCACATGGCCCAAATTAGTCGAGCCCGTGTGTCACACACGGCCCACTTGGACATCACACGGCTGTGTCATACGCGTACGACCTGGCTCGTCGCTCATGCGCCCGTGTGTCGTCACACGACCTACCACACGGGCGATGGTCGCCCGTGTGGTGTCAACAAAAAACTTTTTTAGCATTTTATCAATCCCTATTTTCAGCGTTCCGAGTACACACCTGGTATTGATTGATGCTAAAACAGTCCCCGAGCATTCCAAGACCTATAATTGAACAAATAACACTAATTTAATCGATTAAAACGCGATCCCAAATCAAACCCATATCGAGGTTTTAAACCAAAAGCGACTAAACCTTACCTTTAGCAAAGTAATAGCGACTTCCCACTACCAAAGTACCGATTAACAACCCACAGATCTTTGATTAACCCCTAATCACATAACAAACTCTTATCAATCCATTCAATAAATCAAAACGAAAACACACCCCTAAACTTACCGATTGCGCACGCAAAAATGCAGGAGTAAAGAGTCATGGTTAAACGATAATAAAAAAAGAAAAAACTGAAAAAAAAAAAAGAACAGCAAGAGGAGAGTGTTGAAGAAAACGGCAGCAAGGAGAGAAAGGGAAAAGGGATAAAATGGTGAACGTCAGTTTTTCTGCAGAAGAGATTTTTTAGAAAATCGATTACCCCAACCCCACTAATTCTCATCCTAACCACCCATTACTTAGAATTCCACTACCACTGAAACTCTAACGCAGATTCGAGCAAAAATAAAACTCT
Source organism: Gossypium longicalyx (assembly GCA_025698465.1). Classification (NCBI taxonomy): domain Eukaryota; kingdom Viridiplantae; phylum Streptophyta; class Magnoliopsida; order Malvales; family Malvaceae; genus Gossypium; species Gossypium longicalyx. The sequence continues at coordinate 23,673,983 of CM046998.1, read as the reverse complement.
CTCGCTCACGCAGGGATTCGAACACAAGACCTTCAACACACCAATACACGTCTTAACCACCAGACCAATAGGCCTATTCTGATGTAAGTTACCAAGAATTAAACTTAAACCATTTTAGTAAGGTTAGGGCTTTATTCAAACAAATACCAAAATTTGCCCAAGGTAAAGCTTGAACTTGAAACCTCTCACACACTCCCAGAACACTTAACCACTGAAGCAGATACACAGTTGTTTCACCTTTTAAATAGAATCAAAAATATAATTTTTTGGGGCGTTACACACAGGCGTGTTTAATGCCGTGTTAGGCACACGGTCTGTTCACACGGACGTGTGACCTTGAAATGTTTAAAAATTTTCTATGTTTCTCAAAGTTTATGAATGTTATCGGTTTAGTCTCAAACCTCTTTTAAGCATGTTTTAAGGTCTCGTAGACCTATATAAGGGACAATGTGTTTATGAAAGAATGAGATATGATGATATATGTGATAAATGTATAAAAGTTGTATGTATAATAGTGTTGCAAGTTTGATAATGCCTCGTAACCCTGTTCTAGTGTCAGACACGAGTCAGGAGTATTATATAAATCTTGCATCAAGATGTGGTAATCATGTGATTTTAGGAAATATATTCTTCGATCTTTAAGACTCACACATCAGGATATATTTCATGTATACGTATCTAGGACCTTTATATCCTTCAACACCATGCAAAATACTTATTTTTCTTTCTTCGACATTGCAAAAATAAAAGGTGGCACTCAAAATTTTTCGTTCAGAAGTAATTGAGGATGAAGATCACACTGAATTCCCATGTCAACTAGATCAAGTCGACTCTTAAGATTGTCTTTCGATTTTCTATCGACATTGAGAATTGTCCCGATGATATTCTCGCAAACATTCTTTTCAATATGCATGACATCAAGAATCTGTTGCAAAATATGATGCTCTCAAAAAGGCAACTCAAAAAAAATGCTTCTTTTCTTTTTCACAAGTCCGCATAACTGAAATTGATATCTTTTAATATGAATAAGATTTTAGATCCAATGGTCTGCTCAGAAGCTTCTCTGAACTCTTTAGTACCATCAAATAAGGTCCTCTAAAATCTAAATCTATAATTTCCATCTAACCACCGATGATGCCCCATATAAGAGAACTTATTCCCATTATATAACCACTTCGAACATGTTTACGCAGCACAACAATGCAAAGCATAACGTCTTTTGGTACTTCAACCAGATAAATTGGCATAATCTAGGAAATCATTAATAGTCCATAACAATGCTGCACATAAATAAAAATTCTACTTTCTTAAGACATCATATGTTTCAACACCCGCCTATAATCGTTTCAACTCTTCAATAAGTGGCTGCAAATAAATATCAATATCATTGCTTCATGCAAATCCATGGAGGCAAATTGTAAGGAACAAGTACTATAGGCCAAGTACTGTACGAAGTACTTATGATTTAAGGATTAAATCCATCATATGCTAGCCCAAGCCTCACATTCTGAGGATCGCTTGCAAAGCTTAAAATTTACTGTCAAATGATTTCCAAGCTAAAGAATCCGAAGGATGCCTTAATAATCCATTATCGGTTCATTGATCATGATGCCACCTCATAGATTCGGCTATCTTTGACGAAATGAAAAGCCTTTGAAGCCTTGGTATTAGTGGAAAATATAGCAAAATTTTTACTGGCTTCTTTCTTGACTGTGCATCACCTTCATCCTCATTCACATATTCTATATTCCTATTCATCCAACGAGATTTACCGCAAACATGACAAGACTGTTGATTTTTTCGATTACCCCAATACAACATGCAATCATTTGGGCAACTATGAATTTTGTTGTTCCCAATGCCTAAATCCTTTGTCAATTTCTTCATATCTTTGCATGAATGAGGGATTTTTGCAAACAGAAACATATCTCTTAAAAACTCTAACAGCAGTCTAAAAGAGTTTCCGGTCCACCCTCCCAAACATTTTAAGTGAAAAAGAAGAATGTAGAAAGACAATTTTGAAAATTTTGATCTCTCATAGAGTTCTTCATTCATTTCATTAAGTAATTTGTAGAACTTTGCCGCTTCTCCATTTGACTCTTCATCAGATGCACTTCTTCCCGTTTCGGTAAAAATATTTCCACCAATATCACAATCATCAGATATAATAAACTCAAGTGGAAACGATTACAAACCATGACTGTGCATATTAAATGCATCCCGCAACATACCTTCCATGTCATCTTATCTATAAGGACAAGTTGGATTAATCATTGAAGAGGTTCTACGAAGTGTACACTCTCCATAAAAAATCCATTTTTTATACCCCCGAATAAAGCCATCAACAATTAGATGTTCGTAAACAACTTCACAAATATGCCAATTAATGTTGTCACACTTCTTACACGGGCAAAGAATCATATTCTCTTGGCTTGCATTTTAAAATGCAAAATTTAGAAAATTTTGTACTCCATTTCGATAATCGTTGCTTACCTTTGACAAATCCATCCAACTCTTATCCATTTCGTAGTTCTTAAAGTCTAAAGTTGACAATAAATTACGATTACTTAAGTGTTCTAAATAGATTTCAGTCAAATTTCAATTCTAGTTTTTATATTATACTCAAATTTATATGTAACATCCTAAAATAGGGCCTAGTCGGAATAATAATTTCGGGACCACAAATCCAACATCAAAATATTCATTTTATGATTATTATGAGGTCTAGAATATGAGAATATGCATGTGTTAAGATTTCATGAAAAAATTCTTTGAGTAAGGTGTCCAATTGGAAATTAGGGACTAAATTGAATAAATTGCAAAACTTGAATTCCAGAAGCAATTTGTATGAAATTACTTTAGATTATAAATTAGAGGGCCTTAGAGAGCAATTTTCCTAATTTTTAAGTTTTTAGACAAAAATGTGCTTGCATGGATGAAATTTTAAAGAAAAGGCTTAAGGACATTTTGGTCATTTAGCATTTTAATGAAATAAAATGAGAAAAAGAAGGCAAAAATCAATCATTCATCTCCCTCATTTAGCCGAAAGTTGAGGAGTCTCCATAGCTAGGGTTTCCAAACTTTTCAAGCTCAATAGTAAGTGCTCCCAAGTCCCGTTTTTAATGTTCTTTATATTTTTTAAATCCCGGTAGCTTACTCTCTCCATTTCTACCAATATTTCATGTTAGGCTTCATATTTAAAAATTTACCCATGCATGATTTGCTTGTATTTTGATGGTTTATGGAGGAATATGAAAGTTGAAGGTGTGTTAAACATCTTTTCCTAGGTGATTTTCATGAAAAACCCCTAAAGAGACCTTTGTGCAAAAGTTGTTAAATATGTGGTAGAAATGTGAAAATAATGGAAAATGTGGGTTACCATAAGAAGGAAAAGTGTTCGGCTAGGCTTGGGCAAGGTAAAAATTACATGTGTTTCATTATACAAGCCTATGGACTAAATCGTAAAAATGTGAAAGGTTAAGAGCAAAATGATCATTTGGACCGGGGGTGAAATTTAGGCTCAAAAAGTATAATGTGATGTGTTAATGATTTAATTTTATTGTTTTAGACCCTGATGAACAAATTTCGGAGGTCGATTGAGGAAAACGAAAGGTTTCGGAGTAACCGAAACACATCACCGAAAGTACTAGGTAAGTTCAGATAACTTAAAGTAAACTCATAATATGCATAATTGTATGATTTATAAATGCATGATGATTGCATTGTTGATGGCATGAAAATGCATGGAATGCATCCTTGATAATGATTTGTTGGGAAATATCTCGATTGAGGTTAGAAAGGGAATTCGATGGATAAACCATGATTGACATGTAACTTGAGATCCTGCATGTGTTGCAGAAAGGATTTAGCCCAGACGGGTAATCTGATGATCTCAAGTATGAAAAGGATCTAGTCCGGACGGGTGTTCCTTAAGTGATCGAACCTCCCGAAGAATATGTGTGCATTATAGATTTAGCCCGGACGAATAATCCAATTAGGGTCTGAATTTAGCTTGGACTGGTAATTCAGATCTGAGCTCATTAAGAGTGTTTGTCGCTATAAGAGATTTAGCCTGGACTAGTAATCCCGACATCATCTTATGAGTTTATATTACGAGGGATTTAGCTTGGACTGGTAATCCCGCCGTAAGATGTGAGGTTCGCGGGAATGCATACTGAAATAATCATTCGTATGAATTGACGGTGATTGGATAATCCATCAAGATTTCCTAAAAACTCAACGAGACTAAAACGAAGTATATGTATAAATGACATGTTGAATGACGAACTCATCTAAAGATAAGTTACATGGTGTTTTGTTATGTGACTAACTCACTGATTGAGTGCATGTGATAGGGAAACCATTTTCATATTGTTGGTTTCATTATCTAATAAGAATGTATGCTAAATAATCGGTAAGTTTACTTTCCAGTTATTCGAGCTTACTAAGCATATAAATGCTTACCCCTCTCTTTTTCCCTGTTTTCAGAGTTCGAGGACTTGTAAAGATTGGAAGACGGTTGAAAAATCAACACACTATCAACTAGCTCAGCTTTGGTATATAGACACTTATATTTTGTTCAATGGCATGTATAGAACTTTGAGTATTTGATTATATGTGTCATTTGATTTGCCAAGATGAAGGCATGTAAAGTTATACTTATCTTTTTGTATATGGCCATGGAAATTGGCTTATTTTGCAGTAGGCTATGACCTACAAATCTATGGACGTTTATGTTCACATATGACGGCTTGGTTATAATTGGCAATGAGTTATAAAAACGAATCAATCTTAAATATGTCGAGTAGACATAAAAATCCTTAAATGCAAGATGAGAATTAACTTAGCATGTATGAAACCAATGACATGAGGTTCACATGCAATGAGGTTAATCAAAGTTTCATATTTATAAATGTATAATTTCGCTTAAACATGCACTATAGTAATCTATAAGTGCAATTGGTTGATAGAGGGTGACTTAAGGCTTGGAAAATAGCTTAATAAGGTTCACATAGGTAGACACACAGGCGTGTGTCTAGGCCGTGTGTGACACACGGCTCACCCCCATAGGTGTGTGGTATGGTCGTGCGTCCCTTGCACTTGAAATTTAAAGTCAGTATAGAACACGGGCTAAGCACACGGGCGTGTGTCTTGACCGTGTGCCTTCAACAGAATGATGAGGTTGAAGTCAGTATTGCACACGGGCTGAGGGCACGGGCGTGTCCTAAGCCACATGGGCGTGTATAACTACACGGCCCCATCACACGAGTGTGATGCACTTCAAGTAAGGGAAAATTTTCTAAGGTACTCAAAGTGTATCGAATGTTTTCGGTTTTGTCTCGTACTACCCCTAAGTGTGTTATAAGCCTCGAAGGCTTATATAAGGGACGAGAGGTACATGTTTGAAAGGTTTTAAATTTGGGCGAAGTTCGATGACCCGATTTATTAAGTTTGGAAAGATAAATTACCGGTAACGCCTCGAACCCTATCCCGGCATCGGATACGGGTGAGGGGTGTTACATTATATCTCAACATTTATAATATGATTAATTAATCTAAATTTTTTATTCCGTAAATTTAAGGCTGTAAATAAATAGTTTATGATTTGGATCTTTGTTTATTTATAATCGTTTGTTAAGTTGAATAAATCAACATTAATAAAAATTTAAAATTTGTTTATTAAATTAACCTAATATAAATGAAACATATCCAAACTAATTATCTTCATGCTAGTTTAAAATTGGTTTAGTAAATCATTTAAAATAAATTATTGTTTAATTATATAATTAATACTATTATTGTTTATGTGTTTCTTTCATTTATTTATAATTTGTTTATTACTATTTATGTTTGTTTATTTATATCTTTAAAAAATAAGAAACGTGCTAATAAACACATTTAACCTAAAATAGTAATATCACAAGGAGATATGTAAGATATTATGCCTTAATTCAAATCACTAACATGGATTTATCTCAAAAAAATGTTGTATTAAATTAAAACATGTAAATAATACAAAGTACTTACAAATGCAATTAAGGAGAGCTTAAAATAGAGTTGTTTGATTCGGCAATTCAAACGAGCCTATCGAATACTTCTTTTATAAGGATCTAATTCACTGTTTTAATAAAAAAAACATAATAAATAAATGATAAGATAAATTGACATTAATATATATTAATTCATGTTATTTAAATTTATTGAATCCCAAACAGTTCAATGCATATGCAAAATTGGCAAATTGGTGAATGCATAGTAAAAATAAGTCTTTTATTTTACACCAACAATTTGGATTAAATTATATTTTTTTTAAATTAATAAAACCAATAATTGATTTAACTCATTTTTATATATAATTAAAGGATTATTTTGATTTTCAACTAATTAATTTAATGAGTCAAATTTTCAAAATTTTAAAATAAGACCCATATTATAAGGATTTAATTTAATTTAAAAATAAAATAAAATAAAAATTGTTCTCTTTTAGAGAAAAGGTTCCACCAATAAAAGTTACTTAATTTTGTACGATTTTATCAATAAAAGTTATTTTACTATAGGTCAACTCATCTCACAATTTTTTTTTTTAAATTTGAGTAATCATTTTTCAAATATTTGGGCAAACATGTTTTTACCATAAATCTATAATTTACTTGCATTTTGGTTATAAAATTTAATATATTTTAAAATTTTCTCAACTATTGTGCTAACTTAAATATGGGCATCTGAAATAGATTCGAGAGAGAGTAAAAATTTAAAAATAGGTAAAATGTGTAAGAGAATTTCGCTATTTAAAATGCATTGGAAATATCCAATATTCAGTAAATAAGTTTTTTTTTATTTTAATTTTATAAATATGATATAAAGTTAGATGCTACATTTGAAGAGAAACACCTAACAATCTACTCAATATTGTTTTAATTGTTGACAAATGTCAAATTAAACCACAGCTAATTGAAACTTATATATCTATAAATCTCATTAAATAGATTCACATAACATGGAAAAAGCAACGATTTTGATTATTTTCAATTTAAAAACATATATTGTTAAAACTTGTCATTTGTTTCAGTCAAAAATCTAATGAAAGAAGTATTACTTGCATTTTCTATTCATATTTCATTATTTGATGCATTCTCACTAAATAAAATATATAATTTGTATTATTTTTCAGAACATACTTAAAAAAAATAAAATGGAAAATATGAATGAAGGCAGATTTTGCTATTTGGCTGTCCATGAGTTGGGCTTCTTAAATTTCTTACTTGATTTGTTTTATTTTTCTTTTTCCCAAAAGAAAACAGTGTAAAAAAGAGAGCAAGCAGGAAAGCAAGAGGAAGATAGTAGCTAGGATAAAAGGATAGTAGGGTAAATTACATGTCAAAATAAGGAAACTTTTAACCAAATATTTTGAACAAAAATAAATAGTGCAGAAGAAGAAACTACATGGCTCTATGTGTCGAGCAGAGGCGTTAGAAAGAAAAAAAAATCAAAATTCAATAGAAACATTTACAGCATTAGAAGAAATGAAGATTGGGCAACATTCAAATAGCTCCAACAACAATCAGTCAACACTTGTGCCAATTTTATGAAGCTTTAAATGTAAAAAAAAAAAAAAAAAATGATGGAAAGAAAAAGCTTCAATTTTCATTATTTGAAAGGAACTATGGTGCATGGAACACCAGCTGAAAAACAGAAGGGCAGTAGAGAGCAAGAAAGAGAGATGTATAAAGAATGAAATATTGTCTACACCTACTCAACTTCAACCATTTTTTTCTTTTTACACTAATTCATGTTGTATATGTAATTTTACAGTAACAAGAACACATAAATAAATCAAGAAAAAAAATTATGTATAGGAAATTTGTTTGTTATCATGTCATGACAAGCTTTTGTTGAACTTCATATTTCAGGACTATTAAGGTGATTTCTATTATTGGTATATACTTCGGCAGACACTCTACTTACCATTGCATGCTGTAGCAATGCAAATTACTTTTTCTTTTTCCAAATATTATGAATACAGTTAATCAGTAGAGTTTATTTCCTCACCTTAATGTATAACAATCTTAATGGTCCATCTGCTCCAACTTTATTTCTTTGGTCCATTGACCAATTGTTTGTAAATTTGTTTTGCTGATCTTTAGTTGTAAACAGAAACCATGGCCAATCATATATTGTGTTCTTCTAAAAAAAGAAAAACAAAAACCATGCATAAATAGGCATAGCAAGAAAGCAAATAAGGACATTGCAACCAAATTCGAAGAAACCATGCATAAATAGGTATATCAAGAAAGTAAATAACAGAAACCATGCATAAATATGCATCAATACCATTAAACATAGCAAGTTGAAACTTGTTACAATACGGGAAATGCGGAAAAGTTGAGCCGAGAAATTAAAAAGGATAGCGCACCTTGGTAAAGAAGATTATGTTTGGGTGGAGAGGGGAACACTTGTGACCTGCACTGGGACAATGTTATCTGCCAACTAATGCTGATAACTACATATCTCCAAACCCAAACTTTAATGTTTCCCCAAACAAAAACCCTGCAAGAAAACAAATTAACATTCATAAACCCAGTACAGTAGATACACACACCAAGTGCTAGCAAATATTTACCTAAACCAGCTTGCAAATAGAAAACAAAAAATCGTGAAGCTTCCTTAAATGCTAAAAAATTTCCTAAACATCAAAATTACTAAACCTTCATTAGTACCACATCTTAAAACTGGTGTGATAAAAACTCAAATTATAAGATAAAGTTTATACTTGGAAGCATTTTAGTAGAAGATATTAGCAACAACAACACACATCGCTAAATTGGGTTATTATGTGTCATATCATATAATTAGAAGATTTCTATTTATACATATCTATATCGAAACTCTCATGTTTAAATAAAAGTTTATTATTTTGTTTCCAAAAAAATGAATCTTTTATAAGTGAATATCTCATTAACTAGTATATCAATCACTAAAATTGGAATGGTTATATGTTAGAATGATTTTGGTCCATCCCTCACCAAAATTCAAGTTGCAGGGCATGCCAATTAGTCTTTAGATTTCAACTCATATAGGAAATCGTTTACCTTTCACATAAATTCTTCCAAAACAATATATATATTTAGGGTAGATTAATATTTTCTATATTCGTATTTTGTTAATATATATATATAGGAAATTGTTTACCTTTCACACAAATTCTTCCAAAACAAATGCTTATGTTCTTAAAAAGAAACAATGCTACTAAATAATTTAGTTAATCAAGCACTTATGTTCCTATTACCCCAATTTTCTAAGCACCCAACTAGCATAATAACACAATGTACTTAACTGAACCATCAATGAAAACCCAAAATTCAGAAGAAAAGAGAAAATAAATTACAGCAGGTCCAGAGATTAAAGAAAAACACAAAAATAAAAAGCCAATAAGAAAATTAAAAAATTTCTAAAATTTTAACACGATTGAAAATTAAAGGAAGCAGAACCAACCAAAGACAATGTGGATTGAAGCTAAAACAATTTCTAAAATTTAACACGATACATATGATAAAAGTAAAATTTAACAAACCCAAACTAAAAAACATGAAAAACCTCACATACTTGCTAAGACTCACGGAGGCTGGTGAGTGAGTTGGCTACTGGGTAAAGTGGCTAGGCGTCGGTTGCTCGATTACAGCCTCTGAGGAAAGGGGGCACAGTGGGTGTTTAGGTTTTCGGGAAATCAAATAATGTGGATGGGGAAGGTAATATATTTGTAGAGCAGAACTGTGAGGATTTTGGGGTATAAAATAGAAGAACAGGTTTGTAAATTTTAGTCAAGCAAAGAACAGACTAAGAAAGAAAAGGGAATCGGAGGAGATGATATCAGCCATTGTTGGGAAAAACAGCGCCGTTTGAGAAAGAAAAGGGAATCGGTTTATATCGAAGAATAAAAACAGCGTAGTTTCAATAAAATTTAAAATAATTCGCGGTATTTATGGGAAAAACGCTATTGATTTACCTTTTGCTGTTATTGTTTTACCTTTTGTGCCGTTTTTCCGTAAATATCGTAATTACTTTACTTTTTGTAGGATTTATAAGAAAAATGCCACTAATAGTATATATTTGTAGAGAAAGGCTATTAAAAATTTAATTTTTTTTATAATTCATCTAAAATGGATTTAAATAACCATAAAATAGTGATAACATGAAAAATGCTTGGTGACGTTATATTTAGTTGGTTAAAATAGAATAGAGCATGACTTAAATAGTTATTCATAGGAATGAAATCGAGAGAAGTTTGATTGAGTAAAATGATGTCAAGGAATAAAAAAGTAATTACCCTTAAATAAATGATATTTCATTTTTACATAAATTTGATTTATTTATATTAAATAATAAATATATCAAATTTACCTTTAAGCTATATTTTTTTTAATTAATATAAAATACTAAAATATTATTCAATAACTATGACATAATATTAAAATAATCATATAACAAATGATATTTTAATATATTTTTATCAATAAGATTCAATATTATATTATATGATTATTATAAATGCTTAGCTATAAAACATTTCCTAAAAAAACTATAAAAACATATATATATTTTTTTTTATTAATCAACAACATAACTGTTGGCTTATCGGTTATTAACAACCACAACATTAAAGTGACAATCAACTATGAAAATTATTAGTAAAAAGGTTTAATTGATTAATTTTTAACATTTAAAAACTAAATTGAGTGTGTTTTCCACCACCAGACTTAATCAGTTAAAAATCTTTTACCCTTAAAAATCAAATCTTTATATATTTTTACTTGCAAGCTATACTTTTTTTAAAATATTACTGTTTGTTTATATTCAAAGGTAATGTTATTTTTCTATGAAAAATTTGTTTTTTGCGTTTGAAATTTAAGAAACATCTTTTGAAGGATTTTTTGTTCATTTTGATAGGAGGCGGAAGAAGAAGCAGCTACATTATACGCAAGGTACTTTATATGAGATTAATTTAAATATTTTATTTAAGTGTAATTGATAGTTAAATTAGTTTAATATTAGTAATATTCTTATCGCTAAATAATTTTTAATTATTGCACCTTATGTGTTGGTTTGATGGATAGAGTGTTTATTGTCTCAGATATGGTTTGAGTTCGAATCGTGCTACTATTAAAGTTTTACCCTCATCTTATAATTAAAATAATAATAATTTTAAACTATTATTTAAAATGTTTGTTAATAATATATGGTTCTCTTTCTTCTTTCTTTTTCTTAGGGTTGTATTTTATGCTTTTGTAGTTTTAGATATGAAAATTCATTACAGTAAAATAGGTTTTCAGCGGTGTTTTTTGGCCCTATAAGTGCCGCTAAAATAATTTGCGGCGTTTTGATAAGTGCCAAAAAAAACGCCACTATAGATAACGCCACTAAATTTTGCGGCGTTTATATGGAAAACGTCGCTATAGAGCATGATCTTTAGCGACGCTTCTCATAAAAACGCCGCTATAGAACATGACCTTTAGCGACGCTTTTCCCACAAATGCCACTAAAGAACGTGACATGTAGTGGTGTTTCTCCCACAAACACAAACGTCGCTAAAGAACATGACCTTTAGAGGCGTTTGTGAAAAAACACCACTAACTTTAGCAGATTTTACCAACCCATTTTTATTCATATAGAACCCAAATTGTCAACATAATTTCCTGTAACATCAAATCCAACCAAAAACTTCAAATCTAAATGATACTATCACGAAAGAAATATGTATATAATCTAAATTAATAAATGAAATAACAAAATATATTATATTTAAAAGTTATATTGTTAAAATATTCTCACAATAAAAAAACAAAAGTTTAAGATGGCGGATTATGCGATTGATTCTGCTGAAACATCTTCATCATATTCTGAAGTTGTAGCTGGAGTTCGTCATATTTTCTTGCTGCCTCTGCTTCCCTCGCTGTTGCCTCCACTTTAAGTTGTAGCTGGAGTTCATTATATTTCCTTTGAGCCTCTCCTTCTCTCGATGCTACCTCTGCTTTAAGTTGAGCAATTTGCTCAACTGTGCTTGCTTGCATCTGAGCCATCTGGTCTCTTAACCTCTAAACTTCAACTTGAGCCTGATTCCCTGAAGGCATGCATTACTACGAGCTGGATCTAAAATATTGGGTTGGGTTAACAAAAGAACCATACCTTTCAGGATCCAAAACTTCAGTAATAATTCGGTTATCAATGTCGTCAAGTTTAACAGAACTATCACTAAAAGTCATCACTTCATACTCCGTCCTTTTATCCTTTAGTTTCTCCTAATAAATCAATCAAAGAGTTAGAAACGAAATATATAATCAAAACAAATGCAACATAACTTGGCATTATTTGCATTACAAACGATGAATTAAACCATTATAATTAAACATGATAAATATTTAAAATAATTCAAATTTTATTAGGTAAATATATCATAATTTCCGCAGCTTCAGTAGTCATAGGAGATCCATCTTTCTTTCTATGTGTAATGTCAAAAAGCTGAAGGCGTCCAACTTTTGACTGACATTTACGCTCCTACAATATAGTAGGAAAAATATTATTTAGTAGAAAGTAATTAATATTTGACATAATTAATAAATTCAAAATACCTCGTCATCAGCTACACAAGCAAAACTTTTCGACCCAGCTGTAAGCGTGAATTTTTGTTTTTGTCTACTTGTAGTTCCAACTCGCTCACGATCATACATTATGAATTTATTATTACGTATATAGTAAATACTATAAACCAAAATAATTATAAGAGTTTGGAAGTACGTAATACCTTTCCTTTCTTTGAATTCCAAAATCTAACTGCATCTTCTCATTGGTACCTCAACATTCACGGTGGTACATTTCGCTATTTCTCTTTGAGGGTTATATTTTTCTTAAAATATTTCTTCTTTAAAGTACTTTTAAGGTTTCTCCATTTCTTTTCTAATGCCTTCTTCACATAATTATCCGAGGCCTCTAAAGCAAATCTCTCCTGCAAATAACACAAGTTTAGAAAGTAAATATAAATGAAATTTAAACCAAAGTATTATAAATTACATTCACGTTATTACCTTAATATTATCGAGAGCTTGATTTTTGTTACTATCGGGTATATGATCCATGACTCGTAGTTTCTAGGCAACAGATTGGCATTCCGTGCTATAATGCCCAAGTATCCTGCTAAAAGTCGAGCTTCTGATCCAATAGGCTGACCATGACTGTTTCTAGCTACTTTGACACACTCGACAGAAGTTAGCTTGTATAAATCTTTTAATAGCGTACGTCCTCAAGTTTTGCGCCTCCCACCACTTTCAGCTAAAAAAAATGGTATATGATAATATAAGAATTTAAAACAAAAATCAATAATAAAAGTCAACATGCATGTAAATTAAAGTTAACATTACTTTAAATTTCTGCAAGTTCATCAGCTGTATTCAGAACATTCGAAGATCCAATAGTAATCTGTTGTTCACTATTTGTTTCTTCTGAATTTGGAGGATTTTGAATAATACTTAGATCTGGTAATCTTCTTCTAGGCATTTTATCTTTAATACACATAAAATAGTTGAAATACTAGTAACCAATTACAACAATAATAGTACATATAAAATAGTTGAAATATTTAATAAGATCAAGATTTAAATTATAATATTACATATAATTTATAATTAAAAAATCATAAAATCTTACTACATCATTATTTGTAAATATCTTCATCCACATACTGGCGAACCCATTGAAATTGTGTACTAGTACTAGGGATAGTTTCATTTAATTTTTGTTCTGGAAAAGGCAAAGTTTCTGATCTTTCGTCGATGTCATCTCTACTTCCATTGTCCACGTCAAACAAGTCTCTAGGGGTGTTACGGAGTAAACGTACCAAGCTTTATCAGTTGGATCTTTCGAGTAAAAAACTTGATTGACTTGAGAAGAAATTACATATGGCTCGTCTATCAATTGTTGTTCAGTATGAATTAATCGAGAGAAGTTCACCATTATAAAACCAAATTGATTGTAACGCCCTAATTTTTTTATTTCTGTTTCTATACAATCTTCTTCAGTGGTTAAGTGTTTTGGGCGTGTGTGAGAGGTCTTGGGTTCAAGTCTCACCATTGGAAAATTTGGGATATTTTTAAATCCAAACCTTATCTCTGTTTAGTGGGCTTTTATTTAATTGCCTGTGAATTCATATCAGAATGAGCCTGCTGGTTCGAGTGGTAAGGGGGTCAATGTGTTGGAGGTTTTGTGTTCGAATCTCTGTGTTAACAAGGGTGTTAATTTTTGCTTGAATATCTGTTAAAGAGTTTCGGTGGAGCTGAATTTTTGAGGAATTATGAGTTAAATGGGTTAGTGGGAGATAATTAAGGGATTTGAGGAATATCTCTTTCTTTTTTTTTTCTCTTTCTTACAAATTCCCAAATAGTTTTGACATTCTTTCCTTTTGTCTGGTAAAAATATTTTGCTATCTTGCATTTGTAATTCTGTCAAAATTCTATTCAATAATCATGGTTTTCGGTTCATTAGTGTTTTTGTGCAATTTGATAAGTACAATGAATAATTTTTCGTGTGGATTGGGGTAGTTGTTTCCTTAAGTTGTTATCATTCTATTCATTCGTTCCCTTGGCTGATTTTAAGTTTTGGATAGTAGTGAATCGTGAGGAAAAGGGCTCCCCTATTACGGAATTATAGTCGAGATTGCTCGAAGTTTTGGGGTAAGTGTTGGATGGTCGATTGGAATTGTTTTCAATTTTGAAGTTGCGATTTAATCGTGTATTAAATTAATTCTAAATGTTGGGATGTCATTTTTAGGTTCTAGAGGGTTCGTGTTTGCAGCGGCATCAAAATCTAACTAAGGTGTGTTTTCAAAATACGAAAATTTGAGTTTTGGCGAAAGCTGAAAAACTGCACTGTTAATGCCATATAGGCGTGTGGTCGCCCGTGTGGATGGTCGTGTGTGAGACACGACTGTTTGGTCGACGAAGGCATGGCCGTGCACAGTACACAGCTGTGTGGTGGCTCGAGTGTGGCCGTGTGGGCCACACGGGCGTGTAGATCTTGGGACAAGCCATGTGGGCCACACGGGCAAGGCCAGTCTAGGCGTATGGGCCCACACTGGCATATGGGCCCATAATTCTTAAATTTTCCCTAGGGTCACATGGGTCGCTCCGATCGACTGTGGGCCTACCGTAGGGTTAGTAAGAGGTAACCAAACCTTAAAATTGTGGATATGATAGAATGATATTCTGTTATGAGTATGATAATACTATGCATGTATGATTATTTTGATATCTGTATATAAGCATGTTGAGTATGTTTATTCTGTTATTCTGTATCTAATTTTCGTATCTGTTATTAGGGTGAGATTTATATATATGGAGGAAGTATTCTGTTCGGCGTTAATCACCTATATTCTGGCAGCTTGGCTGCATAGTATCTGATATGTGCTTTAATGGCATGATGTGGTGTGTAGGGATGGGTGGGTGTTTTTAACCCCACATGGTGTGATGGGATGGTCGGAGTTGGTGTGTAGAGGATGGAGGTAGGATTTTGGCATATCTGAATCTGATATCTGTATCTTAATCTGAAACTGAATCTGTATCTGTTTCTGATTGTATATATGATGTTGTATGTTTACATGCTTATTTTTTATGGATTACACATTGAGTTTACATGAACTCACATCTGTTTGTCTGTTTTGTCAGGTAATCCACAGACTTAGGCAGATTGGTGCTGCAGAGACTCTACAGTGACCACATGACCGTAAATTGATTAAACTTAGTAAATTATGGTTTTATTTATGTTTTGGCATTTATTTTGAGAGTTTGTAATATTTGGGACTCTCTAACTTTTTGGTTTTAAACTATTGAATTTGGTTTATAGTTTTTATGCATGCTTAGTTAAAATATTTTATGAAATAGACGGTTTTCACCAAAATGTGGTTTTTCAAAAAAATATGAATCGGATTTCTAAATGCATCGGTTTTTTCGACTTCCGCTGTCAAATAGGTTTGGCAAATAAACTAATTAAGTAATTGAAATTACCTCACGCAACTAAACTCATTCTTTGTGACAACTCCAGATTCGGCCATAACGTCTAGGTCAGGTTCAGGGTGTTACATTGATCTATTTTAATTCCACGAGCAGTATTAACATCAGCCCAATGACATCAAAATAAGACAACCTTCCATTTTCCATGGTAATCCAACTAAATAATTTTCGTAAGAAGTCCGTAATACTCTACATTTCCCTCAACAGGATTACTGCCCCTAGCACTAACATAACTTGTAATTGAAGAATTAATAACTATTCCACAATTTTGAGTCCTCCTCAATCTTTTGCAAGATTTTGTATGAGACCTAAATCCATTAATGAGGAAGGTAGTATATCTTTTTACTACTCTATTCGGACCTTGGGAAAGCCATTTAACTTCGTCATTGACGTTTTTTCCACTCCAAACCTATTGAATTGAAAGTAAATTGATTAATTATAAATGTTATATGAAAACATTATTATTTGTCATATTCTCTTGGCTTGTATTTTGAAATGTAAAATTTAGAAAATTTTGTACTCCATTTCGATAGTCGTTGCTTACCCTTAACAAATCCATCCAACTCTTATCCATTTCGTAGTTCTTGAAGTCTAAAGTTGACAATAAATTAAGATTACTTAAGTATTCTAAATAGATTTAAATCATGTCATTGTACTAAAATAGATAATATATATCAAGTATCAAGTATCTAATTATTTAAAAGATATATATTAGTAACAACATTTTGGGTTTATTTATAAGTATAATTAAGAGTAGGGAAAAACAATAGTATTGCCATTATTTCTGTGATTTTTATATATTTTGATTCAAAATTTTATGTAAGTTATGATATGATATATATTATGTATATATTTTTTAAATTTTATGTAAGTTATGATTATCATCTTTAAACATTAACTTTAAATATTGACTCTTGTAATTATACTCTTTTAATTTTTTAATTTTTGTTTTTTATCACCTTTATGTTTACTATACTAAACATTAAAATTGATTAATTTAAATTTAGAATTTAAAACAAAAAATATTAAAATTAAAATTGTGTTACGGATTTTATGAAAGGATAAATAAATTTTAAATATATAGATAAACAATATATACCTTTATGATAATTAAATATATTTATTTTTATGATAATATTTATGAAAAATATTAAAATAATTTTAACATTAAGATAAATATTATTTTCCTTTAGAAAATTTATTTTAATTAAATAATATTTATTTCTATGGTAAATATTATATTATGTTTTATTTTTAAATTTGAACTTTAAACTATATACTTTTAAGGATAAATAAAAATATTATTTAAATTAAAATTTCTATGAAAATTTGAACTTAAATATAAAAATTAATGAATTTAAATTTAAAATTTAAAATAATAAATTAAAAATACAATTAAAATCCAAAAGTTAGAACTAAGTTATCTTAAATTTTAAAATAAAAATAAAAATTTAGAATCAAAACTAAAATAAATAATAAAAATTGGATTAATTATAAAGATATCAATAAAATAAGATATTACAATCAAGTTACTTAAATGAAATAAGGACTTAAATCTTAACCATGTAAAATATAAGATTTGAATATCCATTCTCTGTGAAATATCCACATTGATTATTTAAATTGATTATTCTATTTTTTTATTAAAGATATTAAAGATTTGTTATTTCTTTTGTTTACTTCTTTTCATTTTGTTTATTTTGTCAATACTAAAATTAATCATATTTAAACGATACGTGATAAGTGCAAAACAAATTATTATGTTTCTAAAATACATATATAATAAAAATTAAATAAATAATAGCCCGCAATAAGGGAAAAAATTAAATTTGTGGACAAAAAAAAGGGATCATCTATATAGAGATGAGCCAAGCAATATCCTTTTTTATAATTCACAAGTACAAAATAGTAGCCCGCAGATGACATAGACAGGGGCTAAGTAAAGACTCTTTTGAAAACGTACAACTAAGACAACGGTTTTATTTAATACCAAGTTTCAATAAATAAAAAACTAAACTAACCTTCTAAAAACATATTACTGAATAAATGATTTTATTTAATATTAAAACTCAATAAATCAAATTAATTTAATATTCTCAAAACATATAACTTGAATAAATGATTTTACTTAATATCGAAACTCAATAAATTGAACTAAAATAGCCTTTTTAAAAACACATAATTGAATAAACGGTTCACTTAATATCAAAATTCAATAAATTGAACTAAATTAACTTTTTTTAAAACGCATAATTGAACAAGCGATTTTGTAACACCCCTAACCCATATCCGTCGCCAGAATAGGGTTTCAAAGTATTACCGAAGTTTATCGATCAAACAGGAAGAATTCTCAAACATTTCACATCATCAAAACAAGTCATCAAAGTATCATTTTAATCCAAATTATAAACATACCAAACCCAAATCAATTTGCCTAGTTCATGAGCACTTAAACATAGAATTAAATTCACATGCACCTATCTAGATTTAGTTCAATTTACCATGCCATAATATGGCTTCAAAAACAAACACATATTTATATTTATAAAACCAACCAATATTAAACTTATAATCTTATTTACATTCAATCCACAAAATAACTATATTTAGACACCCTAGGTATATGCCGACACAAAAGATAAACATCACAACATTTGAGTTCGGGAGTGTTGTTGGATGCTAAATCGGCGATCAAAATTGAAGTACCTAATCTGCACACTGAAAACAAAACCGTACGCTGAGTAAAACTCAGTGGTATTTCTATAAATTCGAATATTTAAAGACAAGATAAGATAATATACATATTTTAATTATAAGCACATTTGAATATTTAAGACCACATTTATTCATACAATGGCATTAGTCATTCAATATTCAATTCATAAATACATTATTTCATACCATTCTCAAATCTCATCACTTGCTATATAATAGCTTTTCACAATTTAATATATATATCATTTAAACTATAATACTATTCAATCCATATCCAATTCATGAATATGTAATTAATGTGTCTCATTTTCATGTTTTAATTCACTATCTCATTTTTATTCACATACAATATCATCAAATATCAATCATAGTACCATTTTATTTAATTACCCCTATTAACACGACTCAGACTCGGACGGATACACGAATCCAACCAACACACCAGTTTGGCACCCAGTGCCTCATCGGATAAATCCAAAGTAATAACAGCGCCCAGCGCTATATAAATTTGACACCCAGTGTTTCATCAGTCAAAACGAAGTAAATTGATACTCAATGCCTCATCGACTCAAAGTCGAAGAAATCCCTGAACTCTTCTAATCCTATGGCATGCCATCTATATCCGACTCAGCCCAATACAGTTAATAGAGTTTAATTTCACTTTCTAAATATAACCAATATTCGATTATCATATTTGCACATATATATTCATTTCAATTCAAATAATCAATATATTCATAATATATATATGTCAATTCAAACTATTCACTCAACTTTTAATTCAATTCAATGTCAAAGTACCAAATACTCACCTTAATACTTACCATATGCGTTAAATAAAAAAAATACAACAATTAATAACTAGTTTTGGATTATAGAAATACAAACTAGGAATTCCGAGCTATTCGACGTCAACTTTATCTTTCCCCTTTTTAGTTGAGGATTCTGGCATGACGTTAGCTACGGAATTAAAACAATTAAAATTCATCAATACAACACAATTCAATTTCATATTGAATATTTCAATTTTTATTCAATATTTACCTAAATTCCAATTTAGTCCTAAACCGAGAATAATTTTTATTCTTCACAATTAATTCTATATTTTCATATAATTTCCACTTTAAACTAAATTTAACTCTCTTATTTCACCTAAATCCCTAAATTTTAAATTTTTCACAATTTAGTCCCTATTACTCAAAATTTACAATTCATTCTACAATTTAATCCTTTTTCATTTCTAACTTAAAAATCTATCAATTTAATCCCTAATACTAAAATTATTCAACATTAAAAACATTTAAAAAACATAATTGCTAAAATTTTGACATGGGTCGAGTAGTACTTAACACTGGATTCCAAGAACATAAAGATTATAAGAAAAGGGGATTAAATTGACTAACCAATTGAACTTGGAACTTTGAAACCCCTAAGCTGTGGGTTCTTTTTTCTTTTTCTTTTTCTTTCTTTTTGTTTCGTTTTGCTTTTGTCTTTCTTTTTTCTTTTATTACTATAATTTATATTTACTTAAATTTTAAGTAAAACATATTATAATATATATTAACTTTAATTTATTAATAATATATATAATAATAATTTTACACCATATGCTACCTCATTAAAGAACAATTGCATAATTGCTTCTTTAGTCCCTTTTAATTATTCTTTAATCTATAATTCAACTTTCACCCTATATGCAATTTAGTCATTATACATAATTACTCTTAATTCATGCAAATTCACTTAACCAAAGCGTAATTAACTACATAACTAACTTTGTAAATATTTATTAAATATTTACGAGTCCGAATTACGAAAATGGAATCCAGAAAATGCACTTTTTGACACCCTCGACTATCGGGTCTTTATAATTCTCCCCCTAATTAAATTTCATCCCTGAAATTTACCTAAAAAGAGGTGGGGGTACTGAGATCTCATAATCTCTTCCAGTTCCCAAGTCAATTTTTCAACACTATGACTACACCACAACACTTTCACTAATGGAACTCGCTTATTACGCAATTCTTTCACCTCATGTGCCAAAATCTCAACCAGCTCTTCTTCGTATGACAAATTAAGTTGAATTTCAATATCTTCTGTCGAAATAACATGATATGGATCCGAGCAATATCTTCTAAGCATTGAAACATAAAAAACATCATGAATTTTTTGTAGTTCTGCAGGCAAAGCTAAACGATACACAACTGATCCCACTCCTTCTGTGATTTCATACGGTCTAATAAAACGAGGACGCAGTTTCCCTTTTCGACCAAATCTCAAAATTCTCATCCAAGGTGAAACTTTAAGAAATACTTTATCCCCAACAGAATATTCAATATCTCGACGTTTCAAATATGCATATGATTTTTGTCTATCAAAAGTTGTATTCAATCTATCTCAAATTTTCTTAACAATGTCTTCTATTTCTTGAATTAATTTTTGTTCGATTATTCTTCTTTCACTCAATTCCATCCAGCAAACAGGTGATTGACATCTACAACCATATAAGGCTTTGTATGGAGCCATTTGAATACTTGATTGAAAACTATTATTGTATACAAATTCGGCCAAAGGTAAGTAAAGCTCCCAACCTGATTCGAAATCAATAACACAAGTACAAAGCATGTCTTCCAAAATCTGAATAACACGCTCAGATTGACCGTCAGTCTGCGGTTGAAAAGCTGTGCTAAAATTAAGTCGCGTACCAAGAGATTTGTGCAACTATTTCCAAAATCTTGAAGTGAACCACAGATCTTGATTAGAAATTCTCAACATAGGGACACCATACAATCTTACTATTTCTTGAATATAAACTTCAACAAGCTTTTGAAGTGACCAATCTGTCCTGAATGCAACGAAATGAGCCGATTTCGCAAGTCGATCAACAATAACCCATATAACATTTTTCTTACTTGCTAATAAAGGTAACCCCGTTACAAAATCCATTGTGATACAATCCCATTTCTATTCAGGAATAGAAATAGACTGAAGTAATTCGGTGGAACCTAATGTTTTGCCTTAACTCACTGACATGTTAAACATTTAGCCACATACTCGATTACATCTCTTTTCATTCCCGGCCACCAATAAGATTCTCGCAGATTGTGATACATTTTCGTTCCTCCAAGATACAAAGCAAAAGGACTATCATGAGCTTCGCGAAGTATCAACTCTTGTAATTCAAAAACATCCAAAATGTAGATTCGGTTATGAAATCTCAAGCAACCACAATAATCAATGCTGAAATTTTCTAATATACTATTCTGAACCATTTCTCTTTTCTTCGCCAACTTGTCATCATTTAACTGCGCTGACTTAATCCGATCAAACATCACCAGTTTGATTTTTAGTCAGCCAATAGGCTTCCATCGTTATTGATACTGAGCTGAGCAAACATTGTTCGCAATTCAATTGCTACTTTCTTACTCAATGCATCAGCTACAACATTAGCTTTACCAGATTGGTAATCAATAATACAATTAAAATCTTTCAGAAGTTCTACCCAATGATGCTGTCTCAAATTCAAATCCTTTTGAGATAGAAGGTATTTGAGACTCTTATGATCGGTATAAATATAACACTTTTCACCGTATAGATAGTGTCTCCAGATCTTTAGAGCAAAAACCACAGCAGCTAGCTCTAAATCATGCGTCGAATAATTGTGGCCATACATTTTTAGCTGATGAAATTCATAAGCAATCAATTTCTCATCTTACATCAAAACACAACCAAGAGTACTCAAGGAAGCGTCACTATAAACGAAAAAATCCTTTCCCGATTCTGGTAAAGTCAAAACTAGCGCTTCAGTCAACATCTACTTTAATTTCTCAAAACTTTCTTGACACTGATCATCCCAAACGAACTGAACATTCTTATGCAACAACTTTTTCATCGGTAAGGCTATCTTCGAAAATCCATTTACAAATCTTTGGTAATAACTAGCTAATCCAAGAAAACTACGAACCTCTAATACAGTCCTCAGTGTTTTCCGCTGAACAATTGCCTCTACCTTTTTCGAATCAACTCTAATTCCATATGTTGAGATAACATGACCCAAAAATACGACCTCTAATAACCAGAATTCACACTTACTAAGCTTTCCGTATAACTATTTCTCTCGTAATACTTGCAAAATAATTCTGAGGTGTTACTCATGCTCAGATTTGGATTTCGAATAGACCAAAATATCATCAATAAAAACTACCAAAAAATTATTCAAATACGGTTCATGAGATACATAAATGCCGCCAGAGCATTCGTTTGTAACATTCCGAATTAGGGCCTAGTTAGAATAGTGCTTTTGAGACCACAAATTCGAGATAGAAATAATTATTTTATGATTCTTATGAGGTTTATGTTATGAATGCATGCTTGTATGAAAGTTTCATGAAAATATTCTATGCATAAAATGTCTAATTGCATTTTAAAGACCAAATTGAATAAAGTGCAAAACTTACATTCTAGAATCTTTGAGCATGAAATTGCATTAGACTATGAATTAGAGGGTCCTAATTAGCAATTTGACCAATTTCTAAAATTTTGGACAAAAATGAACATACATAGGAAAAATTGGAAAGAGAAACCCTAAGGGCATTTTGGTCATTAGGTAATTAAAAGAATAAAAAGGGAAAATCAAACAAAAAATGTGTCCATCTTTCTCCTTGGCTGCCCCATTTTTAATATTCTTTGTATTTTTGAAATTCCGGTAACATGGTCTACCCATTTCTAGCTATATTTTGAGCTAGGGTTCATGAATGAAAATTGACCCATGTATGATATGCATGTATTTTGATGATTAATGGAAGAATATGAATGTTTGATGCATGGTGAACATATTTTATTAGGTGATTTTTAGTGAAGACACCTAAACAAGGGACTTGTTTGTAAAAGTGTAAAAGTGAGTAGTAATAATGTAAAAAAAAATATGGGCTGATATGAGCATAATAAAGGTTCGGCTAAGCTTGAGTAATCAAGAAAATGCATACATTTCATTTTACGTGCCTAGGGGCTAAATCGTAAATATGTAAAAGATTAGAGGTCAAAATGAAAATTTGCAAAAGTATGATTTATGGACTCATTTGAATATTGTGAATAATAAATAAGTTAAATTTGGCATTATAGATCAAGAAAAACATGAATCGAGACTTGATTGAGGAAAGAATAAAGTATACGACGACTAGGCTCGATCATCATTGTTTTGTACCGAGATAAGTACATATGCAAATAATGTGGTGTTGTAGTATGTTTTAATGCTTTAATATATTGTGATAAATATTTTATTGTAATTATGAGTTATATGCTTATTGATTGTTATGAAAGCATTAATGTTATCGTGGTCGTTAACCACGGCAATACGAGCAAGTACGATGGAGATAATATATGTAAGTAAAAAAAATCCCATTTGAACCTTAGGAATAGTTAGGATACAAGTGACATGTCACTAGGAAATAAGAGATCCGAGCTCATTGAGTTGGTCCGAGTTTGTGAGAAATCTGAACTTGTTGAGTTGGTCTAAGTTTGTAATATATGAGAGGCATCCAAACTTGTTGAGTTGGTCCGAGTTCATTATGGATGCGGGCATCCAAGCTCATTGAGTTGGTCTGAGTTCATTATGGATGCGATGCATGTAACATCTGAGCTTGTTGAGTTGGTCCGAGTTCACTATGGATGTCTACATGTTATGAGGTAGCTTTGGCTACGTATGTACATGAGGCACTTATGTGTAAGTTTTCTGCGTATCCAAAAGTATTCCGATGTGTGACACATGGCCTACCCTATGGGCATGTTGAATGGCCGTGTATCCCCTGTACCAAAAATTTCCAAGTCAGTATGCATGGTAGTAAACACACGGGCAGAAGCACGACCATATGTCTCAACCGTGTGAAAGACACGGCCTAGCACACGGGCATATGCCTTGGTCGTGTGGCCCTAAATGAATGATGATGTCATAAATAGAATGTCCAGGTTTTTGGACACGGGCGTGTCTAGACAGTATGAAGGACACAGGCCAGGGACACGGACGTGTGCTCGGTCGTGTGAAAACCCCTGTAGGTTTGAAATGAAAAATAAATTCTAGAAATTCCACAAAAGTATAGGACACGGGCGTGTCCCAAAGCACACGGGCATGTGCATTGCCTTCACACGGACGTGTGAGGCTTAAACCTAGAAATTTTCTTAGAATTTTCTTAAACTCTTAGTTTAATCCTAGGTTACTTTTAATGTATGTTTTGGGTCTCATACGTCCATGATAAGGACAATATGAATTTGTTTGATTGGTTTTTAATTTGGAGTGAAATTTTATGACCCGTATTTTTTAGAGATGCCTTGTTTATGTACGGTAATGCCTCGAACTTGTCTCGATCTTGGGTACGGGTAAGAGGTGTTACATTTAGTGGTATCAAAGCTATGGTTTAGTCGATTCTCGGACTAACCTAGCGTATTTGAGTCTAGCTAAACATGCCATACGTATATATATAAGTAATGATAGTTTGACGACTCCTGACAATATTAAAATGTGTCTTCATATAGCAAATGGATCCCAACAGAGCAGTGATAGATGACGTAGAAAGTAACGCACCTGCTCCAGTAGAAGGAGCGGTGCCATCTGAAGGTAGGCCTGAAGCTGTCAGTAGAGGAGAATGAGGCAGAAAAGCATTTCTCCACATGATGAATACATGGTACACAGAGTTTGTTTGAATGAACCCGAATGCTCAACCTCTCCCACTTCCCCTAAATCCTCAACCCGTACTTGCGATACCTCAACATATGGATTTCATGAGATTTGCTAGAACACCTGTTGATAGAATTCGAAAATAAGGTGCTGAGGAATTTAAGGCAAATGCCAATGATGACCTCGAAAAAGCAGAGTTCTGGTTAGAGAACTCGATACGGGTATTTGATGAATTGTCATGTACACTCGAGGAGTGCTTGAAATATGCCATATCCTTGTTGAAAGACGCAGTGTATCACTGATGGAGAATGCTGATATTTGTAGTACCGCCAAAGAGGGTTACTTGGGAATTCTTTCAAGAGGAATTTCGAAAGAAATATATTAGTGAACGGTTTATCGAACAGAAGCTCAAGAAATTTCTAGAATTGAAACGAGGTCATATGACAGTTAACGAATATGAGAGAGAATTCATCAGGCTTAGTAAATATGCTCGGGAGTGTGTACCCTCTAAAGCTAAGATGTGTAGAAGATTTGAAGATGGGCTCAATGAGGATATTAAGACATTAGCGGGTATTCTTGAGTTGAAAGAATTTGTGGTACTTGTTGAACGGGCTTGTAAAGCTGAAAACTTGGTTAAAGAGAGGAAGAAGGCCGAGTTTGATGCAAGAGATACAAGAAAGAGGTACATGAGTAAGTCACTGCCATCCCAGTCTAAGAAATATAGAGAGATGTATTCTCGTTCACATATGTCAGCTAGACATTCATACGGGAATCGTAGAAAGCAGAATTCAAGTTTTAGATCTCAAGCTACGGCTATAGCAAGTGTGGGTAATGCTAAACCTTCCAAAATTGAATGCCCATAATGTGGTAGATGTCATTTTGGCACCTGTAAGGTGAGTGAGGAATCTTATTTCAAGTGTGATTCTCAAGACCACTATATTAAAGACTGTCTCGAGATGGTTAAGAAAAAAATTTTAGAACTCGAGGCCGAGTGGCACAGCTTCTAAGGAAAGACCCTTGAGAAATGCCGGGAATGGGTCCAGTAGTAAGAATGTGACGCGAGACACAGTAGTGAGGTCCGAAGCTAGGGCTCCGGCCAGAGCCTATGCCATATGTGCACACGAAGACACAACTTCTCCTGATGTGATCACTGGTAAATTTTCTCTCTATGGTACTAATGTTATTGCTTTGATAGACCCTGGCCCCACTCGTTCGTATGTGTGTATGAAATTAGAATCTAGTATGAATATACCTGTCGAGTCTACAAAATTTGTAATTAAGGTGTCTAGCCCGTTAGGAAAGCATGTGATAGTTGATAAAGTATGTAAGAAATGTCCTTTGACGGTTAAAGATCATTGTTTTATGGTCGACTTGATGTTGTTGCCGATTGACAAATTTGATGTCATACTGGGTATGGATTGGTTGACACTACATTAGGCTATAATGAATTGTAGACAGAAAGTTATGGAATTGAAATGTGAAAACGGTGAAATTCTTCGAACTGAATCAGATGATGTAGATAAGTTGCCAATGATGATTTATTCAATGATTGCTCAGAGATACTTGAAGAAGAGGTTTGAAGCTTATTTGGCATATATATTGAATACAAAGGAATCAGAATTAAAAATCGAAACAGTGTCGATTATGTGTGAGTATGAGGATGTATTTCTGAAAGAATTACCGAGTTTGCCTCCAGTTAGAGAAGTGGAATTCAGTATTGAGCTAATGCTAGGGACGACACCCATATCTATTGCCCCATATAGGATGACCCCGACTGAACTGAAAGAATTGAAGTCACAATTGCAAGTGCTGACCGACAAGGGTTTTGCGAGACCAAGCTTTTCGCCATGGGGTGCTCCCGTACTGTTTGTAAAAAAACAGGATGGCTCCTTGAGATTATGCATTGACTACCGGTAACTCAATAAGGTAACAATCAAAAATAAGTATCCTCTTCCAAGGATTGATGACTTGTTTGATCAACTGAAGGGAGTGACGTGGTCCTCTAAGAAAAACTTGAGGTTCGGATACTACCAGTTACGAGTGAAAAAGTCTGATGTGCCTAAGACTACCTTTCGAACGAGGTATGGCCACTACGAATTTCTTGTTATGCCATTTGGATTAACGAATGCTCCTGCCGTGTTTATGGATTTAATAAACATAATTTTTCGGCCATATTTAGATAAGTTCGTCATGGTGTTTATCGATGATATTCTGATTTATTTTAGAGATGAGGTAGAGCATGCCGAGCACTTGAGAACTGTTTTGCAGACTCTGAGGGATAAACAGTTATATGTCAAGTTTAGTAAAAGTGAGTTTTGGCTTCGAGAGGTTGGGTTTTTAGGCCACATTGTTTCCGGGGATGTTATACAAGTTAATCCTAGTAAGATTTCTTCTATTGTCGAATGGAAGCCACCGAGGAACATAACTGAAGTTAGGAGCTTTTTGGGTTTAGCTGGTTATTACAGACGATTTGTGAAAGGATTTTCGATGATAGCCACCCTAATGACGATATTGCCACAAAAGGACATTAAGTTCAAATGGACAGAGAAGTGCCAGTAGAGCTTTGAGAAATTGAAAGTGTTGTTAATCGAGGTACCGGTGTTAGTACAATCGGAATTAGGAAAATAAGTTGTGCTTTACAGTGATGCGTCCTTTAATAGATTAGGTTGTGTACTTATGCAAGAAGGAAAGGTAGAAGCTTATGCTTCGAGGAAACTGAAGCCCCATTAGAAGAACTATCCTACGCACGATTTAGAGTTAGTCGCTATTGTATTTGCTTTGAAGATTTGGCAACATTACCTCTTCGGGGAGAGATGTCATGTCTATTCAGACAATAAAAGTCTTAAATATCTGATGACTCAAAAGGACTTGAACTTGAGGCAACAAAGATGGCTTGAATTGTTAAAACATTATGAGCTTGTGATAGATTATCACCCCAGTAAGGCAAATGTGATTGTCGATGCCTTGAGCAGAAAGTCTTTATTTGCCTTGAGAGCTATGGATTCACGGCTAGCCCTGTCTCATGATGGTGCTATTCTAGCAGAGTTAAAAGCTAGACCGACTTTTCTTCAATAGATTTGTGATGCTCAAGAAGCCGATAAAGAGTTGCAAGCTAAGAAAGCTCAGTGTGAGTCGAGCTGTGAATCAGATTTCCAGAGAGATCCTGATGGTTGTCTGAGGTCTATGGAAGGATTTATGTTTCGAAGAATGTTGAGTTCATTCGGGATATTTTGCATAAGGCTCATAATGGAGGTATGTCAGTTCACCCAGGTAGCAAAAAAATGTACAATGATTTAAAGAAAATATATTGGTGGAATGGCATGAAAAGAGATATATCCGAATTTATGTCGAGATGTTTGATTTGCCAACAAGTAAAGGCCGAACACCAGGTACCTTCAGGTTTACTTCAACCTATCTTAGTTCCTGAATGGAAAGGGACAGAATTGCTATGGACTTTATGACAGGCTTGCCGTTGACACCAAGAAAGAAAGATGCCGTATAGGTAATGGTTGATAGAATGACTAAGTCAGCTCATTTTATACCGGTACACGTTGATTATTCACTTGATAAGTTAGTCGAACTGTATATTTCTGAGATTGTGAGACTTCATGGAGTACCTTTATTGATTATTTCAGATAGGGATCTGAGATTTACTTCGCAATTTTGGAAGAAGTTACAAGAAACTTTGGGTACGAAGCTGAGTTTTAGTACCGCTTTTCATCCACAGACTGATAGACAATCTGAGAGAGTAATTCAGACACTTGAAGATATGCTTAGATGTTGTGTTCTTGAATTCCAAGGTAGTTGGGAAAAGTACCTACCTTTGGTTGAATTTGCCTATAACAATAGCTATTAGACGAGTTTGAAGATGGCACCTTATGAAGCATTGTATGGACGTAAATATCGTACACCATTGTACTGGACTGAGCTTAAGGAGAATAAGATTCATGGAGTAGATTTGATTAAGGAGACCGAGGAAAAAGTGAAAGAAATTCGTAATTACTTGAAAGCGGCATCGGATAGACAAAAGTCGTATGCGGATTTGAAAAGGAAAGAAATTGAGTATCAGGTTGGTGATAAGGTATTCTTGAAAGTATCCTCATGGAAGACGGTTTTGAGATTCGGTAGAAAAGGAAAGTTAGGTCCTCGTTTTATAGGACTGTATGAGGTTACTGAAAGAATAGGGCCTGTTGCTTATCGATTGGCTTTACCGACTGAATTAGAAAAGATTCACGATGTGTTTCATGTGTCTATATTACACTGATATAGATCCGAACCTTCAAACATGGTTGTATCGATTGAAGTTGAGATCAGACCGGATATGACTTATGGTGAGGAACCTATTAAGATCTTGGCTCGAAAAGTCAAGCAATTGAGAAACAAAAATGTTGCTCTTGTGAAAGTTTTATGGCAAAGACATGGGGTTGAAGAGGCTACAAAGGAGCCCGAGGAGGCCATGAGGAAACAATATACAAACCTTTTCACCGGTAAGATTTTCGGGGACGAAAATCCCTAAAGGGGGAGAATTGTAACATTCCGAATTAGGGACTAGTCAGAAAAATGGTCTCGAGACCACAAATATGAGATAGAAATAATTATTTTATGATTCTTATGAGGTTTATGTTATGAATTTATGCTTGTGTGAAAGTTTCATGAAGAAATTCTATGCATAAAATGTCTAATTGCATTTTAGGGACCAAATTGAATAAAGTGCAAAACTTGCATTCTAGAAGCTTTGAGCATGAAATTGCATTAGATTATGAATTATAGGGTCCTAATTATCAATTTTTACAATTTCTAAAATTTTGGATAAAAATGGATAGGTATAGGAAAATTTGAAAAGAGAAACCCTAAAGGCATTTTGGTCATTAGGTAATTAAAAGAATAAAAAGGGAAAATCAAACAAAAAATGTGTCCATCTTCCTTCTTGGCTGCTGAAAATAACACAACACCATAGCTAGGGTTTTGTTCAACATTTCCAAGCTCAATAGTAAGTGTTCCCTATCCCTATTTTTAATATTCTCTGTATTTTTTAAGTCCCGGTAACATGGTCTACCCATTTCTAGCTATATTTTGAGCTAGGGTTCATGAATGAAAATTGACCCATGTATGATATGCATGTATTTTGATGATTAATGGAGGAATATGAATGTTTGATGCATGGTGGACATATTTTATTAGGTGATTTTTAGTGAAGACACCTAAACAAGGGACTTGTTTGTAAAAGTATAAAAGTGAGTAGTAATAATGTAAAAAAAATATGGGCTGATATGAGCATAATAAAGGTTCGGCTAAGCTTGAGTAATCAAGAAAATGCATACATTTCATTTTACGTGTCTAGGGGCTAAATCGTAAATATGTAAAAGATTAGGGGTCAAAATGAAAATTTGCAAAAGTATGATTTATGGACCCATTTGAATAATGTGAATAATAAATAAGTTAAATTTGGCATTATAGATCAAGAAAAATGTGAATCGAGACTTGATCGAGGAAAGAATAAAGTATACGACGACTAGGCTCGATTATCATTGTTTTGTACCGAGGTAAGTACATATGCAAATAATGTGGTGTTGTAGTATGTTTTAATGCTTTAATATATTGTGATAAATGTTATATTGTAATTATGAGTTATATGCTTATTGATTGTTATGAAAGCATTGTTAACCACGACAATATGAGCAAGTACAATTGAGATAATATATGTAAGTGAAGAAAATCTCGTTTGAACCTTAGGAATAGTTAGGATACAAGTGACATGTCACTAGGAAATAAGAGATTCGAGCTCGTTGAGTTAGTCCAAGTTCGTGAGAAATCCAAACTTGTTGAGTTAGTCCAAGTTCATAATATATGAGAGGCATCCGAGCTTGTTGAGTTGGTCCGAGTTCATTACGGATGTGGGCATCTGAGCTGGTTGAGTTGGTCCAAGTTCATTATGGATGCGATGCATGTAACATCTGAGCTCGTTGAGTTGGTCTGAGTTCACTATGGATGTCTACATGTTATGAGGTAGCTTTGGCTACGTATGTACATGAGGCACTTATGTGCAAGTTTTCCGCGTATCCAATAGTATTCCGATGTGTTCAACGGGTAATGTAATGTAATGATTGTAATGAAGTCTCAAGAAGGGCATATGAAAGAGGTATGGTTATCGATACTCTACTATGAGTACAATTACGTATGCTAAACCTATGAGTAATGCTTTGACAAAGATCGATTTAAGATGAGCAAGTATGTATGTGCATATGATGAGTAAGTAAAGAGGTTTGAATGAAGAATAATCTTTATGTATATGTTATCATGTTTTTGCATGGTAATTGTTTACCACTATCGCATATTATTTGCATGTGGACTTACTAAGCTTTAAGGCTTACTCCTATCTCTTTTCTATCCTTTATAGTTCCGCTAAGCTAGCTTGGGGATCGGAAGCTGTTGGAGTATTCGATCACACTATCAAAAGACTTTTGAGTATAGTGAAATTATTATTTTGAGTATGGCATGTATAGGAACTTGGTCATTTTGTGATATGTGCCAAATTGTGAAGGCCTATGATGATGATGATTCTTTTTGTAATGGCCATGTGATATGGCTCATATTTGATCATTCGGGTTGTAATCTAATTACCCATGCATGCATGTGTTAGTGTTTTGATGGTAGGATATGTTATTGCTTGGTGAGTGCATGATAATGATGTGATATGTTGTTGATTGATGAATGTATGGTAAAGTGTGGATTAAGTGCTAAAGGTTAAAGGATGACCTAATGACTTAAAATGACTGTGTATGAATACATAATTTGAAGTTATGGTAACAAGTTTATTAATGCATGAAATTGATGTGGAGTATTTGAGTGCATAAATATGTCATGTTGCATTTTATAAAGTGTGTTTGAAAGTATGAGTGATTGAGGGTGACCATTGGCTTGGAAAACAACCTCCAAAAAGGTCTACACAGATAAACACACGGGCATGTGTCTAGGCCGTGTGTGACACACGGTCTACCCCATGGGTGTGTTGAATGGCCATGTATCCCCTGCACCGAAAATTTCCAAGTCAGTATGCATGGTAATAAACACACGGATAGAGACACGACCGTGTGTCTCAACCGTGTGAAGGACACGGCCAAGATGTGCCCCTAAATGAATGATGACATCATAAATAGAATGTCCAGGTTTTTGGACACGGGCGTGTTTAGACCGTGTGAGGGACACGGGCCAGGGACACGGGCATGTGCTCGACCATGTGAAAACCCCTATAGGTTTGAAATAAAAAATATATTCTAGAAATTCCACACGAGTATGGGACACGAGCGTGTCCCAAAGCACACGGGCGTGTGCATTGCCTTCACACGAGCGTGTGAGGCTTAAACCTAGAAATTTTCTTAGAATTTTCTTAAGCTTTTGGTTTAGTCCCGGGTTACTTTTAATGTATGTTTTGGGCCTCGTAGGTCCATGATAAGGATAATATGAATTTGTTTGATTGGTTTTAATTTGGAGTGAAATTTTATGACCTGTATTTTCCAAAGATGCCCTGTTTATGTACGACAATGCCTCGTACTTGTCCCGATATCGGGTACGGGTAAGGGGTGTTACATCGTCAATCCAAAAGGCATCACTAAAAATTCATAATGACCATATCGTGTACGAAATGTCATCTTCGGTACATCACTTTTTTTCACTTTCAACTGATAGTAACCCGATCTCAAATCGATCTTTGAAAAGGCATAAGATCCTTTTAGTTGATCAAATAAGTCATCAATACGGGGTATAGGGTATCGATTCTTAATCATCAACTTATTAAATTGCCTATAGTCAATACAAAGCTGCATCGAACTATCTTTCTTTTTGACAAAAAAGCATTAGAGCTCCCCAAGGCGATATACTAGGGCGTATAAAACCATGATCCAATAAGTCTTGCAATTGCACTTTTTGTAACACCCTAAACCCTAACTGTCACCGGAATAGGTTAAGAGGCATTACCGGACTCATAACTCAAATCAGAACCACCATACATCAAATATCATCTCATTACTAATAAGAGTCATTCATTCAGATTCAATATTCACATAAAATTGAGTATACAATGCTTAAACATGCATTCAGGACCAAATTGATAACATACCAAAAGTTTCAAAACTTATAAAAATTTTCAACTTACAAAAGTTCACATGCCCGTGTAAACAGGCCGTGTGCCTCACATGGTCTAAACACGCCTGTGTGTCAAATCCATGGCAAAGCAGGGCATAGCTACTGACTTGTCCACACGGCCGGACCACACGCCCATGTGTTCTGCCCGTGTGCTATGCACACACCCATGTCCAGGTCGTGTGCTAGGCTGTGCCAAAAATAGGGGGTGTTCTGTTTATGACGTCGCATACCAATTTGGGTCACACGGCCAGACCACACGCCCATGTGTATAGCCCGTGTGCGAGCCTGACTTACAATTGTAGGGTACCCCAGGGGACACATGACCGTGCAACATTGCCGTGTGTCGCACACGGCTGAGACACACACCCGTGTCTTTGCCCGTATGGACAAAAATAAGCCATTTGAATAGCCAATTTGCCACCCCAATTGAATCAACCTAGAAGCAAAGAAAGCAAGCATAATTGTACACCATTTCAGCCAATTTCAACACCAAAGCATACACCAATCATATCATATGATAGTCTTCCAAATTCATACTAGTAAACCTTATTAATCTATGTCAAAACATATATCAAAAGCATATCAAAGCATTTCCTTCCATGCATCATTCAATATCATACTAAAATCTACCAAAACTTATCAACACTTTCCATTTCTTTTGATCAACTAAGACATACCACAACTACATATTATCATCACCTATCAATGACATTATCAACTATAAGTTCAAGCATAAACTAGCCAAATCACATAGCTAAGCATATATATCACAAAACACCATTCCACAACTACTAGCTTATACATGCCATACTTCCAAAATATAATTTTCAAAAATACCAAAATGAAGTTCGATAGTGTGGTGATGATCCTTGGCAATCCCCGAGCTTGTAGTAGCTGCGATATCTAAAAAAAAACAATGCAAACACATACAAAGTAAGCGTTCAAAAGCTTATTAAGCTCGTACTAAAATCATCAACAGTATATAAAATATAAATCATCAACACTTAAGTAATTACAATTTCTCAATTCATCTATCCAATCTATACCAACACAATCCATAAGTTCTTACCAATTCAGTGAGCTTTATAAACATAATATCATCTACCACATAGGTATCATACTTACTTGAACATTTTCATATTCATTCATTTTCAATCTCACCTCATGTTCAAATACTTTAAGACTTTCCAAAAATCACCAATGCTTTAAACATTCTCACACTTAGTGCTTAAAGGTTAGTTGAAGCTAGAACGATTCCACACACTTAGTGCTATCTCAATTAACCGAAACTAAGTCGGTATCGCACACTTAGTGCCTCAAGTAGCCGAAGCTAGTTTAAATCCCACACTTAGTGCCAAACACTTTTAATTCATCATCATATTAATCCAGTTCAATTATATATACATCTATGCATAATCAAACAGCAACATGTACTTATAACATCATGTTCTACGTATGAACTTACCTCGTACTCGAAGTTGTCGACTCAAATGTTTATTCAATAATCTTCGACTTCCCTCAATCTAAATCTGAATTCCTCTTTTCTTGATCTATATGTATTCAAAATTAATCCTTTTTATTCATCAAATCACTCAAAACAATCCATATACACACAATTAGGGCATTTTGCAAAATAGCCCTCACATTTTCACATTTCGACACTTTAGTCCCTAATTCACAAAATCACCAAATACATAAAATTTGCTTGTACACAAGCTTAGCTAAATTTTCATGAATCTCATACAAGTCCATACATTTCATTTATTTCACATTTTAGTCCCTCAAAATAGCATTTTTACAATTTAACCAAAATTACTCAATTTCATCAAAAATTCAAAAACAAAACATTTAAACCCAACATCAAGCTTCCATAATTCATCCACTAACATCACAAAACTCATAGTTTCATCAATGGCACATTTCAAAATCATCACCAAAATTAGAAACTGAGGCATGGGTTCGATAGTATACAAAGTAACGATTACAAAAACGTAAAAATTATCAAAAACTTAGCAAAACACATACCTTAATTTGGCTGCACAAGAACCGAATATC
Source organism: Gossypium longicalyx (assembly GCA_025698465.1). Lineage (NCBI taxonomy): Eukaryota > Viridiplantae > Streptophyta > Magnoliopsida > Malvales > Malvaceae > Gossypium > Gossypium longicalyx. The sequence continues at coordinate 23,638,349 of CM046998.1, read as the reverse complement.
AAAACCTTATTTTTAGCTCTTTTCCTTGCTTCATTCGGCCATGAAGATGATAAAATGGCCATTATTTTCACTATGTTTTATTATAATTGATTTAATAATACAATTACCATTTTAGCCTTAATGAATTAATATTAAAATTCCACTAACTCAAGGCATAATGGTCCATCCATTCTTCAAATGGTTTTATAACATTATAAGGACTTTATAATTAATAAGTCATGACAATTAAGCACTTCAACTACTAGCACACAACTTTTACATTTTACACGATTAGGTCTCTTTTTGCAATTTAAGCACACAAACAGTTAAATTTTCACACGAGACTTTCACACATGTCAATTCACTTATAATAAGTACGAAAAATAATATTAAAATATTTTTTAACTTAGATTTATGGTCTCGAAACTACTATTCCGACTAGGGTCAAAATCGGACTGTTACATTTTTAATTCTTTCAACTCCGTGGGTGACATACGATAGAGGGACATTGACACCGGAGTCATACTATGAAACACTTCAATTGCAAACACAACCTCTTGATCTGGTGGTAATCTCGATAATTCCTCAGGAAACACATCAGAGAATTCGCAAACAGTTCAAATTTGATTACACTGGCTATCAACAGAATTCGAATTGATAACATAGGCTAGAAAAGCTTCACAACCTTGATTAAGAAGTTTATTAGCTTGAATTGCTGAAATGATACGAGTTGAACAACTTGTTCGAATACCATTCACCTCAGTCATATCACCTCTTTCACTCTGAACAATAAACTTCTTTTTACAGGAATCCAAAATCACCCCATGCTCCGTAAGCCAATCCATACCCAAAATCATATCAAATTTGCCAAATGGCATTATCAATAAATCAATAGGGAAGGTTATATTCTGTATCACTAACAGACATCTCCTACACACTTGATCCACTAACACAAATTATCCCAATGGACTAGACACCACATCGATACTCTAGACGTCTCAGATTTTAAACTTCCCGACTCATCCAATTTAGTATTAATATATGAATGCAAAGATTTCGGATCTATCAAAGCATAAACAGGTTCTGAATGTAATAAAAATATACCTATCACAACATCATTAGCATCACCATCCTCACGAGTCTGCACAACATAAGCTCGAGCTGGCGTTCTGGACTCCGACTGTTGAATAACAGCATTATTTCTCTTTCTAGCACCACCTCTCAAAAATGAACCACTTCGACTCGACCAGCAACCCCTAGAAGCAGGCATAGATCTATGAGATATAACAGGTGTAGCATTTTCATTCTTTGGACACTCTCTAACAAAATGTTCCGTAGATCTACAGTGAAAACAGCTTTGAGTTAACTTCCAGCATTCACTACGGTGTTTTTTTCCCCACAATGCTCACAATTCGAAATATCAATATCCCTGGATAGACCTCGCACACTACCCGTAGACACAGTCAGCTGTCTATCATGATTTCTATCAGTTCTATCTAACTTAAAATTTGATCTCCAGCTACCATGAAATTCTTTTGATCTCTTCGATTGTGGATTTGAACTTGCAGCTCTAGAACGCTTTCCAACAGTACGAATATTCTCAGTCTTTTTGTCAAAACTCAGGACTTGCTCTACCATTCTTGCCTGTTCAATTAAATCTGCAAACTCAGTAATTCTGTATGATACCAACTATATTTGCAACTCATAGCGTAAACCACACAGAAATCGCTTGCAACTGTCAATTTCAGTCGGCACAAATTCAACAGCATACCTATTAAGTCGTGAACACTCTCGTTCATAATCAACCACAAACATTTCACCTTGTTTCAGCATAAAAAACTCTTGTTTTCTGTCTTCAATATACAATTCACCCACATATTTCTTTTAAAATTCCTTTTAGAAGAATTCCCAATTTACCTAATCTGCGGATACATGACGCGTCACTAATTGCCACCAGGTATATGCTTCTCCTTACAATAGAAAAACAACACATATTACACTTTCACGCGGGTTGCATTCAAGTTGTTGCAAGACGCGTTTAGTGGATTCAATCTAAACTTTAGCTACAGAAGGATCAACTCATTTCAATACTAAGAATTCAGTTGCACCGTATTTATGTAATTCATTAATCGAAGCTCGACAAACAGTAAATGCAGATGTCGTAGCGGATGTGGTTCCCGCCACTCACTAAAGAGCATCAGCAATAGCTCTATGTAACTGTGAATCATCTCTTTCCACAATATTACCTCGTTCAATGTTAGGTTGTTGAGTACTAACTGGATTAACACTTGGTGTTGTCGATTCGGTTCCATCTAACTCATGGGAGACATCATCTCTAGTATACATCTCTAGATCAACATCATCATTATATTCATCCAACATTTTTAACTATAAAACAAAAATAAATATATCAGTATCCAAATCCCGACTCAATTTGACTCAATTATGGCATGTACCTTTGGACTCAATTTCAAGCTCGATTTAGTCCGAGAATCGGCTAAACCTGCAAAGCTCTAATACCACTAAATGTAACTCCCCTAACCCATATTCATTGCCAGAATAGGATTTTGAAGCATTACTGAAGTTTATCGATCAAACAGGCAGAATTCTCAAACATTTCATATCATCAAAATAAGTCATCAAAGCATCATTTTAATCCAAATTATAAACATACCAAATCCAAATAATTTGCCTAGTTCATGAGCACTTAAAGATAGAATTAAATTCACATGCATCTATCTAGATTTAGTTCAATTTACCATGCCATAATATAGCTTCAAAAACAAACACATATTTATATGTATAAAACCAACCAATATTAAACTTATAATCTCATTTACATTCAATCCACAAAATAACTATTATTTAGACACCCTAGGTACATGTCGATACAAAAGATAAACATCACCACATTTGAGTTCGAGAGCGTTGTTGGATGCTAACTCGGTGATCAAAATTGAAGTACCTAATCTACGCACGAAAAACAAAAAACTCAGTGGTATTTCTATAATCTGAATATTTAAAGACAAGATAATATAATATGCATATTTTAATTATAAGCACATTTGAATATTTAAGACCACATTTATTCATACAATGGCATTAGTCATTCAATATTCAATTCATAAATATATCATTTCATACAATTCTCAAATCTCATCACTTACTATATAATAGCTTTTCACAATTTAATATATATATCATTTAAATAATAATATTATTCAATCCATATCCAATTCATGAATATGTAATTCATGTGTCTCATTTACATGTTTCAATTCACTATCCCATTTTCATTGACATACAATATCATCCAATATCAGTCATAGTACCATTTTATTTAATTACCCCTATTAACATGACTCGGACTCAAACGGATACACGAATCTAACCAACACACTAGTTTGGCACCTAGTGCCTCATCGGATAAATTCGAAGTAATAACGGCGCCTAATGCTATATAAATTTGACACCCAGTGTCTCGTCAGTCAAAACGAAGTAAATTGGCCCCCAATGCCTCATCGACTCGAAGTCGAAGAAATCCCTGAACTCTTCTAATCCTATGGCATGCCATCTATATCCGACTCAGCCCAATACAGTTAATAGAGTTTAATTTCACTTTCCAAATATAACCAATATTCAATTATCATATTTGCACATATATATTCATTTCAATTCAAATAATCAATATATTCATAATATATATATATCAATTCAAACCATTCAATCAACTTGTAATTCAATTCAATGTTAAAGTACCAAATACTCAACCTCGATACTTACCATATGCATTAAATAAAAAAAATACAACAACTAATAACTAGTTTTGGATTATAGAAATACAAACCAAGAATTCTAAGCTATTCCACGTCAACTTTATCTTTCCCCTTTTTAGTTGAGGATTCTGGTACGATGTTAGCTACATAATTAAAACAATTAAAATTTATCAATACAACACAATTCAAATTTATATTGAATATTTCAATTTTTATTCAATATTTGCCTAAATTCCAATTTAGTCCCTAAATCAAGACTGATTTTTATTCTTCACAATTAATTCTATATTTTCATACAATTTCCACTTTAAACTAAATTTAACTCTCTATTTTCACTTAAATCCCTAAATTTCAAATTTTTCACAATTTAGTCCCTATTACTCAAAATTTACAAATCATTCTACAATTTAATCCTTTTTCATTTCTAACTTAAAAATCTATCAATTTAATCCCTAATACTAAAATTATTCAACATTAACAACATTTAAAAACTCAATAATTGCTAAAATTTTGACATGGGTCAAGTAGTACTTAACGCTGGGATTCCAAGAACATAAAGATTACAAGAAATGGGATTAAATTGACTAACCAATTGAACTTGGAACTTTGAAACCCCTAAGCCATGGGTTCTTCTTTCTTTCTCTTTCTCTTTTTCTTTCTATCTGTTTCGTTTTGCTTTTGTCTTTCTTTTTTTCTTTTATTACTATAATATATATTTACTTAAATATTAAGTAAAACATATTATAATATATATTTTAACTTTAATTTATTAATAATATATATATATAATAATAATTTTACACCATATGCTGCCTCATTAAAGAACAATGGCGTAATTACTTCTTTAGCCCCTTTAATTATTCTTTAATCTATAATTCAACTTTCACCCTATATGCAATTTAGTCCTTATAACTAAGTACTCTTAATTCATGCAAATTCACTTAAACAAAACCTAATTAACTACAAAACTAACTTCGTAAATATTTATTAATATTTACGAGTTCAATTTACGAAAACAGAGTCCCAGAAATGCACTTTTCAACACCCCTAACTATCAGGTCGTTACAAGTTTTACTTTGTATAACAGAATAAATGGTTCCACTTGATATCAATACTCAATAAATTGAACTAAATTAACCTTTTTAAAAATTCATAATTGAATAAACGTTTTTACTTAATATCAAATTTCAATAAATCAAACTAAATTAAGCTTCTGAAAATATATAACTAAATAAACGGTTTCGCTTAATATCAAAACTTAATAAATCAAACTAAATTAACCTTTTTAAAAACACATAATGAAATAAGTGATTTTACTTGATAATTAAATAAAAACCCGCTATAAGTTTACTTGAAATGGTACCCAAAACATTCAAGCAAACAGTTTGCAAGTATAGGACAATGAAGGCTTCACATGTAGGACAATGAAGGCTTTAACAGTTTCAAGTAGCATATCCAGATAAAGACAATAACATGCTCAATTTAAATGTTGTCACTCATATTCAATTTCATGAAATGGCAAAGCATGCAAAAATGTTTACAACTAAACAACCTACTGAAATTCAACTCCATTCTCAAAGTATCTACTAGATAAAATGTGGGGTATTTAGCATATCGCAATATTTCCAAGCATCAAATATCAAGCGAAGAGAAAGCAACAGTTTTAAATATAAGGGTGAAATTCACTGCTATTACCTTTACAAACTTTGGCCTACTTAATTCAGTCTGACCAAAAAAGAGAAAGAAATAGAAAATTTGGAGCTCAGTAAACTGTGCTCTATGTCAAGAACTTGCTGATGTAAAAAACTCAACTATACTAGCCTTAGTCAACAAGGGAAAATGATTGTCTACACTGATATGGACTAAACACCATTGTAAAGTACATATTTATACATGGGAAGCCCTTAATAACTTAAAAGCATATCTTCGGTAGATAAAAATTAAAAAATTTAAAAAATGATTGTCCATTAAGAAATCAAATCAAGGAAATAAACAAAAAAAAATATAAGACTAACAAAACAATAAAAAATTTCACAAACATATATATATATCTATTTTAATCACATAAGAAACTAAATAAGTGAACTGAAAACCAATTACACCAAAGTTGTCACCACATATGCTTGTTCCACAAGATAATCCAAAATCAAACATTAATAAATTACTAATTTTTGTTTGAAGAATTACATAAAGAGTGAGGATGACTCAAGATCCCACTTATATCAGACTACACTATGGAATTTGTACCATTACTTAACCTCAAAATTCAAATTTTCAAACACATTTCAACACTCAACAGTCGAGGATAAAAAGCATGAATCAGATTCCCACATGGACGACCCACAAATTAATTTTTTAAAATAGTTGTTCAAATTATAAAATACTAAATAAAGATTCGGTTACATCATATATTAGGCATCAATATTGAATTTGCAGGAAAAGAGAAAAAGGGAAAAGAAATAGTGCTACTAAAAAATTTAGTAAATAAAACAATTATGTTCCTATTACCCAAATTTTCTAAGCACCTAACCAGCATAATAACACAATGTACTTAACTGAAACATCAATGAAAACCCAGAATTCAGATAAGAAAATTAAAAACAAAGAAAGAAAGGAAGTAGAATGGTCTTACCTGAGACAATGTGGATTGAAACTAAACAAAAAGCTATCTTCTCAATGTCAAGAGAAGCTCAAATAGAAGAACAAGGTCTATGGAAAAACTGAGAAAGAAAAGGGACAAGATTTTGTTAAATGAAATAATACAAATTGAGCTAATAGAGACAAAATCAGAAAATAATGGACTTCTAAATGCAATAAACAAGAAAACTGGATGGCAGATAACAAATAACAGTGTAAAAGCTTTTTTGTACTCGGTACGAGTTACTCAGTCAACTTAAATTCGACTGAATTTGAAATAATTTTACAATTTAGACTAAATGTGACCAAAATTATTATTTAAATTTAATTGTAAAAATAGTTTTTTAACATTTTAAATAGTACAAACAAACTTTAACTAGGCAAGTCTTTTTTGTTTTTTAAATATTCAAGCCAAGTACATATGCTGTTGATGGATATTTGAGTTTAAAATAGAAAAGCTTAACAAAAGGTGTAGAGAAAGTAACAGCAGAGAAATCAGAGCTCTAACAATTACAACATTACTAACCTGAAGTCTCTGAGAAAAGTGTATAAAAATTGCAAAAATAATCATTACTCAAAGTTGTAACCATGTGCTTCTAGTAAAACACCTTGTTACATTTAACTATTTTCTATTTATGCTGCACAGAAAACTAAAAATTCAAATACAACACCTCTAAACTTCTGATTATTTGGGTCAATATGGAAATGAAACTCTTCACTCAAGCATTAAAAATGACAGTAAACAATTCAATGACCAATATTTGAAATGACAACCTTGCTGTAATTGAACACGATGTCAAGCTCGCAAACATTCTAGAAGCATTTGTCCAACGTTTCCACAAAAACTAAAGGCAGCACATCTAAAGTAAAATATCCAATATTTGAAAAAAAAAATCAACAATTATTGTGAAATCCAGCTGTCTAGTTTTTAAAGGAAAAGCATAACAAACTTGATAAATCATTATCATCAAAGAACATGCAATTTTAGGGCTAAGCATCCATTAAATCTTGTAGCTTAATAAAAATAATTATTAGCCTAAATTTTGCCCGGGCCCAACAAATAGAGCCCAAAATACTAAATAAATTAACAGTCCAATTAACACCCCACTAAACCAACCACTAAATCACCCCACTAACTCCATCACCCCACTTGCCTGCAAAAAGAAAGAGAAAATCAGTTGTAAAATTTGGCAATAAAAGCCATTCAAAACTATTGTAAAGGGATTCATTTTTTTTTGGAGAAAAAAGGAGAGAGATTCGAATAGAGACTTTTAATACAAGAAATACACAAGATTAATAAAAAATCAAAGCAAAAAAGGTGTTTTTTTGTCTATTCTCGTTTTAATTTCTTTGTTTATTTTATTTTATCTTTTAATTTTATTTTGTTTATTTTACATACGAAGGTAAAAATAAAGGGAAAGAAGCTTATCCATTTTTGAAATTTCCGAAAAAAGAGTTTTTTTTTAGGTCTGGCTGCCGTATACGGTGGCGCCGACGGCGGCACGTAGAGGTCCGGTGACAGGAGCAAGGCCGGACCGATAATTTAGAAGGGAGGGGGAGAATATTATTTTTTATTATTGTTATTATATTATTATTATTTTTATTACTATTATTGTTATTTTATTACTTTTACTATTATTCTATATAATATTACTGTTTTTTATTATTATTAGTAGTAGTAACGTAATAATGTTTTTATTATTTTATTATTATTCTTTACCTTTTTATTACTATTATTTTTTTTAAAACCATTTTACTTAATATTTTTTTTGTTATTCAGCCTGCTTTAAATTTTTAATTAAATTTTTATTAGTATTTTTTGTTATTTCATTTACTATCCCCTTTTATTATTTTGTTTAGTTCATTTTTATTTTTTTGGCCCTCATTATTATTATTCCGTTATATATATATATATATATATATATATATATATATATATTTATTTATTTATTTATTTATTTATTTTTAATACTTTTGCATGTTATATATTACATCATTTTTTTGTGTTTACTTACTTACTTATTATCATTATCCTTACTTTTAGACATTTTTATGATCATCTTATTATTCATTTACCTAATCCTTTTAAGCTTTAGATTACTTATTATTATTATTATTATTATTATTATTATTATTATTATTATTATTATTTAGGCTATTTTACATAGTATCTATTTATTGGTTTATTTCCAAGTTCTATTATTCGTTTGGGTTTTTTTGTTAGTTTTTACCTATTTTTTTCCTTTTTATAGTTTCTTTGTTTTATTTCTTTATTCCATTTTATTTTCGTCATTGTTATTACCATTCGCATTACACATTTATTATTCAGGTATGCATCTTAGTGCCGTAATTTTTTTCATCAAATTTCATTACATTAACCTTCACCTGATTCATGGAATTTCGTTTTAAAATAAAGGCAATATTTCGTATTTGAAAATTCGAGAAATCGTGCCCTAACGTGCTGGGTTTCGATTTATCGTTTGACCAAATAACCGAATATCCTTCTAAAGTTTCAGTGCATGAATTTTGGAAATTATAAGATGACCTTGGTATAGAGAGTTTGAAATGGCGTATCCTAATGTGCTGGATATAATATTTTATTCTTTCGAAACAAGAGAATTTCGGCATCTAATTCGAATTATCCAAACATTTTTAAAAGGAGATTGCATTTTAAAATCTTTTCAAATTTTCAACATTAGGACATAAATTAATCAATTAGGTACCAATTTTGGGCGTTACGAGGGTGCTAATCCTTCCTCGTAAATGCAATGTGACTCTGAACCCGTTTCTTGATTTTTCGTAGGCCAAAGTCCATACTTTAATAAAATGATTTATTAGGTGATCCGATCACACCTAAACCAAAAAAGATTGGTGGCGACTCCAAACTTTCGTTTTAAAAAGTTGATTCCTGTTTTTCAAAAAAATGGCTTTCATAGCTTGGCGACTCCGTTGGGGACCAATAAGAGAGTCAAGCCGTAAAATTGATTATTTTCTGTCTTTTTGTCAAAAAATTGAAAATTTGATTTGAAAAATCATGCTTCTTTTGTCGCATTTGTTGGTGTCATGTCATTTGTTTGTTGTGATTTGAGATACGTAGGATATTTCTGCATCATATTGCATGATCGTTGTGGTCACACCTTTTAAGTGGGAGTGAGAAGCTATGCCTTCGTGAGGTTTTCACCTCCACATGGGCTAGTGAACTGCTTTCGGGATACATCCGTACCTATGTCTTCATGAGGTTTTCACCTCCGCATGGCCATAGGGAAATGTATTCCCCTAAACTGAATTCGATCCACATGAGCCTATAATGGGTGAGGATTGAGGAATCTGCTAGTTCAGGTACCTTGTCTTTAGAACCAAACCGCATATAGCGAGCCTTAAGAACCCACCCTAGGTAGAGCCACTCCAAACCCTAGTGGTTACCCAAGTAGGTGCTCTATTTGCTATTTATGTATTGTACTGACGTGTTTTCTTTTGTTTTGATTATGATTGCATTGCATTTTCATCATAGAAAAGAGATGTTAATTCACATTCAGTTACTAAATAGAGAGCTTGTCATGGAAAATGAATTTCTTGATAAAGTGGAATACAATACGGCCGTCCGAATATGGTCCGAGTAAACACGACAAGAGAAGGATAAGAGTCCACAGAAGAGTACACAACTTGGCTTCAAGATTCAAGCCAACAAAGATTATTCTGGAATCGTCAACGTCTCGACTTACTTGAAGAAGCTGACGAGCATAACAAGGATGAGTGAGTAAGGAGTCGCAACCCAGATCAAGCAAAGAGGAGAGAATTCGCAATATTTGATTTCAGCATCCGAATATGAAGAAAAAGATCGATATCTTCGCCTAGAGTATAAGGGCAAGGCCGTACATGTTTCCGCTTTATGTAAAGAGATTTGTTATCTAGAAAAGTTGTTCTAACAGAATTGAACCAGAATCAACGTCTCTTTTTGTATTCATTTCATGCATATGCATTGAATGTCAAAAAAGGGTCTTAATTAGTTAAAAAACTATTTCAGTTAATCTAGAAATCGATAAAAACCTACCAAGTACACATCTTTACTGTACACGAAGAAAAACTAAAGCGATAGATGAAAGATTGGAAAGGTTGGAAGCGATGCAAAAGGAAATGCAAGAACAGACGGAAGCACAAATGCAAGAACAACTGGCTAAGATCCAACAGGATATGAGGGACCAGATATTAGAATCCCAAAAATAACATGATGAACCAATTGACACAGTTGTTGACTCGGGGCAAGAAAAAGGAAAAAGCCCTATGGTCAATACTAGAAATGATAATGATCTTCTCTACCCCCGAGTTTTACCCCGACAAATGTTCAGACACAATCTGAGGTGTATACACGAAGGCCATCTATTAAAATCAGGCCATAACAGTTTCAGGCTGGTGATTCGGCGCCTATGAATTACCAAGTCGGCTCAGGCTCTAATCTGGAGAATAGCTCAATTAATTCTGTTGTCCCCGATCTCGATGAAAAAACGAAAAAGACAAGGGTGGAGCTCTCGAAACAATTGGAATACTGATGCAAGTGGTTAGAGGAAAATTTCAAAGCAATGGTAAGTGTTGACTATCACTGTGGAATCGATGCTAAGGATTTGAGCTTAGTTCAGGACTTAGTGCTTCCCCCCAAATTCAAAACTCCAGAGTTTGAGAAGTACAACGGGACTATCTGTCCCGAAGCTTACATTACCATATTCTGCAAACGAATGGCAAGCTATGACAATAATGACCAATTATTGATTCACTATTTCCAAGAAAGTTAGGTTGGTGTAGCAACCAAATGGTACAACCAATTAAGTCATACCCAGATCAATTCATGGAAAGGTCTACATAAGCTTTCATGAAATAGTATAGTCATGTGACGGATATGACTCCTGATAGGATCACTTTACAGAGCATGGAAAAGAAATCGAATGAGAGTTTTCGACAATACGCCCAAAGGTGGAGGGAAGTTGCCATACAAGTTCAACCACCTCTCCTAGAAAAAGAGACTACCATACTTTTCATCAATACTCTGAAAGCCCCGTTTATTAATCATATGTTGGTAAGCATTACTCTGAGCTTTTCAGATATAGTAATGTCCGTGAGATGATTGAAAATGCGGTAAGGAGTGGGAAGATAAATGCTGGAGAGAGCGCAAAAAGGCCAACCCTGAGAAACAAATGAAGTGAACATCGTGAGCATGCCTTCCAAATTGGTTAACATTGGCCAGCCGAGGGCTGTAACCATCAGCTATCAAGACTCTTCAATACAGGAATCCAACTCGAGACCAAATACAGAAAGGTTCAGGCTTACACCCATCCTGATGTCATATAAAGAGTTGTATCAGAATCTTTTTAATGTCCATGTGGTGTCTCCGTTCTACTTGGAACCCGTGCAACCTCCGTTCCCAAAATGGTATAATAAGAATGCTTAATACGAGTACCACGCAGGAATAACGGGACACTCAGTCGAAAACTGCACTACATTGGAAAAGTTAGTCGAAAGGTTCATTGAAATGGGAATTGTGAAGTTTGATGATTCCCCAGAACCTAATCGCTTGGACAATGAAGTAAATGCGATATTTGAAAGTGGGGGCAAAAGAGTTGCAATGACTTGAACAAGTCAAAAGCTTGGAAGGAATATCAGGGAATCTGAATGACATATTCGAAGAGGGAACCGGGGAATAAAAGTTTCCAAACCCTTGCATACGTGAGAGTGTTTTGAATAATGGGAATGTGGAAGATATCCCTGTATTTATAGAGCTAATTTAGAGTAATATTCAAAGCACGGTTGTTGCTTTAAGCCTAGAAGTAATAAGAATCCTTTTGTGAAATAGATTTGTGTCCAGAATCTTTATTTCAATTAAATGCATCTTTTTAAATATTCTTTTATTTCTTTCATTTCATGTTATACAAATAATTGTTCTTAAATTCTTTTGTTCATTGGACTTTCTTTCAAATATTATTTTATTCTTCATTCATGATCATACCATATCAATAATCATCCTTAGAATCATTTATTCTTTGGAATTAGCTTTCATACCTACAACAGGTCCCCAAATATCAATGACGTGAGTGACGCTGCCACTGACTCAGAGTCTCCTTTTGAGTGAGATATGTGTTTAGGGGGATCTCAAAACTTTAAAGATGACAGAGATTGTGACTTATCTCCTGATTTGTTAAGAATGGTAGAACAAGATAAAAAAATAGATCATTCTCTACAAAGGGTCAGTGGACATTGCGAGCCTAGGAAAGAGGTGAAGGTTGAAGCGTCGCACACTACAAAGACAAAATGAGACATCATTGAGTTATTCCCAATTCAAAGATGTTTTCGCATGATCACATCAAGATATGCCTAGGCTACTAAGACGTGAGGATGCTATAGAGTGTTAGAAAAACACATGATAATAGTTTTTTGATGGTCAGGTTAATCATGAAGTTCGGGTACTGCTGGTCCACCATGGAGGGGGATTGCATCGGTTATGCAATAAATGCCGAATTTAGGGAGAGAAGATTCATGTCACAAATTTTATCTATGTGGGGCATGGATGTTATTGGGTCGATCTCGTCAAAAGCTTCTAACAGACATCATCATCTTTGTGGTCGTCGATTACTTCACTAAATGGGTGGAAGTCGCTTCATATGCCAATGTTACAAAGTCGATAGTCATCAAATTTTGCAAAAAAATAATAAAATAAAAAAAATCCTATGCCGACAAGGAATGCTAAAAAGGATCATATCCAACAATGCACAATAGCATGATATCAAAAGTTTGCAGTCTGTTCAAGACTAGACACCATATCACCTTACAATGAATGGTGCAGCAAAGGCAGCAAAAAAAATCGTGGGGAAAATGACCAAGACTTGTAAATATTGGCATAGGAAGTCACTATTCACCCTCTATGCTTATCGATTGCCGGCCAAAACCTTCGCCGAGGAAACATCTTTTTCATTAGTTTATGGAACGGAAGTGGTTTACCTATTGAAATCGAGATTCCTTCTCTCCAAGCTTTGATTGAGTCAAGAATTGGATGAAGCAGAAGGATCCAGTGAACTTAATTGAAGAAAAGGGGTTGAAAGTTACCCGTCATGGTCAGAACATACCAAAAATGAATAATGCGAGCTTACGACAGAAAGGTTCGTCCTAGAGAATTCCACGAGGGAGACCTGGCATTGAAGAAGATCATTTCTATACAAAAGGGCTTCAGAGGAAAGTGGATGCCAAATTGGGAAGGACCTTATGTAGTAAAGAAGGCCTGTTCTAGAGGAGCATTGATATTGACTAAGATGGATAGCAAGGACCTGCCCAATCCGGTGAATTCAGATTCAGTCATAGTTAGTAGTTTCAAAAAAAAAGGAAAAAACATAAAAAAAATAAAAGAAAAAAGAAAAAGGAGAGGCCAATGCGAAAACCTGCAAAGGACGCTTTGAGGCCAATGGGGTTTTGAATTGAAAACTAGTAAATGGCAATTGAAATAAAAAGTGGGGCATGCGGTAGTCTTACTATACCTGAATTAACAAGAAGGAGGTATGCTACATCTTGGGGCATCATCAAAGTACTCTAGATATCCTAAACATATGTCGAGTTCAAAATGTTCCTCAAAAAGTTCATACAGAGAAGCTCAAGCTGTGATATCTGGGGCACCTAGTCTTCATCTTACCCATATTGAATTTATTATTTTTTATTACGTTATTTGTTTCAAGATACGCTCCCAATAAATCTCTTTCTTATTGCATTTGCTATCTTTTATTAACTTATTTGTTTCGAGCTGTGCTCCCAATTATTTTCTTTCTTATCCATTGTTATAATCTTTTTCAAGCATTTGCATCGAAATAATGATTAATGGACTAATAAACTTTCACAATAGAAGTTATGCATATTACTCTGAAAAGTTTCTAAATAGTACAAGAACCTGAAACAGGACTGTTGTTTAAAACTTACCAAACCTAAGGGTTAGAAATGTTTGAGAAGGAAGGGTCTAAATTGAGGCTACCTCTTAAGATTTTTTGTCAAAGGTATCAGATACAAGATATTGCATCAGTGATACAACCTCGACGAATAACGAGCAATGTTCACCCAAGCATTAAAATGGGATCATGCTCGAAAAAGGAAAATTGATGTTATGCATACGCATCTGGTCATGTTACCCAGAAAGGGGTATAACAGATCATTTGATTCGAGGAGATGGTACAAATCCTATACCCCTAATTTGCAGAGGGATGGATTGAGGAAGATAATTTTATGTCAAAGATATTAGCGAAGTAGAAAAGGCAGGATAACACATCAGTGACAGAACCTTGATGAGTGACGAGCAATGGCAACCCAAATATTAAAAAGGGATCATTCTCATTTTGCATTCATATATCATTCATAGCACATCTAGTTAGGAGCATTTGATTCATTTTAATCATAGCATCCTAATCATTTGGCATAAACATAAGCATATGAAACCGAGTCTACAAGACATGTCCCCCAAAGGACGGTGTAGCAATACCGGTGAATTATAGATCTTATCTCCTTAAGGAGTAGTGGAGCAGATCAAAGACAAAAAATCTTATCTCTATGTATCAGCAATGGAGCAGATTTAAGTCACCAGTATTATCTCCTTGAAGTTGCAGTGGAGCAGACTTGTAACATCCTAAAATAAGGCCTAAACAAAATAATGGTTACGAAACCACAAATTCGAGGTAAAAAAATTATTTTATTATCATTTTAAGGTCTATGGCATGATTGCATGATTATGTGAAAATTTCGTTTAGAAATTTTATCGATAGAGGGTTCAATTTGGTATCTAGGATTAAATTGCAAAAGTTGTAAAATGTGTGTTCTAGTTCACAAAAGTACTAAGTACTTGTGAGTAATGGGTTTTTAAAGTGGAGGTCTTTGGATAGTAATTAGACCATTATGCTAGTTTGGACAAAAATACCTAAAGGAAGATAAAACACCATAGTTTTTAATTAAGGGCATTTTGGTCATTTAGTTATTAAAATGAATTAAAAACAAAATTAAAAGCCAATTTTTGTCCATCTTCAACCCCTTGGCTGAATTTCACATGAGGAAGACATAGCTAGGGTTTTCAAGCTTTCAAGCTCGATTGTAAGTCCGTTTTAGCCCCGTTTTTAATGTTCTTTACGTTTTTGGAGTCCTGGTAACTTGATTAAGCTTATTCTAGCAATAATTTAACCTAGGGTTTATATTTGGAAAAATACCCATAGGTGAAATGTGTTTCTTTTTATGTTTTTTGGTAGAATATGGAGCTTGAAATTGTGTTAAACAACTTTTGCTAAGCGATTTTACATGAAAACGAGTAAAACGACATAATCGGTAAAAATACCTAATGTTCATAAGTACATTTTAGAGTGAGAATTTGATGTTTCCATAGAAGGGGAAAATTATCAGCATGTCATAAAACATAAGAAAATAGGATAAAGTTTAATTTTCGAGCCTTGGAGAAAAAGTGTAAATATGTAAAAGTTTAGGGGCAAAAGTGTAATTTTGCCAAAGTTTGAGTCAATAATTGTTTTAATAAATGTGAGTATTAAATAAGCTAAATTTGTTATTATAGATCAAGAAGAACGAAATCCAAAGTTAGACAGGAGAAAGAAAAAGATAGTGGACTAAATCGATATAGTTGATCGTATTTTGTTTCGAGGTAAGTTTGTGGTAAATAAATGCAATATTATATTATTTTATATTAATGTTGTTAATTTCCAGCATGTGTATATTTATTTTATGAAATTATTCAAAGAATATTCAAGCATGAATTGACGGAGAAGTAATTTTAGAAAGTCCCGGTTGAACCTTAAGAATGTGTAGGATACAAATGTTTAGGGTTTAAGGATACCATGTAAGACCATGCCAAGGCATGGCAATTGGTAAGGTTTCTAAGGTAAGGAAATCATGTAAGACCATGTCAAGACATGGCATTGATAAGTTACTATAAGGCAAAGGTCCCATGTAAGGCCATGCCAAGGCATAGCATTGGTGAGTTCATAAGACAAGGATGGTAAGTTTCAAAAGGATACCACGTAAGACCATGACAAGTCATGGTAATGGTAAGGTACCCATGTATCTTTAGTATTCCAAGTGGTTCAACGAAAAAAATTTAAAGAGAATATCAAGGTAAGGTAAGGTAAGACGAGTTATGCTAAAAAGGTAAGACAAGTTCATGCTAGAAGAGCAAAGGTAAGTATATAATGTTCATGTATGCTTGATAAGGAAAAAAAAAAGTTAAGCAAAATGTATTAATAAATTTGATTAAGTAAATAAGTATTTAAGTAAATGAGTAAGTGAGTAAGTGAATAATTTTAAAATATGTCTATGACAATTAATGAAGTTGCATTAAGTAGTATCGTGCCAAGTAGTAAAATAATTCTTATGAATGTTGTTATTTATTTGCATGCAAACTTACTAAGATTAATGCTTACCCCCTTTATTTTCCTTCTTTTTATAGTTTTGTCAAGCTAACTCGGGGATCATAAAGTACATCAAAGGTCCGGGCACACTATCACAAGGATTATTTTGGTATAGCTAGACGTTTCATTTTGAGTATGGCATGTATAGCATCGTAGCCATTTTGTGTGTATGATCTTATGATATGGCTAATGAATGGTATGTAAATGCTTGATAATGATTAGCTATTGGAATGGCTAATCAAGGACATGTTTGGTGTTATGTATGCCTAAATGCTAGTTATTCCATGGAAATCATGAAAAAGGTGAAATTAGCTTTAAAACAATGATCGATGCAAGAAGAATGACTTGAATTTGGAAAATCACTAAAAATACTGTAAATGGATTTAGATAGTGAATGAGATATAGAATTAAATCTTATTGAGTCTATTTTCATAAAAAAGAAACAGAGTAAATAAAAGAGTTTTATTGAGTCTATTTTCATAGAAAAGAAACAGAGTAAATAAAAGAGTTTTATTTTATGAGATATTTAAATATTGGTGAGACAAGGTCAGAGTGATTTCTAAATCCCCTGTTCTGATTTAGAAATTCACTAAAAATTGTAAAAAAAAATAATTAGGAATTATACTTTATATGTATAGATTCCATATTGAGTCTAATTTTAAAGGAAATAAATGGCATGGTTATTTGAATTCTGTACAGGGAGAAAATTAATTCGTAGTGAACAGAGGTTAGAGCAGTCAAACATTGAAATAGAGGAAACTTTAACTAATAAACTGTACTAATTGGTTAAACCAAAAATTCTAAAAAATTTTAGTAAGAAGATATATGAGTTTAGTTTCAGAGAAAATTTACGGATTTTGATTTCGAGTTTTGTAACTCGAGTTATGATTTATTTAGTGACTATGACGCAGATGGACAGTTTATTTATGAAAGATATAATAAATTGTTTTGATTTGTTTAAGTGATCAAAAAAATTTTATTGATTCTGGTTTGTTCCCAAACTGTTTCAATTTCATGTTTTAGGGTCTCGAGGACCCTTTTTAAGGACATATTGAATGAATGAAACTAAATTAATTTTAAAATCAAATTTTTATGTCCCGAATTAGTAAGCTAAGTTCGGTAACGCCTCGTGCTCGACTCCGGCAACGGTCTCAGGTAAGGGGTGTTACAAGACTGAAAATTACAGATCTTATCTCCCTAAGAAGTAGTGGAGCAGATCGAAGATGGCGAATCTTATCTCCATGTATCAGCAATGGAGCAGATTTAAGCCACCAGCCTTATCTCCCTGAAGTTGCAGTGGAGCAGGTTCAAGATACAAGTCTTATCTCCCTAAAATTGCAGTGGAGCAAACTGAAGATTGCAGATCTTATCTCCATAAGCAGTAGTGGAGCAGATCGAAGATGGCGAATCTTTTCTCCATGTAGCGGCAATGGAGCAGATTTAAGCCACCAGCCTTATCTCCCTAAGCAGTAGTGGAACAGGTTGAAGATTGCAGATCTTATCTCCCTAAGAAGTAGTGGAGCAGATCGAAGATGGCAAATCTTATCTCCATGTAGTGGCAATGGAGCAGATTTAAGCCACCAGCCTTATTTCCCTAAGCAGTAGTGGAACAGGCTGAAGATTGCAGATCTTATCCCCCTAAGCAGTAGTGGAGCAGATCGAATACGACGAATCTTATCTCCATGTAGTGGCAATGGAGCAGATTTAAGCCACCAGCCTTATTTCCCTAAGCAGTAGTGGAACAGGCTGAAGATTGCAGATTTTATCTCCCTAAGCAGTAGTGGAGTAGATCGAAGACGGTGAATCTTATCTCCATGTAGCGGAAATGGAGCAGATTCAAGCCACTAGCCTTATCTCCCTAAGCAGTAGGGGAACGGGCTGAAAATTGTAGATCTTATCTCCCTAAGCAGTAGTGGAGCAGATCGAAGGCGGCGAACCTTATCTTCATGTAGCGGCAATGGAGCAAATTTAAGCCACTGACCTTATCTCCCTAAGCAGTAGTGGAGCAGATCGAAGACGGCGAACTTTATCTCCATAAAGCGGCATTGGAGCAGATCGAAGCACCAATTCCTACACTCCTGAAGATGCAGTGGTTTGGAACAAGGCTGCTTGAAGAAAGAAGCACGAAAGAAATCAAGACTCGGCAAGACCGGGCAAAATTGGCCCTTTTAAAGTATTTGCTTCGTTTCTATTACACGACAACGAGCAAAGAGGGGCAGCTGTAGAGCCCAAATTTTGCCCGGGTCTCAACAAGCAGAGCCCAAAACACCAAATAAATTAACATTCCAATTAACACCCCACTAAACCAACCACTAAACCACTCCATTAAACCACCCCACTAAACCACCCTACTAACTTCATCACCCCACTTGCCTGCAAAAAGAAAGAGGCAATCAGTTGTAAAATTCGGCTATAAAAGCCATTCAAAACTATTGTAAAGGGGTTCGTTTTTTTGGAGAAAAAAGGAGAGAGATTCGAATAGAGACTTTCAATACAAGAAATACACGAGATTAATCAAAAATCAAAGTAAAAGAGGTGTTTTTTCGTCTATTCTCGTTTTAAGTTCTTTGTTTATTTTATTTTATCTTTCAATTTTATTTTATTTATTTTACATACGAAAGTAAAAATAAAGGGGAAGAAGCTTACCCATTTTTGAAATTGCCGAAAAAAGAGTTTTTTTTAGGTCCGGCCGCCGTGTACGGTGGCACCGACAGCGGCGCGTGGAGGTCCGGTGACCGGAGCATGGCCGGACCGATGATTTAGAAGGGAGGGGGAGAGTGTTATATTTATTATTGTTATTATATTATTTTTATTATTTTTATTATTATTTTTATTACTTTTACTATTATTCTATATAATATTACTGTTTTATTATTATTATTATTATTTGTAGTAACGTAATAATGTTTTTATTATTTTATTATTATTCTTTTACCTTCTTATTATTATTATTATTATTATTATTAAAACCATTTTACTTATTTTTTTTGTTATTCAGCCTGCTTTAAATTTTTGATTAAATTTTTATTAGTATTTTTTGTTATTTCATTTACTATCCCCTTTTATTATTGTTTAGTTCATTTTTATTTTTTTACCCTCATTATTATTATTCCGTTATATATATATATATATATATTTATTTATTTTTAATACTTTTGCATGTTATATATTACATATTTTTTTGTGTTTACTTAGTTACTTATTATCATTATCCTTACTTTTAGACATTTTTATTATCATTTTATTATTCATTTACCTAATCCTTTTAAGCTTTAGATTACTTATTATTATTATTATTATTATTATTATTATTATTATTATTATTATTATTTAGACTGTTTTACATAGTATCTATTTATTGGTTTATTTCCAGGTTCTTTATTTTCGTCATTGTTATTACCATTCGCATTACGCATTTGTTATTCAGGTATGCATCTTAGTGCCATAATTTTTTTCATCAAATTGCATTACATTAACCTTCACCTGATTCATGGAATTTCGTTTTAAAATAAAGACAATATTTCGTATTTAGAAATTCGAGAAATCGTGCCCTAACGTGCTGGGTTTCGATTTATCGTTTGACCAAATAACCGAATATCTTTCTAAAGTTTCAGTGCATGAATTTTGGTAAGATGACCTTGGTATAGAGAGTTTGAAATGTCGTATCCTAACGTGCTGGATATGATATTTTATTCTTTCGAAACAAGAGAATCTCGGCATCCAATTCGAATTATCCAAACATTTTTAAAAGGAGATTGTATTTTAAAATCTTTTCAAATTTTCAACATTAGGACATAAATTAATAAATTAGGTACCAATTTTTGGCGTTACGAGGGTGCTAATCCTTCTTCGTACGTAACCGACTCCCGAACCCGTTTCTTGATTTTTCGTAGGCCAAAATCCATACTTTAATAAAATGATTTATTAGGTGATCCGATAACACCTAAACCAAAAAAGATTGGTGGTGACTCCAAACTTTCATTTTAAAAAGTCGATTCCCGTTTATGCTATCGAGCTTTCCACATAAAAGAAACCTGAGGTAAACTTAACTAAGTTGGGAGGCAAAACAACAGTGATCACTGATACCAGCACACCTGAAATTCAATTTTATTTTCCGGTTTTCACTAAATGCTCAAAAGGTAAAATCTATTTCATAAAAGGTGTATCCAAAATGAACTCAAAAATAAATGCAAATTCAGAATTAGTTCATAACATAAAATTTGTAGATAAAAATAAATTAAATAATCAAAATTCACCAAAAACCTAAAACAAAACAAGAATCTGAATATTTATCCACTTGATTTTCTAGTTGATTTCAATTCTATCAATCAAGTAAACAAATCTGCAATCTTATATATACAATAAAAAAGCAAAGAACAGCTTGACTTTTTTTTAAATTTTCTCTTGAAACAAACGGAAAAAATTACACGGCGATGCGGCAGAGGAGTGTCGACGGCGATGTGGCAGAGGAGTGTCGACGGCGATGCAGTAGAGGGGACAGTCAACGATGATGCAACAGACGGTCGGGGAAGATCTAAGGGATTTGGGGAAAAAATTAAGGGATTTCGGGGATATGATTTAGGGATAAAACTAAGCAAAGCAAAACGGCGCCGTTTCGTTTAAAATAAAATGATACTTTGCAGCGCTTTTGAGAAAAACGCCGCTGTTGCTTACCTAACGCAACTACTGTTTTACCTATTGCGGCGTTTTTTTGTTAGCGCCACTAATATATAATATTTGCGGCGTTTTTCGTCCAAACATCACTAAAAACGCCGCTAAAACCTTAATTTCCTGTATAAAAAGAATTGCTATAGTTTTACAAGTTTATAATTTAGTTACTATTTAGTAATTAAACTATTATTTAACCTATCAATAAGTGATTGGGTGTAATGGTAAGGTACATTATATTATCAAGAATAGGAATTATGTTTGAACTTTGAAAACGACATTGTTGGAAGGATTAGAAACGAATTCCCTAACATAGACCATAAATTAAACATGAAAAATATAAAAAAAAAACTACTATTTAACCTAAATATTTCCAGAATGCTTATGTATAGTATATAATAGAAACAACATTATGAATATTATCCTATGCATAACACTAGTTAAAAAAAAAAAAAACTAGTTCTTAACATAACAAAGAGTTGACCAAGGAATTTTAATTAGTTCAGATCCTCTGTTCAAATTCTATAATTTTTTTAAAATTAAGATGATTCTATCTTTTTATTACTCCTCCATTTGGTAAGATAAAACCCCCGTCTTACTTTTTATATTTTTATTTAAGAGATAAGTATTTACCACAAAGATAAATTAAAAAAATTAAGATATAAAACGAATGGCATTGCATCTCTATAAGGGGAAAAAAAAGGAAAAAGACTGTTCAAAGTAGCAACCAAAAACACCATCCTACAAAGAAAACTAAACTGAAATAAGAAAATTCCCAAAAACCAAAAAGATCCACGCTTCTTTATTTCCAATGCCCAATTGTGTTGGGGATTTCAGTTGACAGCAACTTCAGCAGATAGGAAACTGGGATGAAGAACATCTTGTCCAGATACTTTTGCATTTGACAGCTTCAGAACCTCCACAGCTTCCTCCACTTTGGCAGCCAGAGATTCTGGTGACTCTAATAGCAGCAGCAGTTCTGCATTGTCCATCTCTAACAGCATCCCTGTGATTTTCGGAACCAGATCAGGCTGCAGACAACAACAATGCCATTGAGATATTGAAACATAAATAATAATAATAATAATATTCTATGGGAATTTATTTTTACCTGGTGTTTCTGAACAAGGGGGTACAGTCGTTCGCCGAGTATCGTTTTTTGCTGCTCGGGGGAAGCTGCAGCAAGCATGCTACTCAGCATCTCAGATCCTTGTGATACAGCTGCAACAGAATTGGAAGCCGCTGGTGGGACTCTAGATCCTTTGTTCACCTCTCGTGCACGACCATTTGGTACATATTTAGCTTGCCCACCCCGCTGCAAAATGTACCTCAGATATTTGAAATATAGCTTCATGATGTATAACAATGAACAAGGAAAAAGGGAGAGCAAAACAACCTGTAAGTTACTTTGATCCTTTGAAGGAATGATTGTCTGAGTTGGTTGTTGCAGTTGTGGTACATATGTGACAGAGTGAGAACCACCCTGTGGAAGAGCATGCCCGTTCATACGACCCCGGTTTTGTCTAGTTTGCCTTGGATTACTAGGAACCTATGATTACAAAATAAAGTAAAATAGTAGATTGAACCACTAATCTACTCATTAAGATGCTTGCTAAAAGGAGGATAAATAAATACCATGGGCAACGATGATGGTTGAAAGGCTGGTCTGGTTGGCGGTACAAAGCCGTTAGCCCTCCATCCTGGCCTCAAACCTAAAGGTTGGTACATCATTCCTGGCCGTGGAGGTACTTGTGGAACGACGCCGGTTGGAGCTGTGTAGTAAAGGGGATGATATCCTCCAGGGAAAATAGCTGTAGAAGGCCCTGCTAGTCCGGCCATACGCTGCGCATACTGAAGTTGTAAGTGTGCTTGTCTATCCTCCTTCCTTTGAGCGATAGCAACATACAATGGCTTGTTGTGAAACATGTAGCCTGTAAAAAAAAAAAAATGCAACAATGAGATCATCGACAACTTTGACAAGAATACCTAAGACCTACTTTCAAAAGATTAAGATCCAACATTGCTAGTGAAAATGAACATACCATGAAATGTGCTCACAGCTTTGGCAGCCTCCTCAGGAGAAGAAAAACAAACAAATCCGAACCCCTTGCTTAATCCTTTATTATCTCGCATAAGTTTTGCAGAAGTGATTGTTCCACACTGACTAAAATGTTCTCTCAGTTCTTCATCGGTGACTTCATCATCAATATTCTTCACATAAACATTCGAAGCCTGAAATTCAGAAACGAATATGGCAGGCATAAAGAGTTATAAACTCACCATCATTAATTACATATCGTTTCGAGAAATGAGATCAGGCATACTTTATATTTCATGATCTGCTCTTTTCGTCTTTCCTCGAATTGTTGACGCAATATTTGCTCCCGTTCTGCTTTCTTCTGTGCCCTTGCTACATATATAACCTTTGAGCCTAATCAATGCAAATGTTACCACAGATCAAAATAAGTGTATCAGTCTGTTATTCGAAGCAATTAAGGCTTAAAAATTGGTTAGAAAAACCAACCTAGTTGTGATCCATTCATCACTTCCATTGCCTTCTTAGCATCATCTGGAATTTCAAAGTTCACAAACCCAAAACCTCTAGAGGCTCCATTTTCATCCTTTGCTACAACCAGGCTTGCGATTTTCCCGAACTCGGAAAACCTCTCTTGCAAAGTCTCTTCTGTGATTTCTGGATCCAAATCCTTAATGTACAAATTTGTATATTTGACATCAGGACTTGGCAAAACCCGATCACTTTTTTTCATAAATTTCCCAACATATCTGAGCCAAAGAAGAATAAAATTATAATTTTGAAATGACTAAATTCCAGAGAAAATTAAACATGAAGGCTCTTTCAAGAATTTTCATACATCTGCTTATCCCCAAAAATGGTGTCATTAAGCTTCTCAATAGCAGCACTTGCAGATTCCTCTGACTCAAACTGAACAAAGCCATAACCTTTACTCTTCCCATCCTCAAACGTTGCAACTTTGCAAGATATTACATTCCCAAACTTCCGGAATAACTCTTGCAGTCCCACATTATCAATTGAATCACTGAGATTCTGATATGAACAAATAGACCAAATTCATTTCAAAGGAAAAGAATAAAAACAAAAATGAAAGTTATATAATATTTGCTCAATCTTTGAGTAAGATATCTGTTAAAAAGGAATGGGAAGATCTGAACCTTAACAAACACATTTCCAACTCCATTTTTTCTTGCATCAGGATCTCGAAGTGACCACATCACCCTTATCATTTTCCCATTCAGCAAGGTATGGTTCTTTGCCTCAATAGCATGATGTGCTAGCCAAATCAAGAAGACGTAAACAAAGAACATTTTAGAGATGAATCATATAGAAAAAACTTCAACCAAGAAATTAACGTACAACCAAACAAGTTCAAAGATCAGAAAGTCTATCTTTTAATCGGACTCTTCGATTTTCATTTTCTGTGAAGCATTTTTGTCCAAACATTTTCAGATATGGGGCATCAGATACATTCTCTAAATACATAGAAAAACTTTGATAAAATTGTTATACTTTTATCCGACTGTATCTGACACTCATCCCTACGCTAATATAGCCAAGAGTAATGAAGGGAGATTAATGGTTCTAAGAAATCAACTCACGGTTTAACAAAATCAATCAATAAAAATAAAAACTAATTCTAATACCAACAATAAGATGTTTAGTAGCATTAATCATGGATCTCAATAGAGGTCTTTCAAAAAAAATAGATCCAACAGCAAATACTTGAAGACCAAACGTAAGCAAAAGCCAAATTCCCAAACCCTAGATATATCCCAATATCGCAAACCAAAAGAAAAAGATAATAAGAAATCTGGTATACCATCCTGAGGAGAGATGAAGTTGACATAGCCATAACAGAGAGATCTCCCGGTAGAAGAATCTCTACAAACATGAACAGAGGCCAAGCTCTTGAACTCAGAGAAAGTTTCGATCAGATTAGCGTCAGAGACGTCAGGGTGCAAGTCCCCAACGTACAATGAGACCGGCGAAGCCGTCACCGTCGCAGCCGATGGAACCGCCATTGTTATTAATTGGTAATCCCCAGTACTAAAAACCGCAAATATTCACTTTATTCCTCTTTTCTGTTATTTAGAGAGTGATTAATGACAGAGTTTTGGGGGTTTTTTTTTTCAGAAGAAAATAAGAAGAGTTTTTTGCATGGACGCAAGCAAACGAGAGGAGTTTGGGACGTTAACTATAAGGAAATGCAACGCACCCTTTGGGTTAATGCACGCGCTCTTTGGGAGAGTTTTAACGCTTCCTTCATACTTTTTTTTAAAAATGTATTTTTATTAATTTAATAATAATTAATATAAAAAAATTAATTTAAAAAAAGTAAAAAAATACCTTTTATTATAAAAATAATCTAGAAAAGATTCTTTTATTATTATTTTAATGATCTGCGAACGGGTGTGCAAATTTTTAGGTGTAATATTTTTCCATATTTTATTTAATTAAGTGATTTGGCATGTGATAAATACAAGGCCAAAATAAAAATATAAAAGGTATAAAAAATTTATCTAAATTCTAAAAGACTGCTTCAAACTTCAAACAAACTACTTTTTTACTGTAGCTCTCAACGATTTATGGCCTCAATTCCC
Source organism: Gossypium longicalyx (assembly GCA_025698465.1). Taxonomy (NCBI): domain Eukaryota; kingdom Viridiplantae; phylum Streptophyta; class Magnoliopsida; order Malvales; family Malvaceae; genus Gossypium; species Gossypium longicalyx. The sequence continues at coordinate 23,612,230 of CM046998.1, read as the reverse complement.
CAAACACCACGCCCCTTTCTACGAATAGTTGTTCTATTTTATCTTTTTTTATATTTTTGTAATATAATTTTTCTATTTTAATATAATTTTTATTTTTTAATTTAGTTTCCTCTGGAAAAAATTAGATTATATTTGTTAAAAAAATTATATTAACATAGTGAAAAAACAAAGTTGAGATAGTTGTATTAATTAAATTGGTGGTGAGAGATTGGTTTTTTTTAAAAAGTTTTTAAATTGTTGTCTTCGAAAACGTTAATTTAATCTCTCAATAATGAAAAATATTATTTCCCTAGAGTGGTACTATATACTCCAACAATTGACCTATATTTAATAGCTCAGGAATTTGAATCTTACCAAGGGTGAGATGTTCACGTCGCCTCTTGATGAGAGATCATACATTCATAGACAATCAAGGCATCCTCCTCTATGAACCGTACAATACTCTCCGGGAAGGAGGGATAAAACCTTTCTTGAGGACAATGAACTTCAAAGATTTCTCCCAAAAAAGTCGATCCTTCCGCAATAAAAATATTAATTAAATTGTATAAAAAATTAATTAAATTAAACATCGATTTGTTTGATAGACCATTTAAAAAATTAAACCATTGAAAATATTAGATTTAATTTTTTACACATTTAATAATCTAAAATAGAGCAATTTAATAGAATTTTTTATAAAAAATGTGAAAAATAATAAATATATAAAATTTATTTATCACTTTATAAATAATATTTTCAATCAATTTAATTTAATTTAATTTATTTTAACATTATATTATTTTATAAACATTTTCTGTTTAAATTTTGATTCTTATTTAGAATAAAGTAAAATTTTTAAAAATTAAATATAAAATGTAAAATATTTTTTATAATTTAAAATATATATTTATCAAACAATCTAATTATATTTAATAATTATTTTTAAGTAATATATCATACAGTTTTACAATTTAAATCCACTACTTAACTTTTCAATATTAAATTTTTTTCAACATTTATTTTTTTATTTTATCGAAGAACTTATTTAATGAAATTATTTAAAATTTTAATTAAATAATAAAACAATCACTTACATTTTATTATTTAAAAATTTAGTTTTTTTAAATTACTTATTTATTGTTAACTAAGTCACTAATATTATGATCTATATCCATTATCTATAATCTATTAAGAGTTTTTAATTTTACTAAAATTGATTAATTTATTTGATAAAAAATTATCATGTTTATAAACAAGAATTCTAATTTTTTTAAATACTTTTATTAAATGAAATTTATAATAAATAAATAAGTCAAACTTTATATTTATTTTATTATGTTTGATTAACCAAAAAATTATATAATAAGTAATTTTATATTTCATATATAAAATTTTATAATATTGCATTTTAAAACATAATATAATATACTATATTTATATTAATTATATATTATCTATAAATAATTATCATCAATTTATAAATTGTTAAAAAAATAAAAGGAAAAAAAAGTTGGCTTAAAAGGACACAAATTTCCTGTAGTGAGAATAAGGAAAGAAAATGGGGTTCTTATAGTAATAAAAGAAATGGACTAATTCCTTAAGTAAGGCCTCCCTGTTTTCTTTCTTTTTTTCATATGGTCTTCTAATTTCACAATGTTTGCAAAGTCTGCACTTAGTTATTTCCAATTTCTAACATACACATTTTAATTGCATGTTTATATTAAGCCTTAAAACATATTTTATATTTTTGAATTTATAAAATAAAATTATTTCCTTATTCAAATTCTTAACGTTTTTAACATAAAACTTATACTACCATTATGCTTTGATATTTTATAAATTGTTATTTAACTTAAATATATCATATTTATTTGTTAAAATTTTGGTACAAAATTTGATTATTCAAATTTAAATATATTAATTTTTCGTTAAAAATTGATTATATAATCAAAATTACATCAATATTTAAAAATTGAAAAAAAAAACACTTATAACTTAGAATTGTTCAAGTTAAAAATAATAAAATAACTAGCCCAAGTTGTTTTTTGAGTAGGAATTTTACTCGTGGAATGGTAGGGATGAATAAAATTGAATTCGATTAGAAAAATAAAAAAAATAAAATTTTGAATTATTCAAATCGAGTTAATCGAGTTAACTCGAATATTTTTTTGAATTTCGAGTTCAAATTAAGTTAAATTTTCGATTTTGAATAACTCGAATATAGAAATTAAATCAAAATTAAAGTTTAATGCATACAAATGCATCAGACTAAAGTTTATGTATGACATTACAAATTATATGAAAACTTATGTATAATTTAAATATTTATCTCGAAAATTAATTGTATTTTGATTATTTAGATTTAATACGAATTTATTAATTAAAAAGCAATTAATAAAGGCCACGTGGGTGAAGATGAATGGAGGTTGGGTTGCTTAGTGTCTAAGCAAAAGAGGTAAGATGAGGAAAGGGGTAAGGATGGGATCATGAAACTTTCATAGTATGTTTAACTATAATATTATTAACGGGGAAAAAGAGTATCTGGAATGGAGAGATGAAAATGGGAGTTTTGTCAAACAGAATTTGCAGAGAAGACTTGAAGCCTGGCGATCACATTTACTCCTGGAGATACGCCTACATCTATGCGCATCACGGTTCCATTTCTTCTTTTTTCCCACTCTTCATTTATTTTTTCATCGATCAATGATTTGATGAATTTTTCAATGTTAATGAAATCAGGGATATACATAGGCGAGGGAAAGGTGATCCATTTCACCCAATCCCAAGGTGGTCGAGAGATCGGCACCGGAACCGTCTTAGATCGTGTAATTTTCAGTTCATCATCTTCAGAGGCTTCTAATTGCGCCGCATGCGGCGATCAATCAGGTCGCTGCGGCGTTATTTCTTCCTGCTTAGATTGCTTCCTAGCCGACGGTGAGTTATACCTATTCCGATACGCCGTTTCACCGGCTTTGTTTCTGGCGAAACCCAGGGGAGGAACCTGCACCATTGCCGCTTCAGATCCCACATCCGAAGTTCTTCATCGTGCTTCCTTCCTACTCCATAACGGTTTCGGCGTCTACCATCTATTCAAAAACAATTGTGAAGACTTCGCGATTTATTGTAAAACCGGGTTGCTGGTAATCACAAGGATCAGCGTTGGTCGGAGTGGGCAAGCGACGTCGTTCTTGGCGGCTGCTAGCGCCATTGTTTCTTCACCGTTGAGATATTTAACGACTAGCTTTAGTGGCCTGGCTGCTGTTGGTTACGGGATGTATTGTTTTAGCCGCTTGGTTTCCGACATCGGGGTTCGTCGTGATGTGGAAAAAGTTGCGGTTGAAATGCTTGTTTCCGCTTCTGCAGGGTGCCAGGAAACTTGATGATCTTCACACTGAATTCAATTTCTTTGTAATTTGAACTCATAATTGCAGAATATTGGATTCAAATATATGCTTGCCTCTATTTATAAAAACTACGTATATGGCATGTTTGGTATTCTTGACTTCACTTCATGACCTAGCATTATGTTAAATAATGCCTTAATTTTTAAAATTATGGTTAGGTATTTCTATGTTAAAAATTGTGATTTCTTTCTCCCAACAATTCAAATCTCAAATTCTATTTTTGTTAGGAGGAGTTTTATATGAATATCACTTATGGGCGTCGAAATTACTAAATATAAATTCTTACGATGAAATAACAGTAAATTAAAATATAATAAAGTAGTAGGGTTGAATTTATAGGGGTTGATTGTCTAATTTTACCTTTTTTCGTGACCAGAATCGTTGTCTCGGTAACAGTCGTGTTAACGACTAGTGCGTTGCAATGTTAGAAAATAAAAAAGGGGCTTTAAATTGATTAAGATAATAGAATAAAAAATACGAAAAATAAAATAAAAACAGATTCAAAAATGCAAAAATAAATTTAAGAAAATAATATAAATGGATAAATAAAATATTTTTTAAGCTTAGCCTTAATCTCGGTGTACTCCAATCTTAAATCGATCCTTAAAATAGATTTTCATTTCCAATTGATAAGCTGGTTATAGCAATCTAGGATCCCTCAAATCGCCAACTTGAACATGCCAATTTGTTCGCAGGATTTTGAATACAGCACCGCCAACTTAACTTCCCAACTGTACGCCAAACGATTCCAACCCAATGCGCGCTTTTTGAATTGAAACCGAATTAATTTTGATGGACGAATTTGTACTATCCCATATACAGGAGAGATAACGAATACCAAATTACAAAGTATTTAATGTGGGTTCATATCTCACGATTACTTTGTCGAATTGATAACCGGCTAAAGCTAAAAAGGATTTAGTTAATCATGAAAAAAATCATGCTTTGAAAGTGATTTTATGGAAGATGAAAAGGGAAATGGCCTTAGAAGGTAATTAAACAAAAACAATGAAAGTTAAAAGAAAAAAAAAAGAATGAAACAACACTGTAGAAAAGTGACATAGGATGAGAAAGAAAAATAAGGAATTTTATTGAACGCAAAAGTAAAAGTGTGTGTTTAATTAGCTGTAACCACTAGGTATTTATATGGTCACTAGGTATTTATACACATTTTTAGTGCTAAAATTTAGCTAAATTTTTTCTAAATATTATCACTAAATAATTCAAAATTTAAAAATCATATTTAAACTAAAGATTAAATTTAAACTAATTACAGAGTTATAACAATATAAAAAATCATTCAATCTTTATCCAGCCACTTTTAGAAAAAAATTTCAACCCTTCAATCTTTATCCAGTCATATTTGAATCTTCAATCTTTCAATCAAGCCATCATCTTTGCTTTTTGTTTCAATTTAACCCATTTTTGTAAGAGTTTGAATTCAACACACCAACTTCATTCCTGATTAGAAAATCCGAAATTAAATAGCATTTTACCCGATAATTAGTCAAAAATAAAAATAAAAATTTATTTTGCTATCAAATTCCCCCTACTTAGCCGATGCTTGTCCTCAAGCATGATATCCACAAAAAATAATTCGTCAATCATTTTCAAAATCAAAACCCCCTTTCCTAGTCAAGCATACTGCAAACAATTAGGTGAATAAAAAATAAACAACTGCTAAACTCAATCAATAAGCATTTTATAAAATCTCGAATAGTATGTCAAATTCAACTATTTCACTAAATTTAGGCTTAATCAAACATGTGAAACGATCATACCCAATATATACTTTTATTTATATCTATATACATTTTTATTTTTATTTTTTGTTTTATTTTTATTTTTATTTTTATTTTTTTCAGACGTAGTCAAGTCTTTTGAAGCTAAGTGAGATGACAACCAAGTACCTCACCCCGATTACTCAACCCGACACGTTTTCTTTATTTATTTATAATGAATTTGAGACATAATCAAACCTTTTGACGTGAAATGAGATGACAACCCAAGCACCTCATCCCGGTTACTCAATTTCACATGTCCCTAATCGATTTATTTCTCCTTTCTCAAGGCAGTTTGGTTAGCGGAGTGTTACAAGCTTTGGCTCGTCACCAAACCTTTTGATGCGAAATGAGATGACAATCCAAGCACCTCATCTCGGTTACTCAACTTGGTCACATTTCTGAATCGTCACTCTTAACCAAGCTATTAGCAAATTTATTTAAAACGAGTACTTTCATTAGGCAAGTTAAAAAAAATCAACAATTTTCATGAAATATTGACTAAGGCATAACATTTTCAATTCTACAAGCAAGCAATAGTTATTTATGATTCACCCACTTATTTAAATAAACTAAATATAATAATTAGAGTTTTATTTTCGAAACGAATTAAGAAATTATTCTTAGCAAAACACGTGCAAAGAATAAAGTATGGCATGATCCTATGAACCCCCTACTTAGCCCACATTGTCCTCAATGTGCAAATTAAAATAATAATAAATAGAAGGCTCAAGTGTACTCCCTGTGTATATTCAATGGGTCAGAAGACGGTGGAAGGGATCACTTTGTAGCATGTTGAGGAAGCTTGAGATGCTGGTTTCCATTGTTTCAAGGCAAGTTTCAATGCGATGAAGTCGTTCGTCTATAGTAGAAGGTGGTTGCTCCTCTTGTTTTCTAGTAGCCAGATCGTGTCTTCGTCGAAAGACTTTATTGCTTCGAGTGGTTCGTGTACCTGAAATATAATGCGAGAAAATGTATTAAACAATATTTTTGTAGCACTCCTAACCCGTATCCGTCGCCTGAACAGGGTTACGGAGTATTACTGAAGTTTACAGAGTAATTACACATAATTCTTGTCACTTATTATTCATAGTTGAAAACTAATTATATCTTCCTTTGAATGGGCCCTCGAAGCCCAATTTAAGGATTAGAAACAAGTCAGGACTAAATCGAACATTTAGAGAATTTTTCGCAAAATTCTAAAATTTTTCCTTGGTGTAGAGCACAAACGCCCGTGTGGTCAAAGGACACGCCCATGTGACCCTTTTGACATGCCCGTCTTTCAGGCCGTGTCCTACCCTGTGTAACTCTCTGACTTAGGTCACACGGCCAGCCACACGTCCGTGTGCTAAGCTGTGTGGTTAATTTATTTTTTCGAAAATTAGGTACAAGTTTAACACGGCCAAGTCACACGCTCGTGTGTTAGATCGTGTACCTCACACGACTGAGACACACGCCTATGTCTCTACCCGTGTGCTCAATTCTGAGCATTCTGTTTCTTAATTTTAAGATGCAGGGGACACATGGCCAGACTACACACCCTGTGCATGTCCGTGTGTTACACACGGCTAAGATACACGCCTGTGTCTCTACCCCTATGGACGAAAATAAGCTATTTTAAGGTAACTTTTCTCACCCTTTTTATTATCAATCTGCACACAATACTTTCATATACCAATATAATCCAACCAAGTAACCAATACAAGTTAAAAATCATATTTTAAACTTATTAAGTCATCACAAAACTTATTTGCATAAACTTACGATAATAATTTCATTCATTAATTACTAAAAATTACTACTAAACACATGCATACAAACTTACATATATATCATTCACAACCATATTTCAAGTTTAATTTTTTTCTAAACTAATCCTATACATGTCATATAAACCATAGGTTGTATTACAAAATCTACTGGAGAAATCTGGATAGTATGGTCCGATGTGTTGATCTAATCCTCTGAACTCACGTCAATCTACAAAGAACATTTAACACATAAGAGTAAACTTATAGAAGCTTAGTAAGTTCATAGGCTTTAAAAATAAATCTTACCGAACAAACTATAATAAAACATTAAACAGGGCATTTCACTAAGAACCAATCACAACTTCAATTAATAAATTCACTTAATTGAGCTCAATATTAAAAACTTCTTATTTTCTTCCACAATAAGTCCATATAGAACTTATCAATACTTATCAAATTAGTGAACATCTTATAGATTTGAGTACATCGTTTTCATAATGCCATAGTCCAACTATGGTTTTACACGTATATTGCCATGGCCTTGCCATGGTCTTACACTCGTAGTGCCATAACGCAGTTATGATCTTATCATTCGAATGCCATAGCCCAGCTATGGTCTTACTCTTATACATATATTGCCATGGTCCAACCATGGTCTTACGTTCACAATGTCATAACTTAGTTATGGTCTTTTCACTGAAATGCCATAGCCTAGTTATGGTCTTACATTTTACACTTTGCCGTGGTCCAACCATAGTCTTGTCTGTCAATTCATCTTGTAACACGGAATGATCGTACTCAATCCTGCGTTCCACTTAATTTGAACATTCAATTTGTTCTTCATATATTATTACAATAATCATATTTCAATAACAAAATTATGAAATAATACATTATATTATTTCTAAATTAACAATTAATCATAAAAGATCAACCATATGAACTTACCTTAGTAATTTGTAGTAGTTGTAGAAATTCTAGAACTATTATGTTAATTTCTCTTTTCCACGTTTATCTTTGGGTTCTTTATCTATAATGTAAAATTATTAATTCATTAGCATGTAATTCAATTCTAATTCACTTCACAATTTATTCCCTTCAATTTTTAAAATTACATGTTTACCCTAACTTTTATAGTTTTTACAATTAAGTCCTTGTTCAATTAACTCATCAATTGAGCTAATTTTTCTCAATTAACACTTTATCTAATCATTTTAAGCTACCCTACAGCCTTTGATATTCAGAATTTCAGCACCAAACCCTAATTCTTAGCTTTTTTAAAATTAAGTCCTAAAACCAATTTCTATCAAAATCACTTAATAAAATCATCATATAATAAAATTGAGCTTCAAATCCATGTTAATTCATCATAAATATCCAACAATCATCTATGGTAACTTTCAAATTTTCCATAGAATCAAAAACTAATGAATTCAATAGTTGGACCTAGTTGTAAAAGTATCAAAATCACAACAATTACAAGAATCGAACAAGAATTGAACTTACTTGTAGCAAGAATATGAAAAAAAAAGCTTAGAGAGACTCTTTAATGGTGTTTTTGGCTGAATAAAAATGAAGAAATGTCTAGAAATTCATTTTAGTCCAATTTTATCTATTAAATCTTATTTCTTTTCCAATTTTGCCCTTTGTTCACACTAGTTTTGTTGTTTTCCTCTTCATACATATCGTCCAGCCTATTATCCATATGTCTAATTGCCCATTTGGTCCTCCCTTAATTACTTCTTAAGCTATTTAATCCACACTTCTTTAATTAGCAAGTTTTGCACCTTTTTCACTTTAATCCTTTTTAATTGATTGACTATCAAAACGTTAAAATTTTCTAACAAAACTTTAATACTAATTCACTAACACTCTGTAAATATTTATAAAAATATTTACGGCTTAGTTTATGAAATCGAGGTCTCGTTTCCTCGTTTTCAACCCAATTTACCTAATAAATTCTTTTAAATCTCAAAATTCATTAATTCAAAAATATTTCTAAAATCACACTTGACTCATAAATATTAATTTATTAAATTTTGAAACTTACTTGTTGGATTTAGTGACCTTGAATCACTATTTCTGACACCACTAAAAATTAGGTTGTTACAATTTTATTTAATTCTCAAATTAAACTAGAATTTAAAATTAAATTAAATAAATAAAGAGAAATATGGGTTGCCTCAAATAAAGCACTTTTGTTTAATGTCATTAGCTCGACGACCTGAGTATTATTCGTTTGGTTCTTTGAGAATTAATTCTTCCATTACGTGCACTTGAAAGTTCTCATAGAAAGATTTCAACCTTTGCCCTTTGACCTTAAAGCATTTTCCGGATTCCTTCATCATCGCTGGATTGAAATGTATTCGAGCTTCTCCGCTCGAGTTTTCCTTTTCCTCTATTTGAATCTTTAAATGTTTCGGTAACAGTTTGAGTTCCAATTCTGGGGCCTGCGAAATAGCAGGCAAAAGTTTAGTTTGAAAATGAGACAATTCAAATTCTTTACCTTGACTTTTGAGAAACTGTGGTGCCTCCATAAAAACGACAGTTTCACGAATTGACTCTTTGAATGTCATTAATTCCTACGGTTTATCTATTGTATTGAGGTCTAAATTCATGCGAAGCACAGTTTGTAACCCATTCTCTTCATCATACTCAAAATGAAATTTCGTTAGTGGTTCAATAATATTAACACTAAAAATATTCGACATTGTATTGGGTTGACCCATCCCATCATAAATATTAAATTTTACCACCTCACCGTCGAATTCCATAGTGAGGGTTCCACTTCGAATATCAATTCTTGTACGTGCAGTACTTAGGAATGGTCTTCCGAGTAAAATATCAGAAGTATTTTTTAAGTAGTCATCCTCTATATAGATGATGTAAAAGTCTGTAGGAAAAATTAGTTTATTTACCTTTACGAAGACATCTTCTAGCACCTTTTCTAAATATATGCATGACCTATCTGCCAATTGAATAATCACCCCTGTTTCTTTCAAAGGACCCATGTTTAGCAATTTAAAAATAGATAAAGGCATTACATTAATAGATGCTCCCAAATTACATATGGATTTCTTTATGCCAATATTACATATTTTTCAAGATATAGAAAACATACATTAATCCTTACACTTAGGCGAAACTTTCCTTTGTAGCATTGCAGAAATGTTTTCTCCCACATTCACCTATTCGTTTCCTTGGAGCTTCTTTTTACCAGTACACAGTTTTTTCAAAAATTTTGCATAGCGTGGAACCTGTTTAATTGCATCAAGTAAAGGAATATTAATTTTTACCTTTCAGAATATCTCAATGATTTTTTTCCTCTCGTTCCTTTTTAAATTGGGCGAACCTTCCAAGGTATGGGGGAGGTACAACAAATGGTTTATGAGATGCTGACTTAGTGGGAGCTACTGGTTCGACTTCTTGTTCAATGTTGTGGTCACGACTCATGCTAGGCACTAGTTCTAACTCTATTCCATATTTTACGGTCACAACACTTGCATTTTGACGTGGGTTTGGCTCGGTTTGAGATGACAAGTTTCCTTGGTTCTCCAAATGACTAACCGTAGTACTAGCTTACTTATTTGCTGATCTAGTTCTTGGAAATGTGCTTCAGTCGTTTGTTGGAACTTTTCGGTGCTGACGGCTAACCTCTCTACTATTGCTTCAAGAGATGACTTTGGAGGTTGATACCATTGAGGAAGATGTGGTCTTAGTTGATATGATTGATTGTATTGAGGGTTCGACCTATAGCTTAGATTTGGGTGATCCCTCCACCATGCATTGTATGTGTTTGAATATGGATCATAACGCCTTTAAGGTGGCCCTGGGAAGTTCCCAATGACATCTACGTGTGCAGTTGTGTCTTCAAGTAAAATCGAGCAGGAGTCGATTGAATGATCAGGCTGAGCAAAAATCCCGCATAATTGAGTTGGATTCGATTTTCCTACAAGCATACTTTTAACCACATTAGTAAGTTCATCAATCTTATTTACTATGGAAGGAGTATTTAGGTCATGAACCCTTCTCGTAGGTTCCATAGGTGGTCGATACTATTGAAAATTTACAGCCATGGTCGAAATTAATTCCTTAGCTCTTTGAGGAGTCATGTTTACAAGATCCCTTCCATTAGCAGCATTAATCATCTTTATTTCCATTGAGAGTAACCCCTCATAGAAATACTGTAAGAGCGTCTGTTCACACAAGCCATGTTGTGGGCAACTTGCGCACAACTTCTTGTATCGCTTTCAATATTCGTAAAGTGATTCTGCTTTTTTTGTTGTATTTTGACTATACTCCTCTTTAATTCGGCTGCTCGAGCTGCTGGGAAAAACATGCCAAGAAACAATCTAGACATATCAGTTCAAGTATTAACAGATCCCGAAAGTAAATAAAACTGTCATTCTCTAGTAGAGTAGGCTAATGAAAAAGGAAAAGCTCGTATTTTTATTTGATCTTTAGTTACTCCTCCTAGTTTCATGCTCAGACCAAACATGTGGAACTCTATCAGATGAGTATGAGGGTTCTCATTTTTCAAACCACGAAAAGTAGGCAATAAATGTATCAGTCCCGACTTTAACTTAAACTGTGTTTCACCCACCAGATAAGTTATGCATAACGGTTGTTGTTCATCTAGTGCAACTGCAAGTTGGCTTATAGTTTGATCTGCTATTTCGTCTGAATCTTTGGATGAGTAGATATATTCGGTGTAAGATCCTTCTTCAAAATCAGGTTGTGATTGTTTATCGCACCGAATAACTTCTCTTCGAAGTGTTCGAGCCAATTTTTTTATTTTTGGTTCAAATGCTAGAGTTCCCAATTCTAACTTGGTCATAAAGAAAACAAACAAAAATTAGAAATTTTCACCAGTTCCTAGAAATAGCGCCAAAATTTGATGGGCGTCAAAACCACTAAATATAAATTTCTACGACAAAATAACAGTAAATTGAAATATAGAATAGTAGGGTCGAATCCACAGGGACTGGTTGTCTAATTTCGCATTTTCTTATGACCAGAATCATTGTCGTGGTAACAGTCATACCCACGACCAGTGTGTTGCAATGCTGGAAAATAAAAATGGGAGTTTTAAATTGATTAAGATAATAAAATAAGGAAATAGAAAAAATAAAATAAAATAAAAATAGATTCGAAAATGCAAAAATAAATTTAAGAAAATAAAATAAATGGATAAATAAAATATTTTTTAAGCTTAGCCTTAGCCTCGGTGTACTCCAATCTTGAATCGATCCTTGAAATAGATTTTCCTTTCCAATTGATAAGCTGGTTATAACAATCTAGGATCCCTCAAATCGCCAACTCTTCCTCTCGTAGTCAATCACGGTATCACCTGCAAATTGACCCTTATCGAATTTCCAACCATGTGGCATGTACCCGTAATTTAAGGCTTCAACAGCCTTGCAATCTAAAAAGCCCAACTCGAATTAACGGCCTCAATCGTATGGGTCGTTTAAATCCTATCACTGTCTCTCTTGATGGAATCCAACTAGCTTTTTCCAATTGAACACACCAATTTGTTCACGGGATTTTGAATACAGCACCGCCGACTCAACTTCCCAACTGTACGCCAAAAGATTCCAACCCAATGCGCGCTTTTTGAATTAAAATCGAATCAACGTTGATGGACGAATTTCTACTATCTTATATACCGGAGAGATAACGAATACTGAATTGCAAGTTGTTTAGTGTGGATTCATATCTCATGATTACTTTGTCGAAGTGATAATCGGGCTAAGGCTAAAATAGATTATTTAATCATGAAAAAAATCATGCTTTGAAAGTGGTTTTGTGGAATTGTGGAAGATGAAAAGGGAATTGGCCTTGGAAGGTAATTAAACCAAAAAATGAAAGTTAAAGAAAAAAAAAGAATGAAACAGTAGTATAGAAAACTGACACAAGATGGGAAAGAAAAATAAGGAATTTTATTGAATGCTAAAGGCAAAAGTGTGTGTTCAATTGGCTGTAGCCACTAGGTATTTATACACGCTTTTAGTGCTAAAATTTAGCTAAATTTTTTCTAAATATTATCACTAAATAATCCTAAATATTATCACTAAATATTTGTAAATATTATCACTAAACAATTCAAAACTTAAAAATCAAAATTAAACTAAAGATTAAACTTAAACTAATTACACAATTGTAACAATATAAAAAATATTTCAATTTTTATCCAACCACTTTTAGAAAAAATCTTCAACCCTTCAATCTTTATCCAGTCATTTTTTTAATCATCAATCTTTCAATCAAGGCCTCATCTTTGCTTTTTGTTCCAATTTAGCCCATTTTTGTAAGAGTTTGAATTCAGCACACCAACTTCATTCCTGATAAGAAAATCCTAAATTAAATAGCATTTTATCTGATAATTAGCAAAAAATAAAAATACGAATTTATCTTGCTATCAATCGCTTCAACTCACATAAATTTAGATTCAAATAGTAGGATGAAAATATTTAATGGTAGAATCACTTAATGGGTTATGGTGTCAATTGACCCTATAAAAAATTACAAAATAAATATTACTTTTTTTTTTTATAAAACTGATGCATTAATTTACAAAAAAAATTAAAAATGACTATAAAAAGAATTGATCTCACAAAATTTTTTGAAAAAAAAATTATTTTATAAAATCAATTATTTCATATAAAAATAAATGAATCTCTTTTTTGTCACTAAAATCTTATTTTTTTTATTTTGTTTCAACATTCATCACATTTTTCTTAAATTTCTTTTATTCTCTTATTCTCTAGAATTTTTACAAGATAAGTGTTCAATCTTTCAATATTTTCATTTTGGTCTCCCAATTTGATAACAATTTTTTTTATGTTATTAGGGATCGACCCGATTAAGCAATGAACAAGTAAAATACCGAAATAAATTGAGAAATTGAACATAAATTGAACATGGAAAAACTTTTCCAAAGAGGATAAAGACCATGGGTAAAGATAATTTTACTAATGGTAAAAGAACGAAGAGTACAAAAAGATGGAGATAAAAATTAAACACGAAAATCGAAAACAAAGAATCAGGTCTAATAAATGCTAAAATATTATACTAATAGATACTAAATCTTCTAAAAAGAAAATATATTTTGTTTAACTCGAGTTGCAAGCAATCTCTTATTTTATCTAACAGGAATTTGGGTCACACAACTCTAACAATCTCCACCTTGACACGAATTCTCACAACGCCATTTTTGCCAAAACTCGCCACAGGCCTATCTTGAATTGTATAGGGAATTAACTGAGTCGAATCTGCTTGACATGAATTCTCACAACGCCATCTTTGCCAAAGCTAGCCACGGGCCTATCTTGAACTGTGCAGAGAATTAACTGAGATGAATCTGTGCTTAGAAGCTGGAAGACTTCTAGCCTTCGACTTGTGCACTGTCAACCAAAACTAATCGAGGTCTGATTTTCATGAACACAGTACCCTAACTTTTCAAAACATGCATCCAAAAGATAACCTCTCTTCAACGAAATGGTCATACTTTTTCCCTTCTATGACCAAGTTACTTTAGCTCCAAATGAGTCGATTTTGACTCTGTAACGGACGAGGGACATCCTGTTTCACCAGTCACTATAGAACCTTCCAGAATATAAAGAGTGACAGTCATTTTACCTTTTAACAAAACGAGAGCCTCACGAGACACCTTAATACTATTAAAATAATGTTGATTTTACAACCTTTCGAGTCTAAAATACTCAAGGAGATGAGATTCTTTTTTAAATCAGTTACATACCTGACATCTAAGTGTGTGCTAATTGTCCAATTGTGCCTCCTAATTTTAACAGTACCAATACCGATTACTTTACTGGATGAATCATTTTTCATGCGCATAACTCCACCTTCAATCAAATTGTGTATGGAGAGCCATTCTCTATTAGGACACATGTGGAAAGAACATCTTGAATCTAGGATCTATTCAGACATAAGCTCAGAGCTATCACTTGACACTAAAAAGAAATCATCACTGCTTTCGTCGGCCAAATTAGCACCAGCTATATCTTCCTCGTTACTCTCAGTAACCCTTTTATTTCGTAGTTTATATCAATATATTTTGACGTGACCTAACTTCTTACAATAACAACACCTTTTGTCTCACTTCTTTGATGCTACCAAAATAAAATCTTGCCTATCTACCTTACTATCTGAACCAAACTCATTTTCAAGTTTGTCTTTACTCAACAAATGACCCTTCACATCCTCGAATGAGAGTTTGTCTCTATCATAAATCAGGGCCTCCTTGAAAGACTTTTATGAAGAGGGTAGAGAGCATAATAATAGCATAGCCTGATCTTCATCGTCAATCTTAACCTCAACATTCTTTAAATCATTCAAAAGAGTAATAAATTTACTAATGTGATCTCTAATAAGCTCACATTCATTCATGAGAAACGTAAATAGACGTTATTACAATACTAAACGGTTAACTAGAGACTTAGTCGCATAAACAGTCTTTAACATTTTCCACAAGGTAGATGAGGTTTTCTTCATCAATACCTCATGTAATACCCTATTTATAAGGCACAATTGGATTGCAGATAAGACCTTTTCATCAAGTTTTTCCCATTCTATCTAATATAGATTCTCATGCTTTTTCTCGGTAATGACCTTTTTTTGGCCAGTATGAACTAAAATTGCCATCATCTGAACTTGCCATAGATTGAAATTTGTGACACCATCAAACTTCTCAATGTCAAACCTTGTTGCTGCCATCTTTGAATGAGTTGATCTATGAAAAATTGAACTAACTATGATACCACTTGTTGGGGATCGTGATTAAGCAACGAACAAGTAAAATAGTGGAAGAAATTGAGAAATTGAACATGCAATATTAACGTGGAAACCCCTCCAAAGAGGATAAAAAACCACGGGTAAAGATAATTTTACTATAATGGCAAAAGAACGAAGAGTACAAAAAGATGGAGATAAAAAGTAAACCCTGAAAGCTGAAAACAAAAAACCCTCAAAACATAAACACAAAATTCTCCAAAAAGTGTTATGAGTTCTAATCTTTAATAAGTGTGTTTTCTAAAGTTGTAAAAAAGTTTATTTATGAACTAAATTCGTAGGTCAAATAAATTATGCTTATAAATGCTAAATATATTATACTAATAAATACTAAATCTTCTAGAAAGAAAATATATTTTTTTTAACTTGACTTGCAAGTAATCTTTTATTTTATTTAACAGGAATTTAGATCATACAACTCTAACATATGTTTTATTAATTAATCCCTAGAAAACTAGGATTGTAGCTTTTTATGATAGATTAGGATTTTTATGCACGATTTATTTTTTATTTATTGAATAATTTTAGGATTATTGATTTTGTATGAGATTCTTAACATCGTGATAGAGTAATGATTTCTAGAGGTTTAGTACAAATCCTTGAAGAAATTAGGATTAATTAGAAATTTAGCATTTTTTGTCACATTTGGTTTTCTTTTAAGTTTGGAAATTAGGAATAAGTGGGGGATTAAATTGAAAGAAGTAGTAAGTTCGCAGCCTCTACTGAAAAATTAGGAAAATCGTGTGACTGAATTGGACATGGTTGAGATCCAATTCTAGTTTGGTTGGATTAAAATTGATTGGTTCCCTAGTGGAAGACAAAATGATTACCAACAAATGGTTTCTATGGGGTTGATAATTGGGTGTGAAGGGCTATAAATAGCTAGGAAATTAACTTCCTAAGGAGAAGTCTTTTCAAATATGTTTCACCTTTTTCTCTTCTTCAACTTTTTCCTTAGTTGCTTCGAGAAAGAGATAGTTACGGGAAGCTCTACATGGAGTGGTGATCATAAGGTTTGAGTAAAAAAAGTACAGAATCCAATAAGTTAGTAAGGTTCTTATTCCTTCGGTATACATAAAATTAAGAAAGTGAAGTTAAGGATTTCCAGAAACCTTTTTAGGTGTTTTGCATGTTTTTGGAAAACTGAGTTTTAAGATGAAAGTATTGATTTTAACTCATGGTTTTTTGTTATAATGCTTAGCTGCTAGGAGAATGGAAGCTCTAACATTCTATGGTGCCCCAAACCCAATCGAGACGGTCCGACCTGAATTTCGAACGTCACATTAGCCATCAAAGTGACTCTCCATTAAAACCACCATAAAACACACCAACCACCAAACACACCTCACACAATTATTCATGGAATATTGGATAACCTAAAGTCATGCTTCCGTTACGCTACTCTGATCTTCAAGTCATTAGCATAATTCATAAATTGAATTTTTAACAAGCAAATATTCTAAAAGCTTCAATTGAACATTTAGGCAGGTGATAGGGTATTTAAAATATTATATTTGAAAGGATTTTAGAAACCATTTTATTTAAAAACAAATGATTAGATCTAAATCGTAATGTAGTAAAATGTTGAAAAACACCATTTCATAAGGTTGAAAATATATAGTAGAGTAATATGTATAAATCTTGTTTGGGAAAATTCATTAAAACATCATGCATCTCTTCATAAAATCATCATTATTTAATTAGTTTACAGGCCGCCTACTATTTACGTAATTTGTCCAATTTTATATTTCATGCATACTAAACTATGATTAATTTCCAAATCACACATAAAACATATAAGACTTACCTTAATAACCAATAGCTCTTCAACCTGCACTTACAAGTTAGTCAAAAACTTACTCATACCATTCATTAAACATTCATAACCTACCATTCAATCATCTATCTGAAGTAATAATAAAAGCTCCAAATCAAACCAATTAAAAGGTCCATAATGTCCAATTACAAACCATTAATAGTTCAAAGTCTTAAATTGTCTAGATTATTCCCACATTTCCTTCCTTATTGAGTTGGAAACACATCAAACATACTCAAGGTAAATTGCTTTACTTTGGATCACTTGGTAGCTCACTTCTCCTCCTCGTTTCAGCTATATCCTTGCATTGTTAAACATAAAAGAGTGTGAGCTTTTTCAAGCTCGGTGAGTGCTCAAAGATTGCCACAAGTATTCATAATGTCCAAAGTTAAAAGAAAACATACTATCAAGACTAATAACGTCTAATCCCTAGATTGAATATGTAACACCCCTAACCCGTATCCGTCGTCGAAATAGGGTTTCGGAGCATTACTAGATTTATGGATTACCTAAAAAAAATTTTCAATTAAATGCTTACCGATTCAATGCATCATATAAATAAATATATTACCATTCAATCAACAGCTTGGCACTTGTATAAGCATCAAACAGCAACATTGTTAGTATACTAGTACATATTTCATATAAATTCAACATTGATATACTTATTTTCTCAACATGTCACACTTGAGTTTAATAATTGTCTTTACTTATATAATTTCCTTGTATCAACATATCAAAGATAATCATATATGTACATGTCACGAGACATATTATTCTCTTACTGTTTCTTCATAAGCATATATCATTCATTTCATTATATCAATATTTTATGCACCATAATTTCCATATATCTTTTGTATATTTATTTCGGTAATAGTTCATATTAAAATTAACATAAATTAAATTCCATGTACCTATACTTATTTCATTTATTTATCTTTTTAATTATTTCATTCAACTATTTTGTACATATATTTTCATATGACCAATTCTTGTAAACATTTCACAGAACCATTTCATATAACCATTCATCATCTGATACATATTACCTGAATATCAATTGTTCAACTGATGTCATAGCATCTCCCATCCGCGGTCTTATTTATCTTCGACATGATGCCATAGTGTCTTTCAACTATGGTCTTACTCATTTTCTGTCAGGTTGCCATGGTATCTTTCAACCATGGTCTTGTTCATTTCATGTTACATTGCCATGGTATCTTTCAACCATGGTCTTATTCATTCTCGTCATGTTGCCATGGTATCTTTCAACCATGGTCTTATTCTTTTCATGTCACGTTGCCATGATATCTTTCAACCATGGTCTTACACATTTTATATCCTGTTGCCATGGTATCTTTCAACCATGGTCTTACACATTTCATTTCAGAAAGCACACTCCCGCGAACCTCATCCTTACAAATGGGATTACCATCGAGCTAAATCCTCAGTAATATAAACTCATAGAGTATTGTCGGGATTACCAGTCCAGGCTAAATCCCCTGCCACGACAATTACTCTAATGAGCTTGGATCTGAATTACCAGTCCAGGCTAAATTCAGACCCTAGTTCGGATTACCCATCTAGGCTAAATCCATTTTCCACATATTCTTCGGGAGAGTTATATCAAGATAGGATCACCCGTCCGGGCTAGATCCTTTTTACCGTCAATTCCTTTTTAGAGATCCATCGAATTTTCCTTTCATTCAACCGGGATTTCTTCCCCTTTCATCAAATATGTCAATGTTTCATAAATTTTCATATAATGAACATTCAAATCATATTCATATAAAAAACATACATTTCATGCATTTAATAATATAATTCAAGTTACACAAACTTTCCTTATTGCTTGTTTGTGTTTATAATTTCATTAATCCGATATCTTTTCTTTTCCACAATCAAGTCTCTTATTTGAGTCGTCCGGATCTTTATAAATAAATTTAATCATCATTTTCATTCATTTCATATTCTAATATATTTAATTAATGCTCTAGGCAAAATTACTATTTTGCCCCTAAACTTTTATTTAATGATGATTTCATCCTTAGGGTCAGGAAAATAAAATTCTTGCAATTTAATCCTTATTTCCAGCTATTATTCTCATACATATTGATAACAGCCCATGAATTCTATAAAATATCAGAATTTTCCATAATTTTAACACTTTTCAATTTAATCCCTAAACCATGTTTTTCCCTGATCTTGAACTAAATTAATAATTTCATTCAATTTTGTAATTTAAATAATAAAAATAATCCATTTCATGCAATTTGGTCATTTCTGATATTTTTACAAAATTACCCATAAAGTTTTACTTTTATTCAATTTAGTCCTTGAGCCTAAAACATGCAAATTAGCCATGCTAGATGAGTATTCATACATATTTTCCTCCTCCTCCTCTCCATTCCACATCCTTAAATTTATATAATATGCTTATAAGTAACATTATCAATAATTTCACTATTTACTTATATGTAAATTCAAAGTTGTCCATTTGAGTCATAGTCACTAAATTATTTATATCTTGAGCTACAAAACTCCAAATTAAGATCAGTTAATTTTTCCTGAAACTAGACTCACACATATTCTTACTATAAATTTTTCAAATTTTTTGGCTTAGCCAATTAGTACAGTTTATTCATTAAAATCACCCCTGTTCTGCTGTTTGACAGTTCCGACCCTTCTTACGTAAAAATTGATTATATCCTTGTACAGAATTCAAATATTGTTCTCGTTTATTTCTATTGAAAATAGACTCATTAAAAATTCTAAGCATATAATTTTAATTCCCTAATTATTTTTCTCCAAATTTTTATGATTTTCCAAAGTCAGAATAGGGGAACCCAAATTTATTCTAATCTTGTCTCACAAAATTCATTATATCTCATGATTTAGAAATCCATTGCTTACACCATTTCTTCTATGAGAAACTAGACTCAATAAGCTTTAATTTAATATTTTTTTCATCTTCTAATTCAATTTCTAAAATTTATGGTGATTTTTCAAAGTTAGTCCACTGCTGCTGTCCAATATTGTTTTAGTGCAAGCTGTTTATTACCATTTTCCCCTAAGCTTTTAATAAATAACAATTTCGTCCCTACTCAATTAGCCTCTCAATTGAGCTGATTTTTCTCAATTAACACTTTATTCTATCACTTTAAACTACTTTACAACTTTTGGAAATCATAATTTCAGCACTAGAATTTAATTCCAAACATTTTCACTATTAGGTCCTAAAATCAATTTCCATCAATTTTACTTGATAAAATTATCATATATCAAAATTAAAGCTTCAATTCTATGTTTATTCATCATATTATTCCAGAAATCATCCATAATATCTTTAAAAATTAGCCATGAAATCAAAAACTAATGAAATAGTAAGTTGGACCCAATTGTAAAAGTCTAAAAACATAGGAATTTCAAGGAGAAAGCAAGAATTAAACTTACATGTAGCTAGAGAATGAAAATCAGCTTGAACCCTCTTCCATGGCTATTTTTCAGCTGATGAAAATAAAGAAAAATGAAGAGAATTCTAGATATTCCAATTTGGTCCCATTTTTATTTAGTTTATTTTGGCAATTTTCCAATTTTGCCCTCATTTCACCCTTTTCCTGATTTTTCTCAGCTATTGCCACCCAAAATATCTCCTTTGGGCTTATTTTCACTTTAGATCCTTCCTCATTTGACAATTGAGTTACTTAATCCTTTTAGCAACTTTTACACCTTTTTCAATTTAGTCCTTTTTATTTAATTAACCACCCAAACGTTAAAATTTTCTGACAAAATTTTAATACTATCTTATTGATACTCCATAAATATTTATAAAAATATTTACGGCTTGATTTATAAAATTGAGATCTCGATAACTATTTTCTTCAATTTCTTGACTTAATAAATCTTTATAAAACACAAATTACTAATTTAAAAATCTCTCAAAAATCATATTTGGCTCATAATTATTAAATAAATAAATTACGAGCTTATTTTTTCAAATTTGGTGGTCTCGAACCACTATTCCGGACATCATTGAAAGTCGGCTATTACAGAATAACTGAGAATTTTCTCTAATTATCACCCTAGGGTTGCATTAACTCGATCTATGGATCCTCTTATTAGGTTTCACCCTAATCCGATAAAATCTTGTCACCCTATCTCTAGGCGCGCAATCAACTCCACTTAATTATGACACTTGTACTATTAGACAGGGTCTATTCCTCATCTGAATAAGAGCGTAACTTGAATCAATATCCTGGAATATCAAAACAAGAATTAAGAACACATAATTAATAACAAGTCAAATATTTATCATACAATTCAGAAAATAATAACAAGATTCGTCTTAAGTTTTATCCTCTTTAGGTATTTAGGGGATTTAGTTCATAACTAAAAAGGAAAACATCTCAGAAGAATAATGAATACAAAACATAAAGAAAACCCAAAACTCCTGAAGGGAAATTGAGGGGAGATCTTCAGTCTTGAGGATAAATCCGGCTTCTGATATGGATCAATCGGCTTTTTTCGAGTAATTCCTTCCTTCCTTCCTGTGCCTCCCTCTTTTCTCTTCTTTTAGGGTGTATTTATAGGCTTTGGAATGCCTAAGAGCCCTCAAAGTTATGCTTTTCTGAATTGGACTCAACTTGGGTTCGGCAGGGGACACGCTCGTGTGACACACCCGTGTGCGATTACTTCAGACCGTGTTCGAGCTTGTTAGAATGGCTCGGCTGTGTGGTCTGCCCGTGTGAGGAAGTCTAGGCCGTGTTGATTTCGTATGTGGGCCCATTTTCTCCGTTTTTGGCTCGTTTCTTGTTCTTTTCGCTCTCCTAAGTTCACCTAAGTATAAAACATGAAATTAAGGCATTAGGAGCATCGAATTCACCAACTCTAAGGAAAAATCATCCATAAAATGCGCAAAGCATGGGGTAAAAATATGTATAAATGACGGTTTATCAGTGTTCGAGCATCAATTTTAGAAGTGATGAAATGGATGAATGGACAGATGGATAGGGAAATAGAATTTCGTTAAGATTCTGCAATCTGGTGTTGTTGAGTGCAAAGCATGATATGCGAAGCTTCGAGTCTTGTGGAGGGGACATCACGGTGTTTGAGCATTGGACTGACTGAAACGTGCAAGTATACACAATCACAACAAGTAATAAAGTGACAAGTAAATGTCAAGTTATCGTACCCACATGGACTATTAAACTAGGATTTTAACTAAGTAAAATAAATAAAAAATAAAATAAAAGTTCCAATGTATGATTTCAAAAGATGATTTTAATCAAAATGACATAATTGTGTTAGATTAATTACATTTCTTTACTTAGAATTATTAAACTCATGTTTATGTTGTTATGAATAAATTCATGGCAACTCGGTAATTTACTAACTTATGAACATACTTACTTACCAAAAATTCATTTATCTCTTGACTATATCTCTATTTCAATTCAACTGATTAAATAAATTTTAATAAGCAAATGTGTTAATGCATATACATACTTATGAAATTAAAATAACCTCTTGTACATATCTCTATGCCAATTCAAACAATTAATTCAATCTCATAAGCACATAAAAGATTACGTGAGGTAACAATGTATTTCTACCTTGAAACAGTTTAATCACAATAATAATGCAAGTTATGCAAGGCTAATGTATCGTTAGATACCGTTGCTAATTTAACCCTCAGCTACCTTAGATGATCAAACATGCACTGATTAAGTATCGTGTCAATTAATTACAATTTCACTCTGTTTAAATAATTAATTCATTAGTTACCTTACAATTGTAATGCAAGACTAAATCAGTCATGGTTTTACTTAATCAAACATCTTACCGAGGCCTATAACAACACAAACACAATTTTAATAATTAAGAAGACGAAATGCAATCGACCTAACATGAATTAAATTTAAGCCATATTAATTAAATTGAACATATCAACATCTCAAATATTTACAGACATGTTCATTATAACAACGACAAAATTAAAAGGATAGGGAACAAGAATCAAATCCGGTGTTTTCTCCGTGACTTGACTAGTTTGCTCCACTCCTCCTTTTCCGCTTGTTCTTGTCGAACCGAGGCTTCTATGAAGCCTTAAATGCTGCTCCAAATGGTGGTTGATTGACTCTTTTTCAAGAGGTGAAATCGGCAAGAGAATAGAGGAAGAAAGTAAATAACAATGGAAGGGAATAAAGAGAGAAAAATGAGAGAGAAGTGAAGAGATGAGAAGGGTTGAGTGTTTGAAATGAGAAGGGTTGAGATGAGAAGGGTTGGACCGTCTTAGACTAAAAAATTAATTCGCCTTGATGCTTCAAAATTGCTTCTCGATTTTGTGCTTCTAGTAGTGTCTGTCGTGCCATTTTTCGCCCTTTGTGCAAATCTATCGAAAATAATCAAAATAAATCAAAATTAATTATAAAATTAATTAAAATTCAACAGGTTAATAATTTAAGTACAAAATAATTATTTTATAATAATATATTTTTCGACAAGAATTTTATCGAAAGTGCATGAATTTGAATTAAAAAGGGCATGAAAAATTATTTATATTTTCGTGTTTCCAAGCATCAACTTTAAATAAGAAATGGAATGACATTTATTGGTTCTTTAGGGTGAAACTATGGTGATGATTATTAGGTTCCATAGAGCAACACCATGATGGTGGTCAATAGGCTTTATAGGGTGACACCGCAATGACGGTAAAGTCCTTCTGAGCGACACCTCAAAGAGGTTTAAGGCTTAAGACCATAGCTCAACTATGGTGACTAATAGAGTCTGCCATGACATTAAACATAGGGTATATTGTGTAAGACCATAGCTCGGCTATGGCAGCATAAAGAGTCAGCCAGGACGTTAAAAATGGGGCATTCACTAGGACAGTAAACACGGGAAAGTCTATTAGGACATTAAACATGGGGCCTGATGAGTAAGACCATAGCTCGATTATGGTAACATAGAAAGTCTGTTGGGACATTAAAACGCGGGTAGTCCGTCGGACATTAAACACAGGGTAGTTTGCCAGGACAGTAACATGGAATAATTTGCAGGAACAATAAAATGGGATAGCCGCCGGGGCGGTAATCGTGGAAAAATCATGGAAACAAGGAATAATACAAGTGTTGAAAATCAAAAGCTATTCAGCAGGTTTGAGAAATCCGTTGAAATTGGAAAAATAATAGAAACGTGAAGGGTGTGCTGAAACAGTAGGCAAGAGGTCAGTAGGGCACAGGGTGTTAACCCAACTAAAATCAGTTATGAGAATGAAATGAAAATAATGCCTTATATATAGTTAAAAGAAAAAAGGAATTAACCGAGGATCGCGAATAAGGATCCACCATTGATAACTGCCAAGAAAGGCTTAAAGAAACTATGTATGCTAGAGGAAGACCTTAGAAGGTTACGGGAAATCATTTCTGAAATAAGGTTCGTTAAACCTATTGTTTGTGAGAAAAGGTTTGACCACATGAACTTCAGATCGTTAAATCGGTAAAGAGAGGTTATTTAGAACCTATTGATAGAAAATGTACTAAAAGGGGATAATCCAAGTGACTGATATGCCTATCAAGACTATTCATCATTGTAGAAAATCTATTGCGGATATATCCACTAAGGAGAAGTTTCATAGGGAATTGTTATATAGGGGAGATCGAGAACCAGAAAGAATAATAGACTGCTGGAAACTATAAGCCAAAACAGTCCAATGTGGACGGATTCGATGTGCTTTAAAAGCAAGGTATCACAGTTTGGGCGGTTTACAAAGGGTAGTCCACAAAATAATTTCAACTCGATTGTAGGGTAGAAGTAGAAGGAATGAAATAAGGTAAGTCCGCCAGTAGGGCATGAGCCTTTTCTAGTGGGCCTGGTGAGAAGAATGTCAATTAATCCGCCAAAAATACAATGTGGTTATGAGTCAGACTAAAGTTAATCAAGTAATTTGTGCAAGGAAAGGAAAGGATTTGCAATGTTGATAAATCATCTAGAATCCACCAGAATTGGTTGAACGGTAATAAGCCGACTAGGTAACAATTGCTCAATGATCAATCCCCCATTAAGGAAAGGCGGAAGTCGAATAGGAGTTCGACACTCCAGTTAAAAAGGGATCGTCTAAATGAAACAAGGCGTAGTGTATTTAGTTCTTTCTATTTTAAATCCCCTCCAAGATAAGGTTTATTTTTTAGTAATGTAGGAAAAAAACTCACTAGGTTCATTCGAACTTACAAGGGTTTTAACTTGTATTTGTAGGATTTGTGGGATAAGGAACTCGATGAGGGATAAAGCTAGACCGTGTTAGATCAATGATCATTTAGTCAAGTGTCATACACATAGGAATGGGATACTTTTAGACGTTTCGCATTAGGGTTCAAATATATTGTAATTAAGTAATATTTTTTTAGAGATTATATTTTTAATTTAGTCAACTACATTTGAGTTAAGGGTCATGTTGTAATGATTATTTGAAATAAATTAGTAAAGTCTTTTTGGAAAATTTCTAACTTTAGCCTGATATTAGACCAAACCAGTTCAATTGTGACACTCCAAACTTGGACTCGGTGATAAGGTCAGGTAAGGGCGTTGCATTTTGATTTAGAAATTACTATTACTAGTGTAATTACCGTGAATCTTATGTTTAAAAATTTGATATATTGCATTCTCATGACACCAAAAAGTAGTTAAGTGATATTAATTTTTGAGAAAGAAAATTACTAATGATATGTTAACTTCATGAAAACCTTTACGTGTTTAAGGTTTTTATATATATATATATATATATTCTAAATGTTTAAAATGAATGAAAAATATTTTAAAAGAAAATCTACTAATGAAATAGAGGAAAACAAGAAGGAAAAAATTTGTAATATGATTTTTATAAATGTTTTAATTTATAAAAAAAATGACCATACAATTCAAATTTTTTGGCTCTGCCCTAGAGAACACTTACGGTTATATGCAAAAAATTGGGATTTCTTGCTTGTTTTGTTTTTGTGTTTGGTAAAAGTATTTATGGGTGAAATTGAATTTTGTCCATTTTACTCAAAAAATGTGTAAATTAATCCTTGTATGTTAGATAAAAAAGTAAACTAGTTTTTTCTATTAAAAAATTCATCCATTTCTATTATTAAAAATTGACATAGCTAATAGAATAACTAGACAATTATATACAGAGATCAACTTTTAATAGTAGAAATTGATGGAATTTTAATAGAAAGAATCAATTTACTTATTGATATAATATACATGAACTAATTTAGCCATCTTTTGATTAAGGGTTAAAATATAATATGACTCCCAATCAGAGGAGTAGCTAGGGGGTGACAGGGGCCCTAGCTCCCCTAAAATGAAAAATTATTATTTAGGCCCTTTAAAAATTTTTAAAATTTTAAATTAATAAAGGTAAAATTACACTTTAGCCCCCTAAAATTATAAAAATTTAATTTAATGATTTAAAAATTATAAAGTTATAGACTATAAAAAATTAAAATTTCATTCGGTCTCCTAAAAAATTGTTCTGACTTCGCCATTGCTCCTAATATAAGGGGTTCTCATGATAATTTTACCTTTTTGTGTTGTGTTTTCGTTTGTTATGAGTTAAAATATTTGAGGTACTACTAATTTTGTGTGTGTATATATATATATATATATCCCATCTCTGAATCTTATATGTCTTTTTCTCTTCTTTTGTATTAAATTTTTTTAGATAATTTCTACTACATGTTCTTTTTTTATATTTTGTCTAATGCTCTAATAGAGGAACGTATTTGTCGATCTTTGTTGCCCGCTTCATATTGTTACTGTTACTGTAGTTTCTCGGGTTGTATCATATTAAAAAATCAATTGCACCAATGAGCAAAGAAGTTAAATTTTCGCACAAAACCTTTAACCATCCACATACCCCATCAAACACCAACCCCAAACGTGTATAGTTTCTAATAGGGGAGGTGAGGCTAGAAGAAAGGAGCAATCCGTCTCATATGCGGGATAGGCTAGCGCATAGCAAGCATCTGTAGCGGGCAGATAGGGTCTGAGGTCGCAGGGTGGCGTGCTTCCTTAGAGATTCCTGGTATCTCTTCACTTATATGGGTCCAGAGAGAAGAGCAAGGTCGCTCAGAAAAGAGGGAAAGAATCGAACCTCTCGTCTCATGGGGCACTCAACGATTCAGCCGAGAAGATTCGGGCACAAGAGGGGACGCTCAGTCAGACTTTCCACGTGGCAATTAACTGTTTCCTCATTCGAAAGCAAAGCTTAACATACGTGCCATTTTCTAATATACCCATCAAACATTTGCCTCCACCATAGAGTTTGGCTGCTGTAGTTGCCAAGCTGGTGATAATGGCGATGGTGGCGATTGCTTCGGTGAGATCTCCTCTCACAAGCGGTGCATGATAGAATGGTAAAAGTAGTTATGCATATCCATTCAACCAAACAAAGAAGCCAGTTCACCATGTTGTTCTTCAACTAGCTGCCGGAGACAATATGACGGCAACAAAACTCAGTGTTGACACAAGCAAAGCAAATAACTAATTGATTTCATTAGTTTAAGTCCATCAACAATGGAGGAAAGCAATAGTTGAGCTAAGCCTTGCTTCGTAGCATGAAATAATGTAAGTAGCTATAGATATTATGCGTGTCATTATAGCTCAAAGGCTCAAAGCGAAATGCAGGTTACGTGTATTTGACACCATCAACTTAGTCTGCTTGCACCCTTCTAAACATTTTCCAAGGGCAAGAAAGTTTGGTTTTAAGATTAAAAGAATAACATTACTGCCCTTATTGTCTCAGTTACTATCAATAGCACTACGAAACTTAAAGACCTATATTTGAAGGTGGTCTATTATATTCAAATAAAAATCACAGATTTTAACGAGAGAATGAGTACTTAACAAAATGACATGTGACGTGTAATTTATAATTTATGTTAATATATAAAAATAAATTATTAATAACAAAAATAGATTAACGTATTTATTTTCAAAAAATAAAATGTAATTTAATTTATAGTATAAAATTTTTTTAACATCAAATCACTTAATTGAAAATAAAGCTGTAAAAGGAAAAAACTAAAGTAAAAGGAAGGATATAGTTGAAAGAAAATAAACCGTTTACTTTGGGGTGTAAGTCGGTTAAACGGCGAGAATTTTACAGTAATCTGTTAGAGGTGAGGTAAATAAAACCTTTTTTTAAAGTATGAATTCACGAATATTTTACCGATAAATCAAGTTGTATTTAACGAAAAAGGTAGTTGCATTTTTATCTTTAAGATTTTCTTTTTCTTTCAATGGTTCAGATTAATTGCTTTTAATCAAACGGTTGTTATTGTTTGGAGCCTATATAAATCTGATTTTAACGAGCCTTCTTTATAATTTTCCTCCACCTTTATATATAATCATTTTTGTTTCTGATTTTGGTTATTCCTAATCGCCTAATAAGAAAAAGAAACCGATTTACTACCCTTTTGCGTTTGTTCCATTGATTTCTAGAGCTTCATGGCTGAAACCGCCTCTAACTCCGCCCCTTCCACCTCTACCACCGCCGAGGCGCCAGCGCCTCAAGAAACCAAAAAGACCACCGAGGCAGTAAGATGGGCCGATTTGGAAGACGAAGCTTCGGAAGAACCGAGCGCTTCATCGGAAGACAAAGGTGCGCCGGAACTCGGAGTTGAAAACCTAAAAATCGATGAGAGCAAAAAGATCAACAAGTTCCTCGACGAACCCGAGGACTCCAACATCAAAGCCGTATCGATTCCTGACCCTAAATACTTGAGCCTTTTTCTTTTTTGTTCGACTGAGATTTAGGGTTTTGACTTCATGTTTTTGTTCGAATTTTGCAGGTCACATCTGGGGAGACACCATACACTTCAGCATTTACGTTTGAGGAATTGAATCTGTCCCCTGAATTGTTAAAAGGGCTATATGTTGAGATGAAATTTGAAAAGCCTAGCAAAATCCAAGCTATTAGTTTACCAATGATTTTGACGCCTCCTCACTTGGATTTAATTGCTCAAGCTCACAATGGTTCTGGTAAAACCACTTGCTTTACTCTTGGAATGCTGTCTCGTGTTGATCCGAATCTAAAAGCTCCTCAAGCACTTTGCATTTGTCCTACTAGAGAACTGGCTATTCAGGTTAAGTTCATGAGATCTTGAATTTTTTGAGGTACCAATGAAATCTGGGTTTTGGTTTTGATGTTAAAATTTGGCTGTCTTTTCTTGCAGAATTTGGAAGTGCTTAGGAAGATGGGGAAGCATACTGGGATAACATCAGAATGTGCTATTCCAATGGATAGTTCCAATTATATACCAATTAATAAACGGGCACCCGTTATCGCTCAAGTAGTTATTGGTACTCCTGGCACTATTAAGAAGTGGATGTCAGCAAAGAAATTGGGTGTGAGTAATGTGAAGATTCTTGTGTTTGATGAAGCTGATCACATGCTGGCTGAGGTAACTTTTGTTTTGCTGGTTTATCTGCTTCTTGTTTTGATGAAATTAGAATTTGTAGTGCCTTGTTCTCAGTACTAGGAAAGAACAAATTGTTGCAACTTTAGAATTGTAACTAAGTCTCTTTGTTGTGGAACATTGTCTAACTTTACTTGTCTATATATGAATTTGTGGCTACCTGATTTTGGTTTGGTCAGCTGTATAGGTAGAGACATGTGTTTATTAGTGAATCATCTTATGCATATGAGAAGGTATCTTGGGAGTTATCTTTCTAGTGTTATGTGATATTCATGGCTGCCTAAGCAATTGTTTGCATCTTCAATTGATTTGCAACATCCAGCGTGTAGCCCTTTGGATTTTAGGTGGAGGTTACAGAATTTTTACTACAATGCTTTGTCTATTTTTCGTTTATTTGAATATTATAGCTTTTGAGCATGCTTTTGGGAATTCCTTGTGTAGGTTTTTGTGTCACTGTAATTAAGAATGTAAAGCATGACAACAAGAATAGGGTTCAATTAATATTAGGGAAGTGTGATAAGAATTTAAATTTTGTGAATGATAGGATTGGTAGGCCATTAAAAACTCCAAAAGATGTTTCCTCTTTTCTATCAACCTGAAAGATGTTTGCTTGCTGTATTCTTTAAATTTTTTGTTCTGGGAAGTGTTTGTGAGGGAGCATTGAGGAGGATTGGAATGACTTTGTTTGTTGATGATTGATTTTGGAAGGATGGACATTTTTTTAATTATGTAGTGCAATCATATGATCCAACTATTTGACTAGATTTCATAAAATCATTAATTTGCTTATGTACGTTTCTTTGCTGCAGGATGGTTTTAAAGATGACTCCTTGAGAATAATGAGGGATATTGAAAAGATGAGTTCTCACTGCCAGGTTTGTATCAAAGATGTCTTGTAAATTTTATTTGCATGTGGTGTGTCAACCTTTTTCTATGTAATGTCTTAAATTTTCTTTATCTAGTGGGTGTTGGAAACGTTTTATGCTTCTATTATTATTGAACTATGACATAAAATTGGTGGTTCTATAAGCTGTTATAAAAGAAGCCTATACTCAGACATGGTTCAGGATGAAGAGTGATGGATTATAAACTAATCATTCTGCTTGTTTGGTAGATATCAATTTTTGATCTATGCCAATGCATTGATATTGCTAATTTCTTGCTCCAAATGGACTTGCATATGTATTATTTGTCTATAAAGGGCTAAGCCTATGGGTTAAGAGAGTAGGGTTAATATCACAACCTAGTTGCATGCTGAGCATTGAAGAAAAATGACTGGTTGAATACATTTTTCTGTATTGCAAGCTTAGCATTGGTGATCAATGACTGATTGAATCTTTCTTTTTCATGCTTGGTATTGGGAAACATTGACTGTATACATTTTTTGAATCAATTTCAAGGTTCTTCTGTTTTCTGCCACATTTAGCGACACTGTGAAGAATTTTGTCTCAAAGATAGTCAAGCGAGATCACAATCAACTTTTTGTGAAGAAGGAAGAACTATCTTTGGAGTCTGTGAAGCAATACAAGGTGAATGTTCCAGATGAACTTTCCAAAGTTATGGTGATTAAAGATAGAATTTTAGAATTTGGAGAGCGCCTAGGGCAGACTATAATATTTGTACGCACAAGGAATAGCGCAAGCATGTTGCATAAAGCACTTGTTGAGTTTGGTTATGATGTTACCACAATTCAAGGTGCTCTCAATCAAGCTGAACGAGACAAGATAGTCAAAGAATTTAAAGATGGTTTGACTCAAGTGCTCATTTCAACGGATCTCCTTGCCCGGGGTTTTGACCAACAACAGGTATCTCTTTCTCCTTTATGAGTTTTTTTGCTATGTACAAGGTGTATTATCCTAATATTGTATTTGCCGTCTACAAGTTGTATTGTCTAATATTGTATTTTTCTGCAGGTTAATTTGGTCATCAACTATGATCTTCCTGTAAAACACGACAACCGTGTGGAGCCTGATTGTGAGGTTTACTTGCATAGAATTGGCAGAGCAGGACGTTTTGGTCGCAAGGGTAGGTTTCTGAATGAAAATGTCATTTCCCTTAAATAATGTTACTGTTGCTTCCTGCTGCCTGATAAACCTGACTGGTAGCTAGATTTGTAGTTCTAATATTTCAGCTTTTTCAAGATGTCCCAATGTTTTTTTCTGTTAGACAATGTTTGTATCAATGGCATTTAATAATTGTTTTGCATATGAAAACATTAGTTGAAGAACACATCATTCAGGGTCATGTCTGTCTGATTTGCAGGAGCCGTGTTCAACTTACTCTGTGGTGATATGGACCAAATGATAATATCCAAAATCGAAAATCATTTTGACAGCAAAATAGCAGAGGTAAAGCCCTCACTGTCCGTGGTGCTGGTGCAAGTACATACATTTTTCTTTTTATGTTATCATATTCATATGATTGCTTTCCACCACATCGTTCTTGGATGGTAGGTTCCTGACTGGAGGAATGAGGAAGACTTTAAAGCTGCTCTCCGATCAGCCGGTTTATTATGAACGGAAACCCTTCTGTCAAAGCTATCTTGGTGAAATGCTAGAGAAGAGGAGCAAACAGATTGTGCTTATAGTATGCTGTATACTCGACTATTTGTGCCCGATTCTGTTGGTGTGATTTTGACTTTTGTTAGTTGCACCGTGTTTTAGTAAGTTGCTGTATGAGTATTTGAACGGAGGAAAAGGGCAAAAAGTCATATGTGGTCTCAAATTGGATGCGAAGTGGGGGGGGGGGGTATTATGACGATTTCAGTGGATCCAAATCATATTTTATAGTATGTAATTTATGTTCTGAAACTAAAATTTGTAATTTGCCAGCGGACATTCTTGGTTCAAGTTCATGAGAAAACAGGATTTCCACTCGGTATGTTATTTGTTTTCCTCTTACCAGAGTAATCAACTATTGCCGTGGAATTAGGTGATTTTTTTGCTTATTACCGTTTGTAACACACGATGATTGAAAGCAGAAGGTTTAAATATACTAGAGGTTGTGCTCCTTTCAAATTTAAATGTAGTACTAGTTTAACTTTGGGACATTATTTGTCTATTTGGTTTTCTAAGTTACTTCCGTTTTTTTGTTTCTTTGAAAAAGGTAAAAATTTAATTCTAAAACAATTAGAATGTGTTCGGACTGAAGATATTCATTTTTAGTAAGGTTTTTCAATTTTTAGATGGTAGCATTTAGTCTTTTCAACTTAGCGAGGTTTTCTATCCTATTCTTGAATACATAATATATATATATATATATATTAATCTTGAATTACTTATTGTAGGAACATATTTACATCATACACATGTATGTATTATATTCAAAGTTGTCCAAATAAAAATCCACTGAGTAGATTTCATAGGTGATTAGTCTTTAGCCATCAAAGTTAATTAAGAGAGTTTTTAAGATTGCGTCACGTCATTATTAAAAGTTTTCAAATTTTTTAAAATTAATTATTTTTTATAATATTTTTCGTATTTATTAGATTTTTTATAATTTTTTTTTGAAATTTTAAATGATGTATAATTTTAAAGTGTTGCATCGTCATATTTTAATAAAAAAATTTACTCATATTTTATTTAAGGAATACCGCAATTTATTTAATCAAAAGCAATATAACACTAACATAGAAATAGAATAAGGTATATTGTAATAATTATATAGTGAGAATAAAATATAGAAATAATAAATATCATGATTTGTTGAATGAATTAAAGAAGTAATAGGATTTTTGGTTAAGATGATGTCAAAAGAATAGGTGAGGAATAAGTGGTAAATGATATTTTATTAAATGTTTATATAAATTAAATTAAATTAATATAATTCATAAAAAAACTACAAAATCAATATATATGTAGAAAATTTTAATATATGGATATATTATTATATATTTAGAATAGTATTATAATATAATATAATATAATCCAATAATAACATTACAAATTTTATATCACAAAATAATATTAAAATAATTTATTTCTTTCAAAAGAACAACATAAATGAAACAAGAGGCTTACCATCATTAACGCTATAGCTAGCCATGTTGGTTGCGGTTATTCTGCTCATTATTATTGGAATCTCAAATCTTTGTTTAAAGTTGGCAATGTTTTTCTTTGCTTAATTAAATATTTGGGGTTTGGTCTTATTTATTCAACTCTTTCTTTCCATTTGCTTCATCCCTTGGATCAAATACGAGTGAAGTTCGCATTGCTTTTCTTAATATATCTGTTTCTATCAGCAGGGGCTGTTAGAAATTTTTATAGGGTTTAAATTAAGTTATATATTTTTATGAGAGTTAAAATATAATTTTACGATTATATTAATTCATAAATTTATAATTTTTAAAAGAGTTAAATTAAAATTCTAATATTTTGAGATTAAATTATAATTTTATTACATATTAATTTAAGAAGAAATAATTTTCCACGACAAGAGCACTTACATTTTCTATTAACCTCTATACGATTAGAAGCTTGCAATAATATAATGTTACATTTAGATTTCAAGAAAAAAAAACTTTTTCTTTTTTGAGATCTCAGTTTAAAATTAGCCCTTTTCACAACGTGAACGTGAAAGGTCTAGAAAGGATGATTGTGAGGGACTATTTCAAAAATTAAAATTAATTTTCTTCATGTATAATATAAAAATGAATTTCACGTGAACTTATGTATGCCACTATTCTCTTCTTCATAACTACAAGTAATTTTTTTAAAAAAAAAATTGGAATTCCTTTGAATTTCGGGTGAAACCAGAAGAGAATGTTCCTAGTTTAACAGTAAATTTAATTTTTTATTTAAAAAATAACCTAAAAATAGTATTCAAAATTATTTTAAATATTAAAAAATAATATTAAAAACCTATCTATCAACGTCCAAAATTTTATTTATAATATTATTCTCTTTCTTTTCTCTATGGTTTTATCCGGTTCTCCTTCATGAACGAACCAACTTTGATTTTTCCTTACTGACTCATCACTAATACCGTCGACTATTGTTGGCGCTTAATGAAACTTCTGACAAAATCGAAAGAATCTAATATAAATCAATAACTATTTTATCAAATTATTAAGAATAGAACTAGATATGGAAACATACTTGAATATGTTATTTGAGATTTTTTAGAAGGTTTTGATCATCCAAGAAAATATTTATTTTCTCTTTTTATATTTTTCATAAAAGGATGGAAAAGAAATATGAGATATATCTATTTCTTGGGGACCACTACCTTTTTTTTAAAAAATAATTTATTATTAAATCAGTTTTGGGTATTTATAATTTGATGAAGATCAAATTATAAATACTACTTATAGTAACTACACATTATTTCCATGACACTTTAATACCTATGATACTCGTAACATAATTGGTCACTTAATTTTGTGTCACACTTTAAAATAGCATTATACATTATACGTATGTGCCCATAATTGAGCATATTTGTAACAACCCGTTTTTAGTGAAATCGGAACAATGGTTTTGGGATCACAAATTCGACGTGAAAATATTTATTTTATTATTATTTTAATGTCTACAATATGTTAATAGTGTTGTATAAAAATTTCGTTAAGAAATTTCATTGTTTGCATGCTTAATTTGGTGAAAAGGACTAAATTAAAAATATGCAAAAGTAGAGTTCTATTAGTTAAAAGGGATAATTTGCTATGAAACTTTAAAGTGGATGGATTTAAATGGTAACTTTACCATTCATAAAGTTGGTGGACAAATATGGACATAAATTGAAGTGTTTTTAAAAGTTAATTAATAAGGTTAAGTTAGTAAATTGATAAATATGTTATGTAAATTAAAGAAAACAAAGATATCATCTTTGTTGTTGTCTTCTTCCACTGATTATTGAAGAATAGAAAGCCATTGGTGGGGTTTTAAAGCTTTGGTTATATCTCCCTTACATGTAAGTGAATTTTGGTTCCGTTTTTAATGATTTTTATGTTTTCAGAATCGTTGTAGCTTAATTTAGCTAGCCCAGGGACTAATTTACAAAACTATTAAAGGGTTAGGGTTTTTCCATGGATGTGTTCATGTGATTTTTGATGTTCGATGGAAGAAAATGAATCTTTGTTGATAAATAAACAACTTTTGTAAAGTGATTTTTGTTAAAAATGTCAATAAGGGATTTATTTGTAAAATGTGTAAAAATACATGGTGAAATTGTGAAATAGTGATTTGTATGAGTTGCTATGAGTTTATATAGAATTTGGCTAGCATAATATGTGAATGAAATTGCATGAATTTCAATTTATGGGCTTAAAGACTAAATTGTAAAGAAGTTAAAATATTAGGGGTAAAAGTGTAAATTTACAAAAGTATGTATTTTGGATTGAATTGAATAGAGTGAATATTAAATGGATTGAATTTAATTATTTAGATCAAGTTAAGACTCGTACGGATCTAGATCGAGGGAAAGGTAAAGTATCAAACTAGTC
Source organism: Gossypium longicalyx (assembly GCA_025698465.1). Classification (NCBI taxonomy): domain Eukaryota; kingdom Viridiplantae; phylum Streptophyta; class Magnoliopsida; order Malvales; family Malvaceae; genus Gossypium; species Gossypium longicalyx. Next base: position 23,575,776 of record CM046998.1, on the reverse strand, counting down.
GATCCTATTTCGTCGTTTTTGTGATCGAGGTAAGTTCGTATGTTTAAATAGCGTTTTAATGTATTTGATTTAAATGCTATTATGTTATTCATCGTATCATGTCACGACAAAAATCCAATGATGTTACGACGACTATTGAGCCCCGTTTGAACCTTAGGAATATATATGATACAAATGACATGTCATTAGGGTTACCATGTTACGAGTGCTGGTCCTGAATGTCCTACCGATGGCTTAGTTCCAGCATTTGTTGTGGATACTCGTTAGCTTGTGTGAGAGGCATCGTGTAGCTACATTTCGACTGTCAGCTTGTGTGAGCAAACCCATTTATGGCTCGAGTGAGCATCTATGTAAAGGAAAAGGAAAGAAATGGTTTCGACCATGTATTTAGCATAGTTTGTGTGAGCTTCTCGCATATCTGATATTATTCTAAGTGGTTCAACAGGCATAAAAAGGGAAAGAATGGTAAGTGTACCAAAAACTAAATTAAGAACTCATGAAAAGGTATGAAATATTGATAATCAAAGTATAAATACTTATGTTTATGTGAAGTATTATTTAAGTGATGTTAAGCTCATGTACTATACCTTACCATGTGATGATATTGCTAAGTTATGTGTTTAATCACTAATTTGGGTTGTTGATGATGCCTAGGCTTGTGTCAAGCTATGTTGGATTGATTCATGTCTATTTTTATGATTATGCATTGAAATGGTAAGCTATGTTCATGATTTACAAACCTACTAAGCATTATGTGTTTACGTCATTTTTCTTTCCTATGTTTTCTAGATTATCGGAAGCTCTATCAATTTGGAAGCTCGTCGGAGACCTATCACATTATTAAGCAACTATATCAGTAGATTTTGATGTTTTGGTCATGGTTATAATGGTATGTATAGGTGAATTGTGTTTGATGAGATAGTTGTTATGTTTGGCTTGTAAATGTGGTAATATGGTTGGTAAACTTTTGGCATTTTAATGCTTTGATGGTTAAGAGAGATTATCAAAGCACAAAATTCAATAAATCAACCTTTGTGATTAAAGTTTTCATACTTTTTATTGTATATACTTGTGAGCTTCAGCTCAAGTGTTTTTCTTTGTAATTGTGCTTAATTGGAAAACACTTTGATCTTATAAGAGTTATTTTTTTGTTTGCTTATTTGTTTCTCTTTGAAAAGGGTTTAAGTCTTAAATTTGTGTATAAGTCTTAAGGTAGTTGTAAGGTTAAACCTTGTCCTCAAAGGTTGATTAAATTAGTAAATTTGAGAAAATCCTTAGTTGTAGAAAGTTAAGGTAGTGGAGTAGGCAATTGGGGCCAAACCACTCTAAATTTCTTATCATTTTGCTTAAGTTTCCAAAAATTCTTAAAAGCCAATTCACCCCCTCTTGGCAATTTCAGATTGATTTATTGAGCTAACAATTGGTATCAAAACTAGCCTCTAAAAGATGGTTTAACAAGCAAGAGAAAATCCTTAAGAAAGCTCTTCAAATCATCAACTCAATCCACAAAGAACGACATCTACTTCTGAGTCAATTTTCTATGGAGAATCTCAACCTATCTCTAAACCTCTTTATTTCAATGGTGCAAATTATTCTTATTGGAAGACGAGGATGATGTTATTTATTCAAATGATTTAGTGGCTTGGGATATTGTCACACCTGATTTTCACTTATGTCTCAAATTTAAAAGAAAGTTAGGAGTTAATTGAATTAAATGGTAAGTTGGAGAGCTCTACTAAAAAACTTGGAAATTTTCGGTTGGTTAGTAATTAGTTGAGATCAAATTTTAGTTTGGTTATGTTAGAACCAGCTAGTTCCTTAGTGGGAGACAAAATAATTTCTATTGGGTGGTTACTTAAGGCCTTGAACTGTGCGAAATAAGGGTAATATATATGTGTAAGTGGAGGATTTTTTGAAGGTACAACCCTCTTCATTTTTGTTTTAATTTCCCTCATTCTCCATCGTCTTCTTTGGTTGCTCTGAAGGAGAAAAATGGATGAAAGCACTGCATGGGAAGTGATCATGATGATATAAGTCAGGGAGTAAAGAATTCTAAGAACAAGTAAGCCTTTATATCTTTTTATATTGTGGTTTGAGAAAAGGGAGTATGGAATTCTGAATTCTCCGGAAAACTTTGAATGATTTTTGAATTTTGGGTTTTAAGGTTTGAATGCCTTCATTTTAACCGATATATGGTTATTGTGCTTAGCTTCTAAATGAAAGAGACTCTGGCATTTAGACAAGCTAAGCTGGTTAGGACAAAGGATGTAAGGTGACTTCCTGTACTTTGCCTTGGGGTGATTGTTGATATCGCACTATTGAAATGGTCTGTGTTTGTGCTTGTTTTGAGTTTTTTTGAATCTATTGCTGTGTGTAGTAATGGTTAATAAGCATGATGAGTATGCATATTAATGTTTAAGTATGTATGCTGGATATCAAATGGAATAAGAATTCACTAAGTAATTAATGGCGTATTGTATGATATAGTAATAAGTGAAATGCCTTCAGTGTTATGCATGTGAATTGTATGCGGTGCATAAAGGAATTTATCTTGATGGGGGAGATGAAGATAGGAACAACTGGTGAAGTGAAGGAATGGGAAGATTGTTATGGGACTCAAGGGTGTTTGGTGGCATCGTGGAATGGTTATCTACTGGCTTGTTAGAGTGACACCGTAACGACGGTCTATCGACTTTATGGAGAGACTGTAACACCCTTTACCTGTGTCTGACGCCGGAACAGGTTACGAGGCATTACCAGACTTAATCGTTCACAAACATGCAAAAACTGGGCTATAAAATTTCTTTTAGATCAAAAATTTTCATACACATGCATAACGCCTCATACACGGCCCTACAAAGCCCTAAACATGCATTGAAAGTAGTTAGGGACTAAACCGAGAACCATAGAAAATTTTGGAAAAACTTAGAAAATTTTTCCATGACACAAGGTCACACACCTGTGTGGAAACAGGGACACGCTCGTGTGCCCAGGACACGCTCGTGTCCTCAGGCCGTGTAACTCTCTGACTATAATGTCAGCGAATAATTTGAACCACACAGCCAAGCCAGACGCCCGTGTGCTAAGGCCGTGTTCCCCCACACGGTTGAGACACACGGCTGTGTCTCAGCCCTTGTGGCCAATACTTAGGCTATTTTCCAAGCCTTTATGTTACTCTTAATCCTTCACATCTTTATACCCACCAAGGACACATATCATGACATCATTTTAATGATTTAGCATCCCATATTAAGACACATTCATAACATTAACATATTATTGTTCACACATTTCACATACTCATATAATATCAAGTCGAGACACAACAATACCTATTCATTAGCCTTGTCATTTAATGACCACTTTTTCCAAATCTTCATAATCGTCATCTTATTTCCATATTACACATTTAACTCATGGCTATGACTATTTCAATTGGTCATAAAGCATTCATCATGCACCTAATTCATAACACCAACCATATATGGCCAACAAGCATAATCACATCATCACATCATAAGCATTAGAACATAGCATAGATAGATAAGTTCACAAACCATAATCAATATGAGCCACACATCATGGCCATATATAAGTAACTCAATGTAAGCCAATACCTTTGGCTAATCATAATAATGGCTAACATAAAAACTAAGTCCCTATACATGCCACTCACACGGAAACACTTAACAAATATGAGAAAATACTTCAAAGGCGATGGTTTGATAGTGTGATGCTGCCTCCGACGATCTCCATCCCCGAGCTAACCTATCAACACTAAAGAAAAGGAAAGGAAGGGAGTAAGCTTTATAGCTTAGTAAGACCGTATGAAAATAATAAGCAATTTATCAACTTGCTTCTCAAGGTAATACAACCATATTTGCACTTTTATTTATGTTCCAGTCAAGCTGCTTTCTCGAATTGTAGTTACTAAATTATTTATATGTAGAGTTACGAAATACTAAATTAAGATCCGCTAATTTTCTCTAAAACTAGACTCACATATCTTCTTACCGTAAAATTTTCATAATTTTTGGTCTAACCAATAAGTACAGTTTATTCCTTAAATTTAACCCTTTTTCGCTGTCTGACAGTTCCGACCCCTCTTCACTAAAAATTAATTATCTCATGATACAGGACTTGGATGACGTTCTTGTCTATTCATATTGAAAATAGAGTCATTAAGAATTATAAGCATATAAATTATAACTCATAAATTTTTTTTACAATTTTCAATTATTTTCTCAAATCAGAATAGGGGATTTCAAAATCATTCAGACTCTGTCTCACAATAATTTAAATATCTCATAACATGAAACTCCTTTGCATACACCGTTTCTTCTATGTGAAACTAAATTCTTTAATCTTTAATTTCATATTTTATTCAGCCTCTAAACCATAATTTTTGGTGGATTTTCAAAGTCGGACTACTGTTGCTGTCCAAAACTATTTTAGTGTAAATTAATGATACTAAGTTTATCACACCTTATTAATTCATTTTCACCATATTGGTAAAAATACATGTTTATAAATCATAAGTATAGACTTATAATCACAAAGTCATTACAAAATCATTCTCATAGGCATGACTTTCCTATTTACATCCTCACTAAATGTACATCATAAACCGAAATCATTTCTCATGAGTCTAGCATACATACCTGTGTTACTCAACATGCTCATATACTTACTCATATTCATTCCTTATTAATAATACAACATGAATTGAATTCACATATCATCAATTTCATGTAAGTACCTGTACCACTCACAACATAGCCATAAGCTCTATCATTTCGATATAAACCATAAATCTCCCATTGAACCATTTGGAATACGACAGGATATTTACTAGCCCTAAACATGGGATATGATGCCGACGCAATGTCTCAGACATGGTCTTACACTGGCTAGCACGTTAAAGTCGATGTCGTGTCCCAGACAGGTCTTCCACTGACTTTCATATATCGAGGACGATGCCGTGTCCCAGACAGGTCTTATATTGGCTCTTATCTATCGGTGTCAATGCCATGTCCCAGACAAGTCTTACACTGACACATAACAAGCTGATGCCATATCCCAGATAGGTTATACACTAGCTTGCATATCTCGAGGTCGATGCATGTCCCAGACATGTCTTACACTGGCTCTCGTCTCAATACTAATGCATGTTCCGGACATGTCTTACACTGGCTCTCATAATGTGGCTGGTGCATGTCACAGACATGTCTTACACTAGCACACATATCACCCAATGTCATGGCATGAATATCCAAATCTATTCCTAATGTTCAACCGGGAGTTTTTATTACATTAATCTCTCAACGTGCATATCAATGTAGTTGTATTATTAACATATAACTTACTTGTTTCAATGGAATGTCATATTCCATCAGCATATAATTAAATACAATCATAACAAAATAGATTTCAAGTAAATTAACAATAACATGGATAACATGTTTATTTAGTCACACGGACTTACCTCAAATGCAATTTTGGCTAATTATTCTCTTTTTGTCCTTAACCACGTACTTTCTCGATTTAAGCTCGAATCTCGATTTTTCTTGATCTAACATGAAAAAATTCACTTATTTAATCACTAAATAAATTTGGACAATGAAAATTCACATTTTTGGCAAAATGACCATTATGCCTCTAGACTTTCACAAAATGACCATTTTACCCCTAGGCCCAAAAATTGATTTTTATCAAATTTTTGTATTATAAAAGCCTAATAAACCATTTATTACTCTTATGAAAACCCCAAATTTCCACTATTTCACACAATTACAACCTATTTTATAACTTTTACAAAATGGCCCTTTTAGGTGTTTTCCATGAAAATCACTTTGCAAAAGTTGTTTATTTCACAACCATAACTCATATTCTTCCATAAAATTTCAGTTAAAAACACATATGCTTTCATGGAAAAACCCTAGACTCTCAACCATTTTGCAAAATAGTCCCTTCAATAGCTAGATTAAGCTTTAGAGGTCCCAAAAATGTAAAAAAATCAAGATAAGTCATCAAAATCACTTACTTGCAAGAGAACTAAGTGGATGAAAGTTTAGGCTCTTAAAACCCCTTGTTTGCTTCCATTTTTGGTGGGAATAAGAAAGATGAAAAGATGATACCTTTTTGTTTTGTTTTATTCTATTTCTAGTGAAAATTAAGTTACCAACCACACCTAATTTTGACTTTTCTACTTTCTTTCTCTCTATGGCCGACCAAGCCTTTCTTAAGGGTCCATTTGATCTTTAAAGACCCAAAATTTTGGTTCTCTAGCTATTTAACATATTTATCTAGCAAAACAAAACTTTTGCCCTTTATGCGATTTAGTCCTTTTTCTTAATTAAAATAGCAATCGCTAAACTTATTTCACCAAAATTTTCATGCACTAATATAATCATGCTATAACGCATAAAATAACATTAAAAATAATTTCTCTGGCCCCAAAATAGTGGTTCCGAAACCACTATTCTAACTAGGCCCAAAATCGGGCTGTTACATCGACACCATGATAACGATTAATAAATGGTCCTTTGGGGCAACACTATGTAATGGTACATAGTGTAAGACCATAGCTTGGCTATGGAAACATATCAAGTCCACCAGGACTAAAAACATGGCAACATATTATGTAAGACCATAGCTGGTTATGACAACATATGAAGTCCACCAGTACAATAAACTAGGAAGCTATCAAGGTACAAAAAGGGGAAACATTGTATGACTTGTGCGACAGGTGGTATAACCAGACTATCATGGTTCATTTGAAAATGTGAGTAAGCGGGATAATAAGAGAATCTGCCAAATTTAGTAGATAAAAAGAATTGGTAGAAGTGTCTGAAAGAGATCCGATAAATTATGGCAATGAGAAGAATTGGTATATGTATTTTTTCATGCGACAAACGTAATGGGAGGGATATTCCCTTCAAGGTAATTAAAATATCTCCCAGCATAAGTCCTCCAGTGTTTGCGAGTAAACCAGCCTAAGGTAGGATAGTGAGATAACCAAGCGGATTCCAATCCTAAGGGTCTGTAGGTAAGAGGTAGCAAGAGATGGGTAAGCTCACCAATGATTCTTTCAAAAGATAAATCCGCCAGGGATTATCTTTGGTAGGGAATCCGTCGAAATTTGGATAAAGAAGAGGATGCCAGTCAAGTCTATTATAGCACAAAGAGTCCGCGAGGGATTGTCCGTAGTGGAAAATCCATTAGGGAATTTTAAGAAAAAGATAAACCTCGGGGGGCTATTTGCTATTGGAGATGCCTTATCAAATTGTTCCGAAGGGGAAAGATCCTACGGGACTATCCTGTGGAGCACAAATCTACAAGGAAAGAAGTGTTTATTAATTAGCCTAATTGTCTTATACAAGATTGCAAGTGAAGATGTTAGAATTTGGACTTCCTTATTGAAGAGCCGATGTAAAAGCCAAGTCAAATGAAGATAATTGTCGGGGTAATAAGGCAATCATATGTCGAGTAGTGTGGAATGAATATATCAAGGCAATGATTTAATAAGATAGGAAGTCTAATAATTTCTAAAATTTCGTAAATAATTGTTGGGTTTAATAAGATAGGAAGTCTAATAATTTAATACTCGTCTGGTATGAGTTATATCAGAAGATAAATTTTTAAAATTGATATTTTTTGAGTATGTAAACAAATTAGTTTAGAAATTTTGTTAAGTTATGCGGGTTAATTGTGACGTCCAGTTCCTGGACCAAATGATTGGGTTGGGTAGGGGGTGTTACAGATATCATCATGAATGGTCCCTTTATTCCACTCAAACAAGGAGAGCTTTTAGTTCTAAAGAGCAAGAAAGAATGGAATGAGGATGATAGAATGAGCATTCAACTTAATGCCAAGGCTATGCAAACTTTATTTTGTGCACTTGGTCCCGAAGAGTATAATAGGGTGCCATCATGTTCAATTGCCAAAGAGATATGGGAGAAGCTTGAAGTCACTCATGAAGGTACAACTCAAGTGAAGAAGTCTAATATAACAGCCTGATTTAGGGCCTAGTCAGAACAGTGGTCTCGGGACCACAATTCGAAGTTGGGAAAATTATTTTTATTATTATTATGAGGTTATAGTACGATTATAGTAGTGCATGAAAATATGGGGAGCTAATTTAATTTTTTGAGCCAAATTGTGAGAAAGGACTAAATCACATAAAAGGCAAAAGTTGCATTGTAGTACCCAAATTTGGCAATTAGCTAGAGAATTAAAATTTGGGGCTTTTAAAGAGCAATTAGACCCTTTTTAAAGGAGCATAGCCCACCATAGGGTCAAGAGGAGACAAAAATTTTAAAATTAGGTGGGTTAGGTGACTTATTTTGACTAAAATAGAAATAGATGAAAAGAGGATGATATCATCCCTTTCCATCTTCTTCCTCCACCGAAATTTTGAGAAAAGAATGGGGTTTTGAAAGCTTCAAAAATTTTAGCAACATTAAGCCTCTCAAGTAAGTGACTTTGAAAGTTTCTCTTAATGATTTTTTACATTTTTGGACTCCTTGAAGCATAGGCTTTCTAATGAGAGGTCTATTTTGCAACATGGTTGAAACTTTAGGGTTATTCAATGAAAATATTTTTGATGTTTGCTGAGTTTTTATGGAAGAAAATGAGTCTTAGTTGTGTAATAGACAACATTTGTGAAAGAATTTCTCATGGAAACCCTTATAGGACCATTTTGCAAAGTTTGTGAAATTAGGTAGAATTTGGTGATGCTATAAAGTAAAAAGGGGTTAGCTAGGCCTAAGATACGAAGAAATTCAATAAAAATTGAATTTCGAGCATAGGGGCAAAATGGTCATTTTGCGAAGGTCTAGGGGCAAAATAATCATTTTACCTGAGATGTGAATTTTAGATTGCCTAATTGTGTTTAATGACTAAATGAGCACATTTTTTTTTATCATAGATCAAGAATTGTCAAATTCGAACCTAGACCTAGGGAAAGCCAAGCAAATTGACTAAACCGACTAGTCGAGTACATTTTGTAACCTGAGGTAAGTTGTATGTAAATAGTGCAACTACATTGTGAATGTATGTAGTCAAATTGTTATTGAATTGATATAGTATGAATTGCTAGATTGTGAATTGAGAATGCATATTATTGATCGAGATAATAAAAAGATCTAGTTGGGACCCTAGGAAACAGACCGGATATTCATGCCATAATAATTAGATTACTTGTGTGCTAGTGTAAGACCATGCCTGGGACATGGCATCGACCTAGAAATGAGTGCCAGTGTAAGACATGTCTGGGACATGCATCAGCCTCGATGATGATAGCTAGTGTAAGACATGTCTGGGACATGCATCGGCTAAGAGTGGTGCTAGTGTAAGACATGTCTAGGACATGCATCAACACGTATATATGAGAGCTAGTGTAAGACCATGTTTGAGACATGGCTTCGGCAACTTATACCATGTTTGAGGCTTACAGAATATCCGGTAGTATTCTGAAAGGTTCAACTTTAAAGGTTATGAAAGTGCTTTAATAAAGAAAAAGTATAATAATGTTGTGAGTGATACAGGTACTTATTGGAAATCAATGAGTAATGAGCTCAAATTAGAAAATATGACTTGAGTAGACGGTAATGAGTAAGTTAAGTTTATACTTACCTTTGAGTTATGAGCATGATGACTAATGGAGAATTTGTTGTTGTATATTTATTTATATGCAACTTACTAAGCTTTATGCTTACTCTCTTTCCTTTCCCTTTTCTTTCTGTGCCGCTTAATTAGCTCAAGGGTCCCTTGAAGTCGGAGATATCGATCACACTATCAATCGAAGCACTTGGTATAGTATAAATCTTCTTTTGAGTATGGCATGTATAGGGCTAGACTAGGATGTTTGATTTAATGAGAAATTGGTTATGTATTTTGGCTTAAGCCAAATGCCCTTCATTTTGTATCAAGCCTAGAATAATGGCTATTATTCATTTTGGTAAATGCATATAATGTTCTTTCTATGGATGAATTGGTGTCTATTGTGGTGAAATTAGTATATTGAAATGATCTTGTGTAGGTTGTGTAAAATGGGTGACAAAATGGCCTCCTTTTGTCCACACGGGCGTGTATCTAGACCGTGTGTAAGACACGGCTCACTCCCATGGGTGTGTGTTATTTACACGGGCAGGCCACATGGGCGTGTGTCATGGCCATGTTTTAAAGTCAGTGTTGCACACAGGCTAAGGGCACTGGCGTGTCCCAAGCCACGTGAGCGTGTGTGACCACACGGTCTATACCCACACGGGCGTGTGGAGCCTTAAAGCATGAATTTTCCAAGTTTTTCTTAAGTTTTTGATTTAGTCCCGAACCGTCTCTAATGTATGTTTTGAGCCTTGTGATCCTGTTTATGGGACAAAATGCATGTGAATGAGAAGTTTTAAGTTAAAAGAAATTTTATGGCCTGGTTTTATATGCATATGCTTGAGTTAAGTCCGGTAGCACCTCGAACCCTATCCCAGCATCGGATACGGGCGAGGGGTGTTACATCCAAAATTGGAATTCTAACTATCAACTATGAAACCTTCAAAATAAATCTCGAGGAGGATATCAAGGCAATGTCTGATCGATTTACTATCATCATTAATACATTAAAGTCACATGAGAAGACTTATCCTAATGAAGAGGTGGTGAGAAAAATGCTTCAAAGCTTGCCTAAATCTTGGGTAGCTAAAGTGGCTGCTATTGAAGAGGCAAAGAATTTAGAAATACTTACTTTAGATGAGCTCATTTGTTCTTTACTTACATATGAGATGAGGCTCAAAGAAGGGGTCGAAGAAGAAAAGGTTGAGAAGAAAAAGGTCACTATAGCTCTCAAATCCACAACAATTGAAGAGAGTGATTCAAATGATGATGTGGATGAGGATAAAGTGATGACCTTGTTTGCTAGGAGATTCAAGAGGTTCAATGTAACACCCCTTACCCGTATTCAACACCGGAATAGGATACGAGGCATTATTAGACTTACATCACAAGGAAACATACAATTTCAAGTCATAAATTTTCATCCAAATTAAAACCATTTGCATTCAAACATAAAGTCCTTGATACGAGCCTACGAGGACCAAAAACATGCTTTGGTAGTGGTTTGGGACTAAACCAAGCACTTAGGAAAATTTTACAAAACTTAGAAAATATTTACTATGAACAGGGGTCACATGCCCGTGTCGTTTGGGACACGCCCGTGTGGGCAGGCCTTGTGGTCACACACGCCCGTGTCCCTAACCTGTGTAACTATTTGTTTTGCAAAGCATGAACAAATTGAAGTCACACAGCTAAGTCACACGTCCATGTGCTAGGCCGTGTGGTTAATTTAATTTTCATGAAATAGGTGCAGGCTTTATACGTCTGGGACACACGCTCATTTTTGAGGCCGTATCCCTCACACGGCTGAGACACACACCCGTGTCTCTACCTGTGTGCTCAATTTTGAGCATTCTATTTCTCAAAATTAAGGTGCAGGGGACACACAGTCGAAACACATGCCCATGGCATAGGCCATGTGTCACACACAGTCTAGACACACGCCTGTGTGTCTGTCCATGTGGACAGAATAAAGGCTATTTACCAAGCCATTTTCACCCTCATTTGTACATATACATCCACAATCTTTAATGGCATAAATCATAACATATTTAGGCAACCAAAACATACACAATCATGGCCAATACATGTCATTCCATTATCCACACTCAACCTATTTACAACATCATACTTTGCCAAATCAAATCATATCAAACTCACATTCTACAAGTTCCAATATAGCTACCAATAACATGCATAATTTTTACTTAGTTTTCCTAGCATATCAATGAGCCAATCTTAACCATTCAACAACAAAATCATTAAGCCACATTCAACCATTTACTAAACATTTATTAACCACATCACACAAGAGATAATTGCACATGCAAGCATAAATAGATATATATAAGCTTAAACCCAATTCAACCAAAATGAGCCAAGTTACATGGCAAAATACCACATCAAGCCTTTGACAATTACAAGCCAATACATTTGGCCAAATTTATAATGACACATATAACAAAATGACCAAGTCCCTATATATGCCATATTCTCAAAATTTTTAAAATAATCGGTACCCAAAATAACGGTTTGATAGTGTGATGTGAACTCTGATAATCTCCAACTCGAGCTAGCTTGGTGACACTATAGAACATGAAAAGTAAACGGAGTAAGCTATATATGTAACAACCTGGTTTTAGCTGAATCAAAATAGTGGTTTCAAAACCATAAATCTAAGGTCAAAAAATTATTTTTATATTATTTTTTGTGTTTACAATATTTGATTTTATATGTGTGAAAATTTCATGAGCTAATTTTAGCATTTGAATGCTTAATTTGAGAAAATGACCTAATCGCGTAAAATGTAAAAGTAGCATGCTATAAGTTAAAAGTGTTTATTTGATATGGTTTAGTAAATTTGAGGTCCTTATGATGTTATTAGACCATAGCTAAGGTAAGTGGACAATTATGACCATGGTTTAAGTGATTTTGAAGTTATATTTTAAAGGTTAAATATGTAATTAAGTAATTTAACATATAATAAGTAAAACCAAAAAAATCAAAAATCATGTTTTATTATCATATTTTAACCGAAAATAAAAGGGAGAAGAAAACATTTAGGGCTTGTGAAATTTGACACCTTTGAAGCTTGATTAAGGTATGTTCTTTGCTCGATTTTTGATGATTTTTACGTTTTTGTGATCGTTGCTTCATATTCTAACTAGCCAGTGCTTTAATTTTCGAAATTGTTAAAGATTTTGTGAAGTGCCATTGTTGAATTTATAAGCTTTGTGATGTTTAATGATAGATTATGAAGGTTTAATGATAGATATACAAGCTTTGTTAAGGTATTTTTGACAAAAAAATGCTTATTAAGGATTAAATTGTGAAATTTGGAAATTGAGGGGTCAAAATGTGAAATAAATGAAATTTATGGGCTACTAAAGACCTAGGGAATATTCGGCCATGCTTGGGTTTGTTGAAATTATGAGTGTTTTGTGTTGTTTTAAAATAGGGACTAAATTGTAAAATTGTGAAATGTTGGGGGCTAAAGTGCAAAAATGCCCAAATATATGCTTGTGGATGAAATTGAAGGTGTTGATGAATAAAAGGGTTAATTTTGACTGTTTATAGATCAAGAACGAAAGAAATTGGATTAAATTCGGGGTAAAACGAAAGTTCTCAAATATTCGACCTCGTCCGTCTATTCTGACTACGAGGTAAGTTCATATACAAATGAATACCTTAAATTTGAATTATATGTGTATAATTATCATTGAAATGTTATAAATGTTGAATGAACTTTTACGAGCATGAATTGACAGAATTACGATATCCGAAAGTCTCGTACGAACCTTAGGAATGGTATAGGATACGAATTTCATAACATTAGGTTATCGAGATGTGATTACATGTAAGACCATGTTTGGGACATTGGCATTGTTAATCGATTTCGTGTAAGACCCTGTCTTGGATAGTGGCATCGATAGGTGATAACATGTAAGACCATATCTGAGATATGGCATTGTATGAGCTTATGTTATTTTCGGGTATCCTTAACGATTCCGAATGGTTCAGCAGGCAAAGTTTAGTTGAAAAAGAATATGTAAATGAGCTAAGTGACTCAGGTATGTACGAGGTTCATATGATTATTGAGAAGTGAAGTAAATGATGAATTTGATTATGATATTGAATATGTCTTCAATGTGAAAGGTTTATGAACTTGTGTGTGATTAGTTAAGTTTAGCATAATTGAATTGATATGCAAAGGTTCATATGATAGATTTATTTGTATATGGCTTACTAAGCTTTTAAAGCTTACTTTGTATGTTCTTTCCATGTTTTATAGATTATCGAAGCTAGCTCGGACTCAGGGATTGTCGGGAAACATCATCACACTATCGATCATCTCATTGGTATTTTTGGAAGCTTTGTATTTATGGTATATGGCATGTATAGGCTAGTGTCATTTTGGTGTGTTTTGAGTTATGGTTTTACCCATGATATTTGGCTTGTAAATGTTAGTATGTATGGCCATTTAAGTTGGCTTGAATTATGTGCTTGATGAGTAATATATGATGTATAAGTTGTCTCATGTTTTGGTATGGTTATATGGTTGCTCAAATAGTTAGTTGCCATTGGGTAAGTTAAGGCTTGAAATATAATATGTTATGGATTGATTTTGAGGCATAAAATAGTTGATAAGTTGATGAGTTAATGCATCTGAAATTTATGCAAGTTGTGATGATTTTAGGTCTATGGATTTGGTATATTTGTATATGGAATTTAGTAGTTGAATTGGTTGATGATAGTTAGCTTGATATGTGTTTGAGTTGGCATGTTTTTGGTTGCTTAAAGATGTATTGAAATGGTGCTATTTTAGTTGTTATTTGTGTTTGTGAAAAGGGTGGCAAATTGGCTTTTCAAATGGCCTATTTTTGTCCACACAGACAAAGACACGGGTATGTGTCTCAGCCATGTGCAACACACGGTCATGTGTCCCCTGGGGTAGCCCTTCGAATTAAAGTCAGTATACACTACAGGTTTGGCACAGTCTAGACACACGGGCATGTCTATTGGTTGTGTGTGGCACACGGGCTGGCACATGGGTGTGTGGTCGGCCATGTGACCCAAGTCAGTAACCTCCCTAATTTTCCATGGCCATGGCACACGGGCGTGTCTCTGGCCATGTGGTACAAGTTAGTATATATGCTCTGTTTTCACACGGCCTGCGCCATAGACGTGTCTGGTGGCCGTGTGAGGCACATGGCCTGTTCACACGGGTGTGTGACCCTTAAATGTTGAAAAATTTTCTAAGTCTTCTAAAGTTTGTGAATGTTATCGGTTTAGTCCCGAACCATTTCTAAGCTTGTTTTAAGGTCTCGTATGACCTTAGAAAGGACAATATGATTGAGATGAATGTATTTTGTTATTAAAATGTATAAATGTAAGTGAATGATTTGTATTGATCGGTAATGCCTCGTAACCCTATTCCAGCGACAGATATGGGTTAAGGGTGTTACAATATAGCTTAGTAAGCTCATATGAAAGAGATAAGCTAACCTTATCATACATTAACATGCAAATAATATAACATAAGATAATGTGTTTTACCATATTCTCATGATCATAATTCATTCCATCACATCTTACCTTGAGTTCATCATTTCGCGAATTTAATAATCATAAGTTTTGTGCACATACCTGTACCACTCATGATGGTTCCATACTCATTCTCATCTTTATCATACCCAATGAACCACTTGGAATAATAATTTCGGATACTCGGGAAATCTTGCACACAAGGTGCCACATATGTAGCCATTGCTACCTATATCTCATATCACATATATGCTTGCTCTCGAGTCATTAACGGGCCTGCTCACACAAGTTGTCAGTCAAGTCATAGCTACTTAGTGCTACTCACACAAGCTGTCAAGTAATCGCAACATATGCCTGTATACTCAGCCACTGGTAGGACGTATAGGACCAACACCCAGATCACATAACATAAAACCCTAGTGACATGTGATTTGTATCCTAATCTATTCCTATGGTTCGATTGGGATTTCTCGCTTGTCAAAATGTCATCAAATGTGTTCGTAAGGTCGATTACATAATTCATGCATAAATTAAAGCATTTAAAATACATTTAAAGTAAAGCTTATTTAACATACGAACTTACCTCGGTTACAAAAACGGCCAAAGAGATCTATTCGTCAATGACTTTGTTTTTCCCCCGATCTAAACCCGAACTTTGTGTTTTCTTGATCTATAATACCACATTTAACTTATTTAATCATCACATTGTTCAATTCAGCCCAAAAACACATTATGGCAAAATTTACATTTTTAGCCCTAACTTTTTGACATTTTTCAATTTAGTCCCTAGGCTCGTAAAATGAATTTCTTTCAATTTCTTCACAACCCAAGCTTAGAAGAACCTTTCTCATGCTCATGAAAACCCACATTTTCCATTTATTCACACTTTTCTGCACATTTTATAGACTTTCACAAATAAGTCCCTTTTTGACAATTTCATCAAAAATCACTTTGTAAATGTTGTTTATCTAACATCAAACATACATTTTCTACCATTAAACATTAAAATAAACATATATTCATCATGGGTCAAAATTTAAACTTTAATCATTCTTCAAATTAGTCCTTGAAATAGCTAAACGATCTAAAAAATATAAAAATCATTAAAAACGGGACAAGAACGGACTTACAATCGAGCTTGAAAACTTGGCCAAAACTCTAGCTATGGCTTCTTGTAAAATTCAGCTATGGGGTGACTAATTTGAGGAGATGGACACTTTTATTTAGTTAATTTTGTCTTTATTTACCAAATTACTAAAATACCCTTAATGCATAACTTTAAAATTTTACCTAGCCATGTCCATTTTTGTCCATTCGAAAGTATAATGGTCTGATTACCATTTAAGGACATCTAATTTAAAATTTCATAGCAATTAGACACCTTTAACGTATAGAACTCAAATTTTGCACCTATTGCAATTTAGTCCTTCTAGCTAAATTCAATAAAATTTCTTAACGAAATTTCCACACAATTATTCTATCATGCTATAGACCTTAAGCAAATAATAAAATAAATATTTCTACTCCAAATTTGTGGTCCCCAAACCACTGTTCCAATTTGACCCAAAAACGGGCTATTACATTCATGAAGTCTAATAAAGGAAGAAGATTCCAAAAAAAGGAGGGATTGAAACTTGAGTCCACCAAAAAAAAGATCCTATCATTTGCTATAAGTGCAAAAAGCTGGGACACATGAAATTCAATTGTGCCCAATGGAAGAAGAAGGGATCAAACAAACAAAAGCTCAAGGTTAATATTGTTACTTGGAGTGACGAAGATCCTTTTGATGATTAATAACATGAAGTAACAAACCTTTGCCTTATGGCCATAAATTAAAAAAAAAGGTAACTTCTAACTCATCTAATTCAATTTCTTATTCTTTTGATGAGTTACAAGATGCTTTTGATGAACTAATCTTGGAGTTTGAAATTATGGTTTCAAAATATAAGAAAAACATTTCAAAATTAAAAGATGAAAATAGTTTACTCTGCAAGGCCAATCATGAACTTGAAAGTAAAATAAATAAAATGTAAGCTATTATAAATGATTTTGAGAAAAATAATTGTGGCTTGCATAATTTACTTTCCAAAGTTCATGATGATCATAAAAAACAAATTAAGTTGCTCAAGAGTGAAAAAGCTCACTCTAACAAAGTTTTTCTAAAAAGATTGAATAAGGAGAATGTTCAAAACAAAACTTTGTTAAAACTAGCTTTAATTTCTATAAACATAGAGGTCTCTCAAGATTCTACACGGAAAAACTTGTTAAGAGTATATGGGTCCCTAAAGGACTTAGTGCTACTCAAGACAAAGAAGCTCTTTCAAAATAGATACCTAAAGGGACTAGGATTTTAGGAGCTAATGCTTATGGACCCAAAAGAAATTGGGTACCAAAAAGAAAAGTTTAATTCTATGTTTGTAGGGGAATGAGCATTGCTTTAAGGTGTAAAATTCAAGCACAAGCTCATGGTACCTTGATATTGGATGCTTAAGACGTATGACTAGTGACAAGAGCCATTTTATCAATTTAAAGCCAAAAAGTGAAGGAGAAGTTGAATTTTGTGACAACTCTAAAGAACTCATAGAATCAATTGACTCTATTAGTAAAAACTCTTCAATCTTTATTGAAAATGTTTTGTATGTCAGTGGTCCTAAGCATAATCTCTTGAGTATTAGTCAATTGTGCGATAAAGGTCTCAATTTCAGCTTTGAATCAAATGCCTGTAAAGTTATTAACATTGCATCTAATAAGATTATGTTTGTAGGTCATAGGATAGGAAACATGTACATGGTGCATTTAGATGACTTACATAATTCAAATGTTTGTCTCATAGTCAAGAAAGAAAACGCTTCTTGGTTATGGCATAGAAAATTATGTCATGCTAGCATGAGCATATTACATAAATTAGCTAAAAATGACTTAGTAAGAGGTTTACCAAAAATTGTTTAGATTTAAATAGTTTGTGATGCATGTACTAAAGGCAAATATAAAAGAGTATCCTTTAAACCTATTAATGATGTATCTACTAGTAGAGCCTTACAAATTATTCACATAGATCTTTTTGGACCTATTAGAAAACTAGCTTGGGTGGAAAAAAAAATATGATTTTTTGCTTGTTGATGACTATTCTAGATTTACTTGGTTTTTTTCCCTTAAGTACTAAAGATGAAGCTTTAAATAAATTCATCACATTTTAAAAATTTAATCAAAATGAAAAAGATTACTCTGTCACTAGTGTTAGAAGTGACTATGGAATCAAATTTGAAAATCTTGGTTTTGATAATTTTTGCAACTTAAATGGCATTAGCCATAATTTTTTAGCACCCAGAACCCCTTAACAAAATGCAGTTGTTTAGAAGAAAAATAGATCTTTAGAAGAAATGGCTAGAACCATTCTTTGTGAAAATAATTTTTCGAAATATTTCTGGGCGAAAGCCACAAACACCACATGATATATTATAAATCGAGTAATGATTAGGCCTATTTTGAAGAAAACTTCATATGAACTTTTCAAAAATAAAAAGCCTAACATTAGCTATTTTCATCCTTTTGGATGTGAGTGTTTTATTTTAAATAATGAAAAAGATAATCTTGGCAAATTTGAAGCAAAAAACGATGGAGGAATTTTTCTTGGTTATTCTTTAAATTCTAAAGCTTATTGAGTCTTTAACAAAAGAGCTTTAGTAGTAAAATAGTCTATACATTTTTTTTGAATCTAACCATTTTCCTAAAAAAAGAATCTTGTGTTAATGATGATGATGCAAAAAGTTTTGATAATAATAAGAAAGTGGATCAATCACCAAATGAGAAGACATAAGAAAAAACTCAAGATGCTCTAAACGAGCTTACTCTAGAGGAAAGAGAAGTCAATCATCTAAGGAAATACAATTATATGAAGGATGATAAGATTTTGGGAGATCCATACAAAGGGGTAACTATTAGGTCTTCTCTTAGAAATACTTTTAATTATGTTGCATTTATCACATACATTGAGCCTAAAAATATCAAATAAGAATTAAATGATGAATATTGGATATTGTCCATGCAAGAAAAGTTAAATCAATTTGAGAGAAGTAAAGTATGGACCTTAGTTGAAAGACCTTGTGATAAATTAACTATAGGTACTAAATGAGTTTTTAGGACAAAGCTAGATGAGAGTAGCAACATAGTGAGGAACAAGGCTGGGCTTGTTGCTCAAGGTTACAATCAAAAGGAAGGAATATATTATGATGAAACTTATGCTTCCGTAGCTAGGATGGAAACCATTAGGATGGTTTTATCTTTTGCATGCTTTAATGATTGTAAATTATATCTAATGGATGTTAAATGTGCTTTTCTAAATGGTTTTATAAATGAAGACGTGTATGTTGAACAACAATCCGATTTTGAAGATTTAAAATTTCCAAATCATGTTTTCAAACTTTCAAAAGCCTTATATGGTTTAAAACAAGATCCTAGAGCTTGATATGAAAGATTATCAAATTTTCTTATTGAAAAAGGTTTTTGTAAAGGGAAGATTGACACAACACTTTTTATTAATAGAAAAGACAATGATTTATTTGTAGTTAAAATATACATTGATGATATTATTTTTGGTGCTACTAATGATCTTCTTTGTCAAGAATTTTCCAAGCTAATGCAATGTGAATTTGAGATGAGCGTGATTGGAGAACTAAATTTCTTTTTAGGACTCCAAATCAAGCAAAGGAAGGATGAAATCTTTACCAATAAAGTTAAATATATAAGGGAGATGCTCAAGAAATTTAGGATGGATATCCTCAAACCATAAGCTACTCCTATGAGCCCTTCTACAAAGCTTGACAAAGATGAGGAAGGTAAATGTGCTGATATAAAACGTTAAATATGACTCCTATTTTTAGTCAAATTTGAGAAATAATATTTCAATTAAACTCTGTTTA
The DNA here is from genome assembly GCA_025698465.1 of Gossypium longicalyx. Taxonomy (NCBI): domain Eukaryota; kingdom Viridiplantae; phylum Streptophyta; class Magnoliopsida; order Malvales; family Malvaceae; genus Gossypium; species Gossypium longicalyx. Next base: position 23,555,707 of record CM046998.1, on the reverse strand, counting down.
CTTATTTCAATCAAACACTGATTAGTTTAGATTATTTTATTATTATTTGACCTATGTATTTAGCCTATAAATAGGTTCTTTTACAACCTTAGAAAATACACCCATTAGAGATTAGAACTCATAACACATTTAGAGAATTTTGTGTTTACGTATTGTGGGTTCTTTGTTTTTGGGTTTTCGGGGTTTACTTTTTATCTCCATCTTTTATACTCTTTGTTCTTTTGCCATTATAGTAAAATTATCCTTGCCTGTAGTTTTTTATCCTCTTTGGAAGGGTTTTTCCACGTTAAATTTGTGTGTTCAATTTCTTGATTTATTCCGCTATTTTTTCTTGTTCGTTGCTTAATCGGGTCGATCCTAACAAGTGGTATCAGAGCTAGTTTAATTTTCATAAATCAGCTCATTCAGAGATGGCAACAACAAGGTTTGAAATTGAGAAGTTCGATGGTGAGACAAATTTCAATCTGTGGCAAGTTCGGATGATGGCAATTCTAGTTCAATCCGGTTTGAAAAAGGTTGTTATCGGGAAAAAGCCTGAGAATCTAAATAAAACAGAATGGGAAGATCTTGATGAAAAGGCTTTGTTTGTAATCCAGCTATGCCTCGCAAATACGGTATTGCAGGAGGTATTGATGTAGAAGACCTCATCCACCTTATGGAAAAGGTTAGAAGCTCTTTATGCGACTAAGTTTCTGGCTAACCGTTTAGTGTTGAAACAACGTCTATTTACGTTTCGCATGAATGAAGGTGATGTTCTTAGAGATCACATTAGTCAATTCATTACTCTTTTAAATGATTTAAAGAATGTTGAAGTTCATATTGACGATAAAGATCAGGCTATGCTATTATTGTACTCTTTACCCCCTTCATACAAGTCTTTCAAGGGGACCCTGATTTAGGGTAGAGAAAAACTCTCGTTCGAAGATGTGAAGGGTCATTTGTTGAGTAGAGATAAACTCGACAATGAGTTTCATTTGGATTGCAAGGCAGATAGGCAACCTTCCATTTTGGTAGCATCAAAGAAATGAGACAAAAGGTGTCGCTATTGTAAAAAGTTAGGTCACGTCAAAGCAGATTGTTATAAACTGTGAAATAAAAGAACTACTGAGAGTAACGAGGAAGATGTAGCTGGTGCTAATTTGGCCGATGAAAATGGTGATGATTTCTTGTTATTGTCAACGAGCAATAACTCCAAGGTCATGTCCAAGTGGATCCTAGATTCGGGATGTTCTTTCCACATGTGTCCCAATAGAGAATGGTTCTCTACATACAGTTCGATTGAAGGTGGAGTTGTGTGCATGGGAAACGATTCATCTAGTAAGGTAATTGGTATTGGTACTGTTAAAATTAGGATACATGATAGGACGATTATGACACTCTCAAATGTCAGGTATGTACCTGATTTACGAAAGAATCTCATCTCATTGAGTATTTTAGACTTGAAAGGATGCAGAATCAACATCAAGTCGAGCGGCATTAAAGTATCTCATGGAGCTCTCATTTTGTTAAAAGGTAAGAGAACCGATAGTCTTTATATTCTGGAAGGTTCTATAGTGACCGTTGAAATCAGACTTCTCTCATCCGTTACGGAGTTGAAGTCAGCTCGTTTGGATCAGAGGCGACTTGGTCATAGGAGGGAAAAATGTATGACTATTTCGTTGAAGAGAAGTTCTCTTTTGGATGTAGGTTTTGAAAAGTTAGGGCACTGTGTTCGTGAAAATCAGACCTGGGTTAGTTTTGATGTGGCAGTGTACAAGTCGAAGGCTAGAAGTCTTCCAGTTTCTAAGCACAAATTCGACTCGATTAATTCCTACATAGTTCAAGATAGGCTCGTGTGCGTTTTGGCAAAGATGGCATTGTGGAAATATGAGTCAAGGTGGAGATTTGTTAAATATGACTCCTATTTTCAGTCAAATTTGAGAAATAATATTTCAGTTAAACTCTGTTTACTTGTTTCAATCAAACACTGATTAGTTTAGATTATTTTATTATTATTTGACCTATGAATTTAGCCTATAAATAGACTCTTTTACAACCTTAGAAAATACACCCATTAGAGATTAGAACTCATAACACATTTAGAGAATTTTGTGTTTACGTTTTGTGGGTTCTTTGTTTTCGAGTTTTCGGGGTTTAGTTTTTATCTCCGTCTTTTGTACTCTTTGTTCTTTTGCCATTATAGTAAAATTATCTTTGCCCGTAGTTTTTTATCCTCTTTGGAGGGATTTTTCCACGTTAAATTTGTGTGTTCAATTTCTTAATTTATTCTGCTATTTTTTCTTGTTTCGTTGCTTAATCGGGTCGATCCCAACATAAAATTATATAGGTCAATGATTGGCTCATATAAATCATATAAATCAAGCTCGCACATATTCATTTCATCGCCAACCTAACCATGGTCATTTATTACGAATCATACATAAAGTTATATCAGCTTCTTTTAAACACTTCCAAACTCCAACATCTATAATTTCCTTATTCACCTAAACCCAATTGCATATATAAATCATATAACCAACTCACCATTTTAATTTCAATACCTGTTCTAGTTTTTGAACCAAGAAATCGTACATCACAGTCATGTTTCATGTTTCATAAATCTCATATATGAAACATAGTACCCCAATTTCATATAGCGAGTATATATATAATACATCATACTACTCATCTTTATTCAAAGTCATATCTTACTTTCATTTCACATCTTTATCTTATGAATAGCATTAATAATGCCATTCAATCCAACTCATTTCACCATTCATTTACATAATTTTTCATCTATTTCATACTTAACATCATCAACCACATAGGTTTCGTACATACCTGTACCATTACCTTCTTATCTGTCACGCTTATCATTTGAATGCTTGAAAGATTAATTCATTTGATCGTCCTTGAACATTCAACGAACTCGCACACTTAGTGCTAATTAATTAACCGAAGCTATAATTATATCGCGCACTTAGTGCCAATTAATTAGCCGAAGCTATAATTGTATCGTACACTTAGTGCCAATTTAGTTGTCGAAACTATAATTGTATCGCACACTTAGTGCCATTACATTAAACCGAACTTATATCGGTGTCACCCACATAGTTCCATTTACTCAGCCAATGCTATTACAATCTCACGCACTCAGTGCCATTTTAATATTCGTAGCTATTGCCTTTATCGCACACTTAGTGCATCAAATCCAATTCACATATTACATATTTCAATCTCACAACCATAATTCTTTACAACTCAATTCAGTATATATATAATGCACACACATTTCAATTTAACAACATTTATATACTTATGAACTTACCTCGTACTAACACGAACTGACCGGAACGACTATTCGATAATTTGACTTTCTCTCGATCTAGATCCGAATTCCACTTTTTCCTATCTATTTAATAACAAAATTTACTTATTTAATCATTAATTCTTTCAATTTAACACAATTTACACATTTTTGCAAAATTACGCTTTTGCCCCTAAAGTTTCACACTTTTACAATTTAGTCCTTATTTCAAAATAACACAATTTACTCGAAATTTCCACAAACCCATGTTTAGTAGAATTTTCATAGTACTCATACAAGTCCACATATTTCATTTTTTTGATATCTTAGTCCCTCAAAATATCATTTTCACAATTTAGCCCAAATTACTCAAATTCATCAAAAATCCAAACACAAAACATGTTAACCCAATACATATCTTTTATTTTTCATCATCAAACCAAAAATTCATCACATTATCAACAATGGCATCATCCAAATTCTTTAAAAATTTTGAAATCGGAGGTACGAGCTAGCTAGATTACGAAGCAATGATCTTAAAAACATAAAAATATTAAAAACATATAAAAAATCGTACCTTAATTGCTTGAATTAGCTTAGCCGAATGAAAAACCCCATTTTTAGCTTTTCTTCAAGCTTTATTTGGCCAAAAATGATGAACATAAAGATGGCTTTATGTTTTGTTTTATTTATTAACCTTTATTATCAAAATTACGCATGTACCCTTAATTATAATCCATTTAAAATATTTCATGCATGGCCAAACATGTCCACTCACAAATCAAATGGTTTAATTACCATTTGAGGACCCTCACTTTAAAAGCCAATGACAAATAACACCTCTTTACTAATAGCATGTAACTTTTGTATTTTACGCGATTTAGTCCTTTTTGCTTAATTAACTATCAAAACAAGATAATTTTTCAACAAAACTATAATACCATCTTATTGCCACTCTGTAAATATTTATAAAAATATTTATGACTCGGTTTATAAAAACGAGGTCTCGATACATCATTTTCTAAACCCACTTGACCTTAGGGTCATACCACTTGGATTTAATAAATCGCTTATAAAACAAAAATCACAATATCAAAAACCTTTTTAAAATCACAATTAACTTGTAAATATTAAATATAATATTTACAAACCTACTCATCGGATTTGGTGGCCCCGAAACCACTGTTCTGAATAACCCTAAAAACGTGTTAGTACACTACTAGTCTAGTTAACACGCATACCTATCAAAAAATGCCTACGTATCGTTCTTTCGTATTCTAATCTACCTAGTGTCAAACTATTCCACTAAATGACTGCTTTAGAAATCCCAGTGATAGTTATCATTTTAATAATTATTTTTTAATCACAAAGTAAACGTATCTGGGCCACTTGATTTTCACTCCTTAGCTGATTTTAATTTTCGAGATATTTAGACCTTTGTCGAATGGAATTGGTTTAATTTTCTAAAAGTCCATTAACAACCTATGCTAATCTCGTTCGAGCATTTTATTTGAATGCTATTCTCAAATAAGATGAAATGGTTGAGACTGTTGTTGCTATTAACTCTTTCTTATAAGCACACCTATTTGTCTCACGTTAGAAAATTTCAGAGAATTTCTAAAACTACCTTCTGGTGGTGTATCGAATGAGAAAGGTTCTTACAATCCAACCTTAACCATTCTGAGCTCATATGTATCTGAGCTTAATATCCATGATCGCTTTTTACATATAACTCTCCCAGGATATTATGCCCTATTTCCAAACATGCTATCGTTTGATCCATCAACTATTGGTGGATTGGTTGTTTTCAGTCAAATAGGCGTCTCGACCTTGCACTTATTATGTTTACTAACATTACCAAGGTCATTAGCAAGGATCTTACTAGCAATGTTACCTTGCCTTTCAGAACTTAGTTGTCCTATATTTTTATCTACCTCAACATACCAACCCTCCTTTGACCACCACCTATACTCCTCTTAGTTTTGGTGCTCTTCGTTGTCCCAGCTACAAGAAAGATCCACTTACTAGAAACTGGGTCAAGGGTGTTCAACCAGAACTGCATGAGGTTGATGATGAAGAAGTTGGAGGCGAGCAAAATGATGTTCCTCCACCCGAGCCAGCTTCGACACCTGCCAGTTCATCTACTCCACCGTAAGTACCAACGTTCTTGACTGATACTCTTGCTATACTTGAACTATTGGATCATTATGATAGGATTTTAGCGGTTTAGACATTAGGGTGTCAAGGAAAGAGGATAACATGGGCTCTAGGTTGTCTTCATTGGAGGATCAATTAGCTCAGCTTATGGCTAATTTTCCTCCATAAAACTGTAGACCATAAAAATATAATAAAAATAAGTTTTTCTGCACCGGATTTGTGGTCCCGAAACCACTGTTCTTACTAGGCCCAAAATTGAGCTGTTACAACTCTCCCCCCTTAGGGATTTTCGTCCCCAAAAATCTTACCAGAAAATAGGTTTGGATACTATTTTCTCATAGCTTCCTTAGGTTTCCACGTAACCTCTTCGACCCCATGTCGTTGCCATAAAACTTTCACTAGGGCTATACTTTTATTTCTCAACTATTTAACTTTTTGAGCCAAGATCTTGATCGGTTCTGCACCATAAGTCATATCAGGTTGAATCTCGACTTCTGTCAGTGAAATCACATGTGAAGGATCAGAACAGTAACAACGCAACATAGACACATGAGACACATTATGAATCATTTCTAACTCTGTCGGTAAAGCTAACTGATATGCCACTGGTCCTATTCTTTCAAAAATCTCATACCGCCCAATGAAACGTGGACTCAACTTGCCTTTACGGCCAAATCTCAGAATCTTCTTCCATGGAGACACTTTCAGAAATACTTTATCAACAATAAACTCAATCTCTTTTCTTTTCAAATCTGTGTATGAATTTTTTCGATCTGAAGTAGCTTTCAAATATTTATGAATTACCTTTAATTTCTTTTCGGTTTCTCTAACCAAGTCAACCCCATGAATCTGTGTAACATTTTGATTTAGGGTCTAGGTAGAATAGTGATTTCGAGACCACAAATCTAACGTAATAAAATTTATTTTTATCATATTTTTATGGTCTATGATTTCACAAAATGGTTTCGTGAAAATTTTGTTTGAAAATTTTGTTGTTTGGGCACTCAATTTAGTCAAAAGGACTAAATCGTAAAAAGTACAAAAGTTGAGTTCTACATGCTAGAGGTGTCCAATTGTTATGAAATTTTAAATTGGAGGTCCTTATATGGTAATTAGACCATCGATTAAGTTGGTGGACAAAAATAGACATGGTTAGGCATGTTTCCAAAGTTTTTCATTAAGGGCATTTTGGTCATTTAGTTATAAAAATAAATTAAAAACCAAAATTAAAAGCCAATTTTTGTCCATCTTCAAACCCTTGGTCGAAACCTGCATGGAGAAACCATGGCTAGGGTTTTTCAAGTTTCCAAGCTTGATCGTAAGTCCGTTCTAGCCTCGTTTTTAATAATTTTTACGTTTTTGCAATCCCCGTAACAAGATCTATCTATTTCTACCATTTATTTGAGCAATGGCTAATGTTTAAAAATTTAACTATGTGCTACATGTGTGTGTTTTGATTTTTAAGGGAGGAATATGAATGGTTGTTGTGTGTTAAACGACTTTTACTTAGTAGTTTTCGGTGAAAGCGCTAAAAAGGACTAATTTGTAAAAGTTATAAAATTTGTCATAAAAGTGTGATTTAGTGGAAATTTTGGGTTGCTATAGTTATGAAAATGATTCGAATAGGCTTAACGTGTAAAGAAATTGTATAAAAACCATTTTACGAGCCTAGGGGCAAAAGTGTAAATATGACAAAGTTTAGGGGTAAAAATGTAATTTTGCCATAGTATGATTTTTGGATCACATTGACTAATGTGACTAATAAATAGACTAAATGTGATATCATAGATCAAAGAAAATGAGGTTCGGACCTAGAACGGGGGAAAAATGAAAAATTGACGGTTAGGTCCCTTTTGCCATTTTGGTGTTGAGGTAAGTTCATGCGTAAATAATGAAACCTTATGTTATGTATTTAATATTTCAATATTGTATGAATTGTATACATTTTTTTTATGAAATGGATTAATGACAATTTTGACGAGGTTTCGAGAAATGAGAAATCTCGATTTAACTTCAATGGTAGAATACAAATGTCATGATATTAGAGCTACTGAGATTCCATATAAGACCATATCTGGGATATGGCATCGGTGTGTGATTTCGTATAAGACCATGTCAGGGACATTATGGTATTTCATGTAAGACTATATCCGGGATATGGCATTGATACGGTACTAAGAGTATGAGATCCCCGAATATACTTAGTATTTCGATGTGTTCAACGGGTAAATTAAAGATGTGTATGAGAATGAAATTACTACGAGTAAACATACATGTACTAATTGTAAATTCATGATTATTGTAGAAATAATTGTTTATTACCCATAGTGGTTGATAGAGCACATACTCGTGATGTTAGATATATGATAAATATGAATGATGATTATGTGTTAGGCTGATTGGCCGAATTGATATGTAACCTAATATATTTATATGCTTGAATTGTATCTCAACGGGTATGCTAAGAACGAGAAAGTATGTGATTATATTATGAATGGTACAGGTATGTACACGAAACTCGTGTGAAGTGAATTTGATATATGATGAATTCTTGGTGAGAATGTACATGAACAAGTTATGCTTGTGAAACATTGATAACCTTGCGACAAATGGTCTACATTTATGATGAATGGATGTATGATAAGATTTGATAATGACCATGTGATAGGCTTAGGAGCCAAATTGATTGTGATATATTACGGTTCATTTATTAAAATTGTGTTTTAGTGGATATGAGGAAAAGAAAGACAGGCATAATTGCCAAATAAGGACATTATGAGAATATAGTAAGATACGAGCTTAGACAAGTGAAAGGTGATTGAACTATATGTTGAAATTATGATTACTCACAAATAATGTGCATGTGATTAAGAGGATGGAAATAACTTGTTAGTTAATGTGATATGTTATAATGGGAAGACTATAGTGGCTAGGCTAATGCCAAGGCATGTAAATGGTGTTTATAAGTTAAAGGAGTAAGCACTATGAATGAATAAATAGAAATCTTAAAATCTAATGCCAATTGAAATTATAGTACTCTTATGGATGGATAAAGTAAATGAATGTTAATAGTTGTTATTATTTGCATATGAACTTACTAAGCTATATTATATAGCTTAACCCCTCCTTTCCCATGTCTTGTAGGTTAAATTAGCTAGCTCGGGTTAGAGACCGCTGGAGATGTCACCACACTATCAAGCTGTCATTATGGGTAAAAAAAAAAAGAATACAAACCTCTTAAGTTTAAGGCATGTATAGGGACCTGGTTAATTGTGAATGTGTCATTACGATTTAGTAAAAGGTATTGGCTTGTAATGGTTAAGGGTTTGATGTAATGTGAAGCCATGTAAATTGGCTTATATTGATATTTGATTTATTTGGTATAAGGCTATGAGACGTGGCTCATATTGATTATTGGGTTGTAAGCCTATTTATTTAAGTATACATGTGCCCATGCAATGGTAATGTGGTTGGTGGTTGTGTGAATGTGATGAGATGTGTTGTGGTTATGAATGCTTGATGATTTAATTAGGATTTGTTTAGTATGATGATAAACATAGATTAAATGAGAATTGGTAAGTTGGGCTTGACAATGTATGAAGTCTTATGCATGTATAAGTAAATATGAAATGATCATAGTCTTGTCTTGTTTGTGTATGTTTAAGTGCTCACTTAAGCCATGCTAAATGCCTTTGAAGTCATGCATGTGTATGTGCAAATAAGGGTGGCAATTGTGTAATAGCTCAGTTTAGACTCTAGTTGGAATAGTGGTTTCGGTTTTACAAATCTGACTCAAAAAAATATTTTAATATTAATTTTCATGCTTATTATATGTGAATTACTATGTGTGAAAATTTCGTATGAAAATTTAATCGTTTGTGTGCTCAATTTGATATAAGGACTTAATCGCGTAAAATGTAAAAGTGGCCTTCTATTTGTTAAAGTGCTTGTTCGCCATGTCTTCTGAATTGTGAGGTCCTATAATGTTAATAGACCATTGGAAGTGTAAGTGGACTATTAAAACCATTTATTTTATGTTTATAAATGAAATTCATTTAGGATATAATAGTAGCTAGAATAATTATTATGTATTAAGTAAAACAAAATAATAAATTGGCTTCATTATCCTATTCTTGGCTGACTATTAAGAAAGAAAAGAAAGCTTCCATGGTGTTTTAGGGTTCAGCTACTTCCAAGTTTGATTAAAGGTCCGTTTTTGTTCGATTTTTGATAATTTCTATATTTTTGTAATCGTTGCTCTGTATACTATCAAGCCCATGTTTCAATTTCTGATTTTGTTGATGATTTTGAGTTATGCCATTGATGAAACTATGAGCTTTATGAAGTTTGATGTTAGTAAATGAAAGATATGTGTTAGATCACTAAGTTTTTTCTTTGAATTTTTGATGAAATTAAGTAATTTGGGCTAAATTGTGAAAATGATATTTTGAGGGACTAAAATGTGAAATAAATGAAATTTATGGACTTATATGAACATTATGAAAATTCAACTAAGCATATGTGTAAGGAAATTTTGTGTATTTTGTGATTTTGTGAATTAGGGACTAAAGTGTCAAATTGTGAAAATATGAGGGCTAATTTGTAAAATGCCATAAATGTGTGTTTGTGGATTGATTTGAATGATTTGGTGAATAAAAGAGTTAAATTTGAATTTATATAGATCAAGAACCAAAGAAAACGAAATTAGATCGGGGAAAGTCGAAAGTCGTCGAATAGCTGTTCGTTTCTGTTCATACCATACGAGGTAAGTCTATATACAAATAAATGTGTTTGAAATGATTTATTTGTGCTTATATGCTATTGAATAATGATGAATTGCTTAATGCATTGAATATGAGATATCTGAAAGAGTATCGACAAAGTTCCGATGTCTGAAAAGCCCCATACAAACAATAGGAATAGTTAGGATACATATGTCATGACATAGGATCCGATATGTGTTTTTGTGTAAGACCACATCTGGGACGTTGGCATTGACTTATGATTTACGTGTAAGACAATGTCTAGAACATTGGCATCGTATTTGATTTCGTGTAAGACCCTGTCTGGGACAGTGGCATCGACATTTGATTACATGTAAGACCACGTCTGGGATGTTTGCATTGTATGAGCTTTCCGAGCTATCCAAGTATCCTTATTAATTCCAAACGGTTCAACGGCATTCCAAGAAAATGAATGACTATGTGAATATGTAAATGATTCAGGTACGTATGAAATGTATATTAAGATTTTAAATGAAAGGTAAGTATATATTTATATGTTTGAACATATGAGGTATGTTTGTATTATATGGAAATGTGATGTACCTATGAGTAAATGGTTATAAGTATTTGAGCTAAATGAGAAATATGAACTTAACATTGAATTATGCTATGATTCATACCTATGACTTGTTAATATTTGTGATTTGTGATGAGTTTATTTGTATATGGCTTACTAAGCTTTTGAAAGCTTACTTTATGTGTGTTTGTATTGTTTTACAGATATCAAAGCTACTAGGAGCTCAAGGATAATTGAAGATCATCACCACACTATCGACTCATTTTTGGTACTTTTTGAAAGCGTAAATATGAAGTATGACATGTATAGGCTAGAAGTAATTGTATATGTTTGGTTATGTGTATATCTAGCCATGTGATTTGGCTTGGTTTTGATTGTGTAAATGAAAGAGTTTTTGGTATGAATCATGTGGTATAATATTGTGTACATGATGTGTTATGAATGACCAAATGAAATGGTCGATTTTGCTAAGTTATGGTATATGTTTATTTTGGAATTTTGTAATCGTTTGGAATGAGAAAGAATGTGAAACTTAGTGATAAAGACATGTATAATTGAATGTGTTTGGTAGGTAAATAAGGTATGTTTTAGTTTGGATAATGAGCATGAATTTAGTTTATGAATATATGATATGAATGATGAATGTTTTGTGGTTGAAATTGGTTGGAAATTTGATTATTTGATGCTTGAATGTTACTTGTAGGGAGGACCCTAAATGGGTGGCATATTGGCCTTGTAAATGACCTAATTTTTGCCCACGCAGGTAGGGATATGGGCGTGTGTCTCAGTCGTATTGCTCGAGGGCCATTTTGAAATGAGCCTGGGAAAACCACACGATCGCACACACGGGCGTGTGCTAGGCCGTGTGGCCAAGTCAGTTTCGACCATGGGCTAGACACATGGGTGTGTGACTGGATGGTGATTCAAGTTAGTAGCCTTCCTAATTTTCACACGGCCTGGCACACGAGTGTGTCATGTGGCCGTGTAGACAAGTCAGTATGTATGCCTTGTTTCGACACGACCTAGACACACAGGCATGTCTAATGCCGTGTGAGGCACACGGCCAGCTCACATCGGCATGTGACCTAGATCCTAGATACTTCTGTGATTACATTGATAGATCCTAGATCAACACATTCATATATATGCATGAATTTAATATCTAGTAAGACTTTGCCTATAGAGTCTACTGAATTCGTAATTAGAGTATCGAACCCCTTAGGCAGATGTGTTTTTGTTGATAAAGTCTGTAAGAATTGTCCGTTAATGTTTAGAGACGTTTGTTTTCTGGCTGATCTGATGTTATTACCTTTTAATGAGTTCGATATAATTCTGGGTATGGATTGGTTAACTTTGCACGATGCTATTGTGAATTGCAAACAGAAAACTATCGATTTGAGATGCAACAATGATGAAATAGTCTGAATTGAATCTAGTGATTTGAATGGGTTATCGACTGTGATATCTTCAATGAAAGCTATGAGTATTGTGAAGAAGGGTTGTGAAGCTTACTTTGCTTATGTAATTGATTTGAAAGTAACAAAAAAAAGTGGAATCAGTGCCTCTTGTCTGTAAATTCGCTGATGTGTTTCTTGAAGAACTTCCGGGATTACCTCCGATCTGAGAAGTTGAATTTGGCATTGAGTTAGTACCGGAAGATTCTCCGATTTCGATAGCTTCATACAGAATGGCTCCAACTGAGTTAAAAGAATTAAAGTCTCGGTTGCAAGAGTTGATTGATAGAGGATTTGCACGACCGAGTTTTTCACCTTGGGGTGCTCCAGTTCTATTTGTGAAAAAGAAAGACGAAATGATAAGAATGTCCATTGACTATCGTCAGTTAACAAAGTGAATATCAAGAACAAATATCCTCTACCCCGAATTGACAATTTGTTTGATCAGTTGAAAGAAGCTACTGTATTTTCAAAGATAGATCTGAGATTGGGTTATTATCAGTTGCGAGTAAAAGATTCAGACATTCCAAAAACTACTTTCAGAACGAGGTACGACCACTATGAGTTCTTAGTTATGCCTTTCGGATTAACTAATGCACCTGCCATCTTTATGGATTTGATGAACAGAATTTTCAAACCGTATTTAGATTGATTTGTTGTCGTATTCATTGATGACATATTGATTTATTCGCGTGATGAATCCGAGCATGCCGAGGATCTAGGAATAGTACTACAGACTTTGCATGATAAGCAATTGTATGCGAAGTTTAGCAAATGTGAGTTCTGGTTGCGCGAAGTTGGTTTTCTGGGCCATATTGTATCAGCATCAAGTATCCGAGTTGATCCGAGAAAAATTTCAGCTATTTTGGATTGGAGGCCTCTGAGAAATGTTTCTGAAGTCCACAGTTTTCTAGGACTTGCCGGTTATTATAGACAGTTCGTACAAGGCTTTTCTATGATTGCAACTCCGTTGACGAAACTACTTCAAAAAGATGTGAAGTTTGAATGGTCTGAAAAGTGTCAGAAAAGCTTTGATCAGTTGAAAGCCCTATTGACCGAAGCTCCGGTGTTAGCACAACAAGAATTGGGTAAAGAATTTGTGATCTACAATGATGCTTCCTTGAATGGAATAGGTTGCATTTTGATACAAGAAGGTAAAGTCATAGCTTATGCCTCGAGACAGTTGAAGCCTCACGAAAATAACTATTCGACACATGATTTGGAATTGGCAGTATTGTGTTTACTTTGAAGATTTGGCACCATTATCTGTTTGGTGAGAAGTGTCACGTTTATTCCGATCATAAAAGCTTGAAATATCTAATGACTCAGAGAGATTTGAATCTGCGTCAGAGAAGATGGCTAGAACTGCTAAAAGACTACGAGCTTGTTATTTATTACCATCCGGGAAAAGCCAATGTTTTTGCTCATGCTTTGAGTCGAAAATCATTGTTTGCTTTACATGCAATGAATGCTCATTTAGTTTTGTCTAATGATGGTTTGGTTTTAGCTGAATTGGAAGCGAGACCTTTGTTTTTACAATAGACTTATGAAGTTCAGGAGGTTGATAATGAGATTTTAGTAAAACGAGCCCAGTGTAATTTAGATTCTGATTCAAAATTCAGAGTTGATAAAGATGATTGTCTGAGATTCTAAGATCAAATTTGTGTTTCAAGAAATGTAGAATTGATTCAAATGATTTTGAATGAAGCTCACAATAGTTGTTTACCTGTGCATCCGAGTAGTACAAAAATGTATAACTGTAGCACCCCAAACCCGGCCCAGAAGTTATGACCGAATCCAGCGTGTCACATTGTAGCGTTACTAGAAAAGTCACGTTTTATCTAAAGTCTTTCTTAGTGGTTAAAGAATATCCTCGTTATAAATTAAAGTGAATGGAAGCTGTGCACCAGGTAGGATGCCAGAAAAGAGGAGGTGAGTCAATTAGACTGCTTAAGTACCCAGCTCTCCACGGATCCAATCCTAGACATGCACACAACCATTGCCACACTTTAACTGAGTGATTGTTCAGGGAAACCCAATTCGTTTAAAACCATTAATTTTGAAAACATTTTTATTGCGAAAGCTTTGCTTTGTTAACGCGATATTTTGAAATCAAGTAACCTTTTTAAAACGCGCCCTAGAGCTATACAATTTCAAACAATCAAAACAATATCATATCCAAGCTAACAATACATACGGAGAACAATTAAAAAATAAATAAAGCGGCCTTGTTACAACTTAAAACCTAAAACAATTAAAGTAAGTGTTGATCAAAACACATGAAGAAAAACGAATTTGCAGAACATGTGGCCACTCCTAATCCCTCACTGCTCCAAGTCCACTATGGTTGGGGATTTCCTGCATGAATAAAATTAAGAGGTGAGTTTGGAAAACTTAGTGTGTAAAGTAAACCCAACTAGAGCCTAATTCGGTTCAAGCTTTACTGGGCCTAAGCCCTATTCAGAAATCAGTGTGGCCCTTAAGCCCATTACAGTAACAGAACATATATTATACATGTATGCAGAAACCCAACCCATATCCATCCGTATACACCCCTGTACCAACCTTACACCATGTGGGGAGACAACTCGACCCACCCATCCGCTACACACCACAGAATTTGCAGCATGGCTGCCAGAACAGATATTGTGACAGAGTTACCAGATACAGATATTTGTGGCATAGCGACCAAAACGCTTCCTCCATCAATAGCTCCCAAATCCCATGCAACAGATATGCATGTCATGGCATATAGCATACAAAAACAGAATATCATGCGTTTCAAACAGAATTAACCCCAGGGATATAATGGTAATTTTCATACTTAAGGGTATTCTAGTAAATTTACTATTTTAGGGTTTTCATGCATATTACAACCATTAACGTATTTACAGAAACACTTACTGAGCATTTTTATCGAATTGGGCCCGTTGGCCCATTAACTCGATTTCGGCCCATGAAGCCCAAATATACTGAAGTGCACGAAATTACGCACACTGCAATCTTACCGCTTGAGATTATCAGGATTAACAAACAAACTATCTCACGAGCGCTAGCACGCTCGTAAGTTCACAAAATGCCGGCTCTTCGGCGTTTTGGCTTTTCGGCTTTTGTCGATCTAGACTATAAGTGGGTGTCGTTACACACCTGTTTTACGATGAAATGCTGACAAGTTCCACACACAAGTTTCCTGCAATCAGTTACTAACACGTTAAACTATGAATTCATAACAACTTATATACAAATCCCCTTACCAATAATCGGCCATTAACACCTTAGGCACTAAAGTTCTTACCTTTTCCGGAATATGGACTAGATCTAAATCTAGTCGTTCCAATTATCCAAGCGCTCGATCAGTAGCCTTTAATCCACACTAGAGCAAAACAAATCAAATAACACCACTAAACCCTTTTAGTTTAGTCGATAGGCACCCTTTGCATATAGGGGTTTTCGGCTTTTCTTTAAATCCCGAAATAAAAAATGGAAATAAGATCCGAGTACTTACCACCAATGATGTACTTGTCAAGAGCGTTTCCAACACTTCCCCAATCTCAGATCCATAGTGAATCCAATCTTAAAATGCGAGTAGAGAATAGAACTAGATATTAATTCCCGAATCACTATGACTTATGAAGGTTTCGGCTTCTAAGGAAAGAATAGAGGATTCGGCCACAAAGAAATTCAGCCAAGAGGAACAATCGGCTTCCAAGGAAATTCAAGTTTAGGCTTTTAAGGGTAATAGGCTATCTTTAATCGAGAGAAAAGATGAGTAAAAAAGAGAAGAGAAGTGTAGAAGAAGATAGGTTCAGTTCTTGATGAAGAAGAGATGAACAAGAAGGAAACAACTCATAAAAGCCCAAAACTAAAAGAATAATTTTGGCACAATTCCTTCCTGACTCTTAAATTCCATGTTTTGCTCCTTAATTTCAGCCACCACCAATTTAAATCCCATCCAAATTCCTTGCACCATCAGCAGCAGTCCACCGCTTGACCGACTTAAGCTACTGCTAGGAGAGTTTCGGTCAAACTCTAACTCTCCCCCACGTGAGCAACAAAATTGGTCCTTCGTATGCACAGCAGCTCGAACTCCAGGCCTCTTCCTGTCCCTGTGCTCCACATCCTGCTGCTGGCCACTGCACCAAGCTTTCCTTTACACCATAATAGGGTCACAATTAATCTTAATCTATTCCTGCTGAAGCCTCAGTTACTTGCAAAATAAAAAGGAAATTTTGCCTGCTATATATCTCGAACCTGCGGCCTTCAAAACACACACATACGCTGCTGTCACTGCGCCACAGACGCTCCTTGTGGCATACTCCGTTCGTAAATTCTTTTAAAGCCTATTTTAGTGCAACCCGTTTACTTAAAAAAATAAATGTCTCGTGCGCCCCGTGCCTTGAACTGGGGTCCCCTTCAGCCTTCTAACCTCCCTTGCCACTGGGCTGAGTTCCTTATTGTGACATGAGTTAGCCCCAACAACTCTTAAGGCCTACCTGCGACAGCCCTTAACTTAAAAACATGTTTGCGCACGCTGGGAATCGAACCCCAGCCTTCCTTCCTACTGTCCAGCGTGCCTAACCACTGGGCCAGACGTTCCTTTATGCAAGTTTCTGCCCAACTTATTTTTTATGCCTTATGCCCAGATTTCCTTAAGAGGCAAAATTTAAGAATTTTGCTAAGGCTATGGGCCGAGCACTAGACTTTTTCCCAAACCATAAACCCTTTGTAATTTATTTAATTACTAACTAAACATACTAAATAATAATAATAAAAATTAAATCATCCCATTTATTCGGGCCGTCTTCTACCCGAACCCAGACTCAAGGCCCAATACTTCCAGGCCCAAAAATCGAGGCGTCACAATAACGATCTGAAACAACTATATTGGTGGCTTGGTATGAGGCGTGACATCTCTGAATTTGTTGCGAAATGTTTGATCTATCAGCAAGTTAAAGCTGAACATAAAGTGCCATCTGGTTTGTTACAATCGATTGTGATTCTAGAGTGGAAATGGGATAGAGTGACGATGGATTTTGTATCGGGTTTGCCCCTATCTTCGAAAAAGAAAGATGCGATTTGGGTTGTAGTTGACCGATTGACAAAATCAGCTCATTTTATTTCAGTACGATCATATTATTCTCTTGATAAATTAGCTGAGCTATACATTTTCGATATTTTGAGATTGAATGATGTGCCATTGTCTATTGTGTCAGATAGAGATTCGAGATTCACATTGTAGTTTTGGAAGAACCTGCAAGAGGCTTTAAGTACAAAATTGCATTTCAGCACTGCTTTTCACCTACAAATGGATGGTCAATCCAAGTGGATTATTTAGATACTCGAGGATATATTGAAATGTTGCAATCTTGATTTTGAAAGTACGTGGGAACAATATTTGGCTTTGATTGAATTCGTCTATAATAACAGTTTTCAATCAAGTATTAAAATGGCACCGTACGAAGCCTTATATGGTCGTAAATACTGTACACCTTTGTATTGAACTGAACTCAACGAGAATAAGATTCACGGGGTTGATTTGATAAAAGAGACTGAACATAAAGTAAAAGTGATCTGAGATAGTTTAAAAATAGCTTCCGATCGTTAGAAATCGTACGCTGACTTGAAATGAAAAGATAATGAATTTGAGATCGGTGACAAAGTGTTTCTAAAAGTATCTCTGTGGAAGAAAGTACTCTGATTTGGCAGAAAAGGCAAATTGAGTCCGAGGTTCATTAGACCGTATGAGATTACCGAGCGTATCGGGCCGGTTGCTTATAGATTATTGTTGCCACCTAAGCTAGAAAAGATTCATAATGTATTCCACGTATCGATGCTTCGAAGGTATAGATTTGATCCCTCACATGTGATTTCTCCGTCTGAGATAGAGATTCAGTCTAATATGACCTATGAAGAAGAACCGATCCGTAGCTTAGCTCATGAGATTAAAGAATTAAGAAATAAGAAAATTTTGTTAGTAAAAGTAATGTGGCATCAACATGGTGTTGAAGAGGCTACGTGGGAGCCTGAAGATGATATGAGACGGCAATATCTGAATCTGTTTAATGGTAAGATTTTCAAGGATGAAAATCCCTGAGGGGGAGAATTGTAACAGCCCGATTTAGACCCTCGTCAGAAGAGTGGTTTTGGGACCACAAATTTGAGTCAGAAAAATATTTTAATATTAATTTCTGTGCTTATTATATATGAATTAGTATGTGTCCAAATTTTGTATGAAAATTTAATAGTTTGTGTGCTCAATTTGATATAATGACTTAATCGCTTAAAATGTAAAAGTGGCCTTCTATTTGTTAAAGTGCTTATTTGCTATGTCTTCTTAATTGTGAGGTCCTTATAATGTTAGTAGACCATTGGAAGTGTAAATGGACCATTATAGCCATTTATTTTATGTTTATAAATGAAATTCATTAAGGATATAATAGTAATTAGTATAATTATTATGTATTAAATAAAACAAAATAAAAAATTGGCTTCATTGTCCTATTTTTGGCTGAATATTAAGAAAGAAAAGAAAGCTTCCATAGTGTTTTAGGGTTCGGCTACTTCCAAGTATGATTAAAGGTCCGTTTTTGTTTGGTTTTTGATGAATTTTATGTTTTTGTAATCGTTGCTCGATATACTATCAAGCCTATGTTTCAATTTCTAATTTTGTTGATGATTTTAAGTTATGCCATTGATGAAACTATGATCTTTATGAAGTTTGATGTTAGTAAATGAAAGATATGTTTTAGATTACTAAGTTTTGTCTTTGAATTTTTGATGAAAGTGAGTAATTTGGGCTAAATTGTGAAAATTATATTTTGAGGGACTAAAATGTGAAATAAATGAAATATATGGACTTATATGAACACTATGAAAATTTGGCTAAGCATATGTATAAGGAAATTTTGTGTATTTTGTGATTTTATGAATTAGGGACTAAAGTGTCAAATTGTGAAAATGTGATGGCTGATTTGTAAAATGCCCTAAATGTGTGTTTGTGGATTGATTTGAATGATTTGGTGAATAAAAGAGTTGAATTTGAATTTATATAGATCAAGAACCAAAGAAAACGAAATTAAGTCGAGGAAAGTCGAAAGTCGTCGAATAGCCGTTTGTTTCTGTTCATACCTTTACGAGGTAAGTCTATATACAAATAAATGTGTTTGAAATGATTTATATATGCTTATATGCTATTGAATAATGATGAATCACTTAATGCATTGAATATGAGATATCTGAGAGAGTATCAACAAAGTTCCGATGTTCAAAAAGCCCCGTACGAACCATAGGAATAGTTAGGATACTTATGTCATGACATAGGATCCGATATGTGTTTTCGTGTAAGACCACATCTGGAACGTTAGCATCGACTTATGATTTACGTGTAAGACCATGTCTGGAACATTGGCATCATATTTGATTTCGTGTAAGACCCTGTCTGAGACAGAGGCATCGATATTTGATTACATGTAAGACCACGTCTAGGACGTTGGCATTGTACGAGCTTTTTGAGCTGTCCGAGTATCCTTATTAATTCCGAACAGTTCAACAGACATTCCGAGAAAATGAATGACTATGTGAATATGTAAATGATTCAAGTACGTATGAAATGTATATTTAGATTTTAAATTAAAGGTAAGTATATGTTTATATGTGTGAACATATGATGTATGTTTGTATTATATGGAAATGTGATTTACCTATGAGCAAATGGTTATAAGTATTTGAGCTAAATGAGAAATATGAACTTAACATTGAGTTATGCTATGATTCATACCTATGACTTGTTAATATTTGTAATTTGTGATGAGTTTATTTGTATATGGCTTACTAAACTTTTGAAAGCTTACTTTGTGTGTGTTTGTATTGTTTTATAGATATCAAAGCTACTGGGAGCTCAGGGATCATCGAGGATCATCACCACACTATCGACTCATTTTTGGTACTTTTTGAAAGTGTAAATATGAAGTATGGCATGTATAGGCTAGAAGTAATTGTATATGTTTGGTTATGTGTATATCTAGCCATGTGATTTGGCTTGGTTTTGATTGTGTAAATGAAAGAGTTTTTGGTATGAATCATGTGGTATAATATTGTGTACATGATGTGTTATGAATGACCAAATGAAATGGTCGATTTTGCTAAGTTATGGTATCTGTTTATTTTGGAATTTGGTAATAGTTTGGCATGAGAAAGAATGTGAAACTTAGTGATAAGGACATATATAATTGAATGTGTTTGGTAGGTTAATAAGGTATGTTTTAGTTTGGATAATGAGCATGAATTTAGTTGATGAATATATGATATGAATGATGAATGTTTTGTGGTTAAAATTGGTTGGAAACATGATGTATTTGATGCTTGAATGTTACTTGTAGGGAGGACCCTAAAAGGGTGGCATATTGGCCTTGTAAATGGCCTAATTATTGCCCACGCAGGCAGGGACACGGGTGTGTGTCTCAGCCATGTTGCTCGAGGGCTATTTTGAAATGAGCCTGGGTAGACCACACGGTCACATACACGGGCGTGTGCTAGGCTGTGTGGCCAAGTCAGTTTCGACCACAGGCTAGACACAAGGGCGTGTGACTGGCCGTGTGATTCAAGTCAGTAGCCTCCCTAATTTTCACACGGCCTGGCACACGGGCGTGTCATGTGGCAGTGTGGACAAGTCAGTATGTATGCCCTGTTTCGACATGGCCTAGACACACGGGCTTGTCTAATGCCATGTGAGGCACACGACCTGCTCACACGGGCATGTGACCTGTATAACTTTGAAAAATGTTTAAGTTTCAAAAAAATTTATATGTGTTTGGTTTAGTCTCGACCCCTTTTTAAAGCATGTTTAAGGTCTCGTTGATCTATGTAAAGGACTTTGTATTGATGTATGATTTACAATGCTATGATGTTTGTGAAATGAATGTGAAATGTTCTGATATGTCTGGTAATGTCTCTTAACCCTATTCCGGTGACGGATTCGGGTTAGAGGTGTTACAAACTGGCTTGGAAAGTGGCTACAATGTTGTCCACACGGATAGGCACACTGGCATGTGTCTAGACCTTGTGTGACACACGGTCTGCCCCCATGGGCGTGTGACCTGGCCGTTTGTCCCCTATACCCTAATTTGGTAAAACAGAATGCTCGGTAGTAAACACACGGGTAGAGACACGGCCGTGTGTCTCAGCCATGTGGAGGGCACAACCTAAGCACACGGGCGTATGACTTGTCCGTGTGACCTCAATTTAGTTGATGACATCGTTAATAGAGAGTTACACGGGTTGAGGACACGGGCGTGTCCCAAGCCACACGGGCGTCTTGCAAGCCACACGGGGGTGTGAGACCACACGGCCTACCCACACGGGCGTGTGACCCTCCAAAATAGGAAAATTTTTTAAGTATTGTATAACTTCCGAGAGTTCTCAGTTTAGTCCCGAATCACATCCAATGTATGTTTTGGACCTCGAGGGCCATATAAGGGGCGATATGCATGTGAATGAAAAGTTGTAAAATTGGACGAAAATTCAGGTCTCGATTTTGTATGATTGTGTGAGTTTATGTCCGGTAACACCTTGTACCTTGTTCTGGCGTCGAATAGGGGTAAGTGGTGTTACAATCTGTCTCTCACTGAGCTCGGTCCAATACAATGGAGTTCGACACCTGCAACCATACAATGCCTCATATAGTGCCATCTTTATACTTGATTGAAAACTGTTGTTATAAGCAAATTCGACCAATGGTAGATATTTTTCCCAACTACTTTCGAATTCTAGAACACAACATTGGAGCATATCTTCGAGTACCTGAATCGTTCTTTCAGACTGACCGTCGGTTTGCGGATGAAATGCGATACTAAAGTTAAACTTTGTACCCAAAGCCTCTTGCAACTTTTTTCAAAATCTCGAAGTAAACCTCGGATCTTTATCCAAAATAATAGAAATAGGCATTCCATACAATCTCACAATCTCAGAAATGTACAATTCGGATAACTTATCAAGTGTGTAGTCAGTACGTACTGGAATAAAATGAGCCGATTTCGTCAATCTATCGACAATAACCCAGACGACATCTTTCTTTTTTAGAGTCAAAGGCAACCTAGTTACGAAGTCCATCGTAATCCTATCCCACTTCCACTCAGGTACCATCACTGGCTTTAGTAAACCCGAAGGCACTTGGTGTTCGGCTTACTTGTTGACAAATCAAACATCTCGAAACAAACTCTGAAATATCACGTTTCATACCTGACCACCAATATATTTTCTTCAAATCATTATACATCTTTGTACTACCTGGATGAACCGATAAACAGCCACTTTGTGCCTCGTGTAAGATTTTCTAAATAAGTTCATCATTTTTCGGTACACATACTCTATCCCAGAACATTAAAAAATCATCTGAACCGATCCGAAAGTCTACATCACTACCCAATTCACACTGAGCTCTTTTGGCTTGCAATTCTCTATCATTCTTTTGAGCTTCACAAATCTACTGAATAAATACCGGTCTAGCTCTCAACTCAGCCAAAATTGAACCATCATTGGACAAATTCAATCTTGTATTCATAGCTCTCAAAGCAAACAAGGACTTTCTGCTCAAAGCATCTGCGGCTACATTCGCCTTTCTCGGATGATAATCAATCACTAGTTCATAAACCTTCAATAACTCAAGCCATCTTCGTTGTCGCAAGTTCAGATCTTTTTGAGTCATCAAATATTTTAACTCTAAAGATATGGCATCTCTCACCGTACAAATGATGATGCCAAATTTTCAAAGCAAAAATGATGGTGACTAATTCCAAATAGTGCATCGGATAATTCTTCTCGTACGGTTTCAACTGTCTCGAGGCATAAGCTATCACTTTTCCCTCTTGCATCAACACACAACCCAAACCATTCAATGAAGCGTCACTATAAATTAAAAATTCTTTTCTCGATTAAGGTTATATTAAAATCGGTGCCTCAGTCAATAATACTTTCAATTTCTCAAAACTTCACTGACATTTTTCGGACCATTCAAACTTAACATCTTTTTGCAACAACTTGGTCATAGGAGTAGCAATCATCGAAAATCCTTTGACAATATGTCAGTAATAACTGGCAAAATCCAAAAAGCTTCTAACTTCAGATACATTTCTTGGCGATTTCCAATCAATAATTACCGAAATCTTATGTGGATCAACCCGAATACCATCACCTAAAACAATATGTCCCAAAAATCCGACTTCTTGGAGCCAAAGTCACTTTTACTGAATTTAGAAAACAATTGCTAATCTCTTAAAGTCTGTAATACAATTCTCAAGTGCTCAGCATGCTCGGACTCGTCTCGAGAAGAAATCAGAACATCATCGATGAACACAACCACAAACTTATCTAAATACGGTCGGAAAATTCTATTCATCAAGTCCATGAAAACAACAAGTGCATTAGTTAGTCAGAAAGGCAAAACAAGAAATTCATAGTGTCCATACCTTGTCCTAAAAGCAGTTTTCGACACATCCGACTTTTTAATTCTCAACTGATAGTAGTCAGATCTCAAATCAATCTTCGAGAATATTGTTGCTCCTTTTAACTGATCAAATAAGTCATGAATCCTTGGCATCACCTTATTGAGCTGTTGGTAATCGATAGAAAGTCTCATAGATCCGTGTTTCTTCTTTACAAATAAGACTGGAGCACCTCAGGGAGAAAAACTCGGTCTCGCAAAACCCTTGTCTTTCAACTCCTGCAATTGAACTTTTAATTCTTTCAATTCAGTCGGAACCATTCTATACAGAGCAATAGATATCACTGAAGTCCCTGGTACTAAATCAATACCAAACTCAACTTCTCTAATCGGAGGTAACCCAGGGAACTCTTCTGGAAACACATCCAGATATTCATAAACTATTGACACTGATTCAATTTTCAATTCAGACATCTTTGTATTCAACACATTAGCAAGATAAACTTCACAACCTATCCTTACATATTTTTGAGCAGACATCGAAGAAATCACAACAGGTAACTCACCCGACTTATCTGAATCAATCTGAAGAGTTTCACCATTTTCACATTTCAGTTCAATAATCTTTCTTTTACAGTTCACTACGGCATCATGCAGTTTCAACCAATCCATACCCAAAATAACATTGAATTCATCAAATGGCAACAACATTAAATCAACCAGAAAACAGTGACCTCGAATCATCAAGGGACAATTCTTGCAAACTCTATCAACTAATACATGTTTGCCTAAGGGGTTCGACACTCTAATCACAAATTCAATAAACTCAACAGGTAAGCTCTTACTAGTTACCAATTTTATACAAACATAAGAATGAGTCAATTCAGGGTTAATCAATGCAACTATATTAATATTATAGAGAGAAAAAGTACAAGTGATAACATCGAGAGATGTCGCTTCTTCACGAGCACGGATGGCATAGGCTCTAGCAGATGCTCGAGCTTCGAATATCACAGCTGAATCTTTTGTCAAACCTTTACTACTATTTCCATTTTCTGTATTTCTCGGTGGCCTACCCCTATTGGTAGTATTACTTGACCTTGCGCTTTGAAATTTTTCTTTCTTAGCCATTTCAGGGCAATCTCAGATAAAATGCTCCTCAGAACCACACTTGAAACAAGCTCGCTCATTCATCCTGCACTCGCTGGGATGTCTTCTTCCATAATGTTGACATTTGGGTCTGTTAGACCTTACATTACCCACACTTGCCATTGAAGTAACTTGAGATGTAAAACTAGAGTATTGCTTCCCGTGGTCTCTGTGAGAATACCCAGCTAATACATTTGAACGGGAATACATTTCTTTAGATTTCTTTGACTGAGATGGAAATGACTTACTCGTCAGTCTTTTCCTCGAATCTCTAACTTCACAATTAGCTTTCCTCTTCTCTTTATTAAACTCTTTGGCCTTATAAGCTCACTTGACTAACAGCACAAATTCTTTCAGCTCTAAGATCCCAGTTAACACATGAATATCCTTATTCAATCCATCCTCAAACCTCTTACACATGATAGCCTCAGTGAAAACACACTCTCGAGCATATTTACTAAGTTTGACAAATTCTCACTTATACTCTGTCACTAACATTTGACCCTGTTTCATCTCAAGAAATTCCTTATGTTTCTGATTGATGAACTGCTGACTAATATATTTCTTTTAGAACTCCTCTTGAAAGAAATCCCAGGTACAGATACTAGTGTATTCCACCAGTGATATGCAGAATCTCTCAAAAGTGAGATGGCACACTTTAAACATTCATCCGGTGTGCAAAACAACTCATCAAATACCCTAATAGAGTTTTCGATCCAAAACTTGACTCTCTCGGGATTATCATCCACATTAGCTCTGAAATATTCAACCCCGTGCTTTCGGATCTTATCAATATTCTTACAAATTCCATACCTTGTGGAGCTACGGAAACTGGTCGAGGAATTGGTAGGGGTGGAGGAGGTTGGGCATTCGGATTTGTTTGAACAAACTCCGTATACCACTCGTTCATCATATGGAGAAAGGCTTCCCTAGCGCTTTTTCCCTGACTAATCGTAGGGGGTCTAATATCAGACGGTACTGCCCCTTGAGCAGAAGCCGATGTATTACTTTCAACGTCATCAACCTCTGCTTGATCGGGATCCATTTAGTATATGAAAACACAATTTAAAATTGTCAGGAGTCATCACGCTATCACAGTTCAATTATGGCATGTATAGCTAGACTCTTACACCCACTACGTTAGTCCGAGAATCGACTAAACCGTAGGTCTGATACCATTAAATGTAACACCCCTTACCCGTCTTCCAGGATAGGATACGAGACATTACCAAACTTAAACATAAGCAACCACACATTTTTGGGCCATAAATTTTCGTCAAATTTTAAAACTTTTTGTATTCGATCACGATGTCCCTATTACGAACCTATGAGGCCCAAAACATACATTGGAAGCTGTTCAGGACTAAATTGGATACTTTAGAAAATTTTACGACACTTAGAAAATTTTTCCACCAAACAGGGGTCATACACCCGTGTGGCTTGGGACACACCCGTGTGGGGAGGCCGTGTAGTCACACACGCCCGTGTCCCTAACTCGTGTAACTCTCTGTTTGTCACCCAAGAACAAATTGAAGACACACAACCAAGTCACACGCCTATGTGCTAGGCCGTGTGGTCGATTTAAAAATTATGATTTTTCATAAAATAGGTGCAAACGTTACACGCCCAGTACACACGCCCGTGTCTCTGCCCGTGTGCTCTATTCTGAGCATTCTGTTTTGTAAAAATTAGGGTGCAAGAGACAGACGACCGAAACACATGCCCGTGGGGCAGACCGTGTGTTACACACGGCCTAGACACATGCCCATGTGTTTACCTGTATGGACAAAAATAAGGCTATTTACCATGCCATTTTGCCACCCTTTGATGTGCACACCTACACAACTTAACCTAGCACCAATTCAAACATTTACATACAACCAATTCAGCCACAACCAAGACATCAACACAATATTCACATACTACCATCTATCATACACAAACATCACATATTTAACAACTAAAAATCAAGGAAAAACTCCACATCCATGAAAGACATCACCGTATAAATTACTTATACCAATAATAGCCAATTTCAAATGGCCTTATACAAAATGAACTATCAACCAATATGTGCCAACACATTTAGCCAATTCAATTATGACACATAACAAAATAACCAAGTCCCCTATACTTGCCATAACTCAAGATGTTGAAATCATTGGTACCAAAATAATTGTTGATAGTGTGAGTGGATCTCCAACACTCTCTGATCCCCGAGCTAGCTTGGTAACACTATAAGATAAGGGAAAGGAAATGGGAGTAATGTAACACCCCTTACCTGTATCTGACGCCGGAACACGGTATGAGGCATTACCAAACTTAAACACAAGTAAATGCACATTTTCGAGCCACAAATTTTCGTCCAAAATAAATTTTTTTGCAAATACTCATAAAGTCCCTAACATGAGCCTACGAGGCCCAAAACAGGTTTTTAGAGTAGTTTGGGACTAAACCAAAAACTGTAGAAAATTTTACGACACTTAGAAAATTTTTGCTAAAATAGGGGTCACATGCCTGTGTGGCTTGGGACACGCCCGTGTGGTCAGGCTGTGTGGTCACACACGCCCATGTCCCTAACCCGTGTAACTCTTTGTTTTTCACGCAAGAACAAATTTGTAACACCCCTAACCTATATCTGTCACCGAAATAGGGTTACGAGGCATTACTGATCAATACACATCATTCAAATACATTTATACATTTCAATATCAAAATACATTCATCTTAATCATATTGTGAGAAAGGGTTGCGAAGCTTACTTGACTTATGTGCTTGATACGAAAGTGACTGAAAAGAAGATTGAATCAGTGCCAGTTATGTGTGAGTATACAGATGTGTTTCCTAAAGAGTTACCAGGTTTACCACTAATAAGAGAGGTTGAATTTGGCATTGAATTAGTGCCAAGAACAATGCCGATATCGATAGCTCCATAAAAAATGGCTCCGATAGAGTTAAAAGAATTAAAAGCTCAGTTGTAAGAATTAACTGATAAAGGGTTTGCAAGACCTTGGAGTGCTCCTATATTGTTTATAAAAAGGAAAGATGGCACGATGAGAATGTGTATAGACTACTGACAGCTTAATAAAGTGACGATCAAGAACAAATACCCTCTACTGTGAATTGACGATTTGTTTGACCAATTGAAAAGGTCTATGGTGTTTTCAAAAATAGATTTGAGATCGAGTTATTACCAGTTGCGAGTTAGAGACTCTGATGTGCCAAAGACTACATTTAGAACAGGGTATGGTCATTGTGTAATTTTGGTTATGCCTTTCGGACTAACGAATGCACCTGCTGTCTTTATGGATTTAATGAACCAAATTTTTAGACCGTACCTAGATTGATTTGTTGTTGTGTTCATAGATGATATTTTGATCTATTCGAGAGATAAAACTGAGCATATCGAGCATTTTAGAATTGTATTACAGACTCTGCATGATAAACAATTGTATGTAAAGTTCAGTAAATGTGAATTTCGGTTGCGTGAGGTTGGTTTTCTAGGGCATATTGTGTCAGCATCGGGTATTCGAGTTAATCCGAGCAAGATTTCTGTAATAATGGATTGGAAGCCTCTGAGAAAGGTATTTGAAGTCCATAGTTTTCTGGGATTAGCTGGCTTTATTGACAATTTGTGAAAGGCTTTTCGATGATTGTGACCCCGTTGACGAGATTGCTTCAGAAAGATGTAAAATTTGAATGGTTTGAAAATGTCAAAAAAGTTTTGATCAACTGAAAACTCTTTTGACTAAAGCTCCAGTGTTAGTACAGTCAGAATCGGGTAGAGAATTTGTGATCTATAGTGATGCATCATTGAATGGTCTGGGTTGTGTTTTGATGTAAGAAGGCAAAGTCATAGCTTATGCCTCGAGACAGTTGAAGCCGCATGAAAAGAATTACACAACTCATGATTTGGAGTTAGTAGCCATTGTATTTGCATTGAAGATCTGGCGTCATTATTTATTCGGAGAGAAATGTCATGTTTATTCAAATCACAAGAGTTTAAAATATCTGATGACTCAGAAAGATTTGAATTTGCAACAGCGGAGATGGCTAGAATTGGTAAAAGATTATGAGCTAGCTATTGACTACCATTCAAGAAAAGCAAATGTTGTTGCTAATGCATTAAGCAAAAAATCTTTGTTTGTTTTATGTGTAATGAATACTCAGTTGGCTCTATCTAATGATGGCTCGATTGTAGATGAGTTGAAAGCGAGACTGTTGTTTTTACAGCGAATTTGTTAAGTTCAGAAAATCGATAATGAAATGTTAGCAAAACGATCTTAATGTGATTTGAACCCTAATTCAGAGTTTCAAGTTGATTCTGATGATTGTTTAAGATTCAGAGGCCGAATATGTGTTCTGAGAAATTCAGAGTTGATTTGGATGATTCTGAACGAAGCACATAGTAGTCATCTGTCTATTCATCTAGAAAGCACAAAAAAGTATAATGATTTGAAATAGCTCTATTGGTGGCATGGTATGAAGCGTGACATTTCAAAGTTCATGTCTATATGTTTGATTTGTTAGCAAGTTAAAGCTGAGCATCAGGTACCGTCTGGTTTATTGCAGCTGGTTATACTTCCCAAAAGGAAATGGGATAGAGTGACTATGGATTTTGTTTCGAGTTTGCCCCTATCTTCGAGTAAGAAAGATGAAATTTGGGTTGTTGTTGACCGGTTGACAAAATTAGCTCATTTCATTCCTGTGCGTACAGATTATTCGCTTGACAAGCTTGCTGAGTTATATATCTCCGAGGTTGTGAGATTACACGGAGTACCTATTTCTATTATTTCGGATAGAGATCCGAGGTTCACATCGAGGTTTTGGAAGAAACTACAAGATGCATTGGGTACAAAACTACATTTTAGTACTGCATTTCAGCCGCAGACGGATGGTCAATCCAAGAGAGTTATTCAGATACTCAAGGATATGTTGAGATGTTGATTCTTGAGTTCGAAGGTACGTGGGAAGACTATTTGCCATTGATTGAATTCGCGTATAACAATAGTTTTCAATCAAGTATTAAAATGGCACCGTATGAAGCTCTATACGGTCATAAATGTAGAACACCGTTGTACTAGATTGAACTTAGCGAGAATAAGATTTTGGGGTTGATTTGATTAAAGAGACTGAGTAGAAAGTGAAAGTAATTCGTGATAGTCTGAAAGCAGCGTCAGATCAACAGAAATCATATGCAGACTTAAAACGGAAAAATATTAAATTTCAGATCGGGGATAAAGGGTTTTTGAAATTATCTCCATAGAAGAAAATACTTTGATTCGGTCGTAAAGGCAAATTGGGTCTGAGATTCATCAAGCCGTATGAGATTATCGAGCGAGTTGGACCAGTGGCTTATCGGTTAGCATTGTCGTCTGAGTTAGAAAAGATTCATAATGTATTTCATGTATCGATGCTTCGATGATACATATCTGATCACTTGTATATTATTTCCCTGACCAAAGTTGAAATTCAACCAGATTTATCGTACAATGAAGAACCGATCCGAATTCTAGCTCGTGAGATCTAAGAGTTAAGAAATAAGAAAATAGCATTAGTGAAAGTATTATCGCATCAACACGAGCTAGAAGAAGCTACGTGGGAACCCAATGATGCTATGAGAAAGCAATATCCAAACCTATTCGCTGGTAAGATTTTCGGGGATGAAAATCCGTAAGGGGGAGAGTTGTAACAGCTCGGTTTTAGCTAAATCAAAATAGTGGTTTCGGAACCAAAAATCCAAGGTTGTAAAATTATTTGTAAAATTATTTTTGGTGTTTACAACATGTGAATATGTATGTGTGAAAATTTCGTGAGCTAATTTTATCGTTTAATAGCTCAATTTGAGAAAAAGGACTTAATCGCGTAAAATGCAAAAGTAGCATGCTATAAGTTAAAAGTGTCAAATTGCTATGAATTATTAAATATGAAGTCTTTATGTTGTAAATAGATCATGGATAGTGTAAATTGACATGAATAGCCATCCATTATGTGTTCTTAAATGTTATTATATAAGGTTATTTAGGTAATTAATTTATTAATTGATAATTAAAGTAAAACAAAGCCAAATGTTCATCTTTATTCATCTTTTTGATTGAAATTAAAAGAGAAAGAAATAAAATATGAAGCTTTAAGGTTCGGCCATGTTGGTGATCAATTGAAGGTTCGTTTTTGTTCAATTTTTGATGATTTTTTTTTTACGTTTTTGTGATCGTTGCTTTGAGTACTAACTAGCACGTACCCTAATTTCTAAAATTGTTGATGATTTTGAGAAATTCCATTGATGAATCTATGAGTTTTATGATGTTTTTGATGAATTATGCAAGCTTGGTGTTTGATATACATGTTTAATTAAGTGATTTTTGATAAAAATGCTTATTGTGGACTAAATTGTGAAATTGGAAAATTTAGGGGTCTAAATGTGAAATAAATTGAATTAATGGGCTGCTAGGGACCAAAGGAAAATTTGGCCTACCATGAGCATGTTGAAATTTTGTGTATTTTGAGTTGTTTTGAAATAGGGACTAAATTGAATAAATGTGTAACTTTAGGGGCTAAAGTGCAAAAATGCCCAAATATGTGTTTATGGATGAAATTGAATAATTTAGTGAATAAAAGAGTTAATTTTGAATGTATATAGATCAAGAACGAAAGAAAACAGATTTAGATCGAAGGAAATCTAAAGTTATCGAGTAATCGATCCGATTCATCTATTCCACTACAAGGTAAGTTCATATGCAAATAAATGTCTTTGAATTGAATTATATATGTTTTATTATCATTAAAATGCTATGAATGTCGAACGAGCAAATACAAGTATGAATTGACGAAGTTACAATATTCGAAAGTCCTGTACGAACCTTAGGAATAGTATAGGATACGAATGTCATGACATTAGGTTATCGAGATGTGATTACATGTAAGACCATGTTTGGGACATTGGCATTGTATTGAGATTACATGTAATACCATGTCTGGGACATTGGCATCATTAATCGATTTCGTGTAAGACCCTGTCTGGGACAGTGGCATCGATATGTGATAACATGTAAGACCATATCTGGGATATGGCATTATACGAGCTTATGTGATTTCTGAGTATCTTTAATGATTTTGAATGGTTCAACGAGCAAAGTCAAGTCGAGAAAGAATATGTGAATGAGCTAAGTGACTCAGGTACATATGAGATTCATACGAGTATTGAAAAGAGAAATAATTGATAAATTCCATTGTGAAATTGAATGTGTACCATGAGAAAGGTTTGTGATTATATATGTGATTAACTATGCATAACACATTTGAATTGAAATGCAAATGTTCATATGATGGTTTTATTTGTATATGGCTTTCTAAGCTTTTAAAGCTTACTTTGTGTGTTCTTTCTATGTTTTATAGACTTTCGAAGCTAGTTCGGACATCGTGGATCATCGGGAACCATCATCACACTATCAACTACTTGTTGGTACTTTTGAAGCTTTGTATATATGGTATATGGCATGTATAGGCTAGTGTCATTTTGGTATGTTTTGAGTTATAATATTAGCCATGAGATTTGGCTTGTAAATGATGATGTGTTTGGCCATTTGAGTTGGCTTGATTTATATGTTATCAAGTGATATATGTGATGTTTATAAGTTACTATGTGTTTTGGCATGTTTGCCATGGTTATTAGTTTTGCTAACTGATTTCTTATTTGGTTGATTAGGTGATGATGTATTAATGCTTGGAAGATTTGCATATTGTGGTTTGATTTTGAGATGGAGATATGGTGCAATTTATGTCATGAAATAGTTGATAATTTGATGAGTAAATGCATTTAGTAGTCATGTAAGATTGATGATTTTGGCATATTGATTTCGTATGTTTTGAATACGGATGTAAGTAGTGAAATGGTTGATTATGAAATGGCATGAAATGTTTGTGAATTGGCATGTTTTGGCTTCCTATATTTGTGATGAAATGATACCATTTTGATGGCTAGGTGAGCATGAGAAAAGGGTGGCAAATTGGCCTTGCAAATGGCCTATTTTTGTCCACACGGGCAGAGACACGAGCATGTGTCTTAGACATGTGTAACACACGGTCATGATACACGGCCGTGTGTCCCCTAGGGTACCCTTCGAATTAAAGTCAGTATACCCTACAGTTTTGACATGGCCTAGACACACGGGCATGTCTAATGGCCGTGTGTGGCACACGGGCTGGCACATGGGCGTGTGGTTGGCCGTGTGACCCAAGTCAGTAACCCCCTTAGATTTCACAAGGCCTGGCACATAGGCGTGTCTTCGGTTGTGTGGTACAAGTCAGTATGTATACCATGTTTTCACACGGCCTGTGACACGGGTATGTCTAATAACCGTGTGAGGCACACGGCCTGTTCACACGGGCGTGTGATCTTTTCAAGTTTGAAATTTTTATAAATTTCTCAAAGTTTGTGAATGTTATCGGTTTAGTCTTGAACCACTTCTAAGCATGTTTTAAGGTCTCGAAAGACCTTAGAAGGGACAATATGATTGAGATGAATGTATTTTGATATTGAAATGTATAAATGTATGTGAATGATGTGTATTGATCGGTAATGCCTCGTAACCCTATTCCGGCGACGGATACAGGTTAGGGGTGTTACAAAATTGAAGTCACAAGGCTAAGGCACATGCCCGTGTCCTGAGGCCGTGCCCTTTACACGACTGAGACACACGGCCATGTCTCATACCCGTGTGCTCGATGTTGAACATTTTGTTTTGCAACAATTTAGGTGCAAGGGACACACGGCCGGATCACACGCCCATGGGGCTGACTGTGTGTCACACACGGCCTAGACACACGTCCGTGTGTCTACCCATGTGGACAATAATAAGGCTATTTACCAAGCCATTTGCCACCTTTACTCACACATACACTTACCCCAATTCAAAGGCACAAAACAATACATACTTAGGCAACCAAAACATCCACACTCATGGTTAAAACATATCAACTTTATATCTTTATCTAACATATTCACTACATTTATTAAGCCATAAATCAAACATACAAATCTCACATTCATTAGGCTTCATTCAATTATTATCTAGTTACCAAATTATACACATAAATTTATCATCTCATCAATAGACCACATTACCAAACATTTACATTCACCAAGCATACCATGATCATATCACCAAATACATTTACATATATATGAATATACTTAGGCTTACAACCATGTTAGCCAAATAAGCCAATTTACATGGCCAAATATCAAAACAAACCTTTGACACTTACAAGCCAATACATTGGCTAAGATCATATGACACATATAAAAAAATGACCAAGTCCCTATACATGCCATAACTCAAAATACTTGAATTTATTAATACCCAAAATGATAGATTGATATTGTGATAGGATCTCTGGTGATCTCCAACCCGAGCTAGCTTGACGGTACTATAAAACATGGGAAAGAAAGGGGGAAAGCTATATAGCTTAGTAAGTCCGTATGAACATAATAAGCAACTCTTACCAATCATTTACCAAGCGTAACAATATAAACACAAAACAAAATAGTATAAATTGCTATAAACCTCATAGTTAAAAATTATTCAGTCACATTGTTTGCTATATCAATTTGCAAGCATAATTTAACATGTCTTAACTTTAGCCTAACAACCGTAGTCTCTCCATTATAATCGATTACCACAATCAACCAATCATTTCAAACATCATAATAAACATACACATTAATTATGAGTATTCAATTTTCAAGCATATATTTTAGTATCTTTAAATTGGTAAAGCTCTTATCTTCCCATACTTCCATAGTCATTTTAATAGGCAATTTTACCAATCTTTCCTTTTTCTTATATCCGATAGATCACAATTTGTGTGAATAAAATATGCTATATCATAACTCAATTTGGCCCTGAAGCCAATCACATGATCCTCAACCAAATTTATCATTAATTTCATACGTCACAAGTATAGGCCAAAAATCACAAGGTTTTCACAAAATCATTCTCGTGGAAATCATGAACTCACAATTTCATGAAATCAATGCATATAGACTTTACGTACATAGCTGTACCAATTCGTAATACTTACATACTTTTTCTCTTCTTTGACATAGCCGTTGAATTTCCCGTTGAGCCACTTGGAATACTAAATGATACATGGGAATCTCGTATACACAGTACCATACCAATGCAATATCCCAGATATGGTGTTACATTAAATCTCGTATCGATACCATATACCAGATATTGTCTTACACGTAATCTTAGTAACCCTAATGTCATGACATTTGTATCCTATCTATTCCTAAGGTTCAACCGGGACTTTTGTTGTATCAAATCTCTGTTGGTCATTTACGTAGTATTGAATTCAATAGCATTCATATTTCATTTCAATAATATAGCATCTACCACAATTATATCAATTAAGCATTTATATATAATTTAATGCTTATTAAGCATAGGAACTTAACTCGACAAAAATACGGCGAATAGGACTTGACTGTCAAATACTCGTTTTCTCCCGTTCTAATTTCGAACCTCATTTTTCTTTATCTATAATATTACATTTAACTTATTTAATCATTATACTATTCAAATCAGCCCAAAATCACATTATGGCAAAAAATATATTTTTGCCCCTAAGGTTTGACATTTTTTCATTTTAGTCCCTAGGCTCGTAAAATGAAATGTACTCAATTTCTTCAATACCCATGCCTAGCCGAACCTTATACATGCTTACAGTATCCCACATTTTTCTTTTATTCGCATTTTAACACCCATTTTACAACTTTTTACAAAAAAGTCCTTTTTAGGCATTTTCATTGAAAATCATTTAGCAAAAGTCGTTTATTAAACAACTAACATGCATTTTCTACCATTAAATATCAAAATACACAAATATCCATCATGGGTAAAATTCTAGACTTTGATTATGTCTTAAATTAGTGGTAGAAATAGATAGATCTTGTTACAAGGATTTTAAAAACATAAAAATCATTAAAAACGGGGCTAGAATGGACTTACAATCGAACATGGAAGCTTCAAAAACCCTAGCCATGGTTTTTTCTTGTACAGTTCAGCCATGAGAAGAAGATGGACAAAAAAATTGGCTTTAATTTGGCTTTTTAATGCATTTAATTACCAAATTACTAAAATGCCCTTAATGAAAAACTTTAGAAACATACCTAACCATGTCCATTTTTGTCCACCATCTTAACCAATAGTCTAATTACCATTTAAGGACCTCCAATTTAAAATTTCATAGCAATTAGACACCTCTAGCTTATAGAACTCAAGTTTTGCATTTTTTACAATTTAGTCCTTTTGACCAAATTAAGTGCCCAAACGTCAAAATTTTTGAATGAAATTTTCACGAAATCATTCCATAAAACTGTAGACCATAAAAATATAATAAAAATAAATTCTTCTGCATCGGATTTGTGGTCTCGAAACCACTGTTCCAACTAGACCCAAAATCGGGCTGTTACAAGTAAGCTTTATAGCTTAGTAAGTTCCTATGCAAATAATAAGCACCATATCCAGACATTTAACATGATAATAATTGGTATAAATATTATTAAGATCTTGTAACCATAACTTACTCAATCATAACCTTATCGAGGGCTCATCACAATCGAGCTCATTACGTACGAGTTTTACGTATATACCTGATTTATCTTGAATTAGATTTACATGCAATTCACCTTTGGCATACTCATTAAGTTACCCGTTGAACCACTTAGAATACTAAAGGATACTCGGGAATCTCGTACACATAGTACCGTACCAATGCCATATCCTAGATATTGTCTTACATGTGATCTCGTATCGATGCCAATAGCCCAGCTATGGTCTTACACGGAGTCTTACATTGTTGCCATATCCCAGATATGGTCTTACACGTAAATCTCAATAACCCTAATGTCATGACATTTGTATCATATCTATTCTTAAGGTTCAACTAGGATTTCACACTTGTCGAAACTTTGTCGAATATGTTGAAGAGTTAATCCTAATTCATACAATAATAAAGCATTTAAAACATAATTAAAACAATGCATTATTTGCATACGAACTTACCTCGGTACAAAAATAGTAAAAATGGGGCCTAATCGTCAAACACTTTTTTCCCCCGATCTAAGTCTGAACCTCGTTTCTCTTGATCTATAATAGCAAATTTAACTCATTTAATATTAACATTGTTCAACTCAGCCCAAAATTTACATTTTTGAAAAATTACATTTTTCCCCTAAACTTTAACATTTTTACAATTTAGTCCCTAGGCTCGTAAAATGATTTTCATCAAATTTCTTCATTACCCAAGCCTATCCGAATCTTTATTGAACTCATACCAGCCCACATTTTTCATTCAATCACACTTTTACTACTTATTTTATAACTTTTACAAATAGGTCCTTTTTGACATTTTTATCGAAAATCACTTAGCAAAAGTCGTTTTTCTAACAACAAACATGCATTTTCTACCAATTAGCCATCAAAATACACACATATCTAACATGGGTCAAATCCTAGAGCTTAATTATACCTCAAATTAGTGCTAGAAATAGGTAGATCGAGTTACAATGACTTTAAAAATATAAAGAGTGTTAAAAACGAAGCAAGAATGGACTTACAATCGAGCTTGGAAGTGGCCAAACCCTAGCTATGGTTTCCCCTTCTAATTTTCGGCTATGGGAGGAAGAAAATGGACAAATTTTGGCTTTTTATTCATTTAATTACTAAACGACCAAAATGCCCTTTTTTTAAAACATAAAATTTCGCTTACCTCATGCCCATTTTTGTCCATTAACTTAACAAATGATCTAATTACCATCTAAGGACTTTCAATTTAAAATTTCATAGCAATTAAACACCTCTAGCTTCTAGAACTCATGTTTTGCACTTTTTGCAATTTAGTCATTTTTAGTAAATCGAGTGCCCAAACGTCAAAGTTTTCAAATGAAATTTTCACAAAATCATTCCATAAAACTGTAGACCATAAAATTTTAATAAAAATGAGTTTTTCTGTGTCACATTTGTGGTCCCAAAACCACTGTTCCAACTAGGCCCAAAATCGGGCTATTACAACATATAAGTTGTATTTTATTGAAGAAGGTTGTCAAAAAATAAAACTTACTCTTGAAATTTTTTTTACTCCCACAAAGTGTTTGATTAAATTCCCCAACAAAATTTCAAGGCAAATTTAGTGCCTCTACTAGTCTAGTTAACAAGCATGCCTATCAAAAAATGTATACGTATCGTTCCTTCGTATTCTAATCTATCTAGTGTCAAACTGGTATCTAGTGTCAAACTGTTTCACTAAATGACTGCTTTAGAAATCCCAATGATAGTTATCATTTTAATAATTATTTTTCTAATCGTAAAGTAAACGTATCTTGGCCACTTGATTTTCACTCCTTAGCTGATTTTAATTTCTGATATATTCAGACCTTTGTCGAATGGAATTGATTTAATTTTCTAAAAGTCCATTAACAACCTATGCTAATCTAGTTAGAGCATTTTATTTGAATGCTACGTTCAAACATAATGAAATGGGTGAGACTGTTGTCTCTATTAACTCTTTCTTATAAGCACACCTATTCGTCTCACTTAAAAAAATTTCAGAGAATTTTTAAAACTACCTTCTGGTGGTGTATCGAATGAGAAAGGTTCTTACAATCCAACCTTAACCATTCTGAGCTCATATGTATCTGAGCTTAATATCCATGATTGCCTTTTACACATAATTCTCACATGGATATTATGCCCTATTTCCAAACATGCTATCTTTTGATCCATCAACTATTGGTGGATCGATTGTTTTCAGTCAAATAGGCATCTCGACCTTGCACTTATTATGTTTAATGACATTACCAAGGTCATTAGCAAGGAGCTTGCTAGCAAAGTTACCTTGTCTTTCAGAACTTAGTTGTCCTATATTTTTATCTACCTAAACATACCAACCCTCCTTTGACCACCACCCATACTCCTCTTAGTTTTGGTGCTCTCCATCATGCCGACTACAAGAAAGATCCACTTACTAGAAATTGGGTCAAGGGTGTTCAACCAGAACTGTATGAGGTTGATGATAAAGAAGTTGGACGCGAGCAAAATGATCTTCCTCTACCCGAGCTAGATCTGACACTAGCCAGTTCATTTGCTCCACCATAAGCACCAACATTCCTGATCGATACTCTTGCTATACTTGGCACTATTGGATCATTATGATAGGATTTTAGCGGTTCAGACATTACGGTGTCTAGGAAAGAAGATAACATGGGCTTTAGGTTGTCTTTTTTGGAGGATCAATTAGCTCAACTTATGGCTAATTTTCATCCATTGCCGCCTTCTCCTCAAGAGGATCAACCTAGAATTTGAATTTTTATACATTTTCCAATTCCATCATTAGTTTATTTTGACTTTGTTTCCTATGATTATGAATTACTGCACTTTAATGTTTATATCGGTATTTTTAAGATACTGGAATACTTATTTTGAAAATATTAGTTCTTTATTCTCAATTTTCAATCTTCATTCTTGAACTAACAATGTCTCTCTCTTAAGCTTTACTAGTTGCCTTTTGATATAAACAAAAATGAGAGAAGAGAAAAGTATATTTAATTTTGGTTAATGATTTGTATTGCGCTTATGCCAAATTGTAAATTCAGTGACCAAGTTTTCAAAATGTCTTTTAATGAAAATAAATGACCAAGACATAAATGAATGCCAAGTTTTGATAATGAACAACAAATTTTTCTAAGGCTTAAATTGAAAATGAATTTTAGAAAGGGTAGCAAACTTTATAAAACTGAATTTACCAAAATGTTTTGTTATATAAAAAATGGTGAGATTGATGAACCAAACGTTATTTGTAAATTATTTTGATAGAAAAAATATCATGTTTTGAATAAAAGTCATTTTAAACAAAACTTGGAAAGAATTTCATCTCAAATGATATCTAAAAGGAAAAAATTATTGAACTCATACTTAAAAAATATTTGTAAAACCAAGTTAGTTAAACAAACTTTCAACCATTTTTCCAAACTTGTTAAAACTGCTCCAGGCCAAAAATTATCGATCCAGTATCGATACTTTTTGTTTAATATTGATAGAGTCAAGATTTTACTGATACATTTTTCAGTATCATACCAAAATGGAATTATGTTTTCCAAAGTATTTACCAAGTATAGATATTGTATCAATACCTTTTGATTGGGTATTGATAAATTTCTTCAAGTATCAATAATTGGTATACTTTTATTGATACATTTTCCAGTATCATCTGAAATTGGCATTCTGGCTTCCAAATGATTCATCAAGTATCGATACCTTTTATTTGGTATCGGTAGAATTTCCTTGGTATCAATATTGATGGTTCCAACGGTCACTAAATTAGGCATTAAATGCTATTGGTATCAATACTCGTAGAAAAAGTATCAGTACCTGTTGTTGCAGGTGACATTAATGCATTGGTATTTTCATCCCCAACAACTTTAGTAAATATCCCAACAACCACAATGGTTGAAAATCAATTGCAGGGTATAAATACCAGCTTTTAAAGGTCCTACAACAATAAGAGAATGTATCAAAGAAAAAATTTCAATGAATTAACCTTTGTAATTAAACTTCATACTTTTCTTGTATGCACTTGTTAGCTTTCATTGTTTTTCTATTAGCTCAAGTGTTTTTATTTGTAATTGTGCTTAATTGGAAAAAAAAACATTGATCTTGTAAGGTTTTTTTTTTTTTGTTTACTTATTTGTTTCTCTTTGAAGAGGGTTTGAGTCTTAAGATTTGTGTAGAAATATTAAGGGAGTTGTAAGGGTTACTTCATTGTTTATTTATTGTTGTACCACGAACTGCTTTGAGTGTGAGCTCGAACCAATTGAATCAAAATACAAAACTAGAACAAATTTTCTTTTTCTTTTCGAGTGAAAATGAAAATTCTCTCTTCTTTAATAGAAACTGATAGAATTGTTATTCTGGGAAATATATTTAATATTTGAAAATAAGTCTATTTTTCGACAAAGTGGCAATCTCTCAAAGTTATGTTAACAACTTTACCGGTACCATCTAGGCAGAACCCTTGTTGAATTGTAGATGTTTATTTCAAATAGAAAAATAACTTCCTACCTAGAGTAGGAATAGGGTGGATGACATCCCCTAGTAATCCTAATAGGGTTGCCACCTCTTCATATTACATAAGGGGATTTTGAGACTCTCTCATATCAGGTCCAATTACAAATACTTCCTTGACTTTTTAACCTAGTACTTTGTAATTTGATCCAACCCAATTCTATTTTATTATTTCCCAAATTAAACTTCAAAATTTTATATTAAATAGTTTTCTCATCTCCATTTTACCTTTGATAAAATTATAACAATTTTACCCCAGGTAAAATTTTTGAGAAAATCTGTTTAATATTTCACCACTCAACATTTTCATTATGACTGAATGGTTTATTTTCATTTTTGGGCTTTAAAAATAACTAAAAATAAAAACAAATTCTTCCAATCATTTTTGAGTAATCCATGTTCATTTGCAAATGAATCATTTCTCAATTTAATTTTCATTTTCATTTTGAGAAAACCACATTTCCAAATGATTCCATTTCTCCATTTCTGAATGTTTTCCATTTCTCTATTTCTATTCATTCTATTCATTTCAATTCAAATGCACAATTCATTTATGGTTTCAACAAGCTAGCGGAAGGACCGATTGGACATAAGCAATTAGGGCTCAAATGATTTATAATTATGTTTTTTCTCCTATTAATTAGAAACTCATCTAGTCATAAAGTCATTCAACTATAGTATCGTGATTGAGTTCTCTCTAATGACATACCATTATAAAAGCAACTACTCGGCGATCGTCCAATGACCTTGTCATAAGTGTGTACCCTCATATGATATCCTTGATCTCTTTGGAATAATATTCGTTCTCCTAATATAATCCTATTTTATCTCATGGTAACCATTACATCTTTGACCACCTCCGAATGTACTAATGTCTAGAGTGTGAATACTGCTACAAAATATTTGGAATTGAGGTGGTGTTCGCAAGTATACGGGTCAAGTTGTAATCTAGTTACAACAAAGTAGGTAAGTACTTTGAGAATCGTACCCTAGGGATTACAATTTGGGGAAAACTGCTATCAAGCCAATTACTGGAAATAATTACTTGAGTCACGAATTAGTAGTGTTAATAGAGAAGCAAGATGATGATAATACTAATAAACTAAATAAACTGAATTAAACTAAATCTATTCCTAAGGACATGTATCGACTTCTCTTATCCCTTGTTTCGACTACGCGAGTTCTTTTAGCCCATATCCAATTTTTTTACCTAATTAACTATTGATATAGGGTTCTAATCAATCAACTAGTCGATACCCTAGCATGATCTTTCGGTATGTTCGCTAGAATAGAGAGTCAGCAAGAACTACTTATTTTCCAACTTTACAGTCCAGACTGGTTCGAGGTTAAGGTGATCACAGATATGTCATACCAATTTTAGGTTAATTCTCACCTAAATGACTTCCTAAGGTTGTCAAGCTTAGGGTTTAAGTTATTCGTCTCCCAAACAGTTAACTAAGAATAAAGAAAAAACCCTATGTATATTTTCTATCTCCTCAAAAGTTATGTGTTTAAATTGATTATAATGGCCTTTATATAGGCTAAACTCAGAATATTAAAGTGCCTAAAATATTCTTGAAGTCCTTAGAGTTAAACTAGGACAGATACTCCTAATTTTCCTAAAAAAATGTAATTAAAACATCTAGGAGTTTTTGGGCTATGCAGGGGCTTGGTTGCAACACAAGCTTGCGATGTTGCAACCAACCACAGGGGGTATTTCGCGACATAGGATGACCGTGTTGCGACATCGAGGGTAGTTTCACTCTAGAACTTGTTTTTGGCTTCTGTTTTAGATGTTGAGACATCAATGTCTTGGTGTCGCGACATAGGCGTTAGTTTTGGCCCGAATAAGCATCTTTAGCTCCTGATTTGACCTACAAGACTATGTAACCTTATTTAGATATTTAAAATGTAATAAAAATGATTAGAAAGTATAAATTACTACTTTAAGTATGAAAACCTAAATATATATTAAGATGCTTTGATTTAGCTATTAAACAAGCTAAAGTTATATGTAAAAAGGATGTAAATACTAGTGTAATTCATGGTAGATCACTCATTCGCACTTAACTTGTTTCTTGTCCTCAATCAACCAAAACACATATATTGGGAAAAAGAGAAAATAAAAAAAATAATACGAAAATGAGTTAATTTCTTTCTTTAAACAAGCTAAAGTTAGTGAAGATGGATGTAAATAAGAACTTGACACCTAAACTACCCCACACTTAACTTTTTTGCTTGTCCTCAAGCAAATTAAGTCTAAACACATAGCACGCAATAATAAGGCATCCCTTGGATTTTATTACTACT
This sequence comes from Gossypium longicalyx, assembly GCA_025698465.1. Lineage (NCBI taxonomy): Eukaryota > Viridiplantae > Streptophyta > Magnoliopsida > Malvales > Malvaceae > Gossypium > Gossypium longicalyx. The sequence goes on along the minus strand of CM046998.1, from coordinate 23,512,480 downwards.
ATAAACATGGTTTTCAAATATTAAATGTATAATAATTCTTATAGTACATGTGACTTAATCTTGATAGTTTGATGCCTTCAAATTTTTTAAAAATAAATTAGGATTAGTTTAAAAAGTTACATTACTAACAAATTAGAAATAATTCCTATGACCAAATGTTTAACAATATCACAATTAACATAAATCAAATAGATATGTAGCAGACTCTATCACGTGAATAATAAATATTCATTAAATAAAATTATTAGAAATTCTGGAAGATTATGCTTAAAGAATGCTTAAGTCACATTGGTCTTCTGGGAATGGTTCAAACACTAGAAATAGTTAGGCACATGACATTGTTCCCTTTCTTCCCCCTTAATGTCCAATCCAAGCTCACCACCTTTTGTCTCCCTTTCTCATCTACCTTATCTCTCCATGTAGGAAGATACAATATAATACTAGCAAATATGGTCGGCATAATGAGTTCTGGTGCACTAATGACTGAGTTTTCTCTCACTTTTGTGACTTTTTGTTTTGTCACTTTGACTTTTTACTCTTTTCTTAGTCACAGTGCTTTTGTTTCTGTTTTGTAATTTTTCTTCTTGTTTTTACTTTTGACTTTTTCTAAATTTTTCTGTGTCACACATTTTTTTCCCAACCTATAATCACTGTCTCACATTGTTTCTTCCTTTTTCGCTCTTTTTTTTTTTTGAAACCATTGTGATGTATCTACCTAAACCCTCAATATCTATGTCCTGACATTTATTCCGTAGTGTATTAAAGGACCAAGGATAGGGAAGGGTTCAAGTTTTATGTGTGGCCTTTGGGTCTCAATTTGGTTGGTTCATCAAAAAGGACTTATTAGGCTCAAATAAGGATACGAGGGATTTATAGCATTAAGGTATGGTCATTTGAGAACTGGCTATTCAAACAATGCCTGTCATCATTAAGCATCCCACCATACATAATTTCTTTCATGCTTCAATTTAAATCGAATAAATAATAATTAATTCAAGCATTCTTGTCTCTATCACTATCTAAAAGACTTATATCTCATATGGCATCATCAAACATTTTTACTTAGGTAATTCTAAAAGAGTTATGCAATTTAACTAAGTAACCTAATTAATTCCTCTTAAAAATAATCAAATTATCTCATATCAATAAAAAATTTCATGCTTGACAAAAATTATTACATGTTTTATTATTTTCAACCACTATTCACAATGTTAATAGAATCCAAACACCATGCAAGAAAATAATAATATATATTTTAAACAAATAATCAACTAAAGCAAAGTAAACACATAAACAAAAACATACAAACTAATCCTCTACACTTTCCCCCACACTTTAGAACACATATTGTCCTTAATGAAAAATAATTAAAGTGCAAACAAGAAAGCTTCTCTGAGTAGGCTAGATCCTTGTTGTTATGATAATCTCGGAATTTGTGTACTCCAAGTGGACAAAAAGTGTACCTAAAAAAATATACTACGACAAGAAATATGAAATATAATATAAAGAAAATAAAAAGAAGAAGTATCGTTAATAGATGATAGAACATCTAAAATAATTCAAATAAACTTGGGCCTTCAATGTTGCAAGTGTGTTCTGTCTAGGATGCCACGACATTAGGGTGCGATGCCGCAACGTCAAGCCCAGTTTCTGCCTGCTTCGATATTTTTTTCGATTCTGTGACTCCATGGTATCTACACCTATTGGGGGAAAACTAAGCACAATGAAGATTAATAAAAATAATATAAACGAATGAAAATGAAAATAAAAATGAAAAAATTTAAAATAGGGAATAAAATTTCTTTCAAATTTGGGATGATCTGTATCGCCACCATAGAAGAACTTCCAGCTGGTTCTTGACACTTTGATCCGTCGTTTGTTCTATTGATGGTATACATGAACCAGTCCCTTCTGTTGATTCCATTAATATTGCCTTATTTTTGACCGATACGACATCCACATTACAAGCCACTTTGTACTAAATCCGAGCCAACCCCAAATTTTTTTTCGGGGTATTATTGCCTTGAGCTTCCTCCCTTTCATGTCGAGTAAAGTTTTGGTCACTCAAGTTTTATTTCCCTTGTCAGATGAGAATGAGTCGAACTTATAGATCCCTCTGCTGGTACCTTCTCTGCTATAGCCAGAAAGTGTATTGGCTTTTCTACACTTTCATTCAGAATCGATTTAAGTTCCATGTTAGTGGTTACTTCTAGTTTTACGTCAGCAACTACATCTAATGTTATGCCTGATTCTACGTCAATTGGATCAGAGACTGCTTTGGTCATATTCAATTCATCCTAGGATCTTCGGTTCCAAACTCTTGTTGAATACTATTGTCTAATTCAAGGTAGTCAACATTAAAACAAGGGTCCCCAGGATCAAGGTTGGGGATATCATGCACGACCTCTTCCCTTGGAGCTAGCGCCTTGGATATTTCTTGCAACATTTTTCACATCTGTTCCATCATGTCTAACATGTTTGATAATCTTTTAGAGTTGGACGACTCAATGGTTTTGCATGATGGCATCTTATGCAAATCACGAGGCTCATCTGAGTGTTTGGCCATATCATTGTCTTTGTCATACGACTCATAAAGATGTTCATATGAGTACTCATTGTCCTCACACCCTTTATCATTGCTCTATTGGTTTGTCGCAACTCCATTCGACCAACCTTTTACGTAATGTCATTCGTTGTCCCAAGAAGTCCTTTCATCATTAAACCACCTGTAATCAAAATTTTCCATAATTAAATCTTCCAGTCAACAAGTTAAATACTAATAAAAAAATATAGAAAACACAATTAATGAATATAAAAATTAGTACACTATGTAGCTTGTTCGTTTTTTAACTAATACTATTTACAAGTAATCAATTAAATAACAATTATCACCATCACAATCCCTAGCAACGATGCCAACAACTTGACTGCCTTCGAACGTACTAAGGTCCAGAGTGTGAATATCGTTACAAAATATATGGAATTGAGGTGTTGTCTGCAAGTATACGAGTTAGGTTGTAATATAGTTACAACAAAGTAGATAAGTGATTAGAGGATCGTACCCAAGGGATTGCAATTTAGGGAAAACTACTATCAAGCCAATTACTGGAAATTATTACTAATATACTTGAGTCATGAATCAATAGTCTTAATTAAGAAGAAAAATGATGATAATACTAATAAACTAAATAAATTGAATTAAATATAAATATACTCCTAAGTTCATGTATTGTCTTCTCCTGTCCCTTATTTCGACTACGCGAGTTCCTTTAGCCTAGATCCAATTGTTTTACCTAATTAATTATTGATGTAGGGTTCTAATCAATAAACTAGTCAATACCCTAGTAGGACCTTCTGATACATCCATGTAACACCCCTAACCTATATCCGTCGCCGGAATGGGGTTAAGAGGCATTATCGAAAAAGATACAACTTTCATACATTCATACAGTCACTCAAATCATATTCAAAGGTATACATTTGTAACTTTAGTTTAACAATTCTTGAATCATTTATACACATAGTACAAAACAAATTTTTGTTTTAAAACTCACATATAATCATTTTATTATCTTAAAACATGAATTACCATTCATAAGGTCAATTTCCAATATAATAGCTGAATATTAAAACCTACAAAAAATATATATATGCATTGTCCAATGTCAACTTACATTTTCTCTATTACTAAATACGCATATAACATTTCTTATAATCCAACTGTTATGTCAATTATTATATATTCAAATAAACTACGAACCATTTCAAAGCATAATTATTAAATCAAACATACCAAAATGTATATACCAATATCATGACAAAATTACAAATACATGTTCAATTCATTTGCTCACCTATTCAGTTACCAAGATTAATCACATATATATTATACAAATTATACCATTCAACCACAAGCATAAATAAATATTTACTTAATCAAACAAAGTTGATCATTTCACATCCAATGAATTCATAGGCATAATTTATTAATTAAACCTTTTACCACCCGAATATAATCATGCAATCAAATCAATTCACCCTAATTTATTTATACAAATGCCGAATCCAATAATGTTAGTTACACATACTATGCATTATACCAAAACTTAACACAAAACCAACTTACTTCTTATCAATTCGGGTAGTAAAGTTAACCACAAAAAATCATACAAATTTTATACACTTTGTAATAAGCTAAAACGTCTCTTAATAAGCCAATATATATATATATATATATACACACATCATATTGAGCATTTCTTATTGCCGAATCATATGTTCAAACACTACCACATATATGCCATATATTAAATTTATCAGCATGATTAATTTATAAGTTATACATATCAATACTCGACTAATTCATATAGCCAAAACAACATTCAAACATGTCATGGAATATACTTACCATATTATATTTGTCCCTTTTCAAAATAATAAATCATCATCTAACCTAATAATCAAGCCAAACCATATAACCAAATACCACACACATATATATGTCATTTCGCAATTATTTAACATTAATAAATATACACATTATATTAACCCAAATGTCCAAACATAAATTCATGAAACATAATCATACTTTGTCATTACAAACATTATTAAAATAGTTATTTCACAATCAATAATGTATTAATCATTTTACCTTATTACCAAGTCAACATTAAACAATCACCCATCATACAAATTAAAAGACATATCATTTTTTTTAAAATGAGCTAATTATAAAACCAACTTTACATTATTCTTATCAAAAGTGAATTAATCATAGGCCATTTGTGATACCTTAACAAAGCATAACAACCAAGTTTAAATATATTTTTAATCTATGCATGCACCATAGCCGAATCAACCAAATACACACATCCAAAATCACTGACCAAACATATCCATAGCATATTCAAACTTGAAACAAAACTTAACATGAATAAACAAGCCATTTTCGCATGGCTTATATATATACAAACCAAAATCCAACATTTCCAAATATTATCTAGCCTATACATGCCATAGGTTCGAAATTTAGCTTATAAAGTACCAAAAACAGTCGATAGTGTGATAGACTTCGCTGATGATCCCTGAGCTCGTAACTAACCTCCAAAATCTATAAAACAGAGGCAAACATAAACACATACAATAAACTATCATAGCTTAGTAAGTTATAAGCAAATAAATAACTCAATATTAATATCAACTCAATTTAACCAACTAATTTATGCTATTATGGTCACAATTATTGTATAAGCTCACCATTTCATATATAACATATACTTCCATATACAAACTTTACCTTGGCCTAATGTACATATATTCATTATCAAAGAAACATTAAATTTTATAGCCATAGTACCATTGTATAACCAAATATACATAAAATCATATACCATCACATGAACAATATCTAATTATATTACTTGGCCAAATACATATAAGTTCATAAGCATATAATTCTCACATTCATAATACATATTTCATATGTTCATCTCAAGTATATACTTACCTTATCATTCAAAACATTTAACTTAACACATACTGGACATTTTAACTCGATTTCACATTCAATCTTAGCTTGATATTGCCCATTGAACCATTCAGAATTGAATAAGATACTCGGATAATCACACATATCGTACAATGCCAACATCTCAGACGTGGTCTTACATGTAATCACATATTGATGCCACTATCTCAGACAAGGTCTTACTCGCACACATATATCGGAGTCACATATCGATGCCAACATATTAAACGTGGTCTTACTCGCACACATATATCAATGCCATGGTCTTACTCGCACATCAGATAACGGAATCCTATCTCATGACATATGTATCCTAGCTATTCCTAAGGTTCATACAGGGCTTTCGGATGTTGTAATTCAGTCAAAACGAACTCGTAAACATAGATGTCAAGCTTGTACACATTCGGCTAACATATATATATTCACATATTTCGTTCCAGCATATATATAGTTCACATTTAATTAAAATTAACAAGTCTATTTGTTTATAAACTTACCTCGGACGATGAAAAACGGAACGGGACGACTAGTTGACAACTTTGGTTTTCCCCCGATCTAAATCTGATTTCTTTAGTTCTTGATCTAAAAATATTCAAATTAAACTCATTCAAACATATTTTCACTCAATTTAGTACAAAAACACATAAATAGGCAAATTACTATTTTACCCCTAACATTTTACACTTTTTACAATTTAGTCTAAATTGCACAAAACACAAAACATGCAAAATTTGCACATACCATGCTTAGGAAAAATCTTCCTTGTGATCATAAAAGTCCATATATTTCATTTTTTTACATTTTAATCCCTCAATTTATTATTTTTTCAATTTAGTCCTAATTACTCAAAATCATCAAAAATTCCAATACAAAACATGTTAATCTATCACATATATTTCATATTTCATCAACTAACATCACAAAACTCAAATATTCATCAATGGCATAACTCAAAATATTCATCAAAATAAAAAATTCAAGCATGGGCTTTGTAGATAACATAGCAACGTTATCAAAAACGTAAAAATTATAAAAAACCAAGCTAATTACATACCTTAATCAAGTTAACCCTTGACCGAAACTTCAAAGCTTTTATTCTTTATTTTATTTCTTTAATATTCGGCTATCTAAAAGATGAATGCATGTAGCTTTTTTTTTATGTTATTTTATTACATTAATTTATTCATTTACAATTTTAACCTTTTTTATTTAATTTATAAACTTTATATACTAAGCCTACTATCGTCCATCCTTTGTAATTATGGTCAAATTGAATCTTAAATGCCTCCACTTAAAAAGATAAAAACAATTCAGCCCTTACACATTGAACTACCAAGTTTTTATTTTACGCGATTAAGCCCTTTTATTAAATCAGACACTCAAACGATAAAATTAAATCACGAAAATTTCACACATATAAATTCACATGTAATAAACATATAAAATAAATTTTATATATTTTTTTACTCACATTTGTAGTCCCAAAACCACCGTTCCGAATAGGGTCTAAATCGGGCTGTTACAGTCCACTAGAATAGTGAGTCAGCAAGAAATACTTATCTTCCAACCTTATAGTCCATACCGGTTCAAATTTAAGGTGTTTACGAATATTCCATACCAATTTTGGGTTAATTCCCATTTAAATTACTTCCTAAGGTTGTCAAGCCTAGGGTTTAAGTTCTTTGTCTCCAAACAATTGATTCACTAAGAAACTCTATCCTTCAATCAATTAATAAGATTAGAACAGTTGAAATCAAGTGAGATATGGATTAAGCATAAATTGATTATAATATTTACACAAACATTCAATTAAACAATGTTAAAGAAAGAGATATAAAGAATAGAATAAAGGAAAAAAGATGCTTATGGATTTATCGATGAAAGGGTGGCTCTGGAATAATCTCCACTCGTGAAAGTCTTACTTCGGAATAGGATCCTTTGATTACAAGAACAGAAAATACCCTAAGTAAAACATAAGAATGAAATAAAAACCCTATGTGTATTTTCTATCTCCCTAAAATTTGTGTGTTTAAATTGATTACAATGGCCTTTACATAGGCTAAACTTAGAATATTAAAGTGCCTAAAATATTCTTGAAGTCCTTAGAGTTTGACTAGGACAGATACTCCTAATTTTCCTCAAAAACGTAATTAAAACGTGTAGGAGTTTTTGGGCTGCACAAAGGCTTGGTTGCAACATAGGCATGCGATGTTGCAACCAACCACAGGGGGTATGTCATGACATGGGAGGGTCGTATCGTGACATCAAGGGCAGTTTCACTCTAGAACTTATTTTTGGCTTCTGTCTTTGATGTTGAGACATTAGTGTCTTGGTGTCGCAACTGCTTGAATAAGCATCTTTAGCTCCCGACTTGACCTACAAGACCATGTAACCTTATTTAGATATATAAAATATAATAAAAACTACTAGAAAGCATAAATTACTACTTTAAGTATGAAAACCTAAATATATATTAAGATGTTTTGATTTAGCTATTAAACAAGCTAAAATTATGTGTAAAAAGGATGTAAATACTAGTGTAATTCATGGCAGATCAATCTTCCTTGATGAAAAGTCAATTACTATAAAGTAGGAATTAAGTCATTCATCATAAAAATGAACAATCCGTGGCCACGTTTACTTTTCATCGACCATGTAATGCTAATAAGAGGATATCATTTACCCACGTCTCGAGCCATGAATTCTCCTATTGTGAATGACATTATGTACTGTAGAAGTCATACACCAAATGCACCAGTGTTCGAGTCCTTATCTATTCGAACCCAGGCTTTTACTTACACCAAAGTGTACAGGTACACATACATAGTCTGCCATCCACTTAGGATTTAGTATGCCACACTGTGAATGTCTTAAGTGAATAAATCCTTAAACCAATTTAGGATCTATTCTGCTTGGGTCTAGTCTAATCTACTATTAGTGTAGTCAGTCACATCTATGTCTCTATATTTTGGAAGTCATCTGTTCCAATGCCCAAGACAAAAAATCTCCCCAATTGGACTTGATAGATGACATATTAGTATTTCAATTGGTTTATTCATTTTCGATTAGACTAAGGACATTTTTAGGTTCGTCTTTTAATATAAGTTACGTTTTCATATTATGATTCGACCACGTAATACCGTTTAGTATTAGTTAAACATTAGACAACTAATGAGTAACATTTGCTTCCATTTTGCTTTGTGTATAAAAACTGTAACACCCCAAACCCAACCTAGAAGTTAGGCCCGAATTCGGCGTGTCACATTGAAGCGTTACTGTAAAAGTCATGTTTTAGCTAACATTGTTCTTAGTATTTAAAGAGTATTTTTGTTATAGATTAAAGTGAATGGAAGCTGTGCACCAGGTAGGATGTCGGAAAAGAGGAGGTGAGTCAATTAGACTGCTTAAGTACCAAGCTCTCCACGGATCCACTCCTAGACATGCACACAACCATTGCCACACTTTAACTGAATGATTGTTCAGGAAAAACCATTTCGTTTTAAGCCATTGAAAGCACTTGTTAATTTTTTTAAAACGTTTTCGTTGCAGAAGCTTTGTCTTGTTTCACGATATTTTGAAATCAGATATTTTCTTTTAAAAACGCGCCCTAAAGCTATTCAATCCGAAACCTTTAAATCCATATCATGCCTAAGCTAATAATCATACTAAAGCAATTGAAAATAATTAAAGCGGCCTTATTATAACTTAAAACCCGAAAACATAAAGAAAGTAATCTAGAATAAAAGTGAAGGCATAAACACTTATTTTAAACAGTCCACATGGCCACTCTGAATCCCGTCCGGCTCCAAGTCTCCACATCAAGTCTCACCTGCAAAGATAAAGAAAGGGGGGTGAGTTTGGAAAATCAGTGTGCAATAAGCCCTTTCAGAGCCCAAAATAATACTAGCATACTGGGCCGAAGCCTTTCGTTTAACGGTTACTGGGCCGAAGCCTTTTCATAAATCATATCACTGGGCCAAAGCCTTTACTGTAATCGATATGGCCCATAGGCCCATTTCAATATCACATATAATACCAATGAATGTATGCAAGCCCATTTGGGGAGACTACTCAACCCACCATCCGCTACTCTCCACCCGTACCAACCAAGCTCTCCATGTGGGGAATAACTCAACCCACCCAACCAAACTCTCCACTGGTAGCATAACTGCTTTATCATATAATTGGAGGCCTAGCCTCTTTAATAACTGGGGCAAAGCCCTTTTTGATAAACTGGGGCAAAGCCCTTTTTGCACTTCCTCCATTTATGTCAAACCCAACCTATGCATATAATGAGTATATCATGTGCATCTCATAACATATCATGTGCATATCATGTCATATCATGTATATCAAAATCTCATGCATCATATTCATAATTAAACCCTAGGGGTATAATGGTCATTTTTACCTAAAGGCAAAATAGTCATTTACCATATTTTAGGGGTAATTTCATAAATTTACCAAATATTATGGGTTTTCCACATTCATTAACAATTATCAATATCCTCAAGTGTTTAAACAGTGATTTTAACGCACTTTATCAAATTAAGGCTTTTGGGCCCAAAACCCCTAATGGGCCCTACGAATGCCGATTTAGCCCTTTTAGCCCACCTAACCCAATTTTTACAACAGATCTAACCGTGTTAACATGCAATTTATCCAAGTTCCATTTTCTATCAATTTTACCCAAATGGGCCCGGAAGCTCATTGGGCCCAATTTCAGCCCATTGAGGCCCAACTTACCATCGTGCACAGAATTGCGCTCTTACCTGTTCCATCGATCCAAACACCGATCATATCATTTTTATCGCATCTAAAACCGCATGCAAAATCTCAAGTTCCCGAAATGCCGGAATTTTGACATTTTGGCTTTTCTGCAAATATTAGCCTAAGCTACTACGAGGGTTGTTACACACCTGTTTTGTGATGACTGCCACTGAGATCCATTACGATGTCCAACAATTGATTACCACAATTCTTAGATTGCAAACCATAATAACCAATCCCAATATTCACCTACCATATTCGAACCATGCCCCTAAAGCCTTTAGAATCTTACCTTTTTGCCGAAAACCAATGACTAGATCTAAGTCTAGTTGTTCCAAAGATCCAAGCCTTCGATCCAATCTCTAGAAGACACTAAATACCAAAAGAAATTTTCGGTTAAAGACCCTTAAAGCCCTATGCCCAAATCGACAGCCTCCCTAGATTTTAGGGACTTCAGCTTTTTCTAAATTGTAAAATAAGACTAGATCTGAGGTGATGAGCACTTACCACCTATTCCTATTTGATTTCTATGTAGATCTGATGCAGATCTATCCTTTAAATGATGGTAGAACTCGAATCCAGGAGATCTAAAGTTTCGGCTATAAGTCCCTAAATCTATGGTACTTCGGCTTTTTAAGTGATGAAGAAGATGACGATTTGAGGCTATAACTTTGAAGTAATGTTGCCGACAGATACTAAGGGTTTAGAGAAGATGAAAGTTAATCAAAAGGAACAAAATAACTGAAGGATTTTGGCTTGGAGAAATCGGCACAAGAAGTGAGTTTTCGAGATTTCGGCTTTTATGGCGATCGGCTATGAAGGTTTTGTGGAGGATGGGATCGATAGAGGAGGTGAGCAAGGTGGTCAGAAGGTTTCGGCTAAAAGAAAAAGCAAAAAATAAGAAAAAAATAGAGCAAAAAGAGAGGAAGAAGAACTCGGCACCAAGGAGAAGGAATTTGCATTTTCGGCTTTTGTGAGAACTCAAGAAGGATGAATGACAGTGAAAGCTTTCAGGTGGCTAACCCTAATTATCCAAGACAGAAAAAGAAAAGAACCTAACCGTAATATCAACTAAAAAAATCGGCCCAACCTCCTTAAGGCCCTTGCCGAAATTCACTTAAGTGATCACATGCTCGGCACATGCCTAAAATTAAAAAGTAACAGTATGCCTACCTTGCAACTTGAACCCTGGACCTTTAATTCCTTCCCAGGCGCCATTTTTTTAGGAACTTAGTGGCGCCACCTTGCCACTTTACCAAGGCCTTATTTGTATCATAATTTACCACCTCAATTTTAAAAGCCCATATCGCCAGAACCCTCTTTCTCCAAAATTAAAAATTCAGGAATTGCCTCGAATTAAATTTACTCTTGGGCCTTTTTTCCTACACCATAACCCTTCGTAATTTATTTAATTACATACTAAATAATAATAATAATGATTAAAACATCCAAATTGTTTGGGCCGTCTTCTACCCGAACCTAGACTCAAGGCCCATTACTCCTAGGCCCAAAAATTGGGGCGTTACAACTCTACTCCCCTTAAAGAAATTTCATCCTCGAAATTTCAAACTACCAACTAACCGTATTACTTAAGCCAAACCACTGTGCTTCCGCTGCACAATCTAATTTAATTTAAAATTTTAAAAAATATATATAATTCTTAGTACGACCCAAAACATCTAATTACCAAAGTAAAGAAACATTTATCAAGCATGCATACAATTCGTAACACACACTTAAATAGAATAAGCTTGGCAATCCCGAGCTCGATGCTCTTTGGACCCACATCTAAAGCATGCTCCTGTCTTCCTATGGCTTTCACCTGGATGACGCCCGTTGCAGTTCTTGCAGGTTGGAAAGTTTGGTCGTGTCTTAACATGTTTCACAGAACGAGGCTTAGTCTTCTGAGAACCCTCTTTCTTCAAAATTAAAAATTCAGGAATTGCCTCGAATTAAATTTACTCTTGGGCCTTTTTCCCACACTATAACCCTTCGTAATTTATTTAATTATATACTAAATAATAATAACAATTAAAACATCCAAATTGTTCGGGCCGTCTTCTACCCGAACCTAGACTCAAGGCCCATTACTCCTAGGCCCAAAAATCGGGGCGTTACAAAAACCATGTAAGGACAATATACAAAGTATTAATGTAATTCATGAATAATTTTATTTACCAATCTATTTGAAAAATTATAAGTGTTCTTACACAAAAATACTACACTTAGGACATCAGATCTAATAGTCTTCCACTTGCCCTAGTAAAGTAGATGAGTTATGTTTCGCATTCTTGTGCCTTTCCATATGTTTCCCTAAGAGCTCTATATCAAGTATATTATCGGGAAACCAAATCCCTAATGTTTGTCTTCAGATGCGATCTTTGACTACATCCACTATTCCGTCAAATAATACCATCTCCTTACGATACTTTTTATCAACATGTTTATGCCCTTATGTGTTTTTTAGGTTTAGCTATACCAGCATTGTTACAATGCCATAACTTTTCCATACCTCATATTCGACCCTCCATAGTGAAGTTAGCAGTGCATGTAACACCTTGTACCTGACTCGATTTACCGGATCCTAATATAAGATATCACAATACTTACATTTTTAACTAAAATTTACATTCTATGAAAAATCATATTGAATGTAGCTCTTATGTATTTAAAATCCTTTCTAAGGCAATAGGTTTGAAATAATACATTTTTCATTTTTCATAGACTTTCAAAGGTACAATAAGACTTTACATCAAATTATTTGATAAAATAGATATATTTGTATTGTATATTACTATTTTTCATTTGAAAAAAAATGTTTATATAAATGTCCCTCTGTATGCATAATATCACCCTTGGTTATAGTCATGGTGCATCCCTAGCTTGGTCCCTCTTAGCACTCTGGTTCAATTCACATACCTACATACCAAAAGACGCATGTAAAAATATAAACAGATCTGAATGCAGTCATTATGGCCAAGTATCTTACAATAATCTCATCTGGATCTTCTATGTATTCTTTTATCTTTAATGGCATATGTAGTTATTTTATCTCCAAATGTGGTTCTTATTTGTGGGGACGTTAGATAGTCATGATGGTAAACTGAGGTATTGTTAGTCTGACTAATTAATGATCGGTATTGCTTTATTTTTATTTTTTTAGAATTCTATTCAATTATGTTTTAGTAGAAGATTCGAAGGCAAAACTCATTGTTGATGTTTTTCTGATTTTACTGGTTATTATTTTGCTTTATGTATATGGAATTGGTGTTATTTATGTCACAACTGGTTCCAATGTGTTTGAGCGATATTTTTCTTTTGGATTTTTTTGGGGGTATCATCAATTTCTTTAACAATCAATATGTTCTTATTATGCTACATGGTCTTCAAAAGAAAGTATGTCCGGAAGGCTCATCATTTGTGTATTTTGATAGTATAGAAATGAGTTATATTCTCGGGAGTTTAATAGAGCTTTATATCTTGGATTACTTTATATGTTTTCTTATTGCTCCTATTGTCTATTCTATCATATATGGTCCATCTGCAAGAAATATACATTGGCTTGGGATTATTACATTTATTATGATTATGATTCTTGGTTGGATCATGGGAGTAAGTTGGCAGATCTCAGTTCTTTTCAGAGGTTCTGTTGCTACACTTGTTATTACTAGAACTATATTAGATTTCTTTGCTCATTTTCTTTGAAATGCGATATTAGTATTTGAGGCATTGTTTCAGCTATATGATGGTAGTGTCTGTCTTATAAGAGCATTGTGGTTTGTCTGAGGGAAGGTTTTCGTAAGAAGGAGTAAAATAATACTTCTAATTCATTAGATGGTTGTAGCTCCAGTATAGTTCAATGCTTTGATGTTAATAATGTGAATAGACTTATTATGTTCAAGTTTTAGCTTTCAAGAAGGGATAAATAATGGTAAAAGTGTAGACTATAGAAGATCAAGCATAGTATCACACATTAATTCTCATTACTCTGATGATATTAAATTATGGTAACAAGTCAAAAATTGGATGTCATATTTCGTATGAGTTAATACAATTTGTTATGATCTTTGATTGGTATTATGAGGGAATTATGATAGATTATATGTTTGGGTTATCTTGACAACAAAAAGAAAGAATTGATTTGAATTGTTACTATCAAGTTGATAAAGTCACTCATTTGTTTTACTATCGACTCATTTGGGAATAAATTTCACGAAGTCATGGGCAAACAGACAGACAGTTAGAATAGGAAATTCAGATTCTAGAAGACATGATACAGGGATATATCAACCAGACCAAAGACATTTGGAAAAATGTTATTACGGGTTACATTTGTTTTGATAGTAATAGCTTTTCATTAATAGAATGTAGAACCTTAGTATGCTAGCTAGATGAATCGACAACAAGTTAGTTGGGTCAAAATAACCGGGATTATTATCGATTGAAATTACAGATGTAGATATATCAGAAATATCATTCAGAATCTGTTATAGAAATTATGAAAAATTAACTAAACACTGTGAATTATCAAATGTATCTGGAACCTGATGATCTGGATTTTTGCTTATGTTTTGACAGGTGATTTTTTAGGAATTTCTCAGTAATTGTATAACTAATGGTGAAGCTATTACAGGAAAGAAACAAATTTGTTCAGTCAAGTCAGGAATCTACTTCAGCTTCAGTCAGAGAAGAATTTATTGTTTATAGTAATGCTTTATTCAGACGATCTTGAATTATGATGGTTTGAATGTTATGAAGTCGAGGGTTAAACTATTAATTCTTTAGAAAATTTTGAGGTGCAGAGAGAAATATTCAAATTGATACACTAAACGATTCTGAGATTTCATAGGATATCTTATATGAGGTTCATGGCATTGTCTACTTAATTTACATCAGACATTGATGAAAATGTATAATGGCTTGAGATTTGAACGTGAAATATCAGAGTTATTCCTAGATATATGTTATGTCTACAACTCAAGATAGGGTATCAAGTATCGATGTAACATTACGATCTGATGGGAGTTTGGATTGGGAACAGGTCATGATGGATTTTTTTTATGGACTACCTTAGAAAAGAGAAAAAAAAACTTGATCTGAATAGCTATTATCATGTGAGAAATTTCAAGGATGAAATTTTTGTAAGGGGGAGAGTTGTAACAACCCGTTTATCAGTGGTGTCGGAAGCAATAGTTCCGGGGTCACAAATTCGATGATTAAGTTCGTAAATATTATCATTTAATATTTATGAGTCAAATATGGTATTAAAATAATTTTTGAATTGGCAATTTATGCTATCTGAATGAATAATTAGGTTCAAGTGGTATGACCCTAAAGTCAAGTGGTTTTAGAAAATGAGGTATCGAGACCTCGTTTCTATAAATCGAGCCAAAAATATTTTATTAAATATTCACGAGGTGATATTAAGGTTGTATTAAAGTTTCGTTAAGAAATTTTAACGTTTAGATGGTTAATTAAATAAAAAAAACTAAATTGTAAAAGGTGTAAAATCTAGTCAATATTGAATTACAATGATTAAATGGTTTAATCATTAAAATAAGGAGGACTTATATAGAAATTGGACCATATTAATTGCAAATAGACGGTTAAAGGTCTTTTAATTTGTTAAATTATAAGATTATAATAAGGTTAATGTTGTAAATTAATAAAGATAAGTTAAAAATAATAAATAAAGCATAGTATCATCTTCCAAAATGGGTCATCACCAAAAATTGAAAAAGAAAATCACCATTAGAGAAGCTTGTAAGGTTCGGTCAAAGTCCCCTTTGCATGTAAGTTCAATTTGAGCTTTGGTAATTTTTATGTTTTTGAGACAATTGCAATTAGGTTCAATTAACCCTTACTTATGTTTTCGAAATTATTTAATGATTTAGAATGTGCCATGGATGAATTTTTATGTTTTTGACACTCTTTGGTCCATAACAAGCACGATCCGAATCCAGCAATAGCAAGTCCGAGAACTCTTTGTAAACCCTGATTTCCATCCCAGCTTTTGTTCTTATGATCAACCCCATCACGTCTTGGTCATTGAATATCTCTTTCAAACTGCTCTTGTTCCCTATGTTCACCATCATGAACCGCGATTTGTTGTCCTCGATCGACTTCATCTTCAATCTATGCGCCTCCTGAAATAAATACCCTCGAAACTCTTGTTTGATAGACCCAGGGCTTCCTATCACCACGCATCGAACCCCATTATCGAAATTCACATGCTTCACGAATGCCTGAAAAACCTTTTCGTAAAACTTGTTCGACGCGGCTTTACTGTCGGTTTTCGAAGCCTCGATTTTCGCACAAAGGGTCGTTTTATGTCCGACCAGAAACACTTGGCCCGATTATTGTTGAAAGATAATCACCGCAAGGTCCGCCGTGGATGCTTTTTCGCTTTCGCGCAAAGTGCTGATAACATCAGAACTCCAGACTTCCTTGGTGAGATCAAACTCCTTGTGTCTCTCAATCTCCAGAGTGTGGTACGAACCGGAAGGCATTAGCTCATTAGAGATCAGAGTCCTCCCACGGACGCGCAATATCGGCGAGTCTTTCTCGTAATAAACGTCGGTGACTTTGATTTGGAGTCTGATTTTGACCCTAGGTGCAGGTTTCTTTCGATTTAAGTTATCAGACGAAACAACTCTCCTGGTGGTGTCGGTGACGAAGGTATCGCCTTTGGCGATGATGTTGTAGGCAATCCATAGATCATCTTGTTCTTCCACGATGATCTTCAGAGATCCAGGCTGGTTAAGTGCAAAGTCTTGTTGAACAATCTTCATGTTGCTTGCTTTTCGTTTTCCTTTAGATTTGTATATTTGGTTAACGCGTCGTGTTCGTTGTGTCTATATATAATATTTTTTCAGCGGTGAATGGAGTAGTATAAGGATTCTAAAAGTTTATTATAATTGATGTTTCTTTTATAATGGTTTGGAACCATTAGAAATTTAGAATTATATTTTTTTTAAACAGTTAAAACCCCTCAGAGTTGTAAATTAAAATTAGAATTATATTTTAAATTTTGTAATAAATTCTCAAATCCTCATATCATTCAATTAATTTAATTAAATAAGTTATTAAAAAATATATTCAAAAATTCATTCAATCGATTCACTAATAATTAATTTAAAACCTAAAATAAATAAGATATTTTAAATTTTATAGTAAACTAGTTTTCATACCCAATGCATAAGTTTATATTGTGTATTAATTAAAATATGTTATATTTCTTATTTAAATTATGTAGTAATTATTTAAAAGTTTAATTAGAGCATGAAATCTAAAAATACAACCGTGGAAAATTTTTCTAAAAAAATTAAAATTAATTTAATTTAAATAATACTCATATGAAAATTAAATTAACATCAAATCAATAATTTATTTTAAATTCTGTAATTCAAAATTTTAATTTTCATCCTCTAAATTGAAGTCTAACGTTAAGATGATTTATGAAATATTTAAAATTTAAGAAAAGAATTAATCTAAAATTAATATATTTATAACTAATTTTTTGTCTATATGTATTACATTGAATTATTAAAAATTTATATAAGTTTTATAACCTTTCATAAATATTATTATTGAAAAAGTAAAAATAATATAAATATTAATTTTTTATAATGATGATAGTTTAAATTATAGTTAAGATAAAAAAAACTTTAATATATAAAATAAAATTAATGATTTGATATTACTCTCAATTATGATTTCAGTTTTACTCTTAAAAAAGAATTAAAAAGAAAACATTAAAAGAAAAAATATGTAAATTAAATTATTAAAAAAATTATATAATGAAAAGATGTATGAAAAAAAGAAAAAAGGATACCCTCGTTTAAAAAAAAAAAGAAATACACAATTGGTAACTAAATTAATAAATTAATTTGTATGATTTCAATAATATTTTTTAAATCTTTTCTCATTTATCTATTAAAGAAAGAAATATTATATATGTAACGCCCCTTATCTGTATTCGACATCGGGATATGGTTCGAGGCATTATTGGACTTAAAAATAAACAAACATACAAAACCGGGCCATCAAATCTCGTCCAAATTAAAACTTTTCATTCACATGCATAATGTCCCTTATACGGGCCTATGGAGCCCAAAACATACATCGGGGATGAATCGAGACTAAACCGGGAAATTTCGAAACTCTTACGACACTTAGAAAATTTTTCCTGATTTGGAGAGTCACACACCCGTGTAGATAGGTCGTGTGGTCTCACACGCCCGTGTGGCTTAGGACACGTCCGTGTCCTTTGCCCGTAGAGCTCTCTGTTTATGACGTCATCACCAAATTAGGCCAAGGCACACACCCATGTCCTTAGGCCGTATGGTGAATTAAATTCTGAAATTTAACTGCAGACTTCACATGGCTAGGGCACATGCCTATGTCCTATGGCCGTGTCCTCCACACGGCTGAGACACACGGTCGTGTCTCTGCCCGTGTGTTTACTATTGGGCATTTTGTTTTACATTAATTAGGGAGCAGAGGACACACGGCCGGACCACACACTCATGGGGCAGACCGTATGTCACACACGACCTAGACACAGGCCAGTGTGTCTACCTGTGTGGACAATTATTGAGGCTATTTTCCAAGCCAATTGCCACCCTTAAATGCACCTACACAAACATGACTTTAATGGCACTTAGCAGGGAATAATTGAACACTTAAACATACACAAACAAGACATGATCATGATCATTTCATCTCTACTTACACATGCATAGTAACACCCCTAACCCGTATCTGTCGTCGAAACAGGGTTTCGGAGCATTACTAGAATTTACGAATCACCTAAAAAAAATTTAATTAAATACTTACCGATTCAATGCATCATATAAATAAATAAATATATTACCATTCAATCAACAGCTTGGCACTTATATAAGCATCAAACAACAACATTGTTAGTATACTAGTACATATTTCATATAAATTCAACATTGATATACTTATTTTCTCGACATATCACACTTGAGTTTAATAATTGTCTTTACTTATATAATTTTCTTATATCAACATATCAAAGATAGTCATATATGTACATGTCACGAGACATATTATTCTCTTACTGTTTCTTCATAAGCATATATCATTCATTTCGTTATATCAATATTTCATGCACCATAATTTCTATATATCTTATGTATATTTATTTCGGTAATAGTTCATATTAAAATTAACATAAATTAAATTCCATATACCTATACTTATTTCATTTATCTATCTTTTTAATTATTTCATTCAACTATTTTGTACATATATTTTCATATGACCAATTCTTGTAAACATTTCACAGAACCATTTCATATAACCATTATTCATCTGATACATATTACCTGAATATCAATTGTTCAACTGATGTCATAGCATCTCCCATCCACGATCTTATTTATCTTCGACATGATGCCATAGTGTCTTTCAACTATGGTCTTACTCATTTTCTATCAGGTTGCCATGGTATCTTTCAACCATGGTCTTGTTCATTTCATGTTACATTGCCATGGTATCTTTCAACCATGGTCTTGTTCATTTCATGTTACATTGCCATGGTATCTTTCAACCATGGTCTTATTCTTTTCATGTCACGTTGCCATGGTATCTTTCAACCATGGTCTTACACATTTTATATCCTATTGCCATGGTATCTTTCAACCATGATCTTACACATTTCATATCATGTTGCCATGGTGTCTTTCAACCATGGTCTTACACATTTCATATCATATTGCCATGGTGTCTTTCAACCATGGTCTTACACATTTCATATCAGAAAGCACACTCCCGCGAACCTCATCCTTATAGCGGGATTACCAGTCCAGGCTAAATCCCCTGTAATATAAACTCATAGAGTATTGTCGGGATTACCAGTCCAGGCTAAATCACCTGCAACGACAATTACTCTAATGAGCTTGGATTTGAATTACCAGTCCAGGCTAAATTCAGACCCTAATTCGGATTACCCGTCCGGGCTAAATCCATTTTCCACATATTCTACGGGAGGGCTATATCAAGATAGGATCACCCGTCCGGGCTAGATCCTTTTTACCGTCAATTCCTTTTCAGAGATCCATCGAATTTTCCTTTTATTCAACCGGGATTTCTTCCCCTTTTTATCAAATATGTCAGTGTTTCATAAATTTTCATATAATGAACATTCAAATCATATTCATATAAAAACATACATTTCAAGCATTTAAGAATATAATTCAAGTTACACAAACTTACCTTATTGCTTGTTTGTGTTTATAATTTCATTAATCCGATATCTTTGCTTTTCCACGATCAAGTCTCTTATTTGAATCGTCTGGATCTTTATAAATAAATTTGATCATCATTTTCATTCAGTTCATATTCTAATGTATTTAATTAATGCTCTAGGCAAAATTATCATTTTTCCCCTAAACTTTTATTTAATGACGATTTCATCCTTAGGGTCAGAAAAATAAAATTCTTGCAATTTTAATCCTTATTTCTAGCTATTATTCTCATACATATTGATAACAGCCCATGAATTCTATAAAATATCAAAATTTTCCACAATTTCAACACTTTTCAATTTAATCCCTAAAAACATGTTTTTCCCCGATCTTGAACTAAATTCATAATTTCATTCAATTTTGTAATTTAAATAATAAAATAATCCATTTCATGCAATTTGGTCATTTTTGACATTTTTACAAAATTACCCATAAAGTTTTACTTTTATTCAATTTAGTCCCTGAGCCTAAAACATGCAAATTAGCCATGCCAGATGAATATTCATACATATTTTCCTCCTCCTCCTCCTCTCCATTCCACATCCTTAAATTTATATAATATGCTTATAAGTAACACTATCAATAATTTCACTATTTACTTATATGTATATTCGAAGTTGTCTGTTTGAGTCATAGTCACTAAATTATTTATATCTTGAGCTACAGAACTCCAAATTAAGATCTGTTAATTTTTCCTGAAACTAGACTCAAACATCTTTTTACCATAAAATTTTCAGAATTTTTGGTTTATCCAATTAGTACAGTTTATTCATTAAAGTCACCCCTGTTCTGCTATCTAACAGTTTCGACCCTTCTTCACTAAAAATTAATTATCTCCTTGTACATAATTCAAATAATGTTCTCATTTATTTCTCTTGAAAATAGACTCATTCAAAATTCTAAATATATAATTTTAATTCCCTAATTATTTTTCTCCAATTTTTTTTTTATGATTTTCCAAAGTCAGAACAGGGGAACCCGAATTCATTCTGACCTTGTCTTACAAAATTCATTATATCTCATGATTTACAAATCCATTGCTTACATCATTTCTTCTATAAGAAACTAGACTCAATAAGATTTAATTTCATATTTTGTTAATCTTCTAATTCGATTTATACAATTTATGGTGATTTTTCAAAATTAGTCCACTGTTATTGTCCAATATTGTTTTAGTGCAAGCTGTTTATTACCATTTTTCCCCTAAGCTTTTAATAAATAACAATTTCGTCCCTACCCAATTAGCCTCTCAATTGAGCTGATTTTTCTCAATTAACACTTTATTCTATTACTTTAAACTACTTTACAACTTTGGAAATCATAATTTCAGCACTAGAATTTAATTCCAAACCTTTTCACAATTAGGTCCTAAAATCAATTTCCATCAATTTTACTTGATAAAATTATCATATATCAAAATTAAAGCTTCAATTATATGTTTATTCATCATATTCTTCCAGAACTCATCCATAATATCTTTAAAAAATTAACTATGAAATCAAAAACTAATGAAATAGTAAGTTGAACCCAATTGTAAAAGTCTAAAAACATAGAAATTTCAAGGAGAAAGCAAGAATTAAACTTACATGTAGCTAGAGAATGAAAATCAGCTTGAATCCTCTTCCATGGCTGTTTTTCAGCTGATGAAAATAAAGAAAAATGAAGAGAATTCTAGATATTCCAATTTGGTCCCATTTTTATTTAGTTTATTTTGGCAATTTTCTAATTTTGCCCTTATTTCACCCTTTTCCTGATTTTTCTCAGCTATTGCCGCCCAAAATATCTCTTTTGGGCTTATTTTCACTTTAGGTCCTTCCTCATTTGACAATTGAGTTATTTAATCCTTTTAGCAACTTTTATACATTTTTCAATTTAGTCTTTTTTATTTAATTAACCAACCAAACGTTAAAATTTTCTGACGAAATATTAATACTACCTTATTGATTCTCCATAAATATTTATAAAAATATTTACGGCTCGATTTATAAATTTGAGATCTCGATAACTGTTTTTTTCAATTTCTTGACTTAATAAATCTTTATAAAACACAAATTACTAATTTAAAAATCTCTCAAAAATCACATTTGGCTCATAATTATTAAATAAATAAATTACGAGCTTATTTTTCGAATTTAGTGGTCTCGAACCACTATTCCTGACATCATTGAAAGTTGGCTATTACACATACTTTGTCAAGCCAAATTTATAATTTTACATGCACTAAGAGTGGTAGATTACTCCTATTCGACATCATCAAGTCTTAATTGTCATCATGCATTTCATTCACAATTCCATTACACACACAACGATCAACCACATTACAATTGCATAGACACATGCATGCATAAACAATTAGGTTTACCACACAAAAATCAATATGAGCCACATCTCATGACCTTATACAAATTGGACCACAAGCCATTTTAGGCCAACTCATTTGGCCACATTTACAATGACATAATTACTCAAAAGACAAAGTCCTTATACATGCTATAGACTCAAACTACTTGAATTCATCAATACCCGTAGTGATAGCTTGATAGTGTGATGGCCTCTCCGGCGGCGATCTCCAACCCGAGCTTACTAAATTAACCTATAAAAGATGGGAAAGTAAGGGGAGTAAGCTTTAGAGCTTAGTAAGTTTATATGAAAATAATAAACAATTATTAACATTCATTTAATTTATCCATCCATAAGAACATTATTAATACAAATTGTATTAATTCTCATGATTACCACTTACTCGTTCATAATGCTTACTCTTTTATCTTATAAATACCATTTACATGCCTTGGCATTAGCCTAACCACTATAGTCTCTCTAATATAACTTATCACATTATTAAACAAGTTATTCCCATCCTCCTAATCACATGCATATCATTTATGAGTAATCATAATTTCAACATATAGTTCAACCACCTTTCACTTATCTAAGCTCGTATCTTATTATATTCTCATAATAACTTTATTCCGCAATTATGCTCGTTTTTCTTTTTCCTCATATCCAATGAAACACAGTTTAAATAAATGAACCGTAGAATATCATAAATCAATTAGGCTCCTAAGCCTATAACATAATCATTATCAAATCTTAACATGCATCCATTCGTCATAAATGTAGATCATTTGTCACAAGGTTATTATTATTTCACAAGTAATTTGTTCATGTATATTTTCACCAAGAATTCATCATATACCAAATCCACCTCACATAAGTTCTATGCACATACCTATACCACTCGTAATATAGTCACATGCTTTCTCGTTCTTAACATACCCGTTGAAATACAATTCAAGCATATAAACATATTAGATCACATCTCAATTCGACCCAACAACCTAACACATAACCATCATTTATATTTATCATATATCCAACATCACAAGTATGTGCACTATCAATCAAAATGGGTAATAAACAATTATTTCCACAATAATCATGAATTTACAATTATAGGCTTATGTACATGCCTGTTTACTCGTAGAAATTTCATTCTCATACTCATCTTTGATTTACCCGTTAAACACATTGGAATACTAAGGATGCTCGGGGATCTCATACTCTTAGTACCGTATCAATGCCATATCCCGGATATGGTCTTACATGAAATATCATATCAACACCATGTCCCTGACATGGTCTTATACGAAATCATATACCAATGCCATATCCTAGATATGGTCTTATACGGAATCTCAGTAGTCCTAATATCATGACATTTGTATTCTACCCTTGAGGTTAAATCGAGATTTTTCATTCTTGAAACTTCGTCAAAATCGTCATTAATCAATTTCATAAAAACAAATGTATACAATTCATGCAATATCGAAATAGTAAATACATAACATAAGGTTGTATTATTTACGCATGAACTTACCTTGATACCGAAATGGTAAAAAGGGACCTAACAGTCAATTTCACGTTTTTACCTCGTTCTAGGCCTGAATCTCATTTTATTTGATCTATAATATCACATTTAGCCTATTTCTTAGTCACATTATTCAATATGATTCAAAAATCATATTATGGAAAAGTTATGTTTTTGCCCCTAAAGTTTGACATATTTACAATTTTGTCCCTAGGCTCGTAAAATAAAATGTGTTCAATTTCTTTACTACCCATGCATAGCCGAATCATTTTCATGCCTATAGCAACTCACACATTTCACAATTTCACACATTTAACTCGTAAATTTCACATGTCACAAATTAGTCCTTATTTTACATTTTCATCAAAAGTCCCTTAACAAAAGTTGTTCAACACACAACAAGGTTTCATTTTCTTCCATTAAACTTCAAAAACAGCAAATATGATCTCATGGAAAAACTTTAGATGTCCAACCATATTGCAAATTAGTCCTCTATTTAGCTAGTTTAATCTTCAAGGGTTCCAAAAACATAAAAATCAACAAAAACTAACACCAAAATGACTTACATGTAGAGGGTTTCTCTTTGTTAAAATTTCAAGCTCTCAAATGGATATTCTTGCTGTAATTTAAGGTGCATGAAGGAATGAAGAAGATGACCATTTTTATTTATTTTTATTTAATCTATCTTAAGTCATCAAAATACCAAACCCCACCTACCTTGACTTTTCATTTATTACACTCCATGTACATCCACTCACACATATAGTGGCCTAATTACTCAATAAGCACCTCAAATTTTAAGTTCTATAGCTATTTAACTCATTTAGCTAATAGAACACAACTTTAGCACTTTACGCAATTTAGTCCTTTTTCACAAATTGAGCATTCAAACGATAAAATTTCTTAACAAAAATTTTTACACAATTATATTATCATGCTGTAGACCTCAAAATAATACTAAAATAAATTTTATGACCTCAGATTTAAGGTCTCGAAACCACTATTCCGACTAGGCCTAAAATCGGGCTATTACAATATATATATATATATATATATATATTATAAATTAAATTAAATTTTGAATAATTAAAAAAAATGAGTGCATGAATTGTAACATTCTATTTTTCAATGATGGTCGAAAACAATAATTTTAAAACCCCATTTCTAATGTTCGAGACCGTGAATATTGTTATGTAATATTTACAAGGTTAGTATGAAATTTTATTAAAATTTGGTCTATTAATTTTGTCAAATTAATAGTTAATTAAGGTACAATAACTAAATGGTAAAAAAAAGAAAAGTATCGCTATTGATTTTTAAATAATCAAAACCCATAATATATAATCAAACGGTGGTGAGGAATATTTTTAATCCACAAATTAAGTTAATTAATTGTAAGCTTGTAATTATCTTAGTTTAATTAGATTAAATAGGATTAGTTAACTTTAATTAAGTATAAAAGAAAAAGAAAATATGACACTTTTGATTCATCTTCAACCTCTTTGCTGTGAGGAGAAGAAAGAAAACTCTTAAAGCTTCCAAAATTTCAGTTCTTTAATTGGTTAGTTTAATTTAGTTTTTTTTCTTATAATTTTTATGTTTTTGAGGTCGTAGGAGATTGATTTAGCTAGCCCACGTATCAATTTGTAAAACTGTTAAAATTTTCAAAAGTTTACATTGATGAATTCTTGAAGAAATAGATGTTAAATGGTTAGATTTTAAGCTCAGATGTGAAAAAGGACTAGATTGTAAAATTTAATTGCTAGTTTTTTAAAATGGGGGCTAAAGTGTATAAATTTCACAATTGGTGTAAAATTTCTATAATTATAGATAATAGAGAATCTTAAAAGGATGTAATTAAGGTCAGTTTCAAAATCGAAGTTCAAATTTGAAAGATATTACAATTTTGATTTTAGGGACTAAATTGAATAAAATGTAAAACTTGACGAGCTGTCGAAAAGTGAAATTGAACTGATTCATGCATATAATAGGATATTATAAATTTTTTGGAATTGATAGATTGAACTTAATTTTTGTTTAGATCGAGAATTGAACCAAACCGAGGATAATCGAAAAAAAAGAAAAATTATCGATTAGTCCTTGCAATTCAACTCGTTTATTATTTTTTTGAGTAAGTTTATACGGAATGATTTTATTTAAATTGTTTTGTATTTGAATTATATATATGTATTTGTTTGGTTGTGATTTGAATTGTTTGTGATTTGGTACAAATGAGACATGGGTTAAATTGTGAAGATATACATTTATATGTGTTGAAAATGACTGGATGAACCTAGTAAAGGTCTTGTGCACACTAATACAGATTGATTACCGATGATTACCGAAATCCAGCATTGTTGTAGACTCAAAGATACATGTGATATAAGTTTAGCTCAGACAAGTAACCTGATATCATTTTAAAGGTTTAGCCCGGATGGGTAACCTAACATGTTTATTTTTAGCTTGGCCAAGCAAAATGCCTCTATGGAGACCACAGTTACTGAATGTCTCTATGGATATCACTGTTACTGAATGTCTTTTCGAAGACCATTGTTACTGTATGTCTCTACGAAGACCTTGCTGTGGTGAAGGGATGTATTGTTATACGATTATACGTATGTTATACGTATGATTGCTTATAGGTACAGTGCCCTGGTGTGGTGTAGTTACATGTGTATCTATGTTTGAGTAATGGAAATATAATTTTTTTATTTGCAATATGGATAATCATAAACTTGAGGTCAAATGTATGGTAAGAATATTCCATGATGACCAATTTCTTTATAAACCATGGATTATGTATATAAATGGAATGAGTGCTAGTTTTCAAGTAAAGCTTGATGGGTTATCCTTTTCTAATATAGAAGACCTTGTTAGAAAACTTGGATATGTGAATTTGCCATTTATTTATCTCAGTATACCTAATACTAACTTTTCTCATAGTTTCATGTTGGTAAATGTTTATCCTATTGTAAACGAATTGATAGATATTTTGGTTAAATGGGGCACTATAGATTTATATTTAGACCCTCCTATTCGTAATGATAACATTTGAGTTGGAATTATTAGTAATAAGGGTAATCATGATAGGTTGGGCATATTCAACATTATTACTGATATTTATGAGACTGTTTATGCTCTTGATAATGAAGATGACAATGGTGAGGCAATAAATGATATAGAATCAGAAGATTTTTTTTAGTTGATAGGTTTCAAGGTAAAGCAATACAATTAGAAGACAAATGATGATAGGAATTATTTAAAGGACTTAAAAGATTATAATTGTAGAAGATGTTATGAACGATGATGTTGAAACTGATATGATTGAAGGTCAACATGGATGAGGTAATGATGATGACTGTTGTGATGCAGAAATTGAAGGCTTAGGCAAGGGTTCTGAGAGTGAGTACATGGACTCTGATGATTTTGGAGATTATGATAGTGATGTACAATATGATGTTGAGTTCTTAACTGGAAAGAGGAGCATTGGACCAATGTATGATCCGAATTGTATCTTGCCAATATGGGAGCTTGGTATGAGATTGAAGAATAGCCAACAATTTAAAGAGGCAAATAAAAAATATGTAACAACCCGTTTTTGGGTCAAGGACAGTGGTTTTGAGATCACAAATTTGAAGTAGAAATATTTATTTTATTATTTATTTAAGGTTTTCAACATGATAGAATGATTGTGTGAAAATTTCGTTAAGAAATTTTATCGATTGGGTACTCAATTTGTCTAGAAGGACTAAATTGTAATAGGTACAAAACTTGAATTCTATAAGTTAAAGGTGTCTAATTGTTATGAAATTCTAAATTGGAGGTCCTTAAATGAAATTAGACCATTATATCTTTGTATGGACAAAAATGGCCATGGTTAGGAAAAATTTCAAAGTTTAAGTGAAGGGTATTTTGGTAATCTAGTAAATAAAGACAAAAATTAACAAATAAAAGATGTCATCTTCTTCAATTTGGTCCATATAGCCAAATTTTTTGGGGAAACCATAGCTAGGGTTTCGGCCAAGCTTTCAAGCTCGATTGTAAGTCCGTTCTTGCCCCATTTTTAATATTTTTACATTTTTGAGATTGTTGTAACTTGATTTAGCTATTTCAAGGACTAATTTGAAAGAAAATAAAAGTATAAAATTTTACCCATGTTGAATATGCATGTATTTTGATGTTTGATGGTAGAAAAACTCATGTTCACTGTTTGTTAAACAACGTTTGTAAAGTGATTTTTGGTAAAAACGACAAATAAGGACTTATTTGTAAAAGTCTATAAAATGTGTATAAAAGTGTGAATAAATAAAAAATGTGGGCTTTTATGAGTATAAACAACATTTGGCTAGGCTTGGGTTGAATAGAAACTGAAAGAAATTCATTTTACGAGCCTAGGGACTAAATTGTAAAATGTTGAAAAGTTAGGGTCAAAAATGTAAATTTTGCCATAATATGAATGTGATGATTAAATAAGTTAAATGTGGTATTATAGATCAAGAAAAACAAAGTTCGGGTCTAGATCGGGGGAAAACCAAAGTAATTGACGAATAAACCTCTTTGACCATTTTTGTAACCGAAGTAAGTTCGTATGTTAAATAAGCTTTACTTAAATTTATTTTATTTGCTTTAATTTATGCATGAATTGTGTAATTGACCTTACGGATACATTTTACGATGATTTGGCAAGCGAGAAACCCCAATCGAACCTTTAGGAATAGATTAGGATACAAGTGACATGTCACTAGGGTTTTATGTTATGTGATTCCGGGTGCTGGTCCTGTACGTCCTACCGGTGGCTGAGTATACCGGCATATGTTGCGGTTGCTTGACAGCTTGTGTGAGCAGTACCGTGTAGCTACGTCCCGACTGATAGCTTGTGTGAGCAGTCCCGTTGATAGCTCGAGAGCGAACACATATGTGATATAAGATAAAGGTAGCAATAGCTACATATGTGGCACCTTGTGTGCAAGGTTTCCCATGTATCCAATATTATTATTCCAAGTGGTTCATAGGGTATGACAATGATGAGACTAAGTATGAAATTATTACAAGATGATATAGGTATGAATTCAAAGCTTATGATTATTAATTTGTGAAATGACGATTTCAAGGTAAGTTGTGATGGAAGTGAAATATGATCATAAGGTTATGTTATCTTATGTTATATTACTTGCATGATTAATGTATGATAAGTTTTGTTTATTTCTTTCATACGGGCTTACTAAGCTATATAGCTTACTCTGTTTTATTTTCCATGTTTTATAGTGTCACCAAGCTAGCTCGGATTGGGGATTCGTCGGAGGTCACATCACACTATCAATTTGTTATTTTGGGTACTGATGAATTTAAAAATTTTGAGAATATGACATGTATAGGGACTTGGTCATTTTGTTATATGTGTCATTGTGAATTTGGCCAAATGTACTGGCTTGTAATTGTCAAAGGTTTGATGTGGTATTTGGCCATAAAACTTGGCTTATTTTGGTTGAATTGGTTGTAAGCTTATATATATTTATATATGCATGCATGTGCAATTATCTCTTGTGTGATGGGGTTTATAAAAGCTTGATAAATGGTTGAATGTGGCTTAATGGGTTTGTTGTTGAATGGTTAAGATTGGCTCATTGGTGTGCTAGGAAAACTAAGTAAAATTATGCATGTTATTGGTAGCCATGTTAGGAACTTGTAGCATGTGAGTTTGGTATGATTTGGTTGGGTAAAATATGATGTTGCAAATATGTTGAGTGTGGATAATGAAATGACATGAATTGGCCTTGTTATGTGGATTTATTGGTTGTCTATGTGTGCTATGAATTATGCCTTAAACTTGTGCAAGTGTAGGTGTAAATGAAGGTGGCAAATGGCTTGGTAAATAGCTTTTATATTGTCCAAACGGGTAGACACACGGGCGTGTGTCTAGGCCGTGTGTGACACAAAGTCTTCCCCATGGGCATGTGTTCCATCCGTGTGTCTCCTGCACCTTAATTTTGAGAAACAAAATGCTTAAAATTGAGCACACGGGCAGAGACACGGGCCTGTGTCTTAGCCGTGTGAGGGACATGGCCTCAGGCACGAGCGTGTGTCCCGACTGTGTGAAGTTTGCACCTATTTTATTAAAATTAAATTAACTACACAGCCTAGCACATAGGCGTTGACTTGGCTGTATGACCTTAATTTCTTCATGCTTTGCAAAACAGAGAGTTACACGGGTTAGGGACACGGGCGTGTGTGACCACACAGCCTGCCCACACAAGCGTGTCCTAAACGACACAGGCATGTGACCCCTATTCATAGAAAAAATTTCTAAGTTCTGTAAAAATTCCCTAAGTGCTCGATTTAGTCTTGAACCACTTCCAAAGCATGTTTTGGGCCTCGTAGGCCCGTATTAGGGACTTTATGATTGAATTCAAATGGTTTTAATTTGGATTCAAAATTTACGACTCGATTTGTATGTTTGCTTGTAATGTAAGTCTAGTAATGCCTCGTACCCTGTTCCGGTATTGAATACCGGTAAGGAGTGTTGCAAAATATGCATTCGCGAAGGGTGTGCAACTTAAGTTCATGAAAAATGAACCATAAAGGGTTAGGTTTTGTTGCATAGAAAGGTGTCCATGGAGGCTTTTTACAAGTCAGGACTCTAGATATCATAGCTTTTGTATTAAGACATACCATCAAAAGCATAGGTGTTTTAGGAGCAACAAGAATTCTTTGTTGTCAGTAGATTACATTGCCAAACATTTCAAAAAGAAAATTCTTGCACAAGCAAGAATAATATTAAGGAATTAAAATAGTTATGCGAGAGTTTATGCCACACTGAGCATGTGTCGTGTTATAATATACGTCGTTAATGACAATTGGAATAATCACAAAGTAATAAGAAATAAAAATAAGAATAAACAGATTTTATGTGAAAAACCCTTATTTGGAAAAAAATCACAAGTAGAAGAGAAATTCACTAATGCTGAAAAACAACAATACAATAGGTTTTCGACTACACACATTTTAGGTAAGGGTGAAACGAAATTTTTTTTAGAGGAGCCGAAATGAAATTATAATTTTTACGATAATAAAAAATACAATTTCACCATTTTCATAACCTATATCTTTATAATTTTTAAAGGGTTAACTCAAATTTTTATCATTTTTAGGGGGCCAAAATACAATTTTAACTTTACTAATTTTAAATTTTAAAATTTTAAAGGGCCTAAATGAATTTTTTTTTATTTTATAGGGGTCCGGGGCCCTTGCCAGCGCCCTAGTTTTGTCCCTGATTTTAGGGGTTAAAATCAAGGCTCAAATTTTCCTTATCAATATGAGCATACGCGGGACACCCAAAAATCTTCAAATCAGAATAATCAGTAAGAGTACCAAACCATACCTCTTGTGGAATCTTTTTCTCAATTGCAACAAGCGGAGACTGGTTAATCAAAAAACATGTTGTAGAGACCACTTCAGCCTAAAACAATTTCAGTAAACTAGCATTTGACAACATGTATCGAACATTTTTCATTATTGTTCTATTCATTCATTCTACAATTTTGTTTTTCTGTGAAGTGTCACACAATTTATTAAGTGTCACACAATCCTTTCTAATTTGCACAATTTATTAAACTCATCAGAACAAAATTTCAAGCCATTATCTGTGTGGAAGTATTTTATTTTTTTTCCTGTCTACTTCTCGATCATAGTCTTCTAATACTTAAACGTGGGCAACACATCACTTTTCTGCTTCAGGAAGAACGTCCAAATTTTTTTGCAAAAATCATCAATGATCGTCAACATATAATAATCTCCGCCCCTAGAAGGCACTCTAGATGGTCCCAGAGATCAGAATCAATATAATCAAGCGTTCCCTTCGTGTTATGAATTCCTCTGGTGAATCGAACTCCCTTTTACTTCCCAAAAATGTAGTGCTCATAGAACTTCAAATTCTAATGCCTTGTCCATTAAGAAGTTCTCTTTTGCTTAGTTATGCCATATTGTTCTCACTCATATGCTCCAAATGCATAGCCAAATTCTAGTAACATCATCATCTGATAAGTAAGAAGAAACAATGACTACATCACCTGTAATTGTTGAACCCTACAAAACAATCTTTCATTTCCCTTTGACACGAGTACTCAACGTCACCATGTGTTCTGATGACTCCATGAACATCTTAATTTTGGTTGTGTCAATACCTGCAATTCTATATGAAGCATTATTTCCCATCAAAACAACATCTTCAAACACTATTTCATATGTTATAAATCAATCCCAATTTGGACTCATATGAAAAGTGCAACCTAACTTCTCATTTACTTTAGAGTTGTCAACTAAAACAACTAGGAGTTCACCATCACTGTAGTTTTCTACTACATCAACTTCATCGGATTTTTCTGTTTGTTTTCCCTTTTGATCCGCAACCTCCCTTTTCATCTTATTCTACAACTTATACCACTCAAACTTAATGTGTCCTTTCTTATTGCAAAAATTATAGGTTTTACCTTTCTTTAAAGATTTTGATCTACCCTTAGATTTACTACCAGGATTTCTTTCATGTGTTCTCCCACCAACATTTCGTTCTTATCTTACACAAACAATGAGACCCTCTCCCTCATAATCGAATCTAATCACAAGATGCTTCACTTGTCATATGAGGCTAAAGAATTATATACTTCATCAATTGTTGATGGAAGAAATTAGACAACAAAATGGTGAAGCATCGATAATAATCTCAAACATGCAAAAGGTGTACATATTAAACATTTATTAAAAAATTATTTGTTGTTGTTTTTTTTTACTTATATTTTATTCCATTCATATTTATTTTTTTACTAATGGTTGTTTGATAGGGTCTATTACCAATTAAGGCATTATGCTAGCTGTAGAACATAAGATGTGTATGCTAGGCACATTTATGATAAATGGCAAAAAAGGTGGAAGGGTGGCCAACTAAATTTCAATTTTGGAATCCTGCTAGGGCTGCTTATGCTGAAGATTTTGATGATCAATTGGAAAAATTGGAAGCCATGGCACCTGGATCTTGAAATGATGCTTTAGAGATACCTCCCCAGTTTTGGTGCAAGGCCTATTTTGATTCTAAATCAAAATGCGATACTATCGACAACAACATAGAAGAAGCATTTAAGGATGGATCTTGGATGCTAGGTTTATGTCGATCATTTGTAAAAGGTATTTAAGTATTAATATATATTTATTATTTATAAAAGGTATTTATTAATTAAATAATTATATTATAAGATTTTTATGTGAAAAATAAATAAAAAGTTGACAAATGTATGGTATGTATAATGACATGTGTAATATTAGTATATGTACATTTGTAAAATACATGTATATTTACTTATTATATAAGTATATTATTAAGTTATATATATATATATATATATATATAACAAAACAAAGTAAAAGAAAAAGAAAAAGAATAGAAAGAAACAAAGAAGAAACGAAACAGGGGAGAAAGAAGGAGAAAAAGAAAGGAAAGAAAGGAAAAAGGGCAAATAGGGATTTTGAAGCTTGCAAATTTAATAGGTAAGTCAATTTAGCCATTTTTACTTAATTTTAATGTTTTAAAAGCTTTAGAACAAAGTTTTGATGAAATTAAATTAATATTTTGAAAGTTATTAGATTTCTAAATATTGTTCATGTTGAATAAAAAGATGAATTAGGGGTTAGATTGATAGGAATTCAAGTTAGAAATGAAATAAGGATTGAATTGTAAAGTAATTCATAAGTTTTATGTTTTAGGGACTAAATTGAGGAAAATTCAAAATTATAAAAAAATGTTAAAAATTTAATAGTTAAATTTGAGTTTGAATGAAATTTGAATAGAAATAAAGTGTGAATTGGTGTTGTAAATTTGGTTATTAACATTTTACACAAAAATAGTTTTGGGCAGTAGTAGTGTTTTGACTTTGAAAATTCACCAAAAATTGTATAAATCAGAATGAAAAAAGTATGGAATTCAATCTTATTGAGTCTAATTTCTCACAGAAGAAACGGTGTAAGCAACGAAATTTTAGATCATGAGATATTATAAGTTTTGTGAGACAATGTCAGAATGAATTCCGGTTCCCCTGTTCTGACTTTGAAAAATCATTAAAAATTGTATAAAAATAATTATGGGCTGGAATTTATATGTTTAAAATTCTTAATAAATATATTTTCAATATATCCGAATCTTGTACAAGGAGATAATTAATTTTTAGTGAAAAATGGTCAGAACTGTTTGACAGCAGAACAGGGGAAACTTCAAAGAATAAACTGTACTTATTGGCTAAACCAAAAATTCTAAAAATTTTATGGTAAGAATATATATGAGTCTAGTTTTAGTTAAAATTAGCGGATCTTAATTTTGAGTTTCTTAGCTCAAGATATAAATGATTTAGTAACAATGACTCAAGTAGATAGCTTTGAATTAACGTATAAGTAAATAGTGGAATTATATGTAAAAAAAAAAGGTTAAATTTGCATGTTTAGGCTCATAGATTAAATTGAATTGTGTTGTATTGATGATTATAAATTATTATTGTTTTTGTAGTTAACAAAGAACCCAAGACATTGGCGCACAAAGGAAAGGAGAAAGCTATCGAGGATTAAAACGAGAAATTCACGATTTGTATTACTATAATTCAAATTACTTTTTATTAAATATTTTATATAAATTCTATATTTAATAAGTGAGTTATAAGGTAAGTATTGATATTTGAGTTGAAGGAGAATTGAATTGAATGGTGAATGTGTATGTATAATTGAATTGTAAATTGATTTGAATGTGAAATTGTAATTGAAAAGTGATCTTGGATTGGAAATGAAAGTGAATTGAGAATTGAAATACCCTATTAACTAGTCGGGCTGAGTCAGATATAATTGGCATGCCATAGGATCTAGAAGTGTACGGGACTTGCCGGCTTTACTGATCAGGAACTTTATGTGTCGTATTTCAGGCACCTCATGTGCTATATCAGGCACCTCGTGTGTCGTTTTAGGCACTTTATGTGTCGTATACTGATCAGGTACTATGTACCGTTTTAGGCACAATGTGCCGTACTGGTGTGTTTGGGTTGGAATCCGTGTATCCGTCAAAGTCCGGGTTTGTTAATAGGGTGAACAACTGAAATGAGAAATTTAAAATAAATTGATTGATTATATTATTGAAATATTGAAAGGAATGAAATTGAATTATGGATTGAAATTGAGATTGAAAAATGAAAGGCATGAACTTAATGTTCATGTAGTGATTGAAATTGTTACATGTGACATGTGATGGAAATTGAAGAATAGCTAAAAATTGTATTATTATTATTAATTAATGAAAGTTTAAGAATGAATTGATATTTGAGAAATTGGATAGTTACATGTTTGGTAATTATAATTCTTTATTGCTATTATAATTTGAATTATGGTAATACCATTGAGTATGGAATACTCAGTGTACGGTTTATTTCTGTGCGCATGTTAAGTTAAAGTGAGAATGTCGAATTAGCATCCCAGGTCGATCCCGAATTCAACGAGGTAAAGCATGTTAATTGTTGATAATGGCATGTACCTAGGATGTCTTAAGTGTGTTATATTGGAATGTGATTGTAATAGTGAAATAAGTAAATTATGGTCGGCAATGGTATATAGTATGAAGTTGAAATAATTGATAAAGTAAGTGGTATACTTAAAACGATTCATTGGATAGGTTATAAAATGTTTTAGATTAGTAAGATTTGAGTATATTTAAGTTTATTTGGATTATTTGAATGTTGGCAAATTGTATTGGTTGAAGTTTTAATTTGCAGTGTTAGAAACATTTATTTTAATAAATGACTTTAATTGAACTGTACATACCGGTAATGTCCTATAATCCTGTTCCGGGGACGGATAAGGATTAGAGGGTGTTACACAGATGACACACAGTCGTGTTGCCAGGCCGTGTGCCTCACACGACTGAGTCACACGCTCGTGTTTCAGGCCGCGTGGACCTAAAATTCAACTAGAATCAAACCATTTCATTCATATACATTCAACCTACTTAAGCACACATTCGAGGTACCAAAGCATCATTCAAACATACATAAATGTGCCATTTCAAGATCCTAATTCAACTAACTAATATGTCATTCAATGGCACCACAATATACCAAAACATAACACGTCAAAACAAGTCAACTTTACCATATTTCAATCATCGTAACCTAATTCCACTTCTTATCAAAAGATACCACCTATTGACCATTTTCGCACCAACATCATATACCTAAAATACCATGTACTTCAATCGTCAAAAAGTTACCAAAAGGACTTACCTAAAAAAGCATTATAAGTCCATCAACCATACATAAACATCAAGGCACAAATATACCAAATTACTATTTACAAAACATCCTATACATGCCATTATAAACCTTGCCCCAAAATGTTCAACATCTACCGATATAGTTGCTGGATAGTGTGATAAGTCTCCGACGAGCTTCCAACCAAATCAATATGATCTATAAAATAAAGGAAAGAAACAACGTAAGCAATAAGTGCTTAGTAAGCTTGTATAAATGAAACTAAACTTACAATGTCATTTTAGCAATCCAAAGATTAAACATAAATCATCATCAACGCCATATGCTTGGTAAAAATCCTATACAACATCACCACATCATAAGTTAGTGTACTTGCTCATAATCCCATAAGTATATGAATTCCATAAGTAAATGGATCATTTAGCTCATAATTCCTTTTCATAAGCCATGAATTAATCGATTTACATACTTACCAATTACTTTGTAACACCCCTAGTCCGTATCCGTCGCCGGATTAGGATTATGAGGCATCACTAATCAACATTTAAATTCCAAACATTTTATATTCACTTAAGTCAAATTCATTTATAATTTAAAATAAAATCATTTCACGTTTTAGAACATATATTGATATACATCCTACATATACAAGTCACAACTAAACTCAACGTATTGCTTACTGCATCAATACAATTACATGCACATTATTAGCTAACTCCAACATGGTCAAACATACTTCTTATACTAATTATGTGGTTATTCATATGGTAACCAAATC
The DNA here is from genome assembly GCA_025698465.1 of Gossypium longicalyx. Taxonomy (NCBI): domain Eukaryota; kingdom Viridiplantae; phylum Streptophyta; class Magnoliopsida; order Malvales; family Malvaceae; genus Gossypium; species Gossypium longicalyx. The sequence continues at coordinate 23,474,973 of CM046998.1, read as the reverse complement.
ACATACACATTTAGAATTTAATGAGCCATAAAACATATTTTAAACCACCACATATGCGACTTAGAAAATAGGTAAAATGAACTTGCATGCTTTATCCTTTAATACAAAGTGAATCAATATTTGGACTTCTTAACTATTAATCTCTTAGTGTCTTTCATGATTTAACATTAAGAGCAAATCCTTAGTGTTCATGTCTAATCATGCAACCATATTACATAATTTAATAAGTAATCACGTATATATATTTAATACATGACACTATAGTCGAATAGGCTAACAAAATACGCGTACATAAAATGCAATCAATCTTGAAATAGCTATCACATTAAGCATTGAATACATGATAGAACAATTGACCAAATATTCATAAGACATATGCAATACTTATCACTTAACAAACAAATCAATTAAGCTATTGTACATCTATCCAAACATTTTTAGTCATTGAATTTATCATCACCACCAAAACGATTCAAAACACATAATACTTAACACATTTAACTTATAAGCAGCCTGCATATTAATAAAAGCAACCACACACATATTTACATATTTATATATAACATTTATAATGTAATCGTTTTATACTCAAATAAAGTGTAAATAAGATTTCAACTAAATCAATGTGGCCGAATACCACATATATATATATATATATGTTGTAATATAAATTATGGTGGTCATTAATTTTATTAGAAGCATAAGACATAATTATTACTTACAAACACATGTCAAACCCTGGCATAAAAAATATCATTAATAAACCTATGACTGAACCACAAGTATTTTTGCAAGCTATATATATACTTTCACCTAACAAGAATCATATTCAAAACCTTTGATTATACCTAAATATACATGTCACGGTTAATATGTTCATACCACATCCAAGTCATTCATCAGCTTTAATACACCACCAAACACATAGCATAAATATTACTCATTTGTAGCATATAATACCATAGCTAAAATAAACAGAAACCACAAGCAAACATAACCAATCCCAAGCAAGATGGTTAAGCCATTTTCGCATGGCTAATATATACATTCATTTCCAAAATATTTAACCTCAAAAAATAGCCTATACATGCCATAATTTAAGTTTAGTTTAAAGGTACCAAAGTAGTAGATAGTGTGATGAGCTTGGCTGATAGTCTCCGAGCTAATAGCTTGACTTCAAAATCTATAAAACAAAGTAAAATAAAACACAGAATAAGCTATTGTAATGTAGTAAGCTGTAAGCAAATAAATAGCTTAATAACATATTCAAATTGATAAAATACTACATCCCATGCACAATACTACCTTAGCTGAATGCTTCCATAAACACATTAACCAAATATCAATCGGTTTCCCAAGTTAAATTATCATTATGTAATCTATTTCACAAGTATACATACTTATATAAGCTCAAGAATTCAATTATAATATCACATACACAAAATACTTTTATAGCCGAATATACTTATTTAAATTATGGAAGTTTATGCTTTCTAACATATATAACTTATATTATCAAACAAGTCACATACTTACCTTATCATTGATAACTAAAAAATTAATTCATATTGGTCACTACTTTTGCTTATTTAACACATCCAATCACAATTTACCTTTGCCCGATAAACCATTCGGAATTGGATAGGACACTCAGATAATTACATAAATCGTACAATGCCAACATCCCAGACGTGGTCTTACATGTAGCCACAAATCGATGCCACTGTCCTAGACAGGGTCTTACGCGTAAACACATATCGAAGTCACAAATCGATGCCAAGGACTTACTCACACACATATATCAAATCCTATGTCATGACATACGTATCCTAGCTATTCCTAAGGTTCATACGGGGCTTTCGGACGTCGTATATCAGTCGAATCGAACTCGAAAGTGTAGTAGCCACATTTAGTCATATTCGGCCATAGTACATTTAAATTCTAACATTCCATAACAGCATATAAACATAACATTAAATTATCAATAAACACGTCTATTTGCTTATAAACTTACCTCGGACGATACAAAACGGAATCGGCCAGCTAGTCGACAACTTTCATTTTTCCCCGATCCAAATCCAATTTCTTTGGTTCTTGAACTAAACATATTCAAATTAAGCTCATTCAAACATATTTTCATTCAATTTAGTCCAAAAACACATAAATGGGCAAATTACCATTTTACCTCTGACATTTACAATTTTTACAATTTAGTCCCTATTGCACAAAATACAAAATACACAAAATTTCCAATTACCCATGTTTGGCCGAATCTTGCCCATTACCATACAAGTCCACCTATTTCATTTATTTCACATTTTAGTCCCTCAAATTATTATTTTTGCAATTAAGTCCTAATTACTCAAAATCATCAAAAACTCCAATACAAAATATGTTAATCTAAAACATATCTTTTATATTTCACCATCAAACAACAAAAATAACAAGCTATCAACAATGGCTCAACTCAAAATATTCATCAAAATAAAAAATTAAAGCTTGGGCCTTGTAATACTTGAAGCAACGATCTCAAAAACGTAGAAATTATCAAAAACCGAGTTGAACACATACCTTAATCTAGTTTCAAATTGGTTGAACTCCAACCTTTTGTTATTTCTTTTTCTTTTAGTTTATATTTGGTCAAGAGAGAATGAATTAAACATAGTTTAATTTATGTTATTATAACATATATATGTTTTAATATTTAAATTACTTTTATATCCTTAATGTTTTAATATAAAAACCAAATAGTATATGTCTTAAATCGTCCCACCAATTTATATATGGAATATTTACAACATAAATGCCCCAACTTAGGAAGCCACTAACTATTTTGCCCTTATACTTTAAACTATCAAAATTTCAATTTAAGCGATTAAGTCCTTTTATTTAATCGGACATCTAAACGACAAAATTAAATCACGAAAATTTCACATATATAAATTCACACAAAAGAAACACTAAAAATAATTTTAAAATATTTTTTGACTCGGATTCGTGGTCCTGAAACCACCGTTTCGATTAGGGTCTAAATCAGGTTGTTACAGCTCTCCCTCCTTAGGGATTTTCGTCCCCAAAAATCTTACCGATGAATAGGTTCGGATAACGTTCTCTCATTATATCCTCTGGCTCCCATGTTGCTTCCTCAACACCGTGCTTATGCCACAATACTTTAACTAACGGAAACTTCTTATTTCGCAACTTTTTAATCTCACGAGTCAAAATTCGTATCGATTCTTCTTCGTAGGTCATATCAGGCTAAATTTCAATCTCAGACGGATTAATCACATGTGAAGGATCAAACTGATATCTACGAAGCATTGAAACGTGGAATACATTGTGGATCTTTTCTAACTCAGGTGGCAACGATAATCTGTAAGTAACTGCCTAATACGCTCTATTACCTCATACGGCCCAATAAACCTCAGACTCAATTTGCATTTACGACCGAATCTGAGTATTTTCTTTCATGGTGAGACTTTCAAAAAGACTTTATCTCCGATCTAAAACTCTATATCTTTACGTTTCAAGTCCACATAAAATTTCTATCAATCTGACGCTGCCTTCAAACTTTCACGAATCACTTTCACCTTCTGTTCAGTTTCTCTGATCAAGTCAACCCCGTGTATCTTATTTTCACTGAGCTCAGTCCAGTATAATGGCGTATGGCATTTATGACCATACAAAGCCTCATAAGGTGCCATTTTGATACTCAATTGATAACTAATATTATATGCAAATTCAATCAGAGGTAGGTATCGTTCCCACGTACCTTCGAACTCAAGAATGCAACATCTCAACATATCCTCAAGTATCTGAATGATTCGCTTAGACTGGCCATCTGTTTGCGGATGGAAAGCAGTACTAAAATGTTATTTTGTACCTAGTGTATATTGTAATTTCTTCCAAAACCGTGATGTAAATCTCGGATCTCTATCCGAAACAATAGATATAGGCACACCATGTAGTCTCACAATCTGAGAAACATACAATTCAGCTAGCTTATCAAGTGAGTAGTCTGTACGTATCGGGACAAAATGAGCTGATTTAGTTAATCTATCAATAACAACCCAGATTGTGTCTTTCTTGCTCAGTGATAATGATAAACCAGATACAAAATCCATCATAACTCTGTCCCACTTCCATTCTGGTATCATAATCGGCTGAAGTAACCCTGAAGGTACCTGATGCTCGGCTTTTACTTGTTGACAGACTAAACATCTTGTAACAAAGTCAAAGATGTCTCGTTTCATGCCAGGACACCAATAGAGTTGTTTCAGATCATTATACATCCTTTTACTACCTGGGTGAACAGATAACCGACTGCTATGAGCTTCATTCAAAATCATCTGAATTAACTCTGAATTCCTCGGAACACATATTCGGTCTCTGAATCTTAAACAGTCATCAGCATCAACTTTGAACTCTGTATCAGCATCCATCTCACACTGAACTCATTTTGCAATCAACTCATTATCAACCTTCTGGGCATCACAAATTTGTTGAATGAATAACGGTCTTGCTTTTAATTCAGCTACTATTGAACCATCATCAGACATAGCCATATGCGTATGCATTGCACGCAAAGCAAACAGTGATTTTTGCTTAAATCATCAGCAACAACATTTGCCTTCCCCGGGTGATAGTCAATCACAAGCTCGTAATCCTTTAACAATTCTAACCACCGACGTTGTCTCAAATTTAGATCTTTCTAAGTCATCAAATATTTCAGGCTTTTATGATCAGAATAAACATGACATTTCTCCCTAAACAAATAATGACGCCAAATTTTTAATGCCAACATAATGGCTGTCAATTCTAGGTCGTGAGTCGGATAGTTCTTTTCGTGTGGCTTCAAATGTCTCAAGGCATAAGCTATCACCCTACCTTCCTGCATCAAAATGCATCCCAAACCATTTAAAGACGCATCAATATAAATAACAAATTGTTTACCCGATTCTGGCTGAACTAGCACTGGAGCTTCAGTCAAAAGGGTTTTTAACCAATCAAAACTCTGTTCGCACTTCTCTGACCACTCGAACTTAACATCTTTCTGCAATAGCTTTGTCATCGAGGCTACGATCATAGAGAAACCTTTCACGAACCGTCTATAATAACCAATAAGTCCCAGAAAGCTTCAGACTTCAGAAACATTCTTCGGAGGTTTCCAATCAAGTATGGCTGAAATTTTGCTCGGATCAACCTGAATACCTGATGCTGATACCACATGACCTAGAAAACTAACTTCACTTAACTAGAACTCATATTTACTGAATTTTGCATACAACTGGTTATCTTGCAATGTCTGGAACACAAGTCTCAAATGTTCGGTATGTTCAGCTTCACCACGAGAGTAGATCAAAATGTCATCTATAAACACAACCACAAACCGATCCAGATACGGTTTGAAGATCCGATTCATCAAATCCATGAAAACAACAGGTGTATTAGTGAGTCCGAAAGGCATAACCAAAACCTCATAGTGTCCGTACCTCATTCGGGAAGCAGTCTTTGGTACATCAGAGTCTTTAACTCGTAACTAATAGTAGCTTGATCTAAATCTATCTTTGAAAATACTGTAGCCCCTTTCAACTTGTCAAATAGATTGTCAAACCGTGGCAACGGATACTTATTCTTTATGGTCACCTAATTGAGCTGTCTATAATCAATGCAGATTCTCATAGTTCCTTCCTTCTTTTTCACAAACAGTACTGGTGTACCCCACTGTGAGAAACTCGGTCGTGCAAAACCTCTATCTGTCAATTCTTGCAACTGAGCTTTCAGTTCTTTTAATTCTGTAGGTGTCATTCTGTATGGTGGTATAGATATCAGAGTCATCCCAGGCATTAATTCAATACCAAACTCTACTTCCCAAATAGGTGGAAAACCCAGTAATTCTTCTAGAAACACATCCGGATACTCACATACAACAGGTATTGATTCAATGTTTCTTTCAGCCACTTTACTGTTGAGCACATAGGAAAAATAAGCTTCACATCCTTTTCTCACATATTTTTGATCTAGTTATCAAAGAAATCACTGCTGGTAAACCATACAAATCACTAGACTCAATCCGAATAACTTTATCATTCTGGCTCCGTAAATCAATAGTCTTTCTTTTGCAGTTCACAACAGCATCATGTAAAGTCAGCCAATCCATACCCAGGATTATATCCAACTCATCAAATGACAGCAACATCAAATCAGTCGGAAAGCACAGATCTCGAACCATCAAGGGACAATTTTTACACACTTTATCAACCATAACACATCGACCCAAGGGGTTTGAGACTCTAATCACAAACTCAGTAGACTCGACAGGTAGAGTCTTGCTAAATACTAATGTCTCACACATATAAGAATAAGTAGAACCAGGACCAATCAATGCAATTACATTAGTATCATAAAGAGTGAATGTACCAGTAATGACATCTGAGGATGAAGCGTCCTCTCGTGCACGTATAGCATAGGCACTGGCAGGTGCACGAGCCTCAGATCTGACTGTCGTATCTTTAATCCCTCTCTGACAGCCACTCGTATTACCAGCATTCCTGGATGGTCTACCTCGTGCTGCAGTATTACCCAATCTTGTATTCTGGATCGAATTTTTCTCAGCTAACACTGGGCAATCTCGAATGTAATGATCTGTCGATCCGCATTTAAAGCAAGCCCGATCATACAATCTGCAACTGCCGGGATGTCGTTTACCACAGTGCTTACACTCGAGCTGATTTGATCTAACATTACCAACACTAGCTACTGAGGTAGCTTTTGAACTTACCGGTGGTCTGCTCTGGTCTCTTCGAGAATAACCCGATGTGGCTTTTGAACAATTGAAATTATCTCGGAACTTCTTTGGTGCCGACTGGACTGACCTACTGAATGATCTCTTACGCGAGTCTCTAGCTTCAAAATCAGCTTTCTTTTTCTCTTTCCCAAGCTCCTCAGCTTTGCAGGCTCACTCCACAAGTACCACAAACTCTATTATCTCAAGTATGCCAACAAACAGTTTAATATCTTTATTCAACCCATCTTCAAATCTTTTACACATTATGGCTTCAGTAGAAACACACTCTCTGGCATACCGACTGAGTCTCACGAATTTTATCATACTCTGTCACGGTCATCCGACCTTGTTTCAGCTCCAAAAATTCTTTATGCTTCTGATCCATAAATCACTCGCTGATATATTTCTTACGGAAATCAGTCTGAAAGAATTCCCAAGTCACTTGCTCTCTCGGAACCACTGATACTAGGGTATTCCACCAGTGATATGTTGTGTCTCGAAGTAAAGATATGGCACATTTCAAGCACTCATTTGGTGTACAGGACAGCTCATCAAACACACGGATGGCATTATCAAGCCAGAACTCAGCCCGATCTGTAACACCCCTTACCCGTGTTCGACGCCAAAACAAGGTACGAGGCATTACCGGACTTAATCACTAATCATCGTATAAAAACCGATTCATAATTTCACTTTAATTTAAAACTTTTTCAAACACATTCAAGTTGTCCCTTAAAAAGAGCTTACAAGGCCCATATCATGCTTTAATTTAACCACACACATAGGCAAGCATGCACATTCATAAATTGCATCATTTAATTAATAACATAATCAAGACTATCTACATTAAATGACTTTATACAATAGAGACCTTCAAATAACATAGGTCAGTATTTTAGGCCAATTCCTAGAAACTTAGTAACAATTAAACGAGTCTCCATACATGCCAAAGACTTAAAAATACTTTAAAACTTTTATATATCAATCAATAGTTTGATAGTATGATTTAACCTCCAAGCACCTCCAACTCGAGCTAACATCCGAGACACTATAGGAAAAAGGAAAGGAAGGGAGTAAGCATTATAGCTTAGTAAGTAAGTATGTAAATATTAATAAACAATACATTATCATACTTTAAATGAAGTCACAATATGTTCCCGGAATATTACCATCACAAACACACACATACTTTCACTATTACAATCATAAACAGGTTCAAAATAAGCTGTCTAGCAGAGTACCAGTAGCTAAATTATTTATTTTTGAAGCTACAGAGCTCCAAATTACAAACCGTTAACTTTTCCTGAAACTAGATTCACGTATATTCTTACCATAAAATTTTCAAAATTTTTTGTCTAGCCAATTAGTACAGTTTATTCATTAAAGTTACCCCTGTTTCACTACTCAACTGTTCTGACCGCTCTTCACTACGAATCAATTTTCTCCTCGTACAGAATTCAAAGGATGTTCTAGTTTATTTTATTTGAAACTATGCTCATTAAGGATTTCAAGCATATAAATTATATTCCATAATTATTTTTGTAAAATTTTTAATGATTTTTCCAAGTCAGAACAGGGGATCACGTAGTCATTCTGAACCAGTCTCTCAAAAACTTAAATATCTCATAATATAGAATTCCTTTGCTTGCTATGTTTCTGTTATATGAAAATATACTCATTAAGCTTTAATTTTATAACTCATTCAGTCTCTGATTCAATTTCTACTATTTTTGGTAAATTTTTAGATTCATGTCACTGCAACTATCCATAACAGTTTTATTGTCAATTTTGATCTTTCACACTTCAATTGTATTCATCACTTACCCATAACAATCTTTCCAATTTCCAATCAAATATCGAGCATATTGCTCATAAGTTACACACGTATATACTTACACTTATCATTGCAAAGTCATACACAATTTCATTTAATCAATTTCCCAGTTGAACGCTTCGGAATAATAACAGATACGCGATGGTATCCCACACAACCCACCTTTAAAATCGAAGCTCTCTTGTACACATAGTGGCCTTCACTTAGCACCACTTATGTGACCTAGCTCGATTGTACACATAATTTTGGCTCTCTTGTACACATGGTGAACACTTAGTACCACCCATGTGACCTAGCCAGTTTATCTCGTAGCTCTCTTGTCCACATGGTGTCCTTCACCTGGAACCACGCATGCGACCTAGCTACATATATCCCGTAGCTCTCTTGTCTACATGGTGTACACATAGTATCACCCATGTGACCTAGCTACATCATAATGTCTCGTAACTCTCTTGTACCCATGATGTGCACTCAGCACCATACATGTGACCTAGCTACATACCATCTGTATCATCCAATCTCTCTGAAGGTTCAACTGGGATTTCTCTCTCTTTTTAATACTTGATTCCATACTTCCAATAGTCAATTATGATTCAAAAATCAGCTACAATACATAAAATATGCTGAAATATAAAAACATAATAAACATAATGTATTATTTACATACAAACTTACATACTTTCTCATTTTCATGTCGAATTAATATTGAACATTTAAATCATCATAATTATACTTACTTTCAACACCTCGACAATCATAGTAAATATATCAATTTTACATTGAAACATGCATAAATTAATGCTTATTATACATATGAACTTACCTCGATACTAAAACGGCCATTTTACCAACTTTTTCAATTTTCGATTTTTCTCCAATTCTAGGTTCAAATCTCATTTTTCGGGATCTAAAACATCATATTTTACTTATTTAATTAATTTACTATTCAAAACAGTCTTTAACTCAAACTTTGGCAAAATTATAATTTTGCCCCTAAACTTTTGCATATTTACACTTTTTCCCCTAGGCTCGGGAATTGAACTTCATCCCTTATTCTTATGTTTTATGACATGCTGATCATTTTTCCCTTCTATGGCAACATCAAATTCTCACTCTAACACATAGTTATGAACAATAACAACTTTTACCGATTAAGCCGTTTTACTCATTTTTGCTTAAAATCGCTTAGCAAAAGTTGTTTAACATAATTTAAGCCTTCATATTCTACCATAAAACATCAAAATAAACACATTTCACCTATGGGTATCTTTCCAAATATGAATCCTAGCTTAAATTATTGCTAGAATAAGCTTAATCAAGTTACCGGAATTCCAAAAACGTAAAGAACTTGAAAATCAGGGCTAGAACGGACTTACTATTGAGCTTGGAAAGCTTGAAAACCCTAGCCATGGCTTTTCCCATGCTAATTTCGGCCTCCATGAAAAAGATGAGTCAATTTTGGCTTTATTTTCCCTTTTTACTTCTTTTAATTACCAAATGACTAAAATGCCTTTAAGGCCTTTCTTTAAAATTTTGTCCTATTCATGCCCATTTTTTGTCCAAACGAAATATAATGGTCTAATTACCATTTAAGGACCTCCTATTTAATCCCCCATTTCAATCAAGTACTTATGAATTAGAACACATATTTTGTAACTTTTACAATTTAGTCTTAAAAGTCCAATTAAGCACTTTATCAGTAAAATTACTTAACGATATTTTTACACAATATTTTAATCAATAAATAAACCTTAAAACTTAATCGGAATAAATTTTTCGACTTTGAATTCATGGTTCAAAAACCATCGTTCCGTTTAGGCCCTAAATCGGGCTGTTACAGCAACTTCTGCAAATAAGCCCTAATAGGCAAATTAAACATGCAATTTATAAAATTTCTTATCAATACTCTAACACATGCATCTAATCACTCGGTAAATCATAAAAATTAATCGAAATAAACTTTTCTATCTCAGATTTGTGGTTTTGTAACCACTATTCCATTTAGGCCCTATTTCGAGATGTTACATTTCTCCCCCCTTTAGGGATTTTCGTCCCCGAAAATCTTACCGGTAAAAAGATTCAATATCTTTTCTCAAAATTTCTTAAACATCTCCAAACAAATTTTCTTCAAAGCAGTACTTTCAAAATCACCCCACTATCAAATTGAAATCCAATATAACTAAGTTTCAACTCGGTATGACCTCTATATTAATCAAAAACTATTTCCAATTCTCACATTTGCTTTCACCTTTTTTTAACCAAAAACTCGCATTCAAATTATTAATACAACTCAATCATTATTCTTCCTGTCTAATTTTATCATTACTAAATCCACATTATCTCATTCACAATCAAAATTTATTTATTTTTTTAAAAATCCAGCAATCATATACTTTAAGCATCATACCGGATGAGTTAATTAACTAAGTCTAATTTTTCTTTAATCGTAACATTTCGTAATTCGTAAAATCTTCATATTAACCTAACATCTTTTCTCAGCAATCGAGTTCATTTATTAAACCATTTTCAAATGCTATCACATTGTCAATTAATCTTAGTGGAAGGGGGTGAGGCTGTAACACTTCTAACTTGCCTCTTATATATTCACGCATATAACTTAACACTCATCAATATATATATAATTTGTTTCAAATAACTCAACATGCATAATCATTTTACACAACCCTCCTATCATCTTATACAAACAAATACACTTATACATGCGTTCATAATTCTCAAATAGAATTACTCATAACATTCATTTAATTTCACAAGTTACACTCATAGCATCACACAATTGCCAATCAACATGAACACTTATCATAATATAAACTTTCCCTTCATCTCATCTTTCTATTCCAAGAGAAATTCTTATTCACGACTCATTCATTATCATATAAACATCATGAACTAGTACTCTTACCTTTTACGAGTATCATTTCATCTTAATATTATCACAGTTATATAATTCACTTTAGACAGACTTACACACATATTCATATTTTAAAACAAATGCACTTAAACATACATTCCACAAATTTGAGTAAATCTATTTATCACATTCACTTAGTCAAATAAGTTAGACACATAATATAATGTCAATGTCAAACGAACATAGATGAGTTTATAACGAGGTAAACTTTCGTTTCTTTTCACTTCTCTATATTTCTCCACTTATGTCTATTTCATTTTACACTTGATCTCACACATATCATCACAAGTCACCAAGATCAATTTAAGTACACCAATATATCCACCAAATTATACGAACTTACTTAACACCTTTTTACACTGTCGATGGTAGCTCGATTGGAAAACACTTCTGTCTCAACAGAACTATTTCATCGGGATCGGGAGGCATCACACTATCACAGGTAGTAATATGGCATGTATAGCTTAACTCTTACACATACTAGGTAAGTCCGAGAATCGACTAAACCTTAGCTCTGATACCACTAAATGTAACACCCCTTACCCGTGTTCGATGCCGAAACAGGGTACGAGGCATTACTGGACTTAATCACTAATCATCGTATAAAAACCGATTCATAATTTCACTCTAATTTAAAACTTTTTCAAACACATTCAAGCTGTCCCTTAAAAAGAGCTTACAAGGCCCATATCATGCTTTAATTCAACCACACACATAGGCAAGCATGCACATTCATAAATTGCATCATTTAATTAATAACATAATCAAGACTATCTACATTAAATGACTTTATACAATAGAGACCTTCAAATAATATAGGTCAGTATTTTAGGCCAATTCCTAGAAACTTAGTAACAATTAAACGAGTCTCCATACATGCCAAAGACTTAAAAATACTTTAAAACTTTTATATATCAATCAATAGTTTGATAGTGTGATTTAACCTCTGGCGACCTCCAACTCGAGCTAACATCTGAGACACTATAGGAAAAAGGAAAGGAAGGGAGTAAGCATTATAGCTTAGTAAGTAAGTATGTAAATATTAATAAACAATACATTATCATACTTTAAATGAAGTCACAATATGTTCCCGGAATATTACCATCACAAACACACACATACTTTCACTATTACAATCATAAACAGGTTCAAAATAAGCTGTCTAGCAGAGTACCAGCAGCTAAATTATTTATTTCTGAAGCTACAGAACTCCAAATTACAAACCGTAATTTTTCATGAAACTAGATTCAAGTATATTCTTACCATAAAATTTTCAGCATTTTTGGTGTAGCCAATTAGTACAGTTTATTCATTAAAATTAACCCTGTTTCACTGCTCAACTGTTCTGACCACTCTTCACTACGGATCAATTTTCTCCTTGTACAGAATTCAAAAGATGTTCTACTTTATTTTATTTGAAACTAGGCTCATTAAGGATTTCAAGCATATAAATTATATTCCCTAATTAGTTTTTTACAATTTTTAATGATTTTTCCAAGTTAGAACAGGGGATCACGTAGTCATTCTGAATCAGTCTCTCAAAAACTTAAATATCTCGTAATATAGAATTCCTTTGCTTGCTCTGTTTCTGTTATATGAAAATAGACTCATTAATCTTTAATTTGATAACTCATTCAGTCTCTGGTTCAATTTCTACTATTTTTGGTAAATTTTTAGATTCACATCACTGCAACTATCCATAACAGCTTTATTGTCAATTTTGATCTTTCACACTTCAATTGTATTCATCACTTACCCATAACAATCTTTCCAATTTCCAATCACATATCGAGCATATTGCTCATAAGTTACACACGTATATACTTACACTTATCATCGCAAAGTCATACACAATTTCATTTAATCAATTTCCTAGTTGAACGCTTCGGAATAATAACAAATACGTGATGGTATCCCACACAACCCATCTTTAAAATCGAAGCTCTCTTGTACACATAGTGACCTTCACTTAGCACCACTCATGTGACCTAGCTCGATTGTACACATAATTTTGGCTCTCTTGTACACATGGTGAGCACTTAGTACCACCCTTGTGACCTAGCCAGTTTATCTCGTAGCTCTCTTGTCTACATGGTGTCCTTCACCTGGAACCACGCATGCGACTTAGCTACATATATCCCGTAGCTCTCTTGTCTACATGGTGTACACATAGTATCACCCATGTGACCTAGCTACATCATAATGTCTCGTAACTCTCTTGTACACATGATGTGCACTCAGCACCATACATATGACCTAGCTACATATCATCTGTATCATCCAATCTTTCCGAAGGTTCAACTGGGATTTCTCTCCCTTTCTAATACTTGATTCCATACTTCCAATAGTCAATTATGATTCAAAAATCAGCTACAATACATAAAATATGCTGAAATATAAAAACATAATAAAGATAATGTATTATTTACATATAAACTTACATACTTTCTCATTTTCATGTCGAATTAATATTGAACATTTAAATCATCATAATTATACTTACTTTCAACACCTTGACAATCATAGTAAATATATCAATTTTACATGCATAAATTAATGCTTATTATACATATGAACTTACCTCGATACTAAAACGGCCATTTTACCAACTTTCTCAATTTTTGATTTTTCTCCCATTCTAGGTCTAAATCTCGTTTTCCGGGATCTAAAACATCATATTTTACTTATTTAATTAATGTAGTATTCAAAACAGTCTTTAACTCAAACTTTGGAAAAATTACAATTTTGCCCCTAAACTTTTGCATATTTACACTTTTGCCCTTAGGCTCGGGAATTAAACTTCATCCCTTATTCTTATGTTTTATGACATGCTGATCATTTTTACCTTCTATGGTAACATCAAATTCTCACTCTAACACATAGTTATGAACAATAACAACTTTTACCGTTTAAGCCGTTTTACTCATTTTTGCTTAAAACCGCTTAGCAAAAGTTGTTTAACATAATTTAAGCCTTCATATTCTACCATAACACATCAAAATAAACACATTTCAACTATGGATATTTTTCCAAATATGAACCCTAGCTTAAATTATTGCTAGAATAAGCTTAATCAAGTTACCGGGATTCCAAAAACGTAAAGAACTTGAAAAACGGGGCTAGAACAGACTTACTATTGAGCTTGGAAAGCTTGAAAACCCTAGCCATGGCTTCCCCCATGCCAATTTTGGCCTCCATGAAAAAGATGAGTCAATTTTGGCTTTATTTTCCCTTTTTATTTCTTTTAATTACCAAATGACTAAAGTGCCTTTAAGGCCTTTCTTTAAAATTTTGTCCTATTCATGCCCATTTTTGTCCAAACAAAATATAATGGTCTAATTACCATTTAAGGACCTCTTGTTTAATCCCCCATTTCAATCAAGTACTTATGAATTAGAACACATATTTTGCAACTTTTTTCAATTTAGTCCTAAAAGTCCAATTAAGCACTTTATCAGTAAAATTACTTAACGATATTTTTACACAATATTTTAATCAATAAATAAACCTTAAAACTTAATCGGAATAAATTTTTTGACTTCGAATTCGTGGTTCTAAAACCATCGTTCCGTTTAGGCCCTAAATCGGGCTGTTATAGCAACTTCTGCAAATAAGCCCTAATAGGCAAATTAAACATGCAATCTATAAAATTTCTTATCAATACTCTAACACATGCATCTAATCACTCGGTAAATCATAAATATTAATCGAAATAAACTTTTCTATCTCAGATTTGTGGTTTCGTAACCACTATTCCATTTAGGCCCTATTTCGAGATGTTACACGCTCAGTATCATCCTCATCAGTATCTTTAAACTCTTCAGCCCCATGTTTTCTGTTTTTTTCAACAGGTGGCTTATACAATCTCAACGGATCACTTACTTGAGGTACAACAGGCATCGAAGATGGATTAATCGGGGGTGGAGGTTGTTGTACAGCCAAGTTAGTCCGGATATATTGAGTAAACCAGTCACTCATCATTTGATAGAAGGCTTGTCTAGCCTTACTTTCTTGATTACTCAAAGTCGGTCGAGAATCAACCGCCGCTGTCCCTTGCCAAGGAGCAGGCGCTACACTCTCGACATCATCAGCTACAGCTTTGTCGAGATTCATTTACTATATAAAAACACATTTCAAATGTCAGAAGTCATCACACTATCACTGTATATAATTATGGCATGTAAAGCTAAACTCACACGCGCTACGTTAGTCCTAGAACCGACTAAACCGTAGCTCTGACACCAATAAAATGTAACACCCCTAGTCCGTATCTGTCGCCAGATTAGGATTATGAGGCATCACTGATCAACATTTCAATTCCAAACATTTTATATTCACTTAAGTCAAATTCATTTATAATTTAAAATAAAACCGTTTCACATTTCAAAACATATTTTGATATACATCATACATATACAAGTCGCAACTAAACTCAACGTATTGCTTACTACATCAATATACTTACATGCACGTCATTAGCTAACTCCAACATGATCAAACATACTTCTTATACTAATTATGTGGTTATTCATATGGTAACCAAATCACATACACATTTAGAATTTAATGAGCCATAAAACATATTTTAAACCACCACATATGCGACTTAGAAAATAGGTAAAATGAACTTGCATGCTTTATCCTTTAATACAAAGTGAATCAATATTTGGACTTCTTAGCTATTAATCTCTTAGTGTCTTTCATGATTTAACATTAAGAGCAAATCCTTAGTGTTCATGTCTAATCATGCAACCATATTACATAATTTAATAAGTAATCACGTATATATATTTAATACATGACACTATAGTTGAATAGGCTAACAAAATACGTGTACATAAAACGCAATCAATCTTGAAATAGCTATCACATTAAGCATTGAATACATGATAGAACAATTGACCAAATATTCATAAGACATATGCAATACCTATCACTTAACAAACAAATCAATTAAGCTATTATACATCTATCCAAACTTTTTTAGTCATTGAATTTATCATCACCACTAAAACGATTCAAAACACATAATACTTAACACATTTAACTTATAAGCAACCTGCATATTAATAAAAGCAACCACACGCATATTTACATATTTATATATAACATTTATAATGTAATAGTTTTATACTCAAATAAAGTGTAAATAAAATTTCAACTAAATCAATGTGGCCGAATACCACATATATATATGTTCTAATATAAATTATGATGGTCATTAATTTTATTAGAAGCATATGACATAATTATTACTTACAAACACATGTCAAACCCTGACATAAATAATATCATTAATAATCCTATGGTCGAACCACAAGTATTTTTGCAAGCTATATATATACTTTCACCTAACAAGAATCATATTCAAAACCTTTTATTATACCTAAATATACATGTCACGGTTAATATGTTCATACCATATCCAAGTCATTCATCAGCTTTAATACACCACCAAACACATAGCATAAATATTACTCATTTGTAGCATATAATACCATAGCTAAAATAAACAGAAACCACAAGCAAACATAACCAATCCCAAGCAAGATGGTTAAGCCATTTTCGCATGGCTAATATATACATTCATTTCCAAAATATTTAACCACAAAAAAGAACCGATACATGCCATAATTTAAGTTTAGTTTAAAGGTACCAAAGCAGTAGATAGTGTGATGAGCTTGGCTGACATTCCCCGAGCTTATAGCTTGACTTCAAAATCTATAAAACAAAGTAACATAAAACACATAATAAGCTATTGTAGCTTAGTAAGCTATAAGCAAATAAACAGCTTAATAACATATTCAAATTGATAAAATACTACATCCCATGCACAATACTACCTTAGCTGAATGCTTCCATAAACACATTAACCAAATATCAATCGATTTCCCAAGTTAAATTATCATTATGTAATCTATTTCACAAGTATACATATTTATATAAGCTCAAGAATTCAATTATAATATCACATACACAAAATACTTTCATAGTCGAATATACATATTTAAATTATGGAAGTTTATGCTTTTTAACATATATAACTTATATTATCAAACAAGTCACATACTTACCTTATCATTGATAACTAACAAACTAATTCATACCTGTCACTTCTTTTGCTCATTTAACACATCCGAAAACAATTTACCTTTGCCCAATGAACCATTCAGAATTGGATAGGACACTCGGATAATCACATAAATCATACAATGCCAACGTCCCATACGTGGTCTTACATGTAGCCACAAATTGATGCCACTATCCCAGACAGAGTAGCCACAAATTGATGCCACTATCCCAGACAGAGTCTTACTCGTAAACACATATCGAAGTCACAAATCGATGCCATAGACTTACTTGCACACATATATCAAAATCCTATGTCATGACATACGTATCCTAGCTATTCCTAAGGTTCATACGGGGCTTTCGGACGTCGTATCTTGGTCGAATCGAACTCAGAAGTGTAGTAGCCACATTTAGTCATATTCAGCCATAGTACATTTAAATTCTAACATTCCATAGCAGCATATAAACATAACATTAAATTATCAATAAACACGACTATTTGCTTATAAACTTACCTCGGACGATACAAAATGAAATCGGGCAGCTAGTCGACAACTTTCGTTTTTCCCCGATCCAAATCCAATTTCTTTGGTTCTTGATCTAAACATATTCAAATTAAGCTCATTCAAACATATTTTCATTCAATTTAGTCCAAAAACACATAAATGATCAAATTACCATTTTACCTCTAACATTTACAATTTTTACAATTTAGTCCCTATTGCACAAAACACAAAATACACAAAATTTCCAATTACCCATGTTTGGCTGAACCTTACCCATTACCATACAAGTCCACCTATTTCATTTATTTCACATTTTAGTCTCTCAAATTATTATTTTTGCAATTAAGTCCTAATTACTCAAAATTATCAAAAACTCCAATACAAAATATGTTAATCTAAAACATATCTTTCATATTTCACCATCAAACAACAAAAATAACAAGCTATCAACAATGGCTCAACTCAAAATATTCATCAAAATAAAAAAATTAAAGCTTGGGTCTTGTAATACTCGAAGCAACAATCTCAAAAACGTAGAAATTATCAAAAATCGAGTTGAACACATACCTTAATCTAGCTTCAAATTGGTCGAACCCTAACCTTTTGTTATTTCTTTTTCTTTTAGTTTATATTCGGTCAAGAGAGAATGAAGTAAACATAGTTTAATTTGTGTTATTATAACATATATATGTTTTAACATTTAAATTACTTTTATATCCTTAATGTTTTAATATAAAAACCACATAGTATATGTCTTAAACCGTCCCACCAATTTATATATGGGATATTTACAACATAAATGCCCCAACTTAGGAAGCCACTAACTATTTGGCCCTTATACTTTAAACTATCAAAATTTTAATTTACGCGATTAAGTCATTTTATTTAATCGGACACCTAAATGACAAAATTAAATTATGAAAATTTCACAGATATAAATTCACACAAAATAAACACTGAAAATAATTTTAAAATATTTTTCTGACTCAGATTCGTGGTCCCAAAACCACCGTTTTGATTAGGGTCTAAATCGGGATGTTACATAGTTCCCTTTTCTTGCCCGTTGAACCATTTATAGTTACATCGGATACTAGGGAAGCTCACACGAAGTGTGCCTTTACATATAACCGTAACATTTACTTTACATCATTGCTCACACAAGCTATGAAATTGGACTACTCAAACGAGCTGTGGGTTGGAATGTAAGCTATACGATACTACTCACACGAGCTGTGGAGTATCTACAACAATTGCAGGACCTCATCTATCGGTAGGACATTCAAGACCAGCACCCGAAACATGAAATCACTAATGATATGTCATTCGTATCCTAAACATTCCTAAGGTTCAACCGAGACTCAATATTCGTCAATTCGTCATAGTATTGATACATTGTATGTCGATTGATTTACAATAAAACAACACAATAACATTCAATTTAAACTACATTAAATCGAATACAGTTCATATGAACTTACCTCGATGACTAGAGGCGTGGGAACAAAGTCGAGCTAATCCGAAGCTTTAGCTTTTCCTCGATCTAAGTCCAAACAATTTATCTTGATCTAAATAGATAATTTCAATCAATTAAGTACTCCTAATATTCAATTTAATCCATATTTCACACTTATGCAAAATTATCAATTTGCACCTAACATTTTAACTATTCACAATTTAGTCCTTAAGGTTATAACTTAAAATCTAGCTATTTCAACCTAAATCCATTTTAACCATAGATGCAAAAGACTTTGAAACAACTGATATCAACCATCATTTCACAATAAAACCCTAGAATTTACACCTTTAATAATTTAATTCCTAAATACCATTTTCATCAAAAATTACTTAACAAAACTTGTTTATTTTTTAAAAAAGATTCATAATCTATCTATTAACATCAAGAATCATTCAAAAGCATTCATGGTATAACCCTCAACCTTTAAAATTTTTACAAATCAACCCCCAAGCTAGCTAGATTAAGTTAAAACAAACTCTAAAACATAAAAAGTCATTAAAAACGAGACTTGAATGCATACCATGCAAGAAGAAAATAAAAACCGAAGCTCCCTCCCTCTTCAAATGGTGATTTCGGCATAAACAAGCTAAAATGAAGAAGATTATTGCTTTCTTTCATCATTTCTTATATAATTTTTCTTTTAATTACTAATTTACCATTTTGCCCTTATTATTAATAAAAAAATTCAATAAAACCTATCCATAAACATCCACTAACACCTTAATTGGTCTATTTACCATTCAAGCCCTTTAGTTTAAGATTTCAAAGCTATTTGATCCTCTTAACTAACAGAACTCAACTTTCACCATTTTTATGATTTAGTCCTTTTTACTTAATTAACCAATCAAACGTCAAAATTTCTTAACAAAATTTTAGTATGACCTTATTAATATCCCGTAGACCTATATTAAATAATAAAATAATAATTTACTCACCGAAATTGTGGTCCCGAAACCACTGTTTCAGACAACATGAAAATGGGTTGTTACAAAAGGTATTAAAGGTATTAGTAATCCTTTAAATTTACTTACCATTATATATGAGAATTTAGTACACCTTTAATTTCTTATGTCTTCTAATTTTTTGGTTTAAATGCAGCAATAGAGAGGACAATTTGACAACTTTGAACGTCGACCTTGTGCAACACAAGGACAATTACAAGAAGTTGGTAGACTCATCGAATAAGCCATCGAAGATATAGTTTTTAAACTTAATCATAAACCATTTTAAGAATTTGAATAACTTTTAAATTTTGGTTTTATTAATGTACTTAATATATAGAAAACTAGTGATGCCTAAGCAGAAGATAATGTCTCCGAGAATACAAAGCCTAGAGAAAATACAATGACCACTAAAATGAAAAAAATGTTTGAAGGAATTGGCAAACAAGTATGGAATACAAGTATTCCTAAATGCTTATTTTTTTTTAATTTGTCTTAGCTTTAAAGATATTAGTGTTTATGGTATTACTTTTGACAGCATGGAAGACGAAATGAAAGGAATTTTTCTAATAAGAGAAAAATTGGAGTTACCGACCCTAGAACATTTGATCATGTTTAGAAGGGTCCTGGTTTGAAGTGGAAAGGAAAAAATGTCATCACCCTCAAAGAACAAAGGGATGTAGTGGTCGCCAAACATAAGAAAACCAAAGTCGAAACTTCAAGCTCAAAGGATGAAATTGGAAGCTGTCAAGTTACACCATCACTCAGAATAAAGATGCTCTATTACAAGAAAATATATACCTACAATTTTTAAAATAACTTTCAATAAATAATTCTTAGAAAAAAGACATTCATTACTCTTTTAATTGAATATTTATGTGCATATTTTAATTGATAAATATATTAATCATGTTATTGAGTGCTTACTCATCTTGGCAGTAATCTGAAGCATAGCCACGACTTGGTGTGCAAGGGTAACAACCTTGTAAGAACTCCCTTGGAACTTCTCTATCTGCTTTTCTATTTTTTCCTTATCGGGAAACATAACATCATTAACTTAAATAAGCAAATGTTAGAATCATTTGGTGATAACTAGTTGAAACAACTCTTGGCAAAAGATAAAACTAACGATCTGACTATTTTGAACTATATAGCAGTAAGTTTTCTGGTCAATTTATAACTAGTTCCAGCAACTTTAAATGGTCGAATATCAGTAGTAGTGCTTTTCTATTTTTTCCTAATCTGAAAACATATCATTATCAACGTAAATAAGAAAATATTAGAATCATCTTGACAATATCTAATTGAAACAACTATTGTCAAAGATAAAATTATGTGAATATTTGTTGAAAAATGTCGAACCATACTACTATTATATTTTTGTTAAAGTGCATGCTACTATGATGATTTTGTTGAGTGCATACAACTTGTATGCATGCTGCAGCAATTGTGCATGTTGCAGTAACATATTTTCTGTTTTAGTTGCAATGTAATTTAGTTTGGTTGAAAATGAATTTTGATGTTGATGTTTTAATAGGATAATTGAGCTGATAAGTTAGCTTATCCATGTGTACAAGCAATGTTTTAATAGTCCCACCGCTGATTAGTGGGGTTAGTTGAATATTTGGTGATATATTTTAACTATAAATGCATTGTTTTCATATTGAATGAGTAAGCATATCAGTTGTGTAAAGCAGATTGCTTCCTTACTGCACGTTGTGAGCAAGTAAATTGTTCTTTGTCTCTTCCTCCTTTGTTATCTGTATTATTCTCTTCTTTTGCTGCTGTTAAAAACTGAACAATATTTTTAACTAGATAGCAGCAAGCTTTTTGGTCAATTTCTAACTAATTGTAGCAACTTTAAATGGTCAAATATTAGCAGAAATCTTAAAGCAAACGTATAGCCAATGGTGCTAAAGCTTGAAAGTAATCCAGTGCACAATATTTGGACACCAAGCTGCAAGTTGGGGTAGGTAACAACAGCTTGTTTCTTTCTTTTCCTTTGTCAAACGGTGCAAGGAGGGGCAGAAATGTATTGAAATTGATTTGGTGAATAAGCAACAAGCTAGCCTCCTCCTCCAAGCCGTGTATGATATATGGTGAAAAAAATGAAAATGTTTTCTATCTTTTCCTCGTATTTCCCCATCCTCTTGACAACTAAGGAAATCACCAAATCGGCATCATTAACTCAGTAAATACAGCTGCAATTTTAAGCAGCAAAACATACCAAAACAAAGCAGGAAGCAGCTTCAAAAATAATGGTATTAATCACGGCATAATCAACAAGTAGCTAAGAAATGCTAATGAAAGTACTCTTCTTCTTCCAAGAAATTAATAGCAATATTTGAAACTATATTGCCATTTTATTTGGTTCGATGCTAGTTGCTCATTCAGCAGCTAAGTTCCAGGAATTTAAAAACAAAGTAATTTTTCCCATTTCCTAGCCCCTCAAAGACCAAGCACAAAATGAAAGTTTGACCTCAAGTTGTATCGACAAGCAACCCTTTTAATTGCCACACTAAACCTTCAATTGACACATAAAGAAACATCTACCATGCTCGGAAGTGTCAGAAAGAGTCAAAGCTGGTTGCAGATTGTTTCAATAAATCTGCCACTTATGTGTGGTACATCATTTCAATAGGTTTATTGTTGCTGATTGTTTCAGTTATATTTTAGTTATTTTTAGTTGTAGAACAATCTCATTACTTGTTGAATAAAGGATGTGTGTAGTATTCCTTATATATTTGTGTTTTCTCCACTGTAATAATGGTGTAAGAGCCAGGTTAACAAGAGTGTGAGTTGAGAGTTAAAACACGTTTGGAAAGAGAAGGTTTAATTACTATATTTGCAGCAGTTATGGCTACAGATTTGCATTTTATTCAACCGGCAATCTCTCGCTTTGATGGTCATTATGACCATCAGAGCATGTTAATGGAAAAAATTTTACGGTCCAAGGAATACTGGGATGTTGTTTCTTCTGGAATTATTGAACCTGAAGGAGTAACTTTGACATCAGCACAATGAACAACTTATGAAGCAACAAAGTTGAAAGATTTCAAAGCGAAGAATTACCTGTTTCAAGCAATAAACAAGTCCATCATGGAGACGATTTTTAACAAGGATACTCCTGAGCAGATATGGGATTCTATGAAGAAGTATTAAGGTTCAATTAGAGCGAGAGGCAGCAACTTGAGCCTCTTCATATGGAGTTCGAAACACTGCGAATGAAATTAGGGGAGTCAGTCACTGATTATTTTTCAAGAACAATGGCAATTGTGAATAAGATGCTAATTCATGGTGACAAGATGGAAGATGGTGCTATTGTTGAAATTTTTTGATATTTGACACCAAAATTCAATTTTGTTGTCTACGCCATAGAAGAAGCCAACGATGTTGAAAAACTATCAACTGATGAGTTGCAGGGTTTTTTATTGGTTCATGAACTAAAAACTTTAACACCAAGATAAAGAGGAACAAGCATTGAATACAACCACCAATTCAAAAGTTCATGATCATAGTAGAGGGAGAGGAAGAGAATTTCATCATCGCAGCAGTTTCGAAAATAAAAAAATTGAAGGTTTTTCCTCATATTCTACACGAAGCAAGGGCCGAGGTCGATATTTGACTGGTTACAAGCCAGGGCAAGCATACAAATCAAAAGTTGAATGTTTTAGATGCTACAAGTATGGACACTACAAGTAAATGTCGGACCAATCTCAGTTGACATTTGGAGGCAACAAATTTTGCAGCAACAAAGGAAGAAGAAATGCTTCTAACGACATGTCATGAAAAAGAAAAGTATTGATCAAATTTATGGTACCTTGACACAGGTTGTAGCAACCATATGTGTGACAACAAGGAGACTTTCTCATCAATAGATAATATTTATTGCACCAAAGTGAAGCTTGGAGATGATTCTAACATTGTATTCTATGTTCTTGATTTGAAAACGAACCTTCTGAGTGCGTGACAATTACTTTAAAAGGGGTATGAAATTGCATCTAAAGATGAAATTTGCAAGACTTGTGACCAGCAATAGAACTAACTCGTTCAAGTTGATAAGACGCAAAACAAGATGTTTCCACTTAATCTTCATGATGCAGCTCATGCTTATTATGTGACAAAACTAAAGAAGGAAGCATGGATTTTGACATTTCAAATATGGCCATCTCAATTTTGGTGGCTTGCGAACACTACACCAAAAGAAGATGGTAGAGGGACTTCCTCCAATCACAATTCCATTTGGAATATGTGAAGGTTGTGTTATAAGCAAACAATATCAAGCCCAGTTTCCACAAGGAAAGGCATGGAGAGCTAAGAAACGGCTTGAGTTAGTCCATTTGAATATTTGTGGTCCAATCTTACCATTTTCCAACAGAGGTAAACGATATTTGATTACATTTATAGATGATTTCAATCAAAAAGTATGGGTGTACCTTTTACAGGAAAAATCTGAAGCTTTTGGAGCATTCAAGAATTTCAAAATTCTTGTTGACAAAGAAAGTGATTGTAACACCATATCCCGTCTCTGTTGTCAGATTAGGGTTTCAGAGTGTTACAGAACAAAACAGAACATTTAGCTTTCCAACAGAAACAATTATACAATTAAATACCAAAATATATTAAATGAATCTAATCATGGCAAATATTACACTTATGGACCTTGAATCGAACTTATAGGGCCCTAAAAACAGTTTAGGAACAATCTAGGATCAAATTGATACAAATCAAAACATTCTGAAAAAAAATGAAAATTTGGGAAAACAGGGGTCACACAACCATATGGCTAGGCCGTGTGACATAGCCCAGATCATGTGAAAATTTGAAGTCAGGACACACGACCGTGTCGTAGGCCGTGTTTGAACTATATGTATATTCGAACTTGGGTCACACAATCGTGTCGCAGGCCGTGTGAAACCTGCACCTAAAATAATAAATACAAACAGTCATGTGCGATGATCATGTATGCCACATTGCTATGTGACTGCCCGTGTCCCAAGCCGTGTGCTCTATTTTTAACCCTTAAATCAAGTCAAACCAAGCATCATTTCTTGCACAAGGAGACATACCATATCTAACTCATTTTACATGGTTAAAACCACATTCAAATCACCAATCACATGCCAAAATTCCATTCATCCTATGTCTAACCAATATGTCATCAAAAGACACCTCAATTCATACATTCAATCAACTTAAGAAAAAGTTACAATAAATGAAAAGGTTTCATCATTAGCTAATCATTCATGCCTAAAACTACCAATCTAATTGACCAAAGTATGGGCATACTTAACACGTAAGCATTTCAAAACATCATCACCAAATATATATATACCATTTATGTTCAACTTAACTACATCCAACACAAATACATTTCCAAAAACCAAACACATCACTAGATATACCGAATTAACTTTATAATTTATATATCAACAACAAAACATCTATATACATGCCATATCCCAAAATGAAATACAAAAAGCTACAAAAATGGCTGAATAGTGTGAACTCCAATATGATCCGTCTGGTCAGTCTGCAAAATGACAACTACAAAAGAACCACAAATGAAACAAATAAGCTTAAAAAGCTTAATAAGTTCATAGTTTAAACATTATTTAACTTACCTTAGCCAAGATAAACAATTAAAAATATTAATTTCAAATTCTTGATAACCAAATACAAGTTCACACTATATTAGTATTTATTAATACATAACATAATAACACCTTTCCAAGAATTAACCAATTCCATCAATCAATTATCTCATTGAAACCATCCACATACATAAGTAAGAATTTCATTTCAACATTTATTACTTAATAACATCATAAACATGCAAAACCATTAAGTAATTAAGCTGCAAATAAATTAATACTTAGCCTGATGAACTGTAGTAACTTGACTTAGATACTCAGGTAACTACACCACACCAAAGACATCATATATGCATAACAAAGGCACCGAAGTGCAAACAAAGGCATGATTATGCAACCAAAGGCACCATAGTGTGAATAAAGACACCGAAATGTAAACAGAGGCACCGAAGTACAATCTCGTACAAGTGTGCATACTAACCCTCATAATTCAATTTGAATACAATTTAATCAAATCATAATATCATAAGTTATATAAACATATAAATATATTTATCTATGCTATGAACTTACCTATAATCTACTTCCGGTTAAAACGTAGAGACTACTCTGTAAATTTCTCCTTTCCTCGGTTATTGTCTTTCGGACTCAGTTCTTGATCTATATAGTAATTAAATTTACATAAATTCCAAACTCAATTCAATGCATGAGACCCTTAAGTTTTTATTATTTACACATTTTCCCTAAAATTTTACTTTTCTTACAAATTAGTCCCTAAACCCGAAATTCCAAATTTATCAAAATTCTACCATTTCTCATGCCAACTGAACTTCTTGCTATACTAGAGCAACCCACAATTATCCATAATTCATAAAATTCCATGAAATTTTTAAATATTTTTCAATTAAATCCTTTGACCAAAACTATAAAAAAAACACCTAATAAACTAATTCAAACCAACAACTAACACTCCAATTTCATCATTTAACATCAAGAATAACAAATATTCATCAATGGTACAATTCAAAATCCTAATAGTTTCAAAAACGAAGGTACGGGTTAGCTAGACCTAGTTACAATGATCTCAAAAACATAAAAATTACAAGAAACGGGTTAGAAAATCACTTACATGCAAACAATGAACAATGGCCAATCTTAAAGCTTGATGAAAATGGTGTTCTTTCTTCAATTTCGGTTGTCAAGTCTTGTGGAAGATGATGATGTTAATTTTTATTATTTTATTTTAGTTTTAATTTATTACTTTACAATTTTACCCTTTTAAATTACCATGCATTTTAACAATTTTACATCCAAAACCATCTTTTTAATTTTACTATGGTTTAATTACCACATAAGTCCTACTCATTTAAATAATTTAACCACTTAATCATTACCAATAAATTATGACTATATTTTAAGACTTTTACAAATTAGTCCTTTTTCTTAAATTAACTAAATAAACAATAAAATCGGTTGACCAAATCTTAATACGAAAATCACATAATCCTAAAAATAATAAATACTTATAAATTATGGACTCCTTAGCTGAAATTGTGGTCCTGAAACCACTATTTTCGACACCAATGAAATTTTGTTGTGATTCCTCCTTTGAATTGTACAAGAATGGAAAAATTTAGTGTTTCGATCCCCAAATTGCAACCAATCACATCTAGCTTTCTACTTTCATAATAGTTCTTTATGATGAAGAACACATTCCAATTCCTCTTGTAACTGAGTTTCTAGAAGACTTAAGTGCACAAAATCAGTTCTTTTAAGAGCTTTTTAGCCGTTAGACAATCTATGCATCAACTTCCTCTTGCGGATCCCAATAAAGCCATACAGAGAAAGATTCCAATTTTTAATATTATCAGTAAGATAGTTTAGGGATTCAACTATATTATCTTTGAAGGTTCATTTCTCCTTGACAAAATCTAAGAATTTGGGATGTTCGACCCATCCAGCAAGGAATCTGAAAGGACGCCCTTTAGGTAGATTAACCTTTAGCTCAAGAGCAAGAAGTAAAGGTTTATTGTCCGACTTGATCCTCGAAAGGTGAGTGATAGAGCAATATGGAAATGTTCTCATCCAAGCATCATTACCAATTGCCCTATCAAATCTTTCATAAAGCCCTCCCCAGCGACAAGTGAAAGGGTGTCCCTTAAAACCCAAATCCTACAAAAAAAAAAAAGACTTCTCAATAAAATTGTTAAAAGGAGAACAATCTTTTCCAACTATACACCCTCATTTCTTATCACAAGAAGAAAGAAGAGCATTAAAGTCATCAATCGAAATAATGAAAGTAAGACTTTCCCAAAGCTTTCTCCTCTTCTACCTATCGGGGCTACCATAGACAAAAGCAATATGAACAGACAAAAAAGAATTAGACCTAATAACATAGATACAAATGAATTGAGGATTACTGCAAATAATCTCAACCGAAATTTGATTCTTCCAACCCACCCAAATAACTCTAGAAATACCAATAGCCTTGACCTTGTGAGAAAACTTAAAACCCAAGTTAGCAATAATCTTATCAATTTTAAAACCACTTACCCTTGTTTCCAGAAAACTAACAATATCAGGTTTGTACTCTCTATTATATTCACGAAAGATACGAGGAAATTTTGGATTCGCGCATCCCTAACAATTCCAAGAAAAAACTGTTAAATTCAGAGGAAATTGTTAAACCTTAGTATTCTTTAAGGTATGTTGTTGCCCATTGTTATTCCACATGTAGTGGAGTATTGTATTTTTTTCATTAAAATATTATTATGTAGTGGAGTATTGTATTTTTTTCATTAAAATATTATTATTTAATTACCCATTGTTCAAATAAAAATTTCATGTCATTTTCTTATAAATAAAAACAATAAGATGACCTAATTGCATAATTAAGTTAAGTGTTGTTATTTTATCAAAAAATAATGACAATCTATTTATAAGAATAAATTATATTTTTTTAAAAATTCAAAGTTTTGAATTCTTATAAAGAGAATTAACTTTCTCATTAAAACTTAAATTTTTTTTAATTTACATGTACGATTCATTTTGTTTAAGTCCATATTCAAATCAATTCAATGATCAAGAATAACAAAAAAAAAAATTTATTTAATAGAAAATTGAGAAACGACTTAAATCACTCCGTACCAAACCACAATTAATATAAATACTATAAAACTCGATTTTGTTTGCTAAATATCTTGCTAAACGATTTAAACCGCCTCACAGAAATCAAAGTAATTTTATATTTTGGGAAATTCCTGTGGACGGAGAAACCACGTATTGGCTGAACATTAGTGGCCGTATATTAAGAAACCACGTGGCATATTTGAAAAGTCCCCAAACATGTCCCAATAATTAGGGAGTAAATTGCTAGAACTCTCCCCATCTGACCATCTGGATTTCAATCATCCATGGCCACCCGGCTAGCGAGAAAGCTGCCATCATCGTTCTCGGCGTTTTCATCTCCGATTACCAAATTGACGTCGGGCATCTCACCTCCGTCGATGAGCCATGGCGGACCCGGACTCAGGTGTGCCTCCTCTTCCTCTTCCTCATCAACAACAATGACTGGATCAAATTCTTCGTCTTCTAAGCGTGAGAAGAAGATAACAGACCGTCTATCAGCCGTCATAGACGCCGTCAACGACCGTAAACTCCCTCCCGAGCTCCGTGGCCAACGCAACAACGTTAGGTATGTATGTATGTATGCGTCTATTTAGTAGATTTTTTGTTTTTTTTTTCTAACAATATGAACCTAAAACTCAATTTTCAACTAAAAAAATTGTGAATTTCTCAAAATTCTAATTAAATACCGTCAATTTTTTAATATTTACCCTCGATTATTTTGAAATCTTCATGATTCTTTCATACTAAATGATAAAAGCGAAATTGAAAGAACCCTTTTTGGGATCAAGGGAAAGTATGAAATTTTGCAGTTTGGAGGTATGCTTTGGATTTGTTACAATTTGTTTTCTCCTTTTTCAATTCTTTCAAAGTTATTTTTTTATTGGTCACTAATTCATATTACCTGGCAAGGGTCTATGCAATTAAGCTTTGAAGGTTATCTTCCCTTTAGAGATGGAGTTGTGTGTGCTAGTCGTTACCTGACTTTGGCTTCATTAGTTGAGTGGTGTTGGCTTCCTATGTTTGAGACCTTAAAAACTGTTGAATTTGGTGTATGATATGCTTTTGAAAGAGATGACGTTCTTAGTTTAATTATTCGAATTCAGTGTTAAAATCATAATAGTTTTAAAGATTTTTTGGGTTCTTCAATTAGATGAAGTTGTGTCATGTAATGATTTCAAACAGATCGGAAACCGACATCATCAACGTAGTTGAGCAAAGAATATGGCATTCAATGGAAGAGGGTCAGTTCGAGAATTTAGCAGGGAAAGGTAAACCTCTTAACCTTAACACAAATCCTCATGCAGATCCAGCTGAAGACACCCTTTATAGGATACTCTCGAAGAACGGATGTGCTCCCGAGTGGGTAGAACTTAACAAGGAGATCAGGAACAAAGTATCCGAATGGCGAGTCGCTTTGAAGAAAGCATGGACAAGCAAATGCAATGGAAATGATGAAGAAAAATGGATTGAGCGTTGTGAATCGTTGAAGAAGCAATTACGTGACATTAACGATAAGGTAAAACGCAGTTGTATTCTTTTCTATGTTTGGATTTAGCTATGTCTCGCGACTCGAGCATATCCAAATGGTGTTTGGAGTTGCAGGTTTTCCGGTATAATTTGATTGTTCCGTTCGGCCGCCAAATGTTCGGATTGAAATGGGAAAAAGAAGTGGCCCGCCTTGAAGAATAACTAGTATGTTTTCTTCTTCAAGTTTTTGTTGATGACCATAGATGTAGGCATTTTCAAATGTTGGTCGGTTTTTGAGGATCCCAAAATCTCAATTGATGGGCATTATGTAATGTTTAGTTGGTGGGCGTTAATAGGGAATTGTTTGTTCGGTATTTTTACCTAAGCTATCGAGGTGTAGTATTCATTTTAGCTAATTAAGTTATTTTAATTAGGAACAAGGAAAGGTCTTCATGTGAGTCGGACGATTCATGGAAATCACCTTTTAGACCCAGCTTTTAGCCTGGCGATTTCTCTAGGCGTCTTCGAATTTTTTATTTTTAGTTTAGAACAAGTGTTTAGAACATTCAAAAAAGCATTTATTCAGATGCACTCTGTTTTCTTTTGCAAAATATCAATGTCCCTTATTTATACGATTGGATCATGTTGGTTCAATGGATTTAACCCGAAAATATTGAAGATTATTGTAAGGGTAATGCACGTATGATAAGATCAAAAATAAGAATTTAATTATAATTATTTAAGTCCTATTATATATGTTCAATGATCTTTCTGTTAGTATGGTACAATCTTCATGATTTGCATTTGAATCGGTGAAGTGAGGTGAATATATGATGAATTAGAAAAAAGTATTGCATGTGTTATTGTTCATAGTGCATGTATTCTCTAGTTATCCGATTATTATTTATTTGATAGTGATTAAATAATTAAAGTTCAAAATAAAGTTTAAATTAATTAACCACCATAATTTTATTGAGCAAAATAATTAGATTTATTAATTCACATATTTTAATACGGTAAAATGATCACAAATTGATTGAAAAATAATTTAATTGATAAAAATAAATAATATTTTAGAAATAAAAAATTAATTACTGGATTGAATAAATTATGACTTGACATAAGTCGAGTTCAATGGCCCATTTGAAATGAGTAGATGACATGGGAGTTGGGGTTTCACCGTCCGCTAGATTTTTTTTTGTTAGAAAATTATTCTTTTTATTTAATTGATACTTTTTTTTTAATATAATTTAGGTTAAACATAAATCACATCAAGCGTGGATATTTTGTCAAAATTTGTTGAACTTTTTTAAGTAAAAATTTAACTTTAAGAGAGTTCTTTGTTTCTAGTGTCACGGGATTAGATTTTTCGTCTTGTGATTTATGGGGCCTTAGGCGATTCGCTCGTCCAAACTTGCCTAAGTCAGCGTTTACTTAAGTGAGGATTCCTTCAAGATTCCTCCAAGGCACCAATTTGTAGAGCGGAAGTGATTTATGACAAAAGAAGCTTACAAAGAACAACAGAAAGCCACAGAAAAGAATGTACACAAGGTGTTTTGAGTAAATGCTCTCATAATTCTATTACTCTTAAAAATTTAACATACAATGGAATGATTTACAAGTAACAGGAGGTTCTCTGTTTATAGTTAAGCTCTCTCAAAATCAATGGACAAGATTAAGTTACATCGATGGATGAGACTGACTATATCACTTGATTTTAGGGATTTACAAGATATGCCATGTCAAATTTTTACAAGAAATTATTCCTATCAATCTTTTAAAATTAGTTACCAAAATAGCCTAAGTTGCTATATTTTCATTATCAAGCCAATCATGCTTAAATTTGAGAGGCTTCTTCAACAGTTCTTTGAATCGGACCAGTTCTCGTGGACTAAATGATTTCTATCTTATAGATAGACTTTCATGAGGCACATCTTGTGCCATGGTCATAGGCTTTGCACTTCGACCTGTGACATTTCCCACACCCATTCTCGCAATGCCCTCGTTGTGACTTTCGAATGGCACGACTTGATTCACCTTGGAACCCTCTCGTTGCCTTGGCTTCTTCCCAACTTGCCTTACGATCGAGCTGTCCCTTCTTTCGAAACTTTTGCCTTAGCTTCCATCGCTTCTTAACTTGAACCGTTGCACTTGTTGGTACATTTCGTTGGCAAGAAGTCTCCGCTCTAACTTGCCCCAATTTTGACTTGTTCCCTTTTGAATCGCTTTGATTTTCACACTTTGGCTTTGTATTGCCCATAGTCCTTCGACCTCCTTACTTATGAATTTTGAAAGCCCTACGACCTTACTAAGCTAACAAATCAAAATTTAAAACACTATCAAAGTGTTCGCAGTGTACCATACTCGTAGCATTTACTTGTCTCGACTGTTTCTGCATCGCTTATTTTCCCTCGAAGCCTAATGCACAACTCGCCTTTCCTAAAGGTGTTGGCTCCATAGTCGAATCTAAAGGCTTTATATCATTTTTTTGTGCCACTAACACTTTCGAAAGGGCTTTCGTAGCATTCTGTTCTATCGAGTAAATGGTCCTCCCATACGAAACATCCCCGACTAGTTGAATTGACGACAACACCTTTGTCCTAACCTTCATATCTCGATGCACCGACACAATAATTTTTGATAACGGACCGGTGGTAATATGAATTTGATCGGCCCATGGATATAGAGATGCCCGAATCCTGTCAAGGAAGTTTAAGCCAAATACATAATGTAATCATCTAATTGATTACCTCAAATTCTTTCGTGCCTTTCCATTCGCCGATTGGTAGCTCCACATTAGAACTACTCCCACGATTAGGGCCTCCTCGAAATTTACCGTCTTGATTTTCCTATTCGATTTCTTAATCGAGAGATCAAGTTTCTTGGCAGCCTTTTTCGATAAGAACAAGTCCGAAGCTCCCGTACCAATAAGAGTGGTCCTCTTCTGACTTGCAATGTTGATGTTTACAAACATCAACCTTTCATTGCCATCCCTTTTCTTAGAAATGAGCACCATCGAATTGATCCTCGATGTCTTTCTCTCAATAGGCTTCGCCTTTTCCGACTCATCATTCCTCTTGATAGCAAAAACTGAAGATGCCTTCGGACAGTCCCTTTTCATATGCGATCCCATATAGAAGTAGCATCTCAATTATCCTTTCTCTTTTGGGCTATTAGGTCTTCACTTTTCGTTTTGTGTGTAACATCTCGAATTAGGGTCTAGTCGGAACAGTGGTTTTGAGACCACAAATTTGAAATAGAAATAATTATTTTATAAATTTTTTTATGGTCCATGACATGATTGCATGTTTGTGTGAAATTTTCATGAAGAAGTTCTATGCCTAAGATGTCCAATTTGACTTTAGGGACCAAATTGAATAAGTTGTAAAACTTGTGTTCTAGAAGCTTTAAGCATGAAATTGTATTGGATTATTAATTAGAGGTCCTTAAATGGGAATTTGACCAAGTTTTAAAATTTTGGATAAAAATGGGTATGAATAGGAAAAATTTGAAAGAAAGGCCTTAAGGGCATTTTTGTCTTTTGGTAAATAAAAGAATAAAAAGGGGAAAAAAGTAAAACTTGTCCATCTTCTTCTTGCTTGTGTCGAAATTCCAAGGGTCACAATAGCTAGGGTTTATTCATCTTTTCAAGCTTAATTGTAAGTGCTCCCTAGCCCCGTTTTTAATGTTCTTTACATTTGTGAAGTTGTCATCAACCGATCTAGCTATTTCTACCATTATTTTGAGCTAGGGTTCATGTATGAAATTTGACCCATGTGTAACATGGTTGTATTTTGATATTTAATGGAAGAATATGAATGTTTGATGTGTGATAATCATCTTTTACTAAGTGATTTTTAGTGAAAACACTTAAAAAGGGCTTGTTTGTAAAAGGTGTAAAAATGAGTAGTAGAAATGTGAAATAAAGGAAAATATGGGTTAATATGAGATAAAATATGATTCGGCCAGGCTTGGGTAACAAAGAAATTAAATGCATTTCATTTTACGGGCCTAGAGACTAAAGTGTAAATTAGCGAAAATTTAGGGGTAAAAAGGTAATTTTACCAAAGTATGTGTTATGGGTCGATATGAGCAATGTATGTATTGAACAAGTTGAATTTGGTATTATAAATCAAGAAAAACGTGATTCGGGTCTTGATCGGGGGAAAAATAAGGTTTACGAGGATTAGACTCGTTTCTATCATTTTCGTACCGAGATATGTTCATTTGCCAATAATGCAACATGTACCATACTTTGAATGCTTTAATATTGCATGTATGATAAATACTTACATAATTGATATGTTGTTGTATTATGTGTTTATTGCCTAAATTTTATCATGAAATATACTTTGATTATTTCATGAGTATGTGATTGGTGCCATGAATATTGAAATCAACATTACGAGCAAGCTCAATAGAAATATGGTATCGAAGAATCCCGTTTGAACCTTAGGAATAGTTAGGATACAAGTGACATGTCACTAGGAATTATGTAATCTGAACTCATTGAGTTGTGGTCTGAGTTCATGATATATGTGACATTCGAACTCATTGAATTGCGGTATAAGTTCGTGATATATATGACACATGTTTTGCATCCGGGTACTGGTCTCGTATATTTATTGATGGCGAGGTAGTTCGACATGTATTGCGGATACATGATAGCCTGCATGAGTAGACCCGTGAGTAGCTCGTAAACGAGCAACATGTGATCTGAGATATGACGTAACATCGGCTACATATAAGGCACTTAGGTGCAAACTTTTGATGTATCTGATAGTATTTTGAGTGTTCAACGGGTACTTCAAAGATGTTTTATGAGTAATCGTAACGATTGCATCAAGACACGAAAGTAAGTTATAATGTGCAAGTAGGCACAGGTATGTACATAGAACTAATGTGAATGACATGAAATATGATGAGCTTGTGGTAAGAACATGTATTTATTTATATGAGGAATAAGTTTATGAGAATTGATAAAATGCAAGATTATGTTCGTTATGTTAAATGCATGATTTAAGCTTGTTTAAGTTGCTTTTTATTTGCATTTGAACTTACTAAGTTTTATGTTTACCCCTTTTTTTTTCCTTTCTTATAGTTTCGCCAAGCTAGCTAGGGGATCGGAGAACGTTGGAGACTCGATCACACTATCAATTGAACATTTGGGTATAGTTAGCTTTATCATTTTGGATTATGTGTCATATTGATTAGCCAATGTGTTGGCTTATGATGTTATTATAATTATTTTAATTATGGCCATGAGAGGTGGCTCATATTAATTATTTTGGGTTGTAACCTTAATTATTGATGCATGCATGCAAATATGCTTATGCTTTAATATGGTTATAGTTGTTTATGGTTATTGAGTGTGATGGATGGCATGTATGTTGGGTGTATGAAATATGATTAATGTGTTTGACGATAAATGTGGTGCAAATGCATAACTTGAAAATAAGTTAGTAACGATAATAGTCAAATATGAAATTGGTGTGGGATGCCATATAAAAGTATAATAATCTGGATAGGTGATATGTTGACATTGTCAAGTCATAATTTAACCATGAATGTGCTTGCTTAAGTGATTAAAGTTGTCATATTGCATGTCATGAAGTGGATCTAAGTTTGTAAATGCTTAAGGGTGGCAAATGACTTGGAAAATAGCCTAGAAATTGTCCACACGGCTAGACACACGAGCATGTGTCTAGGCCGTGTGTGACACACGATCTGCCCCATAGGCATGTGATCTGGTCCTGTGTTCCCTGCACTCTAATTATGCAAAACAGAATGCCCAATAATAAACATACGGGCAGACATACGGTTGTGTGTCTCAGCCGTGTGAAGGACTCGGCCGTAGGACCTGGGCGTGTGGTCAGGCCGTGTGAAGTCTGTACTAAATTTTTGGAATTTAATTCGCCACACGGTCTCAGCACATGGGCGTGTGACCTTATTTGCTTGATAACATCATAGTCAGAGAGTTACATGGGCTGAGGACACAGACGTGTCCCATGTCACACTAGCGTGTGTGACTACACGGCCTACTCACACGGGCGTGTGACTCTCCAAAACAAGAAAGTGTTAAAAAGGTTTTGAAAGTTTTCGATTTAGTCTCGAATCGCTTCCGATGTATGTTTCGGGTTTTGTAGACCCTTATAAGGGACAAATTGCATGTGATTGAAAAGTTTTAAATGTGGATGAAATTTTGTGGCTTGATTTTGTATGTTTATTTACGTTTAAGTGTGGTAATGCCTCTAACCTTGTCCCGGCTTTGGATACAGGTAAGGAGTGTTACATTTAGTGGTATCAGAGTTACGGTTTAGTCAGTTCTCGGGCTAACGTAGCATGTGTGTGAGTCTAGCTATACATGCCATATATATTGTGATAGTGTGACGGCTCTTGACGATTTTGAAATGTGTTTTCATATAGTAAATGGATCCTGATAGAGTAGTGGAAGATGATGTTGAAAGTAACGCGCCTGCTCCCGCTGAAGGAGCAGTGCCGTCTGATAGTGAACCCACGACTGTTAGTAGAGGAGAAAGAGACGGGGAAGCCTTTCTCCACATAATGGATGCCCGATACACGGAGTTCATTTGAACAAACCTAGACGCTCAACCTCCTCCACCCCCTCCAAATCCCCAACCCGTACCTCAAGTGCCTCAAGGTATGGATTTTATGAGGTTTCATAGAACCCCAGTTGATAGAATTGGAAAGCATAGAGCTGAGGAGTTTAGGGCCAACGCCGAAGATGATCTCGAAAGGGAAGAATTTTGGCTCGAGAATTCCATTTGGGTATTCGATGAGCTATCCTGCACACCTGATGAATGCTTGAAGTGTGCTATTTCCTTGCTGAGAGATGCGGCATATCATTGGTGGAAAACGTTAGTTTCGGTGGTACCGAGAGAAAGGGTCACATGGGAATTCTTTCAAGAAGAGTTCTAAAAGAAATACATCAGTGAACGATTCATTGATCAGTAGCGTAAGGAATTTCTCAATTTGAATTAAGGTCGCATGTTAATTACTGAGTACGAAAGAGAGTTTATTTGGCTCAGTAAATATGCTCGAGAGTGTGTATCCTTCGAGGCTAAAATGTGTAGAAGGTTTTTAAACGGGCTTAAAGAGGAAATTGGAGTGTTAGTGGGTATTCTTGAGCTGAAGGAATTTGTTGTGCTCATTGATCGAGTTTGTAAAGATGAGGAGCTAACCAAGGAGAAGAGAAGAGCGAAGTTGAGGCTAGAGACATAAAGAAGAGACCAATGAACAAGTCACTTCCATCTCAGTTTAAGAAATCCAGAGATATGTGTTCTCATTCTCATGTGTCGGCTAGGCATTTGTACAGAAATTATAAGAAGCAAAATTCGGGTTTTAGATCTCAGGCTACATCTGTGGCTAGTGTGGGTAATGATAGAGCTCCCAGACCCGAGTGCCAACAATGTGGTAGAGGTCATTTTGGTAAGTGTAGAGTGAGCGATGGATCTTGTTTCCGATGTGGTTCTCAAGACCACTATATCAAAGATTGTCTTGAGATGGTTGAGAAAGAAAAATTTTAAAGTACAAGGCCGGGTAGTACGGCTACAAAAGGAAGACCCTCGAGAAATGCCGGTAATGGGGTTAGTAGTAAAAATGTAATAAGGGATACGAGAGTGAGATCTGAAGCTAGAGCTATGGCTAGGGCCTATGCTATACATACGCATGAGGACACATCTTCTCCTGACGTGATTACGGGTACTTTTTCTCTCTATGAAACTTCTGTTATTGCCTTGATTGACCCTGGTTCTACTCATTTATATGTGTGCATGAAATTGGTATCTAGCATGAATGTGCTTGTTGAGTCTATGGAATTTATGATTAAAGTGTCAAACTCGTTAGGCAAACATGTTTTAGTTGATAAGGTATGTAAGAAATGTCCTTTGATAATTAGAGATCATTGTTTTCCGGCTGACTTGATGTTATTTCCGTTCGATGAATTTGATGTTATATTGGGCATGGATTGGTTGACACTTCATGATGCTATAGTGAATTGTAGACAAAAAGTTATTGAATTGAAATGTGAAAATGGTGAAATTCTCCAGGTTGAATCAGATGAGTCAGATAAGTTGCCAATTGTGGTTTCTTCGATGTCTGCTCAGAAATGTATTAAAAAGGGATGTGAGGCTTATTTGGCTTATGTGTTAAATATGAAAGAGTCTGAACCAAAGATTGAATCAGTGCTTGTTGTATGTGAGTATCCAGATGTGTTCCCGAAAGAGCTACCTGGATTACCTCCTATTAGGAAAGTTAAGTTTGGCATTGAGTTAGTCCCTGGTACAGCACCTATCTCAATTGCTCCACATAGAATGGCTCTTACTAAATTGAAAGAACTGAAGCCATAGTTTCAAGAATTGACCGACAAGGGTTTTGTGAGATTGAGCTTTTCGTCGTGGGGTGCTCCGGTATTATTCGTGAAAAAGAAAGATGGATTTATGAGGTTATGTATAGATTACCGACAACTCAATAATGATTTATGAGGTTATGTATAGATTACCGACAACTCAATAAAGTAACAATTAAGAACAAGTATACTTTGTCAAGGATTGACGACTTTTTTGACCAGTTGAAAGGAGCGACATGGTTTTCAAAGATAGACTTGAGGTCCGGTTACTACCAATTAAGAGTGAAAGACTTGGATGTGCTAAAAATTGCTTTTCGGACGAGGTAAGGTCATTATGATTTTCTTGTCATGCCTTTTGGTTTAACAAATGCTCCTACTGCGTTTATGGATTTGATTAACCGTATTTTTCGACCGTATTTGGATAAATTTATTGTCGTTTTTATTGATGATATTATGTAACATCCCGAAATAGGGCTTAGTCGGAATAGTGGTTTCAGAACCACAAATCTAAGGTCAAGAAATTATTTTAATATTATTTTATGTGTTATAGCATGATTATATAAGTGCATGAAAATTTTGGTGAATTAATTTTGGCGTTTGAGTGCTTAATCGCGAAAAAAGGCTAAATCGCATAAAGGGCAAAAGTTGTATTTTAGTACCTAAATGTGTTAAATAGCTAGATAAATAAAATTGAGAGTCTTTAAAGTGCAACTAGGCCTTTAATTAAAGTATGGTCGGCCATGGGGAGACAAAATTTTCAAAAAGCCAAAATTTATGGGATATTAGGTGACTTTTTGGTAATAAAATAAAATAAAGAAAAAGTTGTCATTTTTTTTTTCATTTTCTTCTTCTCTTTCACCGAAAATGGCAACAAAATGGGGGGTTTTAGAGCTTAAACTTTCAGCAACTTCAATGCCTTGCAAGTAAGCAATTTTAGAGACATTTCTTGATGATTTTTGCATTTTTAGAATCCTTGTAACATGAGCTTTCAAATGAGGGGACTATCTTTCAAAATGGTTGATAGTTTAGAGACTTGCCATGAAAGGATTTTTGTTGTTTGCTGAATTTTTATGAAAGAAAATGAGTCATAGTTGTGTAATAAACAACTTTTGTGAAAAAAGTTTGCTTGAAAACACCTAAAAAGGGTTATTTTGCAAAGTTGTAAAATAAGTGTAAATGTGTGAAATAATTGAATTTGTGAGTTGCTATAGTTATGAAAATGGTTTGTCTAGGCTTAATGGGAATTGAATAAAAATCATTTTACAAGTCTAGGGGCAATTTGGTAATTATGGCAAAGTATAGGGGAAAATTGTAAATTTTGCCAAAATGTGTCATTGGACTAATTTGATTAGTATATTGTTTTAATAAGTTAAATGTGATGTTATAGATGATGAAAAACGAGATTCGGGCTTAGAACGAGGAAAAAACGAGAAGTTGATGTTTAGGCATTTTTATCAATTTGATGTCGAGGTAAGTCCGTGTGACTAATTTAAGCATGTTATCCATATTATTGCTAATATATTTGAAACCTATCCTTCTAAGATTAAACTGAGTTATATGTTGGTGATATTGTGTATGAGAGAGTGATGCCAAATGTTAATGTTTTGGTATTATGAGTATTAAAATGATTCATTGTTATCAAGAATTTATATATGCTTATTTGATTATCATGAAAGTATGAAATGAATGATGGAAGAATAAATGAAGTTGTGAGCAAGTACGATGCTATTCGGTTAGAAACGAAATCCCGTTGAACCTCGGATATAACATAGGATACAAAAGGATATGCTAAGAGAATTATGTGGTCTGAACTCATGAGTTGAGTTTGAGTTCATGAGAAAATGATATTTGTAACGTGGGTCCGGGTACTGACTTTGTGTACAGACCCGTGAGTAGCTCAATAAGCGTATGTTACATGATAGCACTATGGGGTCTAGGCATTAACTTGATAAAAGGCCCTTGAGTAGCTCGGAATGCGAGCATTTCATAGTGTGAGGTAGCATTGGCTACATATGTCGCATGCTATTGAGTTGGTTCTAGCCGCGTATATGGCACTTATGTGCAAGTTTTCTGATGTATCCAATAGTATTCCAATTGTTCAACGGGTAGTTTAAGGAATGATTTGGTGATGGTCCCATTGAGGTATGTCATTGGTGAGAATAGATAAAAGTTTTGCTATGAAGTGGAACGAGTATGTATACAAAACTCATAAGAAATGATTTCGAGTTATGATGCATCCTTGTAACAAAGTAAATAAGTAAGTCATGAGAATGAGAATGATTTGGTGATGACCTTGTGATTATGGGTCCATTCTTATGTTGTATAAATATGTATTTATACCATGATGGTTGAAATGATTGGTGGAGGTGTGATGAGCTTAGTTATCATCATTTTTGTACTAAAACTGTTTTGGACAGTAACTGTAGTCCAAATTTGAAAATCCACCAAAAATTGTGGAAATTGAATTTGAAGCTGAATAAAATATGAAATTAAAGCTTATTTAGTCTAGTTTCACATAAAAGAAACGATGTAAGAAAATGAGCATCAGATTATGAGATCTTTAAGTTATTGTGAGATAGAGTTAGAATGACTTCGAAATCCCCTGTTTTGATTTCAGAAAATCATTGAAAATTGTACAAAAATAGTTATGGGTCATAATTTATATTCTTAGAATTATTAATTAGTATATTTTCAATAGAAATATATGGGAATATTATTCGAGTTCCGTATTATGATATAATTAATTATTAGCAAAGAGAGGTCAGAACTGTCTGATAGCAAAAAATGGGTAACTTCAAGGAATAAACTGTACTAACTGGCTAAAGAAAAAATTCTTAAAATTT
The DNA here is from genome assembly GCA_025698465.1 of Gossypium longicalyx. Taxonomy (NCBI): domain Eukaryota; kingdom Viridiplantae; phylum Streptophyta; class Magnoliopsida; order Malvales; family Malvaceae; genus Gossypium; species Gossypium longicalyx. Next base: position 23,432,984 of record CM046998.1, on the reverse strand, counting down.
TATGGTAAGAAGATATGTGAGTCTAGTTTCAGGGAAAATTAGCGGAACTTAATTTGGAGTTCTGTATCTCATGATATAAATAAATTAGTGACTATGATTCAAGAAAACAGCTTGATTGGAGCATAAGTAAAAATGCAAATAGGGTTGTATTATCAAAGAGAAGCAAATTGATAAATTGCTTATTATTTCATACGGTCTTACTAAGCTATAAAGCTTACCCCCTTCCTTTCCTTTCCTTTAGTGTTTTTAGGTTAGCTCGGGGTTGGAGATAGTCAGAGGCAACATCACACTATCAAGTCGCTACCTTTGGGATAATGAGGTATATGTTAGAAATTTCAAGTGAGTGGCATGTATAGGGATCTAGATGATTGTCATGTATTATTTTGTTTTGGCCAAATGTGTTGGCTTATATTGAGTTATATGTATATGGCCATGAGATGTGGCTCATATTGATTATGGCTTGTAAGCCTAGCTATTCATGTCATGTCTAGTGTTTATAATGTGATTATGTTTGTTTGCCATGCATGGTTAGTAATATGACATGTGTGTTGGATGTATGCTCTATGATCAGTTGAGGTGGTCATAGCCATGTAGTAACTGCACGTTATAAACACAACGTGGTAATGATTGAACATGAGTGCTTGATGGATAAATTGGTATCCATGGTATAATAGTATAGTGGTCATCAAAATGACAAGTCTTATGAATGTGAATTAAGGAATCTAGACTTGGTATTGCATGAGTAGATGCATTACGTGTAAGAAGACATGTTAATGTAAAGAATATGTCTTAATAAAGAGTGTTAAATCACTAAAATAATGCCATGATTTGCGATTTTGATGTGCATAAGGTTGTAGGAGATTATGGATAACATGAAGGATTGGAAGATAGTCTCAGTGTTGGCCACACAGGCTGAGACACGGCCGTGTGTCTCAACCATATGAGGAGCACGGCTTGGAGATACGGGCGTGTGGCTAGGCCGTGTGGTTCGATGAGCATGCTGACGTCACAAACAGAGAGTTACACAGCCTGAGGACACGGGCGTGCCAAAGGCACACGGGCGTGTGACCCTGTTTCATGGGAAAATTTTCCAAGTTTTCCTAAAACTTTTCAAAGTTCTGGGTTTAGTCCCTAATTACTTCCGATGCATGTTTAGAGCTTCGTAGGCCTGTGTATGAGGTGTTATGCATGTGTATGAAAAGTTTTGATCTAAAAGAAATTTTATAGCCCATTTTTTACATGTTGTAAACGATTAAGTCCTGTAATGCCTCGTACCTTGTTTCGGCATCTGACGCGGGTAAGGGATGTTACACATTAATTTATTCTCACGATGAATCCGAGCATGCCGAACACTTGAGGGCTGTTTTGCAAACCTTAAGAGACAAGCAGTTGTATGCTAAGTTTAGTAAAAGAGAGTTTTGGCTTTGAGAAGTTGGATTCTTAGGCCATATTGTTTCGGGTGATGGTATTAGAGTAGACTCGAGTAAGATCTCGGCTATTGTTGAATGGAAACCACCGAGAAATGTAACTAAGGTTAGAAACTTTCTAGGCTTGGTCGGTATTACAGTATGTTTGTTAAAGGATTCTCCATGATTGCTATTCCAATGACGAAGTTGTTACAGAAATATGTCAAGTTCGAATGCACAGAAAAGTGTCAGCAGAGCTTTGAGAAATTAAATGCATTGTTGACTAAGGCCCCGGTTTTGGTACAACCTGAGTCAGGTAAAGAACTTGTGATTTATAGTGATGCTTCCTTGAATGGTTTGGGATGTGTACTTATGCAAGAGGGTAAGGTCGTAGCTTACATTTCAAGATAGTTGAAGCCTTACGAAAAGAACTATCCGACACATGACTTAGAGTTGGTCGCCATAGTGTTTGCTTTAAAGATTTGGTGACATTATTTATTTTGTGAGAAATGTCATGTCTATACCAATCATAAAAGTCTTAAGTATTTGAAGACTCAAAAGGATTTAAACTTGCAGCAACGAAGATGGTTGGAACTGCTAAAAGATTATGAGCTTGTGATCGATTACTATTCGGGCAAGGCGAATGTGGTCGCCAATGCTTCGTGTAGGAAGTCATTGTTCACCTTGAGGGCTATGAATAGACGACTGACCTAGTTCGATGATGGTTTGATTCTAGTCGAGTTGAAAGCTAGACCGACTTTTCTTCAAAAGATATGTGATGCTCAGAAAGTTGATAAAGAGTTACAAGCTAAGAGAATTCAGTGCGAGTCTAGCAGTGAACCGAATTTTCTGAGTGACTCCGATGGTTGTTTGAGATTTTGTGGTAGGATTCGTGTTCCGAAAGACACTGAGTTGATTCAGAATATTTTACATGAAGCGCACAACGGTTGTTTGTCAGTTCACTCGGGTAGTACAAAGATGTATAATGACTTGAAGAAAATGTATTGGTGGAATGGTATGAAAAGAGATATCTCAGAGTTTGTATCGAAATGATTAGTTTGTCAGCAAGTAAAGGCTGAACACCAAGTATCTTCAGGTTTACTTCAGCCCATCATGGTCCCCGAATGGAAATGAGACCGAATTACTATGGATTTTGTGATAGGGTTGCCTTTAACTCTAAAAAAGAAAGATGCCATATGGGTTATTGTCGATAGATTGACTAAATTGAATCACTTTATCATAATGTGTACCGTTTTCTCACTTGATAAGTTAGCCGAATTGTACATTGGTGAAATTGTGAGACTTCATGGAGTACCTATATTGATTGTATCGGATAGAGATCCGAGGTTCATATCACGATTTTGGAAAAAGTTACAAGAAGCTTTGGGTACAAAGATGAATTTTAGCACTGCTTTTCATCTGCAGACTGATGGTCAGTCTGAGAGAGTAATTCAGATCTTGGAAGACATGCTCCGATGTTGTGTATTGTAATTCCAAGGTAGTTGGGAAAAGTACCTACTGCTAGTGGAGTTTGCCTATAACAATAGTTATTAGTTGAGTTTGAAAATGGCACCTTATGAGGCACTGTACAGATGTAAGTGCCGAACACCTTTGTATTGGACTGAGCTGAGAGAAAATCAAATTCATGGAGTTTATCTAGTTAAGGAAACCGAAGAAAAAGTGAAGGTGATTCGTGATTTTTTGAAAGCTGCTTCGGATAGACAGAAATCTTACGCGAATTTGAAACAGAAGGAAATTGAGTATCTAGTCGGTGATAAAATATTTTTGAAAGTGTCACAATGGAAAAAGGTTTTGAGATTTGGCAAGAAAGGCAAGTTGAGTCCTTGTTTTATAGGACCGTATGAGATGATCGAGAGAATAGGGCCGGTTGCTTATCGGCTGGCTTTACCATCAGGGTTGGAAAATATTCATGATGTATTTCATGTGTCTATGTTACGCCGCTATAGATCAGATCCTTTACATGTAATTTCACCAACAGAGGTGTAGATTTGACCGGATATGACTTATGATGAAGGACCGATTAAGATTTTGGCTCAATAGGTCAAACAGTTGAGAAATAAAAGCATTGCCCTGGTGAAAGTGTTATGGAAAAGACACGGGGTTGAAGAGGCTACATGGGAGCCCGAGGAGGCTATGAGGAAACAGTACCCAAACCTTTTCATTGGTAAGATTTTCAGGGACGAATATCCTTAAAAGGGGGAGAGTTGTAACATCCCAAATTTGGGTCTAGTCAAAACAGCGATTTTGAGACCACAAATCTGAAATATAAATAATTATTTTATGATTTTTTTGATGGTACATGACATGATTGCATGTTTGTGTGAAATTTTTATGAAGAAGTTTTATGCCTAAGATGTCCAGTTTGACTTTAGGGACCAAATTGAATAAGTTGTAAAACTTGTGTTCTAGAAGCTTTAAGCATGAAATTGTATTGGATTATTAATTAGAGGTCTTTAAATGGAAATTTGACCAAGTTCTAAAATTTTGGACAAAAATGGGCATGAATAGAAAAATTTTAAAAGAAAGGCCTTAAGGACATTTTTGTCTTTTGGTAAATAAAAGAATAAAAAGGGAAAAAGAAAGTAAAATTTGCCTATCTTCTTCTTGCTTGTGCCAAAATTCCAAGGGTCACCATAGCTAGGGTTTATTCATCTTTTCAAGCTTGATTGTAAGTGCTCCCTAGCCCCGTTTTTAGTGTTCTTTACATTTTTAAAGTTGTCATCAATCGATCTAGCTATTTCTACCATTATTTTGAGCAAGGGTTCATGTATGAAATTTGACCCATGTGTAACTTGGTTGTATTTTGATGTTTAATAGAGGAATATGAATGTTTGATGTGTGATAAACATCTTTTACTAAGTGATTTTTAGTGAAAACACCTAAAAAGGGCTTGTTTGTAAAAGGTGTAAAAATGAGTAGTAGAAATGTGAAACAAAGGAAAATATGGGCTGATATGAGATAGAATATGATTTGGATAGGCTTGGGTAACCAAGAAATTGCATGCATTTCATTTTACGGGCCTAGGGACTAGTGTAAACAAGCGAAAAGTTAAGGGTAAAAAGGTAATTTTACCAAAATATGTGTTATGGGTCGATATGAGCAATGTATGTATTGAACAAGTTGAATTTGGTATTAGAAATCAAGAAAAACATGATTCGAGTCTTGATCGGGGGAAAAACAAGGTTTACGAGGATTAGGCTCGTTTCTATCATTTTTGTATCGAGGTAAGTTCATTTGCAAATAATGCAACATGTACCATACTTTGAATGCTTTAATAATGCTTGTATGATAAATACTTAAGTAATTGATATGTTGTTGTATTATGTGTTTATTGCCTAAATTTTATCATGAAATATACTTTGATTATTTCATGAGTATGTGATTGGTGCAATGAATATTGAAATCGACATTACGAGCAAGTTCAACAGACATGTGGTATCAAAGAATCCTGTTTGAACCTTAGGAATAGTTAGGATACAAGTGACATGTTACTAGGAACTATGTAATTTAAACTCATTAAGATGTGGTCTGAGTTCAAGATATATGTGACATCCGAACTCATTGAGTTGTGGTCTGAGTCTGTGATATATGTGACACATGTTTTGGCATCCAAGTACTAGTCTCGTATATTTTAGTGATGGCAAGGTAGTCCGTCATGGGTTGCAGATACCTGCCAGCCTACTTGAGCAAACTTGTGAGTAGCTCGTAAACGAGCAACATGTGATCTGAGATATGAAGTAGCATTGGCTACATATAAGGCACTTAGGTGCAAACTTTCGATGTATCCGATAGTGTTCAGAGTGTTCAACAGGTACTTCAAAGATGTTCTATGAGTAATCGTAACGATTGCATCAAGACTTGAAAGTAAGTTATAATGTGCAAGTGGGCACAAGTATGTACATTGAACTCATGTGAATGACATGAAATATGATGAGCTCGTGGTAAGAACATGTAATTATATATATGAGAAATAAGTTTATGAGAATTGATAAAATGCAAGATTATGTTCGTTATGTTAAATGCATGATTTAAGCTTGTTTAAGTTGCCTTTTATTTGCATGTGAACTTACTAAGCTTTATGCTTACCCCCTTTCTTTTCCATCTCTTATAGTTTCACCAAGCTAGCTCGAGGATTGGAGAACGTCGGAGACTGGATCACACTATCAATTGAACATTTGGGTATAGTTAGCTTTATCATTTTGGATATGGCATGTATAGGGACTTGGCCTTTTTGTTATGTGTCATATTGATTAGCCAATGTGTTGGCTCATGATGTTATTATAATTATTTTATATATGACCATGAGAGATGGCTCATATTAATTATTTTGGGTTGTAACCCTAATTATTGATGCATACATGCAAATGTGCTTATGCTTTAATGTGGTTATAGTTGTTTATGGTTAATGAGTGTGATGGATAGCATGTATGTTGGGTGTATGAAATATGATTAATGTGTTTGACGATAAATGTGGTGTAAATGTATAACTTGAAAATAGGTTAGTAATGATAATAGTCAAATATGAATTTGGTGTGGGATGCCATATGAAAGTATAATAATTTGGATAGGTGATATGTTGACATTGTCAAGTCATAATTTAACCATGAATGTGTTTGCTTAAGGGATTAAAGGTGTCATATTGCATGTCATGAAGTGGATCTAAGTTTGTAAGTGCTTAAGGGTGGAAAATGGCTTGGAAAATAGCCTAGAAATTGTCCACACGGTTAGACACATGGGCATGTGTCTAGGCCGTGTGTGACAAACAGTCTGCCCAATGGGCGTGTGATCCAGCTGTGTGTCCCCTGCACCCTAATTATGCAAAACAAAATGCCAGTAGTAAACACACAGGCAGAGACACGACCATGTGTCTCAGCCGTGTGAAGGACATGGCCATTAACATGGGCATGTGCCCAGGCCGTGTGAAGTCTGCACTAAATTTTTGGAATTTAATTCGCCACACGGCCTCAGCACACGGGCATGTGACTTGGTTGTGTGACCTTATATGCTTGATGATGTCATCGTCATAGAGTTACACGAGCTGAGGACACGGGCGTGTCCCATGTCACATGGGCATGTGTGACTACACGGCCGACCCACACGGGCGTGTGACTCTCCAAAACAAGAAAATTTTCTAAGTGTTAAAAAGGTTTCGAAAGTTCTTGGTTTAGTCCCAAACTGCTTCCGATATATGTTTCGGGTTTTGTAGACCCTTATAAGGGACAAATTGCATGTGAATGAAAAGTTTTAAATGTGGATGAAACTTTGTGGCTTGATTTTGTATGTTTATTTGCGTTTAAGTCCAATAATACCTCGAACCCTGTCCCGGCTCTAGATACGGGTAAAGGGTGTTACATTGTGGTTTCCCACTACCTTTGTCATTACTACTACCATTGCCATCATCAATATGTCCCTTTTCATCTTTCTCATAGTACCCACCATTCCCCCTCCCATTGGGCTTGGAAGATTCAAACCTGTCTCTCCTTGGAAGAAGTTCCACCAAGGATTCTGCAACCATCATGGCGTTGGTAAGTTCTTGAACTCTTCAGTGTCGCAAGTCTTGCTTCGCCCATGGTTTCAACTTATTCGTGAAGGAGAAAAATGCTTCCTTCTCTCTTAAATTAGAGATTTGGAGCATGAGTTCATTAAACTCCCGCATATACTCCCCAACCGTGCCTTGTTGCGTAAGCCGCCGTAACTTTGCTCAATTTTTTTTCCTCTGCATACTCGTGGTAAAATTATGCTTTGAATTCTTTTTAGAATTCCTTTCAGGTTCCAATCTTGGTCCTACCACGTCTCACATTGGTGGACCTACGTCACCACCATAACAAAGCAATGTCAGTAAAATACGTAGCAATAATATTTAACTTTGGGGCATCATCTGCGATGCTTGCTCTATGGCCCAAAGAAAGTTATCCACTTAATTGGCGGGCCTTACCCCTTTAAACGTTTTCGATTTGGGCACATCTTGTTGCTTCGGCTTCAAAGCCAACATTCCATTACTTATGGAAGCCTTGAAAATCTTAAGCTCCCTCTTAAGCTCATTGATCTTCTCCTTCAACGCTGTCACCATAGCCTCAAGAGCATCGTTCTTCCCAACCAGTTTATTCTCCTAGGAACCGATAGTATCCCACACAAATTCTTTGAGCTACTCTTACATTGTTTGCAACCCATCATTGAGTCTACCATTGACATTTCTGATCTTCTCTTTGACGTCCTATGGACTCCTCGAGAGTGACGACTTGATCCTCCAAAGCAAACAACAAGTCCCTCGTTCAACTCGCTTTTCTGGCCCTTTCACGGGCCTCCATTGGCTCACTCTAATTGATAACTTCTTTCGACATTCCAACATTGTCTTCAAACCAATAGTTATGATACCACTTATCATGGGGCTAAATCTTTCATCTCGCGATCTGTGCGGCCTTAGGCGATCCATTCGTCCAAACTCGCCTAAGTCTATAGCGCCACAATCTTTTATTTATGCTTCTGTAAAATTTGACATAAATGACTGTCTGCTTCGGTGGTTGAGTGGTCTGGGTGTGTGTGAGAGGTCCCAAGTTCAAGCCTTATATTTGGTAAATTTTGGTATTTTTTTGACTTAAGCCTTATACTTGCTCAGTGAGCTTATATTTAATTATTTGTAAAATCATATCAGAATGAGCTTGCTGGTTTGAGTGGTAAGAGAGTCTATGTGTTGTGTGGAGGTCCTGTGTTCAAACCCTACACGAGCGTGGGTATTTATTTTTGCTCGGTTGTGGGACAGAGTTTTGGTGAAGTTAAAATTCTGATAGTAGGGGGTAATGATAGTGTAGGTAGTGGGATTTGAGTAAATCTATTTCCTCAAAATTCTCTTTAGAAAAACTGACGTTCTTTTCCTCCTCCCTTGCCATTTTCCCTTTTTCCTTCTACTATCTGCCAGTTTCGTCTTCTCCTTCTTACTGCCAATTTCGTTTTTGATTTCCTACCTACTATCATGTTTTTGTGACTCATTATATCAGTGCTTTTGGGCGCTATCGGTAAGTTTGGTAAGTGTGATTTTTGTTTTGTCTAACAAATCTTCGGTCAATGTGGTTCTTTTTATGTTTAGGAGAAGATCAAGGGGCTGGAGGTTCCCAATCAGTGCTTTGATTGTGTGGAATCGTTGTTAAGTGTTTTAAGGTAAAGGTTTAGAAGAATTATGGTATGGTTCAGTTTAATATTGTTTCCAAGCAATTAATTAGGGGTTAATTGATTAATTTTAGGTTTCAGAAGGCTCAATAGTGTGTTCACTGCGAAACGATACCAGGTACGTACCTGAATCACAGAAAAAAAAGATTTGAACAAAGTTGAAATTGCAAACTGTTGATGCCACACGGGGGTGTGGTTGCCCGTGTGGTAGGCCGTGTGCGATGACATGGTCGTGTGATCGATGAAGACTAGGCCGTGTGCAAGACACAACCGTGTGATGGTCAGAGTGTAGCCGTCTGAGCCACATGGGCTAGGCCAAATTGGGCGTGTGAGCCATATGGGCATGCCACACGGGCGTGTGAATTTTAGGCCAAGTCGTGTAGTTTACATGGGCAAGGCCAATATGGGCGTGTGGGCGCATTTATCTGAATTTTTCCCTAGGGTTGCACAGGTCGTCCCAAATGACTATGGGTCTACTATAGAGTCGGTAAGGGCTAAATAAACCCTAAACTGGTTGATCTGATTGTTTGATATATTGATCTGATTAGGATACTAACGCACGTCTACTTGCACTATTATATGTATATCTGTTATCTGTGTAGGCTTATATGTAAGCATGTGAGCATGTTAGACTATTTATCTATATTTGTATATTTCTATATCTGATATCAGGGATGGGATGATGTATATTGGAGGAAGTGTTCTGAAAGACAATTTACACCTATTATTTGGCAGCATGGCTGCATTATATTTGTTATGTGCCACATTGGTACAATATGGAGTGTAGGGTTGGGTAGGTGTTTTAAACCCCACATGGTGTGTAAGGATGGTCGAAGATGGTGTGTAAAGGATGGGGGTAGGATTCTGATTTTTGATTTTGATATGCACATCTATGTCTGCGTTTGAAACGGTATTAGGCCCGAATCTTTGTCTATTTGATTCTGAATTTCTATATGTGTGCATGCTTAATGCTGTGGGGTTATTTACTGAGCTTATGTAAACTTACCCCTTTTCTGTCCATTCTGTACAGGTAATCCACAAAGTTAAATGGATCGGTGCAGCGAAAGACTCGACGGTGACCACTCGCCATAAACTATTTTATTTTGTTTTATAGTTTTATTTAAGTTGGCATTAAGATTTGAGAGTTTGTATATTCTGGGACTGTATGGACTTTTTAACTGTTGGTTTTGGTTTTGTTGCTCGATTTATGCCTGCTTTATCAAAAAGTTTTCTTTAAAAATGACGGTTTACTAAAATAATTATTTCTAAACCACGAACTGTATTGCTAAAACATCACGACTTCTTGTAAGCTTCCGCTCTAAATGATTTCTAGGAAAATGGATTAATGTTTGATAATGAATACAAAAACTTAAGAGTTGAATAAACTTTTTTGAATTTGTTAAAAACAAATAAGAGCTAGTAAACTGAAATTGTTTTATTATGACTATTTAGTTTACAAAACCTATTCCATGTGACGTCGCCAGATTCGGCATAACGTCTAGGCCAGGTTTGGGGTGTTACATTTAGTGGTATCAGAGTCAGGTTGCAAAACTTGGCTGTGAATTTTGTGTTCCAAAAGTTGGTTTTAAAGTATTTGTTTTCAAATGATTTTAAACACTCTGATTAAGTACGTGGTACACCGAGTCTTCGGCGCTGGTTCTATAAGTTTTCTGAAACTTAGATTATTCTGAGATACTGTAGATGGTTACTTTGAAAACACTATCAAGTTAGTACTCTCCGAAACTGTAGTGAAACATTTAGAGACTAAAATATTCGAAATACTCTAAACTTCTAAAACTTTCTACATGAAACATTTGTTAATTTTTTTTTGAAATTGATGCATAGAATTTTTAATGTAGATAAAATTTCAAAATTACAATGAGTGCACGAGGTATCCGTGGACGTGGTACTCGAGGTCGAGGTAGAAACCGTAGGTGGGCTCGAGCTGAGTTCTCATCTCTGGGCAGCATGCCAAATCTGGACACTAGTGAGAAATTTGTGTCACCTGCTACTGAGACGGGTCTCAAAGTCATTCATTAGGGGACGACGCACTATCCTAAGTCATGCTGATGATATTAAAGAGGGTCGTTGTCCCAATACTAGATTTGGGGGCCAATGGTCTATAATTGAATGACTCCAGTCTAATAGAGCTGAGTTATTTAGGGGTGTCATAGGAGTTGCCCCTAATGTGGCTGAGTACTAGTTAGAGGCCACTGAGAGAATTATGGATGATCTAGACTGTACCCCTGAGCAGAAATTAAAGGGTGCAGTGTCTTTATTTCGTGACGAAGCATACTAGTGGTGGTTAACAGTTAAGGAGGGCACTCAGCCTGACCACCTGACTTGGGAATTCTTTAAGATTGCATTCTAGAGCAAGTATGTGGGAGCTAGCTACGTAAATGCTCACCGGCATGAGTTTCTGAATCTCACGCAAGGTGATCGATCTATGGCCAAGTATGAGGTCGAATTTTCGGGGTTGAGCTGTTATGCTTGAGGTATAGTGGCATCGGAATATGAGAGGTGTGTTCGTTTTGAGGATAGGTTGAAAGATAATCTAAGGGTTTTGATCACTCTGTAGAGGGAGCGCGAGTTTTCTATTCTGGACGAGAAGGCGAAGATCACCGAAGATGTTAAGCACCTGGAGTGCCAAAATAGGGATATGGAGAGAGGTAAGAACAAGAGGGATTTAGAGCCCTCAAGTTCTGTGTAGAGGCCTAAGAAAAAAGCCAGAGCTAATGGGCCAGTTAGAGTGGGGGTTCCTATTGTTTCAGCTAGATTGCAGCCATGTGGTGATTGTGGTAGGCGCCATCCGAGCGAGTGTTGGAGAAGGATTGGGGCTTGTTTGAGGTGTGGATCTTTAGAGCACTGTATTAAAGACTTTCCACAGCGGGTAGATTAAGCGCAAGCTCTGGGTTCTGTACAACCTTAGAGGGTAGTTCACCAGCCACCTAGGGGCCGTGGACAGGTTAGAGGTGGTAATGGTTTGGGTCGTGGGCAAAGAGCACCAGGCAGAGGTGTTGGTCAGACTGAGGCGAGGTAGCCTGCACTCGTTTATGCTGCTCGACGCCGAAAGGATAGAGATACTCCTGATGTCATCACCGGTACGTTCCTTATATTTGATATGCTTTATACTGCTTTGATAGACATAGGTTCTACTCATTCCTATTTAGCTAGCACTATCCCTAAAAACTTGGGGGTTTCTGTGGAGAGCACTTCTAGTGAGGTTACGGTTTAGGGGATTTTTTTTGGTAGATTTGATGGAGCTTCCGTTTAGGGAGTTTGACTTAATTCTAGGAATGGACTGGTTGGTCAATCACCGGGTTGGTTTGGACTGTGCGGCTAAGAGGGTCGTTCTGAGGACTGAGGATGATAGGGAAGTGGTCGTAATCAATGAGCGTCGAGATTACCTGTCTAATGTGATCTTCGCTTTCGTGGCTGAGAAACTGGTTCAGAAAGGATGTGAGGTGTACTTGGTGTATGTCAATTTTTCTGATTCTAAGGACTCTTCTACTGGAAATATTAGAACTGTGAGGGACTTTCTAGATGTCTTTTTTGAGGAGTTATTGAGTTTACCTCTGAATCGAGAGGTTGAGTTTGGGATTGAGCTTCTTCCTGGTACGGCTCTTGTGTCCATCGCTCCTTACTGTATGGCACCGAAAGAGCTTACTGAGCTTAAGGCTCAACTGTAAGAGTTTTTGGACCGTGGTTTCATCCGTTCTAGTGTGTCTCCGTAGGGAGCACCGATTCTGTTTGTTAAGAAGAAGGATGAGACTTTGAGGATGTACATTGATTATCGGCAGCTATATAAGTTGACCGTGAAGAATAAGTATCTGCTTTCGAAGATCGACGACCTATTTGATCAGCTTCAAGGGGTTTCTATGTTCTCCAAGATTGATCTTTGTTCTGGGTATCATCAGTTGAGGGTTAAGATGTGGATATTCATAAGATCGCAATTAGGACTCATTATGGACACTATAAGTTCCTAGTTATGCCTTTTGGTCTGACGAATGCTCTGGCTGCATTTATGGATTTGATGAACCGAGTGTTTCAGTATTATTTGGACTAGTTCGTCGTGGTTTTCATTGATAATATTCTGGTATATTCTAAGATGGAGGATGAGCATGATGAGCATCTTAGAGTAGTGCTTCATATTTTTCATGAGAAGCAACTTTACGCTAAGCTGTGAAATGACTTTTCTGGGGCACGTGGTTTGTACTGAGGGGATTCGTGTTGATCCTCGAAAGATTGAGGCTGTACTGGATTGGAAACAGCTTAAGAGCGTATCTATGATTCGTAGCTTTCTGGATTTGACAAGATATTATCGACGGTTTGTCGAGAGATTCTCTTTGATTGTAGCTCATTTTACTAAGCTTCTGTGTAAGGGTGTCCCTTTTGTCTAGACTGATGCACAGTAAGAGAACTTTAAAAAGCTCAAGACTGTTTTGACTCAGGCTCCTGTTTTGATACAGCCTGAATCTGGTAAGGAGTTTACTGTTTATAGTAATGCGTTACATGTTGGTTTGAGTTGTGTTCTAATGCATGATGGTAAGGTTGTGGCTTATGCATCCCGTCAACTTAAGACATACGAAGGGAACTATTCGATGCATGATCTTGAGTTGGCTAATATGGTCTTTGCATTGAAAATCTAGAGGTATTATCAGTATGGTGAGAGGTGTATCATCTATACCGATCGTAAGAGCCTCAAGTATCTCCTTACTCAGAAGGAGTTGAACCTTAGGCAACGCCATTGGATTGAACTGCTTAAAAAGATTATGACTGCACTATAAAATATCACCCTGGTAAGGCCAATGTGGTGGCTGACGCACTAAGCCGTATAGCGATGACTGATCTAAGGGCGATATCTGCTCCCCTTAGTTTGTTTGATGATGGGAGTCTGTTAGCCAAGTTGCAAGTTAAGCAGACTTGGATTGATTAGATTCGAGATAAACGGTTAGTGGATAAGACTCTGGGTGTGCAGTTTCGTCAGGTTGGGAGTGGAAACACTTCGGGTTTTGGATTGAATAATGAAGGGGTATTATGTTTTTGAGGTCGGATTTGTGTGCCTAATTACTAGTTTGAGACAGTCGATTCTAAGGGAGGCGCATCGTAGCCCTTATTCTATGCACCCCGATAGAAATAAGATGTATCGTGATCTATGTGAGTTGTATTGGTGGCCAGGGTTGAAGCGTGAGGTTACTGATTTTGTTGCTTGATGTTTGATGTGTCAGCAAGTTAAGGCTGAGCATCAGTTACCTTTGGAATTGTTACAGTCGGCTAAGATTCCCCTTTGGAAATGGGAGCAAGTGACGATGGACTTTGTTAGTGGGTTTCCTTTAACACCCACTAAGAAGGATTTTGTTTGGGTCATCGTAGATCGATTGACCAAGTCTGCTCACTTCATTCTGGTTCGGATGGACTTCTCTTCAGAAGTTGGCGGAGCTATATATTTTTAAGATAGTAAGACTGCATGGGGTACCTGCCTTGATTATTTCTGATAGAGATCCTTGCTTCAATTTTCAATTTTGGAAGAAATTGCACGAGGCTCTGGGTTCAAGATTTGACTTCAGTACTACGTTCCATCCTCAGACCGATGGTCAATCTGAGAGGGTGATTCAGATACTGGAGGATATGCTTTGGAGTTATGTGATTGATTTTCGAGGTAGTTGGGAGAATTATCTGCCTCTAGTTGAGTTCGCGTACAATAATAGTTTCCAAGCTAGTATTCAAATGGCACCTTACGAGGCTCTGTATTGTCGTAAGTGTCGTACTCCACTATGTTGGACTAAGTTGGGTGAATGTCAGATTTTGGATCCTAAGTTGGTTTTTGAGACAGAGGATAAGGTTTAATTGATTCGGGACCGTCTGAAAGCGGCTTCTAATAAGTAGAAATCTTATACAGATCTGAAGAGGCGTATTGTTAAGTATTCTATGAGGGACTTCGTATTTTTTAAGGTTTCTCTGTGAAAGAAGGTCCTGAGGTTTGGTCGTAAGGGCAAGTTGAGCCCTAGGTTCATTAGGTCGTACCGGATTCTGAAACGTATGGGACTAGTTGCTTATCAGTTGGAGCTACCTCCTGAATTGGACCGTATTCATTATGTATTTCATGTCTCGATGTTGAGACGGTACCGGTCTGATCCATCCCATGTTGTCTCGGTTGAGGAGATCAAAGTTAGGCCGGACTTAACCTTTGAGGAGGAGCCAATTCAGATTCTGGATCGCGATATTAAGGTTTTGAGGAGGAAGTCTGTACCATTAGTGAAGGTTCTATGGCGGAATCATGGCACTGAAGAGGCCATGTGGGAACCTAAAGGCTCTATGCGTTAGCAGTATCCCCATCTATTCTGATCAATTAAATTTTGAGGTCCAAATTTCTTTTAGGGGTAGAGTTGTAGCACCCCAATCTTATATTTTTACTTCTATAAAATTTGACATAAATATCTGTCTACTTTAGTGGTTGAGTGGTCTTAGTGTGTGTGAGAGGTCCCAAGTTCAAGCCTTACATTTGGTAAATTTTGGTATTTTTCTGACTTAAGCCTTATACTTGCTCAGTGGGTCTATATTTAATTATTTGTAAAACCATATTAGAATGAGCCTATTGGTTCGAGTGGTCAGGGAGTCTGTGTGTTGTGTAGAGGTTCTGTGTTCGAAACCCTAACGTTGGTATTTATTTTTGCTCAGTTGTGGGATAGAGTTTTGGTGAAGTTAAAATTCTGATAGTAGGGGAGAGGGGTTATGATAGTGTAGGTAGTGGGATTTAAGTAAATCTATTTCCCTAAAATGTCCTTCAGAAAAACTGACATTTTTTCCTCCTCCCTTGTCGTTTTCCCTTTTTCCTTCTACTCTCTGTCGATTTCTTCTTCTCCTTCTTGCTTCCAATTTTGTTTTTGATTTCGTACCTACTATCAAGTTTCTGTGACTTGTTATATCAGTGCTTTTGGGCGTTATCGGTAACTTTGGTAAGTCTGATTTTTGTTTTGGCTAACGAATCTTCTGTTAATGGGGTTCGTTTTATGTTTAAGAGAAGATCAAGGGGCTGGAGGTTCCCAATCGGTGCTTTGATTGTGCAGAATTGTTGTTAAGCGTTCTAAGGTAAAGCTTTAGACGATTTACGATATGGTTCGGTTTAATATCATTTCCAAGCAACTAATTGGGGGTTAATTGATCAATTTTAGGTTTCAGAAGGTTCGGGAGTGTGTTCGCTGCGAAATAGTACCAGGTGTGTACCTGAATCGCAGAAAAATGAGATTTGAAAAAAGCTAAAATTGCAAACTGTCGACACCACACGAGCGTGTGGTTGTCCGTGTGGTAGGCCATGTGCAACGACACAACTGTGTGATCGACAAATACCAGGCTGTGGGCAAGACACGACCGTGTGATGGTCGGAGTGTGGCCATGTGAGCAACACGGGCTAGGCCAAATTGGGCGCGTGGGCCACACGGGCACGCAACATGGGTGTATGGCTTCTGGGCCAGGTCGTGTGATCCACACGGGCAAGGCCAATCTGGGTGTGTGGGCCCACGGGCAAGCCACATGGGCGTGTGGGCTCATTTATCTGAATTTTTCCCTAGGGTTGCACGGGTCATCTCAAACAACTGTGGATCTACTATAGGGTCGGTAAGGGTTAAATAAACCCTAAACTAGTTGATCTGATTGTTTGATATACTGATTTGATTAGGATACTGACGCTCGTCTACTTGCACTATTATTTGCATATCTGTTATCTATGTACGCTTATATGTAAGCATGCGAGCATGTTAGACTATTTATCTGTATTTGTATATTTCCGTATCTGATATCAGGGATGGGATGATGTATATTAGAGAAAGGGTTTTGAAAGGCAATTTACGTCTATTATCTGGCAGCATGGCTACATTATAACTGTTATGTGCCGCATCAGTGCAATATGGTGTGTAGGGCCGGGTGGGTGTTTTAAACCCACATGGTGTGTAGGGATGGTCAGAGATGGTGTGAAGAGGATGAGGGTAGGATTTTGATTTTTGATTTATGATTCTGATATGCACATCTATGTCTGTATTTGAGATGGGCTTAGGCCTGAATCTGTATTTGTCTAATTCTGGATTTCTGTATGTGTCCATGCTTAATTCTGTGGGGTTATACACTGAGTTTATGTAAACTCACCCCTTTTCTGTCCGTTCTGTACAGGTAATCCACAAAGTTAAGTGGATTGGTGCAGTGGAGGACTCGACGGTGACTACTCACCATAAACTGTTTTATTTTGTTTTATAGTTTTATTTAAGTTGGCATTAAGATTTAAGAGTTTGTACTTTCTGGGACTGTATAGACTTTTTAACTGTTGGTTTTGGTTTTGTTGCTCGATTTATGCATGCTTTATCAAAAAGTTTTCTTTGAAAACGACGGTTTACTAAAACAAGGTTTTCTGAACCACGAACTATATTGCTAAAACATCACGACTTTTCGTAAGCTTCCGCTCTAAATGATTTTGAGGAAAATGGATTAATGTTTGATAATGAATACAAAAACTTAAGAGTTGAATAAACATTTTTGAATTTGTTAAAACAAATAAGAGCTAGTAAACTGAAATGGTTTTATTGTGACGACTTAGTTTACAAAACCCATTCTATGTGACGTTTCCAAATTTGGCCATAAAGTCTAGGCCGGGTTTGGGGTGTTACAAAATCGGCTTTTACTCAAGTGAGGATTCCTTAAAAGCTTCTCCAAGGCACCAATTTGTAGAGCAGAAGCGATTTATACAAAAAGAAGCTTACAAAGAATAACAGAAAGCCACAGAAAAGAACGCACACAAGGTGTTTGAGTAAATGCTCTCAGAATCCTATTACTCTTAAGGATTCAACATGAAATGGAATGATTTACAAGTGAGGGGGAGGCTCTTTATTTATAGTTGAGTGAGCGCCCCTAAAACCGACGGACAAGATTAAGTTACATCGACGGTCAGATTAACCATATCCCTTGATTTTAGAGATTTACAAGATATGAAATATCAAATCTGATCTAATCTTTACAAGATATGGTTCCTACCAATCTTCTAAGATTAGTTACCAAAATAGCCTAAGTTGCAATATCTTCATTACCGAGTCAACCAGGCTTCAATCTGACAGGCTTCTCCAACAGTTTTTTGAATCGGGTCAGTTCTCGTGGGCTAAATGATCCCCATCTTATCGATAGACCTTCATGAAGAGCATTTTGTGCCATGGTCACGGGCCTTGCAATTTGGCCCGTGACACTAGTTCATAGAGTTATTGATATTTTTCACTAAATCACCAATAGAAAATATTCATTATATTTGTTTGTTCATAAATTAGAATTCTTACTTCAATAAAAAATGGTGTTGGTAGAAAGTTTAAGTCTAAACTAATTGTTCTGAAAATGTATGTGTTGAAGCCTTTTTTTGGAAAATTTTTAAAACGAAGACGGAGTTGCTACCAATCCTTTTTATTAGGTGTGATTGGATCACCTCAAAATTTAATCATTTTTATAAAAGGGTAACTAATTCGATAGTTTTCGCTCTACGAAATTTGAGAAATAGGTTCGGGAGTGGTTACATATGAGGAAGGATTAGCACATTTATAGCGCTCAAAATTGGTTCCTAGTTGATTACTTGGTGTCTTAGCATCAAAAATTGAAAACTTAAAGAGGATTTAAAATGCGATCTCTTTTACGCGATGTTATTGGATGGTATTGAAATATATAAATTGAATATTTAATGAGGTTTTCTCATTTCAGGTCAATCAAGGTGAAAATTCATGTCCTGTAAGTTGAGGCACAAAATTTCGAATAAGAATGCTCACCGTCTAATTATTGCCTAAATCTCATATATTTTTAATAAATTTTTAAAAAAAAGGAGGGACGTTCAATTATTTCAGTTCAAGGAGAAAATCGTACCTCGTAAGTTGGGCATAATTTCTTGAATCATCGAAATAAAGAACATTGTCTTGATTTAAATTACCAAATATACGTCGTATGAACATACCATTTAATGCAATATGCGATTAATTTATTCGAGTGCTGATATAAAAATGAACGAATATTTAAAGGTGTTGTACAATATGGTAGTGTCAAAAATGAAATAAAATAGCTTACGTGGGTAAAAACAATGATAATAAAATAATAAATAAGTAGTAGCGGGAAAAATTTTAGTTGATTGATGATACCACTTAATAATGGTCATAATAGTAAAATAATAAGAGAAAGTATGATAACGCTATGATCAGGATTGTGTAATATTAGCAATGAAAAGATGTTAAACATAAATAAATAATTAACAATAATAATCATTTAACAACAACATCAACATTTAAAAAAAATTAAAATAAAATGATCAAGAAACTTAGGAATAAAAATGCAAGTTATGCAAATTAAAGGGTAAAAATATAAATAAGGAAATTTAAAGTGCAAGAAATTAAATAACAGAAAGTAAAAAGGGTGGAATTAAATAAATAAAGGACTAAATTGAAATTTAAACAAAAATTAAAGTAAGACTTGCAAAAAGACAAAAAAATAAAGGATTAAATTAACAAATAGAAAATATGGGGACCTAGGGTGTCATTTCCCCAACCTCAGTACACGTGTCATTCTCTCAGTGGGTCAACAGTGAGTCAATGGACTAAATTGCACAAGAACAAAATAAAAAGGGTAAAAATAAAATAAAATAAAAAGGAACTATGATGAAATTAAAAAAGGGTAAAAAAGTGGAAGGATCGAAATGGCAAATAGACCATCAATGCAAAAACACGCAGAGCCTGAAGCTATTTGAGTCGAATTTTCTGGTCATGTCGAAACGACATCGTTTTGGATGTTTGAAGTCAAGGTCAAAATGACGTCGCTTTAAGGGCTTATATAAATTAATAAATTTCGACAAAAAAATCATTTGGTTTCTTTTTTTTTTTAAATCCCTTTTCTTCTTTTCCTCTAAAACTCCCCCTCTCGTCCGACCATAGGCTGTCGCACGTCTGCCTTATCCACCGGTCATCGGCAACAGCGACCACCGCCTCCGGTGGCCGAAAAATCTTTCAAAAACTCCCTTTGAAGCCTTTCAATCGTAGAACGTGATTCTAGGGTCAAAACCCCTAAAAAGAATCAAACCTCCAAAAAAGAAGATAAAACCCTGTGGTTTCTTTCTCGTCCAATGAGGTCTTTGATGAACCTTAAGGGGTTCGGAAACCTTTTAAATCAAGGACGCCACCCATGTCGACGGTAAGACTGTCTGGTAAAGATCTAAACTTTTTGTTTTAATTTTTTTTTCATTTTATGAAGATAATAAAAAAAATTGAAATAAATAGACAAGCTTTCTTTTTGAAATTTTGTTGTTTTTTTTCTTTTGTATTTGATTTCTCATTTTTTGTTATAATGGTTCCTGTTTTTTTAACCGAAATACATTACAAAATATATTTTCTTTTTGCTTTTCTTTTCCTGTTTCTGCTCTGCTCTGCATCTTTGTTCTTTGTTCTTTGTTTTCTTTTTCTTTTGCGGGTGTTCATGGCAAGGTCAATGGCACTGGGAGCCACGCCTTGTCATTTCGGTGAAAGGAGGGGGTAGACCTCGGGCGGTGCGCTTGTTGACGTGATGAGGGAACGGTGCTAGAGGCCTTAGGGAAGCTAGGGTTTTTGATTTTTTTAGGTCTTGGGCTTTTAGGGCTTTTGTATTTGGACTATTTAGGCTTGTAATTAATAGACTTCTATTATTTATTTATTTATTCATTTGTTGTTTAGGCCGGTAAAATTAGGCTGTTATAGCTGCCCCTATTTGTTCATTGTCGTGCAACGATAATGGAGCAAAGACTTTAAAGGTGGACGAATTTTGTCTGGTCTTGCTGAATCTTGACTTCTCTAGTGCTTCTTTTTCTCAAGTAGCCCACTCTTTTAGTCCATTGGTTAGTCTACTTCACTTTATCTGCTTCGCTATAACTTTAGGAAGGTAGGATCTAGTGTTACAGTTTCATCTTGCTCCATTGCAACTTCAAGAAGATAAGATTTTTTGTTGTAGTTTCAATCCGACCCACTGCAACTTTAGGGGTATAGGATTTGTAGCATCATCTTGCTCCACTGCAATTTCAGGGAGATAATATTCGCTATGATAACTTCAATCCGACCCGTTGCAACTTCAGAGGTATAAGATTTGTAGTTTTATCTTGCTCTATTGCAACTTTAGGGATATAAGATTTGTTATGGTAACTTCAATTTGACCCACTGCAACTTTAGGGGTATAAGATTTGTAGCTTCATCTTGCTCCACTACAACTTTAGGGAGATAAGATTCGCTATGGTAACTTCAATCTGACTACTACAACTTTAAGGGCACAGGATTTATAGTTTCATCTTACTCTACTACAACTTTAGGGAGATAAGATTTGCCATGGCAACTTCAATCCGACCCACTGTAGTTTCAAGGGTATAGGATTTGTAGCTTCATCTTGCTGTACTGTAACTTCAGGGAGATAAAATTTGTTATGGTAACTTCAATCCGACCCACTGCAACTTTAGGGGTATAGGATTTGTAACTTCATCTTGCTCCACTGCAACTTCAAGGAGATAAGATTTGCTATGTAGCTTCAATCCTACCCACTACAACTTCAAGGGTATAGGATTTGTAGCTTCATCTTACTCCATTGCAACTTCAGGGAAATAAGATTCGCCATTGTAGTTTCATTTTGACCCATTGCAACTTCAGGGGTATAAGAATTGTAGCTTCAATCTGATCCACGACAACTTTAGGGATATAGGATTTGTAGTTTCACTGATCTATTACACCGCTCTCTGGAGGAATAGGACCTATAGAATCCATTTCATAGGCCTATATTTTATGCTAAGTGTAACACCCCCTAACCCTAAACCGTCACCAGAACAGGGTTACGAGGCATTACCAGACATATCAGATAGCTTACGAATAATTTACAATTAATATAACATTCATAGTAAAACAAATAATTAAGTCCCTAAGTTGGACTCTCAAAGTCCAAAACACGTATTAAAAGTAGAACGGGACTTGTTCGAGTATTCCGAAATTTTTTTTCGTAATTTTTAACTTTTTTTTATAAAAATTTCGGCAGTATTTCTGCTTATTTTTACTTAAAACCCCCAGCAAATTTCAAACCAAAACAACTAATACCAATGTTTCAAATTCACCTAACTGATATTTATATCATTAAAATAATTTTAACTTAAATAATTATCATAGCATCATTCAAAATTTGATTGAAAACTTCATTCATTTAACAACTTAATGTTCATGTGTCAAAATATCATATACCTTTCTTACCATTTCATTTAACCATTTAAATCTTATAATTCATCCTTCATAACCCAAATAATATACATATTTAAGTGATCACACAACACCTATGTACATGCCACTTTTACCTAAAAGAAAAATTCATCACCAAGTTTGTGTTGGAGTCGGGAATGTTCTGGATGCTGAGCCGGGACACTTGACTTCGACTAACCTGCGCACGGAAACAACCGTACGCTGAGTATGAATATACTCAGTGGTACTACCATAATTCAAATTATAATAGCAATAAAGAATTATAATTACTGGACATGTAACTATCCAATTTTTTAAATATCGATTCATTCTTAAACTTCATTCATTAATAATAACAATACAATTTTTAACTATTCTTCAATTTCCATCATATATCACATGTAACAATTTCAATCACTACATGAATATTAAATTCATGCCTTTCATTCTCAATCTTCATTTCAATTCATAATTCAACTTTCTCATTTCTTTCAATATTTCAATAATATAATCAATCAATTTATTTTAAATTTCTCATTTTACATGTTCACCCTATTAATGATATCTGAACTTTGACGGATACACGGATTCCAACCCAGACACACCGGTACGGCACATTGTGCCTAAAACGGTACATAGTACTTGATCAGAATACGACACATAAAGTGCCTAAAATGACACACGAGGTGCCTAAAATACGACACATAAAGTGCCTGATCAGTAAAGCCGGCAATTCCCGTACTCTTCCAAATCCTATGGTATGCCAATTATATCCGACTCAACCTGGCAAGTTAATAGGGTATTCCATATCACTTTTCAATTTCAATTTCAACTCAATTCAATACACTTTTTCATTTCAATCCATAAGCAATTCAATTTCAATACATAGTTATCATTCAATTAAATTTTTATACAATTCAACAAATATACTTACCTTATAATTTACTTACCATATACATAAATTAAATTAAACATTTAATGAATAAATAAATAATTTGAATTATAGTAATACAAACCCGAATTTTGCGATTACTCCTCGATAACTTTCTCCTTTCCTTTTCGTGCCAATACTTCAGGTTCTTTGTTGGCTACGAAAATAATAGTAATTTACATTATTATTTACAGCATTAATTAAAATAAATAATTAAATTTCTAAACAATTCCTACCTTATTCTCAATTTAATCCTAACTAAACTTACTTTCTTAATCCAATTCACTCTCTTTTTCTATTCAAATTTTTGTCTAAACTCATATTTAACTATAAAATTTCCAGCATATTTTCTTAATTTTGAAATTTCTTTAATTTAGTCCCTACAACATAAAACTTATAGCCTAGTTTTCAATTTAATCCCTTAATCGATTCTAACTTAGAATTCATTCAATTAAGTCCCTAATTCCATAATTTGTCCAACATAAACCCTATTTGAAAACATGTGAACTCTTGAACTATCAACTTAATTTAATCACAACCTTGTTTTAAAGCTTCTAAAACATCAAAATTAAATAGAAAGGACTTAAATGACTTACCAATCAAAGCTTTAAACCTTAAACTCTTAGTTTTTCCTTTTTTTTTCTTTCCCCTTTTCTTCCTGCTCTGTTTCGAATGTCTCTGTTTCTTTCTTTTCTTTGTTTCTTTTTATTTCATTCTTTTATTCTTTTATTTACTTTGTTTATTTAATTAACATATATTATAATATATTTATTTTAAATATTTATTAAGTATTTAATTATATACACACAAGTGTACACCATCAATACCATACATTTGTCACCATTTATTTTATTTTTCACACAAAAAATCTAATAATTTAATTATTTAATTAACAAATATCTTTTACTTTAATATTAAGTAAATTAGTTATTTTGTTACAAGTGTACATATTTATATTATTACAAATGTCATTATCTAATTTGTTTTTCATACCATAAAAATCTTGTTTTAATTATTTATCTAATAAATATCTTTTACTTATTAATAATAAATAATAAATATCTACTTAATAAATAATACTTGTATTACAATTGTATTATACATATTATTGCACATGTATTTAATTAAACCATACAATTGTCTACTATTTACTTCATTTAATAATAATAATAATAATAATAATAATAATAATAATAATATAAAACCATAATGATGGTTTATAATTCTATATAATAATTATATAATATTTATATATAACCTAAATAAAATTTTAGATTTTAATACATATATGTCGCCTCAACTTTTGTAAATGGTTTAATTACCATTTTAATCCTTTTTATTTTCTATTACTTTAGAATTAAACTTTTACTCCTTATTCAATTTAGTTCTTTTTACAAATTACTCTAAATAAAGCTAAATTCACCTAATTAAAACCTAATTAGGCACACTACTAAACTCATAAATATTTCTAATAATTATTTTCGAACTTATTTCACTAAGACGAAGGCTCTATAACTCACTTTTTCGGTGCCCGTGAATTTTGGGTCATTACACTAAGAGATTGGGATGTTATGATCAAAATGAATCAAATGCTCCTAACTAGATGTATATGAATGAGATTACTATGAATACAAAATGTCATTTTCGAGAATGGTCCCATTTTTAGTGCTTAGGCTGACATTGCTCATTGTTCGTCAAGGTTCTATCACTAATGTGTTACCATGTCCTCTTGTTTAGGTTTATTATCTTTGACAGTAAACCCGAAGAGGTAATCACAATTTGAAATATTTGTTCCAAGATCTTTCCAACCTTCAAATTTGGTTAGTTCTAACTAGTAGTCCTGTTTTAGGTCCCTGTACTATTTAGAAATATTTCAAAGTAATATGTGGAAATCCTTTTACTTTAATATTGTTAGTCCATTAATCATTATTTCAATGCAAAAAAGTTTGAAAAAGGTCATAAAAATAGAAAAAAATAAAATTTATTGAGGGCAAAGCTCTTAATGAAAATATTAATCAAAGTGGCAAATGCAGCTAGAACATAAAGCGAGTAAGATGAAATTAGGTGTCCCAGATATCGTAGTATGAGCTTCTCCAGCAAACTTGTTGAAGATCATTCTGAGCTTGATATATGTTTAGGAGATCTAGAGTACTTTGTTGATGCCCCAAGATGTAAAGTTTTTCCTCCTTGTTACCTTTGAGGGGAAACGACTACTACACACCCATTCTTCGATCAAAATTTGAGTCACCCTTTTTGAGTTTTTAACTTAAAACTTCTTTGGTCTCAATACGTCCTTTGCAGGTTTTCGTCTTGGCCTCTCCCTTTTTTTTTTTCCTTTTTTTAAGTGAATTATTGCTTAACTGAATCCGAATTCATGGGATTAGGCAGGTTTTTGCCATCCATCTCGATTAGAATCAATGCTCCTACAGAAAAGACTTTTTTTACCACCTTAGGTCCTTCCCAATTTGGCATCCATTTTCCTCTAAAGTCCTTTTATATAGGAAGGATACTTTTCAACAACAGGTCCCCTTTATGGAATTCTCTAGGGCAAACATTTTTATCATAAGCTCGCGTTATTTGCTTTTGGTACATCTGACCATGACGGAGAGCTTTTAGCCTCTTCTCTTCGATTAAGTTCAATTGATCATATCGAGATTGGATCCATTCTGGTTCATCTAACTTCAACTCAGAGAGAAGGAATCTTGACTTCAATGGGCAAGACTGCCTCCATTCCATAAACCAATGAGAAAGGTGTTACCCCGGTGGAGGTTTTGATAAACATTCAATAAGTATAGAGGGCAAATGCTAACTTCTCATGCCAATATTTATAAGTCTCTTTCATTTTCCCCATGATCTTCTTAATGTTCTTATTGGCTACCTCCACTACACCATTCATTTTTAGGCGATATGGTGACGAGTTGTGATGTTTGATCTTAAATTGACTACAAACTTCCGCTATCATGCTATTATTCGAATTCAATGCATTGTCAGATATGAACCTTTCTAGCATTCAATACCGACATATGATCTTTTTCTTTAAGAAATTACTAACTGTCGACTTTGTTACATTGGCATAAGAAGTGGCTTCCACCCATTTGGTGAAGTAATCGATGACCACGAAGATGAATCAATGCCTATTGGAAACTCTTGACGAGATTGACCCAATGACATCTATGCCACACATAAAGAAAGGCCATAGAGAAGTCATAACATGAAGAGGTGAGGGAGACACATGAATTTTGTCTTTATAAATTTGGCATTTATGACACCTCTTGGCATAATTGAAACAATCCCCGTCTATGGTGGACCAATAATATTCGAATCTCATAATTTGCTTGGCCATTATGAAATCATTAGCATGTGTTTCGCAAACACCCTCATGGACTTCTTCTAGGATTTTCTTGGCCTCAACAGCATCTACACATCTCAGTAACACCTGATCCTTTCTTCTTTTGTATAGGATCTCCCCATCTAGGACATACTCATTAGCCAACCTTTTTAGAGTACTTTTATCATTCTTGGTTGCCTATTCAAGGTATTGACGGTTCCTTACACATTACAATATGTCATAGTACCAAGGGCGATCATCTCTTTCTTCTTCCTCGATGTTGTAACAATAGGCTGGGGCCTCATAAATGCTCATCTGGATAGGTTTTACATCATCTTGTTTGTTCACTTTCACCATGGAGGCTAAAGTAGCCAAGGCATCAGCCATCTAACTTTCATCTCGCGGGAGGTAGTACAAGGTGATGTCAACAAACTCATTAACTAACTCAAGAACCAGCTTTTGATAATCAATCAACTTAGAGTCTCTCGTCTCCTATTCACCTCTGAGTTGATAGATTACTAGTGCAGAATCTCCATAAACCTCCAGTACCTTAATTTTGCATTCTATAGCTGCACAGATACCCATAATACACGCTTCGTATTCCACCATGTTATTTGTGTAATCAGAATCTGTAACAACTCGATTTTGGGTCTAGCCGGAACAGTGGTTTCAGGACCACAAATTCGACATATAAAAATGTGTTTTTATTATATTTTTATGGTCTACATTTTTATGGAATTATTTTATAAAAAATTTGTTAGAAAATTTTGACGTTTGGACACTCAATTTAGTTAAAAGGACTAAATTGTAAAAAGTGCAAAAGTTGAGTTCTACATGCTAGAGGTGTCCAATTGTTATGAAATTTTAAATTGGAGATTCTTATATGGTAATTAGACCATTGGTTAAGTTGGTGGACAAAAATGGACATGGTTAGACATGTTTCCAAAGTTTTTCATTAAGGGCATTTTGGTCATTTAGTTATTAAAATGAATTAAAAACAAAATTAAAGCCAATTTTTGTCCATATTCAACCCCTTGGCTGAATTTCACATGAGAAATACATATCTAGGGTTTTTCAAGCTTCCAAGCTCAATTATAAGTCTATTTTAGCCCCGTTTTTGATGTTCTTTACATTTTCGATATCCTCATATCTCGGTTTACTTATTTCTAGCAATATTTTGGGCTAGAGTTTATATTTAAAAATTTACCTATGGATGACATGCATGTATTTTGATATTTTATGGAAGAATATGAATGTTTGGAGTGTGATAAACAACTTTTACTAAGTGATTTTTGATGAAATTGCATAAAAGGACTAGTTTGTACAAGTTGTAAAATGTGTGTAAGTGTGTGATTTAGTGCAAATTGTGGACTACTATGGTTATTAAAATGGTTCAGCTTGGGCTAAAATACAAGGAAATTTAATAAAAATTATTTTCCGAGCCTAGGGGTAAAACTGTAATTTTGTGAAACTTTAGGGGCAAAATTGTAATTTTTTCTATAGGATGTTTTTGGGTTAATTTAAATAATGTGAGAATTTTAATAAGTCAAATATGTTATTATAGACCAAGAAAGACATGGAATCGACCTTGATCGGGGAAAAGAAAAGATTGTGGACTAAATTACAAAATTTCTATATTTTGCACCGAGGTAAGTTTCTATGTAAATAATATTTCAATTATTTTTATTTTATTATCTTTTGTTATTATATGAGATGTGGCTGCCTATAGAATGATCAATTGATGTAAACTACGAATCGGAATTGACTAAGAACGAGTTAATAAAATGTTGAAAAGTGAAGAATTTCCCGATTGAACCTTCGGTAGAGAAAAGATACAAATGATCCGTTGTGAGATCACGTGTGTAGTACTAAGTGTAGGCTACTACATGTATCAGATGTTAAGTCACATGTGTAGTACTAAGTGCAAGCTACTACGTGTACCAGATTGATAGGTCGCATGTGTAGTACTAAGTGCAGGCTACTATGCATACCCGTTAACTTCGGTCACATGTGTAGTACTAAGTGCAGGCTATTACGTGTATCAGATGGTTAAGTCACATGTGTAGTACTAAGTACAGGCTACTTCATGTACCAAATTGATAGGTCGCATGTGTAGTACTAAGTGCAGTCTACTATGCGTACCAGAGAGTTTCGGTTACAAGGGTGGTATATGTACAGGCCACCGAGTATCTGTTATTATTTCCATGAGTTCAACGGGAAATTTACTAAGTGAAAATACATATGTACATGACTATGTGATGAATAAGTGTAGGTATATCGATGTGAAAAGTTGTGAGCAATGTGCTTGATAGTTGAGCGAATCTTTTGGTAAGATACAGTTTTGGACAGTAGCAGTTGTGTGACTTTGAAAAAAATCACCAAAAATGGTAGAAATTGAATTAGAGGTTGAAAAATATATGAAATTAAAGCTTAATGAGTCTATTTTCTCATAAAAGAAATGGTGAAAGCAAAAGAATTTCATATTCTGTGATAATTGGATTTTTGTGAGACAAGGTTAGAATGATTTTGGAATCCCCTATTCTAACTTGGGAAAATCATTAAAAATTGTAAAAAAATAATTATGGGTCATAATTTGGATGCTTAAAATCCTTAATTAGCCTATTTTCAAGAGGAATTGATGAGGACAACATCTGAGATCTGTACTATGAGGTAAATAATTTTTAGTGAAGAGAGGTTGGAACTGTCGGACAGTGAAATAGGGGTAAATTTAATGAATAAACTGTACTAATTGGCTAAACCAAAAATTCTAAAAATTTTATGGTAAGAATATATTGAGTCTAGTTTCTGGGAAAATTAACGGATCTTAAATTGGAGTTCCTTAGCTCCAGGTATAAATAATTTAGTGACTGTGACTCAAGAAAACAACTTAACCTGAAAATGAGTAATTGTACAATTATGATTGTTTTACTTTGAGAATCATGTTAACAAATTGTTTATTATTTACTTACTTACTAACTAAGCTTTATGATTACTCTATTTTCTTTCCTTTGTCTTATAGTGCCACCAAGCTAGATCGGGGTTCGGAGATCGTTGGAGATCTATTCACACTATCAACACTCTTTTGGTATTTTGAAAAAAATATTTTGGGATTATGGCATGTATAGAGGACTTGGTTATTTTGTTATATGTCATAATTAGTTTGGCTTAAAATATTGGTCTTCAATATTTAATAACTCCTCTAGAGCTTTGCTAGCTAGGAAATCCGCTATTGCACTCCCCTTTACTGCCTTCTGGAATTCATTATATCAAATTTAGAGAGCCAAATTTGCCATCGAGCCATTCTCTCATTCAACGAGGTTGAATCCATCATGTACTTTAGAGGGTCCATTTTTGAAATTAACCAAGTCGTATGATACAACATGTATTGTCTTAGCCTCCGAGTGATCCAAACCAAGGCGCAACTCAACTTCTTAATTGGCGAATATCTTGTCTCGTATTCAATAAACTTCTTACCGAGGTAATAGATTGCTCTTTCTTTCCTCCCCTAGTGATCATGTTGGCCCAGTACATATCCCATAGAATTTCCAAATACTACCAAGTATAGTATCAGTGGTTTATCTAAGCTAGGTGGCATCAGTACTAGGGTATTGGACAAATAATGTTTAACCTTGTTGAAGGTCTTCTGGCATTCATCATCCAATACACCTGGATCATGTTTCTTAAGGAGACGAAATATGGGATCACATTTCTCGGTTAGTTGTGAAATGAATCGGGCAATGGAATTTAATCTCCCTAAGAAACCCCGAACCTCTTTTTGGGTATGCGGCGATGGTAATTTCTGTATAGCTTTGACTTTATTTGGATCAATCCCAATCCCTTTCTCGCTGACTACAAATCCCAAAAATTTACCCGACGTGGCCTCGAAAGTATATTTGGTTGGATTCAGCTTTAGCTGGAATTTCCTCAGCCTTAAGAAAAGTTTCCTCAAGACTTTCACATGCTCTTTCTCTGTTCGTGATTTTTCGATCATATCATCGACATAAACCTCAATTTCTTTATACATCATATCATGAAACAAAGTTAGCATGGCTCTTTGATATGTTGCTACCGTATTTTTTAGTTTGAATGGCATCACTTTGTAACAAAATGTTCCCCACATTGTTACGAATATGGTCTTCTCCATATCTTCAGGATGCATCTTTATTTGGTTGCATCCGGAGAAACCATCCATGAAGGAAAGCAGTGAATGACCTGCTGTGTTGTCCATTAGGGTATCGATGTGAGGTAACGGGAATTTGTCCTTCAGGCTGGCCTTGTTTAAATCCTTATAGTCTACAAACATTCACACTTTCCCATCTTTCTTAGGGACGAAGACTATATTAGCTACCCACTCTGAATATTTGACCACTTGTAGGAAATCGACGTTGAATTGTTTCTTGACCTCTTCTTTTATTTTCAACAGTACATCTGGTCTCTTCCTTTAATTTTTTTGCTGAATTGGCTTGCATTCTTTCTTTATAGGAAGCCTGTGTATCACAATATCAACACTTAGACTAGACATGTCATTATACAACCATGTGAAGATATCTTGGAGTAATTCAATGAGGTCTTGTCTTGTCTCTGTAGTGATGCAAGTTTCGATTTTCACCTCTTTCTTTTCTTATTCACTCCCTAAGCTCACAAATTCCACTGGCTCTTTGTGAGGTAGAATTTGTTTCTCATCTTGCTCTACCATTCTTAGAAAGTCAGGAGACAAGTTACAATCTCGATCATCTTTAAAGTCTTGAGGTTTCTCTGTACACAAATCCTACTTAAAAGGAGACTCTGAGTTAGTAGCAGCGCTCATATCATGGATATCCAGAGACCTATTATAGGAATAAAAAGAGACCCAAGGAACAAATGAATTTAAGAATGATTAACTGTGTTGTATGAGCATAAATGAAATGAAAAAAAATGCTAGAATGTTTGCCAAGTAGGGACATAAAAATGCATTGTTTTCATTGAAATAAAGATAATTGATATGCATCTTTTTCACAAAAGGATCCATATTGCTCCTAGGATTAGAGCAATAAGTATATTCTGAATATTGCTCTGAAATGGACCTAAAAACTATAAGGTTCTCCTCTGCAGTCCAGTTGTTTAGAACACTTCTAAGGATATAGGGACGAATTCTTGATAGGTTCTCTTCTTCAGTTCCCTCTTTAGAGGCACAAACATATTTCCCCTCTTGAATCCACGATGTCTTCAATAAACTCTAATTCCTTATTGACCCTTAAACTCTGTACTAGAGTTCTGAATTCAGTGCTTTTTGGATTTAATGAAATTTATTACATGTAATGAATGGAAAAGATGCATGCAAAAAGGCACTAATACTAGTTCAATTCCATTAGAACAACTTTACTAGAAAACGAGTTTCTTTACATAAAACAAATACTTCCACTTTATCAAGAAACCCTTTTGCCATGAAAAACTTTTTATTTAGCAACTGAACTCGAATCGACACCTTTCCTCTAAGATAAAAATGCAATGCAACCACAACCAAAACAAAACGAAAGAAGTTAGTACACTTTGTATAAAGCTAGAATACAAATTAGAGAAAAGAATAACAATTAAAGACGTTTCTTTTTTATAATCTATTCAGGTAACCGCTAAAGGTCTGATATGATTCTACCTAGGGTAGGCTCTTAGGGTTCATTACATGTGGTTTGGTTCTAGATTAAGGGTACCTGAACCAGTAGATTACTCAATCCTTACCCATTATAGGCTCATATGGACAAAGTTCAGTTCAGGGGAATACATTTCCCTATGTTTGCACGGAGGTGAAGACCTCATGAAGACATAGATACGAATGTATCCCGAAAGCAATCCACTATCCTACATGGAGGTAAAGACCTCAAGAAGGAATAACTTCTCACTCCCACTTAAGGATGGCAGAATAAAATGATTATTATGTCATGCAATATGTGTGAAACATACTAAGAAGAATTCTCAAACCTTCAATTTAAAAACAAAAATAAGACCATACGTCTAGATCATTCTGTGACCCAAGATTATTAACAAGAATATTCGTAAACATTTTTCAATCGAAGCAAAAACACAAATGAATGATGAAGTGCAAGAAAGGATTGCAATTTAAGTCGAATTCTCAATTTTTGACAAAAAGACCAAAAAGTAATCAACTCGCGGCTTGAATTTCTTGTTTGATCCCCAACGGAGTCACCAAGCTATCGAAATCCTTTTTTTGGAAATCGACTCTTTATTTTTAAAAACGAAGACAGAGTCACCAGCAATCCTTTTTATTTGGTGTGATTGGACCACCTCGAGATTTAATCATTTTAATAAAAGGTTAATTTTACTAAAATGATGATTTTCGGTCTATGAAATTTGAGAAATAGGTTTGGGAGTCGGTTACGTATGAGGATGGATTAGCACCCTCATAAAGCCCAAAATTGGTACCTAGTTGATTACTTGGTGTCTTAGCGTCAAAAATTAAGAATTTGAAGAGGATTTAAAATGTGATCTCTTTCACACGATGTTATTTGATGGTGTTGAAAATGTCCTATCTAAATTTAATTTTTAATGAGGTTTTCTCATTTCGGGTCGATCAAGGCGAAAGGTCATGTCCTGTAAGTTGGGGCACAAAATCTCGAATAAGAACTCTCACTGTTTAATTATTGCCTGAATCTTATATATTTTTAATAATTTTTTTTTAAAAAAAAGGAAGGACGTTCAATTATTTCGGTTCAAGGAGAGAATCGTACCTCGTGAGTTAGGGGCATAATTTCTTGAATCCTCAAAATAAAGAACATTGCCTTAATTTAAATTACCAAATATTCGTCGTATGAACATAACATTTAATGCAATATACGATTAATTTATTTGAGTGTTGATATAAAAATGAACGAATATTTAAAGGTGTTGTATAATATGGTAGTGACAAAAATGGAATAAAATTGCTTACATGGGTAAAAACAATGATAATAAAATAATAAAAAAGTAGTAGTGGGAAAAACTTTAGTTGATTGATAATATTACTTAATAATGGTAATAATAGTAAAATAATAAGAGAAAGTATGATAATGTTATGATCATGATTGTGTAATATTAGCAATGACAAAATGTTAAACATAAACAATTATTTAGCAATAATAATCATTTAACAACAACATCAACATTAAAAAAAAAACTAAAATGAAATGATGAAGAAACTTAAGGATAAAAATGCAAGTTACGCAAATTAAAGGGTAAAAATATAAATAAGGAAATTAAAAGTGTTGGAAATTAAATAATAGAAAGTAAAAGGGGTGGAATTAAATAAATAGAGGACTAATTTGAAATTTAAACAAAAATGAAAGGAGGAATTGCAAAAAGACAAAAAACAAATAAATGATTAAATTTTAAAAAATAGAAAATATGGGGACCCAGGGTGTCGTTTCCCCAACCTCAGTACACATGTCATTTCCTCAGTGGGTCAATAGTGAGTCAAGGTTGCATAGGAACAAAATAAAATAAAATAAAATAAAATAAAAAAGAAATATGACGAAACTAAAAAGATAAAAAAGCGAAAGGATCGAAATGGTAAATAGACCATCAATGTGAAAACACGCAGACCCTAAATCTATTTGGGTTGGATGTTCGGGTCATGCCAAAACGGTGTCGTTTTGGGTGTCTAAAGCCAAGCCCAAAATGACGTCGTTTTAGGGGCCTATATAAATTAAAAATTTTTGAAAAAAAAATCATTTGGTTTCATTTTTTTTAAAAAAAATCACTTTTCTCCTATTTCTCTGAAACTCCTCCCCTCTCGTCCGGCCATAGGCTGTCGCACGTCCGTCAAGACCACTGGTCATCGGCGGCGGTGATCACCGCCTCTGGTGGCTGAAAAATCTTTAAAAAATTCTATTTGAAACCTTTCAACGCGTAGAACGTGATTCTAGGGTCAAAACCCCCTAAAAAGAATCAACCCTCCAAAAAAGAAGATGAAACCCTTCAGTTTCTTTTTCTTCCGATGAAGCTCTCGATGAACCTTATAGGGTTTAGAGACCTTTCGAATCGGGGAGGCCACTCATGTCGACGGTGAGTCGAAACATCAGGTAAAGATCCAAACTTTTTGTTTTATTTTCTGTTTTTTTTTTATTTTCTGTTTTTTCTTTTTGTGAAAATAATAAAAAAACCAAAATAAATAGACTACCTTTCTTTTTGAAATTTTGTTGTTGCTTTTTTTTTTCTCCTTTTTTTGTTACAATGGTTTCGGTTTTTATAACCGAAATATATTACAAAATATCATTTTTTTGCTTTTTTTTCCTCTTTCTACTCTGCATCTCTGCTCTTTGTTTTTGTTTTCTTTCTCTTTTGCAGGTGTCTGTGGCAAGGTCAACGACGCTGGAGAGCCATGCCTTGCCATTTTGGTGAAAGGAGGGGGCCAAACCTTGGGCAGTGCGCTTGCTGACATGGTGAGGGAGCGGCACTGGAGGCCTTAGGGAAGCTAGGGTTTCTGATATTTTTTAGGGTTTTTGTATTTAGGTTATTTGGGTTTATAATTAATGTACTTTTATTATTTATTTGTTTGTTTGTTTGTTGTTTGGGCTGCACAAAATTGGGTTGTTACGGTATGAATTTAGCTTTCTACAAAGATTACATACCAATTGCCCCCTGAACTAGACGAGGTGTATCTCAAGAATTTTTTTTTATTTCTTTTAGGTACCTATAGTATTTCAGGATCAAACAAATCACTCATTCCGTTACTGAACGATGATGTGGCATCAGTAACTAGTCACACTTGGTATTTTATAAAAATGAAAAAAAATAAAACTTCTTAATAAATTATATAATATCTTAATAAATTATTTTTAAATTATAACTTCCTCTTCATTTCATTCATCTCCATCATCACGCAGCAGCACTACTAAAATTCTTTGGAAAAATCTTTCATGGCTTTTGAAACATATTTCTGCAAAGAAAAATATGGCTAAAGAGAAGCATCACTAGAATTTTTGCAAATTACCAAGGTTCCATCGTCAAAGAGCAGCACCTATATTTGAAAATCATACCTGTATTCCGTCGTCAAAGAGCATACCTACCAAGATCTTTGAAAAGTTCTTGCATGGCTTCTGATAAGATTGCTTTCTTTAAATGGGTATTAAATTTTTAAATTTTCTATGAGTTTGCTATTGCTTTTCGTTAAAAAGCACTATTTCAAGAATGGTCTCTATAAGCAATTTTAATTTTAATTTAGAAAATTTTAAAACCAAGGTTTTCTTTTTTATTGTTTAAAACTCAGGTATTAAACCTAGGATTCTGCTTACCGAAGGTATTAAAACCAGGTATCAAAGTCGTTAACTTTCTATGATTATTGGTGTTAGAAATCACTGTCGAATCTTCCATCTTCAAAAATTTCCAATAACCAAGGGAAGACAACGGAAGCTATAATACCACAAGGAGGAGGGAAAAAAATAGAAATATCAAGACGCAATATCTCGACCAGTTGACCAGAAAAGGTCCATTTTCAAAAACAATTACAAAAATGTGTCAGTTTTTTTTTTTAAATAATAGGAATGGTCAGATTTTATAAAAATGCACTGAGTTGGCATCGTTTTTAGGGGAAACGCATAAAAGTGCGTTTAGCTCAGCGTTTTTTTTCCTGATGTCATGTAAAACGCGCTGACTTGGGAGCGTTTTACAAAAAAAAAAAGGTCCATGTGATCGCGCTTTTGCCTGTTCTCCAATAGTTAACACCAATGGCTATTTGAACTAGCTATTGCACCTCCCAACTGTCAAAAAAAAAAAAAAGGTCTAAACACTCGTACATTTTTTTCACACACAATTCTCACAAATTTTCTCCTAACTTCTCAAATTTCTCACAAATTTTAAAAAACTCTTAAATTATTATCCTAAATTCTATTTTTATCTTGATTAATAATAATATTTTATTAGTAATTTTAAGAAATAGTTTTTTTATTAAAAATTTGGCCGTGTTCAATTTAACAATGGTCGGGTTTCTAATCTGTCTTCATGACAAGTACATCTTTGTCAATCAATTACAAATGGTAAGAATAAATTTTAATAAAATTTAAATTTTTAAAATTTTTAAAATTATTTTATTTCATAGTTAAAATTGAACTTAATATTTTTTTATAACTTTTATGTAAATAGGTGGAAGATCGAATTTTGCAATGCCATATTCGTAATCTATCCGGTCCTCCATCACCATTGATCGAAACATACTAGAGGGAAGTTGATTTTTTCCACGTGGCCTGCTTAGGCCGGGGATGTAAGTTGGACTCGAAACTCATAAGTGCGTTGGTGGAAAGGTGGAGATTCGAGACGCACACATTCCATTTTCCATGCGGTGAGTGTCCTATCACTCTAGAGGACGTGTAGTTAAAATTGGGGTTACTCATGGATGGATCGGTAGTCACCAGGCCTGTTCAGTCTGCTAATTAGGGGATTGTATGTTACGAACTTTTGGGTGCAGTACAGGAGATGATTATCAGAGGTTGGATCGAAATGGTCTGGTTACGAAATAATTTTGCGGAGTTGGCGATGGATTCTACTGAAGAGAAAAGTGTATGATACGCTCAAGCGTACATCCTTCAGATTATGGAGGGCATTATGATGCCTGATAAGTCACCAAACCTTGTATATCTAAGATGGTTGTTGAAACTCGTCCATTTTAGATAGGCTAACGAACTCAGTTAGGGTCAGTAGTGTTGGCAACATTGTACTAGGAGATGTGTTGGGTGACGAAACTAGAAAAAATCAAAATTTGTGGTTTCCTTTTACTACTACAATCATGGGCTCGGTACTGCCTTCCATTTTTACGTCCTCGAGTGGACTACCCGTATACATTCCCACTCATAACAAGGTAAAATTCAGTATATATTACCATTATTAAATTGATTGAAAATAAAATTATTATGCTAATAAGTTATTTAAATAGGTGGAACCATGCCGTGAGTCACGTGGGATTACCTACCAAGTTTGAAGATATATGGCTTCTATTAGACAAATGATCGGAAGTGGATGTATGTACATATTTAATTTTGAACTATATACAAATAACGTTGTCGATTTCGTATTTAGTTTTAAGTAGTATATAAATAACTAATGTTTTGATTACACTCATATAGTTTGAATGGACACCATATGAGGACCTAGTAATTCGGGTAGTAATTCTTGATGAATTCATTGTAAATCCCGACGCTTAACACGTTAAGGTCCCATTGGTAGTATACGTTACTGTCAAGATGCACGAGACGAATAGAGTGTTACGACAGTTCGGGTTACAATAATCAATTCTCGTGGCACCTTAAGAGCTTAATGATCTGCATCGTATCAACTTACAACGACCATATACGAATTGGCCAGTATTCTACTAACAATACATCGAGATGTGGAATAATCAATATGATTTTTTACCTACTTACGACACAATTCTTATTCTAGAGTTAGCATGCGATCTGGATTACATGCCATCATTTAGGATCCATGGCAAGCCATATTTATTGACCGAAGAGGAGACGCATTGGCGTCCCCATACGAGTAGGCCATGACGGCCCCCTTTAAATCCAATGAGTGGTGAGAGGGCCCATCATTAGTGCCCATGCAAGAACCAGCCCCAACGGCCTCAACACTGTTGTAACGTGGTTTGTGCAAGTGTACACAGTTGTTCAAGTAATAAGTAAGTAAAATGAGTTATCGTCTCCATAGAGACTGTATATGTTAATCGATTATTTGTAAAATTATAAACATTCAATAATTTGAATGATGATGTTTAAACTAACTGAAATTAACTAGATGCAAAGAATGATCCCTAATGCATTTCTAATCTAAATGCAAATTATCTAAATGTATAAATGAATGAATTTATCAACAAAAAACAATCAACATAAAATAGGCTAGGATAATTATATTAATCAACTCAATTTATTTTCATCATGCTTAACAATGTTCAAAAAACATTTCATGGCAACTCGATCTTTCATGAGTATGGAAACCAAATTAAGTCATATCTGATCTTTTACTTAGTGAAATATGCATTTCACTGATCATATTAAACTAAGGATTTCTTAGTATTTATGCGAGGTCATAGGGACATTTACGTTTGCACTAGTTTAATCACATAAACCTAAAACCTATGCAAGATAATAGAGCTAACTAAAGATATTATGAACCACTAATTTAGTTGGGTTTAATGATCTAAATTGTGTATTGCAATTTTCAATTATGCGTCTACTAGTCGTCGTCTAGTTAGGATCACTCAACTAATCTGAATCCACCCAATCATGTATGAATGAAATACATCTTGATTATAATTGAAAACATGATCGATTGAGGCAAAAACATGTTAAACATGAATCAAATAAATCTTCTAAATTATCGTAATCATCTTAGAAAATAGGATTTAAAATATCATCGTTGATGTAAAAAATAATAAACACATAGCAAACATAAGTAAACTAAATAACAAGAGGAAAGAGTAAACTCTAATTCAGTTCAGTAGCCTTTCAGATCTTTTCTGATTGATGTGTTCCTCTATTCTGCTTGATGCTCCTTTTGCTAAGTGTTTCCTAAGGTGGACGGCCAAAGGAAGGTCTTGACAAAGCCTTTGTTGGCTAAAGAATGAAAGGGAGATGGAACGACTATCCAAGGGGAGAAGAAAGCAAGAGAGGAAATAAGAGAATGCTTAATGGATGAATGGATTAAGGGATGATTTGAAAATTGGAAAGGTATGTGGTATTTATAGGTGAAGGCAAGGGTAGAGTTTGCTAAAAATAGAATTCAAAATCCCTCTCTTTTCTCTCATACATGGCCGGCCAAAAATTGTGGAAAAGAGGATGACTTGGTTGCTTGTTTTTGAATTCAATACAATGCTATTAATAGCCATAAGGTGGACGAGTTCAAAGGGCAAACTTGTGTGCTGATTTTTGATGTTTTTCCATGTAACACCCTTAACCCGTATTCGTCATCGGACTAGGTTAAATGCATTACCGGACAAATCAAAACATTACAAAATCATAAATTATACATCATCATATCATAGCAATTCATATACAAATAGTCCCTTTAGAAGGTTTACGAAACCTTAAACATGCTTTGGAGAAGGTTTGGGACCAAACCGAACACATACAAAATTTTTCAAAACATAAATAAATTTTCTAAGTTACAGAGGTCACACGCCTGTGTGAACAGGTCGTGTGCCTCACACGGCATTAGACACGCCCGTGCGTTTAAACTGTGTCAAATCAGGGCATACATATTAACTTAATCACACAGCCACAAGACGTGCCCATGTGCCTTGGCCATGCTCAAGACTGACTAAAAATTGTAGGGTACCCTAGGGGACACACGGCCGTGCAACATGACCGTGTGTTGCACACGGCTGAGACACACTCCCATGTCTCTGCCCATGTGGACAAAAATAGGCTATTTGAAAAGCCAATTTGCCACCCATTTTGGGTCAAACCTACAAGCATCAAACCAAACACATTTGCACTATAATTTCAGCCAATTTCAATATCAAAACTTACATCATTCATGCCATATTATTATCAACCAAATTCAAGCTTATAATCTGTACTCAATCATATTAAATCATAAGCCAAAGTCATATTAAATCATATGTTTCATAACTCCAATTCACCTCATCCATTCACATGCCAAAACCTTACCAAATTGACCATTTCACTAGGCCATTGAAGCACATCAAAACATACCATTTATGAACACAAGCATATACCAAATTCATTCATAATCTCATCCATAGCCAAGACATATCACATGGCTAGATATACACATCACAAAACATAACCAAAATCCTCTAGCCTATACATGCCATACTACAATATATACATTTTCAAAAAGTACCAAAATAGAGTTCGATAGTGTGATGATGGTCTTCGACGATCCTCGAGCTCCCGATAGCTACGATATCTATAAAACAATGCAAACGCACACAAAGTAAGCTTTCAAAATCTTAGTAAACCATATACAAATAAACTTAACAAATATCATCAATTCATTCATATAATTTAAGGAAAAATGCATTCACTTAGCCATATATCTCTTATATTTCATTTGAACATAATTCACATATACATATCATAACTCATTCTCATAGCAACTCATACTAATATCATATATTCACCAAGGTGCATATACTTACCTTTCATTCTCAAACATGGGTTACAATTCAAACATACCTGAGTTGGATACAAATTCACATAGTCATCTATTTTTTCAGAATGCCCGTTGAACCGTTCGGAATCATAAGGATACACAGATAGTTCAGAAAGCTCGTACAATGCCACCGTCCTAGACGTGGTCTTACATGTTATCAAATATCGATGCCATTGTCCCAGACAAGGTCTTACACAAAATCAAATACGATGCCAACGTCCCAGACATGGTCTTACACGTAAATCATAAGTCGATGCCAATGTCCCAGACGTAGTCTTACACGATAACACATATCGAATCCTATGTCATGACATATGTATCCTAACTATTCCTAGGGTTCGTATGGGGCTTTTCGGATGTCAAAATTTTGTCGATACTTTCTCGGATGTCTCGTTTTTCTCAACTCATATATTCATTCATCATAGTACAATAGCATATAATCGATAGTAATTCAATTCAAAACACATTTATTTGTATATAAACTTACCTCGTATGGATTCGGATAGACGGAATCGGCTACTCAATGACTTTCGACTTTCTCTAATCTAATTCTGTTTTCTTTAATTCTTGATCTCAATCAAAAGAATTAATGGCCGAACCCTAAGAATCCTTTTTCTTTCTTTTCTATTTGATTTTCGACAATAATAAGCATGAATGAACTAAATTTCATGCATTTGTTTTATTAATTAAACATAATTAATCTATTTATCATTTTACCCTTAGTTAATTAACATTTAAATCATTAACATACAAGGTCATTAATGTCCACTCAAGCTTACAATGGTCAAATATCAACATAAGGACCTTTAATTTACAAAGACATATCAAATAGGCATTTTAACAATTAGAAGGCCACTTTTACATATTATGCGATTAGGTCTTTTTATCAAATGGAGCACACAAACGATTAAATTTTCATATGAAACTTTCACAGATGTCAATTTACATATTACAAGCACAAAAAGTAATATTAGAACAATTTTTGACTTGGATTTGTGGTCCTGAAACCACTATTCCAACTAGGGTCTAAACCGAACTGTTACAATTCTCCCCTTAGGGATTTTCGTCCCTGAAAATCTTACCATTGACCAGATTCGGATTTTTTTTTTCATAGCATCTTCAGGCTCCCATGTAGCCTCTTCAACATTGTGTCAATGCCACAATAATTTTACTAACAAAAATTTCTTATTTCATAGTTCTTTAACCTCGTAAGCTAAAATACGAATCGGTTCTTCTTCGTAAGTCATATCAGACTGAATCTCAATCTCAGACGGAGAAATCACATGCGAAGGATCGAATCTGTATCGTCGAAGCATTGATGCATGAAACACATTATGAATCTTTTCTAGCTCTGGTGGCAAAAATAACCGATAAGCAACCGGCCCGATACACTCAATAATCTCATACAGCCCGATGAACCTCGGACTCAATTTTCCTTTTCTGCCAAATCAGAGTACTTTCTTCCATGGTGAGACTTTCAGAAACACCTTGTCTCTGATCTCAAATTCAATGTCTTTTTGTTTCAAATCTATATATGATTTCTAACGATCAGAAACTGTTTTCAGACTATCTGGGATCACTTTTACTTTTTGTTTAGTCTCTTTTATCAAATCCACCCCGTGAATCTTATTCTCGCTGAGTTCAGTACAATATAAAGGTGTACGACATTTACGACCATATAAGGCTTCGTACGGTGCCATTTTAATACTTGATTGAAAACTATTATTGTACGCGAATTCAATCAATGGCAAATATTGTTCCCACGTGCCTTCAAACTCAAGAATGCAACATCTTAACATATCCTTGAGAATCTGAATAATTCACTCAGATTGACCATCTGTTTGTGGGTGAAAAGCAGTACTGCAATTTCGTACCCAAACCATCTTGCAATTTCTTCTAAAATCGCAATGTGAATCTCGGATCTCTGTCTGACACTATAGGTAATGGCACACCATGTAATTTCACAATATCAGAAATGTATAATTCAGCTACTTATCAAGTGAGTAATCAGTCTGTACCGGGATTAAATGGGCTGATTTCATTAATCGGTCAACTACAACCCAGATAGCATCTTTCTTTCACGGAGATAGGGGCGAACCCGAAATAAAGTCCATTGTCACTCTATCCCATTTCCATTCCGAAACCATAATCGACTGTAACAAACCAGATGACACTAGATGTTCAGCTTTAACTTGCTGACAGATTAAACATTTAGAAACAAAGTCAGAGATATCTCTTTTCATTCTAGACCACCAGTAATGCTGTTTCAGATCATTATACATTTTCATACTACCTGGATGAACAGATAAACGGCTGTTGTGAGCTTCATTCAAAATCATCTGAATCAAATCTGGATTTCTCGGAACACAAATCTGATCTTGAAATCTCAAACAATCGTCATTATCAACTCTGAATTCTGAATCAGAATCTAGATCACACTGAGCTCATTTTGCGATTATCTCATTATCAACCTTTTGAGCATCAATAATCTATTGTAAAAACAACGGTTTCACTTTCAATTTGGCTAATACCGAACCATCATCAGACAAAACCAAATGAGCATTCATCACACGCAATGCAAACAGTGATTTTCGACTCAAAGCATC
Organism: Gossypium longicalyx; assembly: GCA_025698465.1. Classification (NCBI taxonomy): domain Eukaryota; kingdom Viridiplantae; phylum Streptophyta; class Magnoliopsida; order Malvales; family Malvaceae; genus Gossypium; species Gossypium longicalyx. The sequence goes on along the minus strand of CM046998.1, from coordinate 23,390,154 downwards.
AGCAACAACATTTTCTTTTCCCGGATGATAGTCAGTAATAAGCTCATAGTCTTTTAACAGTTCTAGCCATCTTCTCTATTGCAGATTCAAATCTTTCTGAGTCATCAAATATTTCAAACTCTTATGATCAGAATATACGTGACATTTCTCACCAAATAGATAGTGGTGCCAAATTTTCAAAGCAAACACAATCGCAGCTAATTCTAGATCGTGCGTCGAATAGTTCTTTTTGTGCAAATTTAACTGTCTCGAAGCATAAGCAATGACTTTGCCTTCCTGCATCAAAAAACATCCCAAACCGTTCAGCGAAGCATCACTATAGATCACAAATTCTTTACCCGATTCAGGTTGTACTAACACTGGAGCTTCTGTCAATAGGGCTTTCAATTGATCAAAGCTTTTCTGACACTTTTCGGACTATTCGAACTTCACATCTTTCTGAAGTAGTTTTGTTAACGGAGTTGCAATAATAGAAAAGCCTTCTACAAACTGTCTATAATAACCAGCAAGTCCCAAAAAACTATGAACTTCAAAAACATTTCTCGGAGGCTTCCAATCCAAAATAGCTAAAATTTTGCTTGGACCAACTTGAATCCTGATGCTAATACAATATGGCCCAGAAAACTGACTTTGCACAACTAGAACTCACATTTGCTAAACTTCGCATATAGTTGCTTATCAAGCAAAGTATATAATACTATTCTCAGATGCTCAGCATGCTCAGATTCATCACATAAATAAATCAAATGTCATCAATGAATACGACAACAAATTGATTTAAATATGGTCTGAAAATTCTGTTCATCAAATCTATAAAGATAGCAGGTGCATTTGTTAATCCGAAAGGCATAACTAAAAATTCGTAGTGGTCGTACCTCGTTCTGAATGTAGTTTTCAAAATGTCTGAGTCTTTTACTCGTAACTGATAATAGCCTGATCTCAAATCTATCTTCGAAAACACGATAGCTCCTTTCAATTGATCAAACAAATCATCAATTCGAGGCAGAGGGTATTTAGTCTTGATAGTCACTTTGTTCAACTGACGATAATCAATGCACATTCTCATCGTACCATCTTGCTTTTTCACAAACAGAATTGGTGCACCCTAAGGTGAGAAACTCGGTCTAGCAAACCCTCTATCGGTCAACTCTTGCAACTGAGACTTTAATTCTTTTAGTTTGGTCGGAGCCATTCTATACGGAGCTATCGAAATTGGAGTACTTTTCGGTACTAACTCAATGCCAAATTCAACTTCTCGAATCGGAGGTAATCCTAGAAGCTCTTCAAGAAACACATCAGGGAATTCACAGACAACAAGCACTGATTCAACTTTCTTTTCTGACACTTTCAAATCAATCACATAAGCAAAGTAAGCTTCACAACCTTTTATCACAATACTTAGAGCTTTCATTGATGAAATCAAAACCAGTAACCCATTTAAATCACTAGATGCAATTCGAATTATTTCATCATTCTTGTACCTTAAATCAATAGTTTTTCGTTTGCAATTCACAATAGTATCGTGCAAAGTTAGCCAATCCATACCCAGAATCATATCAAACTCATCAAAAAGCAACAACATCAGATCGACAGGAAAACAAATGTCTTGAAACATTAACGGACAATTCTTGCAGACTTTGTCAACTAAAACACTTTTACCTAGGGGGTTTGATACATTAATCACGAATTCAATAGACTCTACAGGCAAAGTCTTATTGGATACTAAATTCATGCATATATACGAATGCGTCGATCCTGGATCTATCAATGGAATCACAGAAGTATCGTAAAGAGTAAAAGTACCAGCTATAACATCTGGAGCTGAAGCTTCCTCAATAGCTCGAATGGCGTAGGCTCTGGCAGGTGCTCTAGCCTCAGATCGAACAGTAGTGTCATTAGTCCCTCTTTGACTACCACTCACATTACCCATATTTCTGGGAGGTCTACCACAAGATTCATTGCCACTTGGCCTCGAATTTTATACAATTTCTTGCTCGACAGATTCGGGGCAATCACAGATGAAATGGTCTAATGATCCACATTTGAAACAAGCCTGATTGTACAGTCTACAATTGCTGAGATGTCTTTTACCACGGTGTTTACACTCGGGTCAATCAGATTTGACATTTCCAACACTGGCAACAGATGTAGCTGAAGCTCTAAAGCTCGTATGTGATTTTGCACTATCTCTACTCGAATGTCCTAGATTAGCCTTTGAACGGCTATAATCATCTCGAAACTTCTTTGATGCAGATTGATATGGCTTGCTCGATGATCTCTTTCTTACTTCTCTAGCTTTTGAATAAGCTTTTCCTTTCTTTTTCCCGAGCTCTTTGGCTTTACATGATCATTAAACAAGCACTACAAATTCTTTGATCTCAAGAATCCCGACTAACAAACGAATATCTTCATTTAGACTATCTTAAAATCTTTTGCACATTATTGCTTCAGTTGAGACAAATTCTCGAGCATACTGACTCAGTCTTACAAATTCTCGCTCGTATTCTATAACAGACATACAGCCTTGGTTAAGCTCAAGAAACTCTTTACGTTTCTAGTCGATAAATCTCTGACTAATGTATTTCTTTAAAAATTCAGCTTGAAAAAAATCCCAAGTAACTCATTCTCTCGGAACCACTAATATCAAAGTCTTCCACCAGTGATACACCGTATCTCTCAGAAGTGAAACAGCACATTTTATGCATTCATCCAGATTCAAAGACAATTTATTGAATACTCCTATTGTATTTTCTAACTAGAACTCGGCTTTTTCAGCATCATCACTAGTGGTAGCTCGGAACTCTTCGACCCTATTTTTTCTAATTTTATCAACCAGAGGCTTATTTAACTGAGTTAGATTAGCTTGTAGCATAACAGAGACTTGTTGAGGAACAGGTGGAATTGGGGGTTGTTGTACAACCAGATTAGCTCTAATGTACTGACTGAACCAATCATTCATCATTTGATAGAAGGCTTGTCTAGCCTTTCCATCATGGCTACTCGTAGCCGGTCTAGAGTCGGATGGCACTGTCTCTTGCACGAGACCAGGTGTGTTGCTCTCAACAACATCAGCTACGGCTCATTCGGGATCCATTTGCTATATAAAAACACATTTTTATTGTTAGGATTCATCACACTATCGCAGTTCATAAATATGGCATGTATAGCTAGACTCACATACGCTACGTTAGTCCTAGATTTGACTAAATTGTAGCTCTGATACCAACTAATGTAATGCCTCTAACCCATATCTGTCACCAGACTAGGGTTAAAGGCACTACCGGACAAATCAGAACATTACTAAATCATAAATAATACATCATTATATCATAGCAATTCATTCGCAAATAGTCCCTTTAGAAGGTTTACGAAAACTTAAGCATGCTTTGGAGAAGGTTTGGGACCAAACCGAACACATACAAAATTTTTCAAAACTTAAAATTTCTAAGTTACAGAGCTCACACGCCTGTGTGAACAGTCCGTGTGCCTTACACGGCATTAGACACGCCCGTGTGTCTAGACCGTGTCAAATCAGGGCATACATACTGACATAATCACGCGACCACAAGACATGCCCGTGTGCCTTGGCCGTGCTCAAGACTGACTTAATATTGCAGGGTACCCCAGGAGACACATGGCCGTGCAACATGACTGTGTGTCGCACACGGCTAAGCCACACGCCCGTGTCTCTACCCGTGTGGACAAAAATAGGCTATTTCAAAAGTCAATTTTCCACCCAATTTGGGTCAAACCTACAAGCATCAAACCAAACACATTTTCACTATAATTTCAGCCAATTTCAATTCCAAAACTTACATCATTCATGCCATATTTTTATCAACCAAATTCAAGCTTATAATCTATACTCAATCATATTAAATCATAATCCAAAGCCATATTAAATCATATGTTTCATAACTCCAATTCACCTCATCCATTCACATGCCAAAACCTTACCAAATTGACCATTTCACTATGCCATTGAAGCACATCAAAACATACCATTTATGAACACAAGCATATACCAAATTCATTCATAATCTCATCCATAACCAAGCCATATCACATGGCTAGATATACACATCACAAAACATAACCAAAATTCTCTAGCCTATACATGTCATACTACAATATATACATTTTCAAAAGGTACCAAAATAGAGTTCAATAGTGTGATGATGGTCCTCGACAATCTCCGAGCTCTCGATAGCTACGATATCTATAAAATAATGCAAACACACAAAGTAAGCTTTTTAAAAGCTTAGTAAGCCATATCCAAATAAACTTAACAAATAACATCAATTCATTCATATAATTTAAGGCAAAATGCATTCTCTTCGCCATATATCTCTTATATTTCATTTGAACATAATTCACATATACATATCATAACTCATTCTCATAGCAACTCATACTAATATCATATATTCACCAAGGTACATATACTTACCTTTCATTCTCAAACATGGTATACAATTCAAACGTGTAACATCCCGAAATAGGGCCTAATCAGAACAGTGGTTTTGGGACCACAAATTCGATGTTGAAATATTTATTTTATGATTATTATGAGGTCTAGAATATGAGAATATTCATTTTGTAAAGTTTCATGAAGAAATTCTTTGAGTAAGGTGTCCAATTAGAAAATAGGGACCAAATTAAATAAATTGTAAAACTTCGATTCTAGAAGAAATTTGTATGAAATTACTTTATATTATTAATTAGAAGGTATTAAAGATAAATTTTCCCAATTTCTAAGTTTTTGGACAAAAATGGGCCTGTATGGATGAAATTTCAAAGAAAGGGCTTAAGGGCATTTTGGTCATTTGGCATTTTAATGAAATAAAATGGGAAAACAAGCCAAAAATCAGCTCATATTCTTCATGTTGCTGTCACAAATTTTGGGTTCTCCATAGCTAGGGTTTTCAACATTTTCAATCTTAATAGTAAGTGCTCCCAAGCCCCGTTTTTAATGTTCTTCGTATTTTTGAAATCTCGGTAGCTTACTCTCTCTATTTCTACCCATATTTCATGCTAGGGTTCATGTTTATAAATTTACCCATGCATGAGTTACTTGTATTTTGATGGTTTATGGAGGAATATGAAAGTTGTATGTGTGTTAAACATCTTTTCCTAGGTGATTTTCATGAAAAACCCCTAAAAGGACATTTTTGCAAAAGGTGTAAAATGTGTGGTAGAAATGAGAAATAATGGAAAAATTTGGGCTGCCATAAGAGAGAAAAGCATTCAGCTAGGCTTGGGTAAGGTAGAAATTGCATGCATTTCATTATACGAGCTTGGGGACTAAATTGTAAAAATGTGAAAAGTTAGGGGCAAAACGGTCATTTGGACTGGGGGTGAAATTTAGACTCAAAAAGTACAATGTGAGGTGTTAATGATTTATTTTTATTGTTATAGACCCTGAGGAACAAATTTCAGAGGTCGATCGAAGAAAACGAAGGGTTTCGAAATAACCGAAACACGATACCGAGACGAGTATCAGGTAAGTTCAGATAACTTAAAGTAAATTCATAATATGCCTAATCGCATGTTTTATGAATGTATGATAATTGTATTTAATGATAAAATCCATGAAACATGTTATTAGTAATAACATGATGATAAATGTCCCGGTTGAGGTTAAAAAGGAAGTCCGATGGGTAAACCATGATTTACATGTGACTTGAGATCCTGCATGTGTTGTAGAAAAAGGATTTAGCCCGAACGGGTAATCCGTTGATCTCAAATATATAAGGGATCTAGCCCGGACGGGTGTTGCTTGAGTGATCGAGCCTCTTGAAGAATATGTGTGCATTATGGATTTATCCCGGACGGGTAATCCGATTAGGGTCTGAATTTAGCCTGGACTGGTAATTTAGATCCAAGCTCATTAAGGGTGTTTGTCACTATAAGGGATTTAGCCTGGACTAGTAATCCCGACATCACCTTATGAGTTTACAATACGGGGGATTTAGCCTGGACTGGTAATCCAGCCGTAAAATGTGAGGTTCGCGGGAGTGATTACATGAGAGGATCGCTCTTATGACTTGACGGTAAATGGATAATCCATGGAGATTTCCTACAGACTCAACGGGATTGATATGATGTATATCAATGAAATGATGAATGATGAGCTCATCTAAGACAAATTATATGGTGCATTATTATTGTGGCTAACTTGTTGATCAAGTGCATGTGATAGGGTAACCATTCCATGCTTGTTGGTTTTATTGTCTAATATGGTTGTATGCTAATTACTCGGTAAGTTTTCTTTCCAATTATTCGGGCTTTCTAAGTATGTAAATGCTTACCCCTATCTTTTCCCTGTTTTTTCAGAGCTCGAGGACTCGTAAAGATTGGAAGACGGTTGGAGAATCAACACACTATCAACTAGTCCAGCTTTGGTATATGGGCACACAACAAGAAAATAGACTTTTAGCGACGCCTTTTTTCGCCTTTAGCGGCGCTTTTAAGCGCCATTAAAATTTTTTGCGGCACTTTTTAAAACGCCGCAAAAAACACCGCTATAGGTAACTCCACAAAAATTTGTGGCGTTTATTTAAAAAAAAACGCCACTAAAAATCATGGCTTTTAGTGGAAAGCGCCGCTAAAAGTCACGGCTTTTAGCGGCGTTTCTGGGAAAAGTGCCGCTAAAAGTCACGGCTTTTAGCGGAGTTTTTGGGAAAAGCGCTGCAAAAAAGCCATGGCTTTTAGCGGTGATTTTACCACAAACGCCGCTAATTTTGACTGATTTGCAATATATTTTTTTCACCAATATCCAGCCCTTCCTGCATTAAAATCCAACCAAATACAACAAATATAGTACAAAATGCAGCCAAAAACAGCAAATTTAGCATAAAAAATACAACCAAAAACATTAATTCTAAATGATACTTCAAATTTAACGAAATATATATGATATAATTAATAAATAAAGTATAATTTAAAATATTCTTACAATAATGTTAAACGTGACAAAGTTAAAAACATTCTTACAATGAGAAAACTAATGTCTAAGATGGCGGCTTTTGCGATTGCTGAAACATCTGCATCATCTGCTGAAGCTGTAGTTGGAGGTCATCGTACTTTTTGCTCTGCTCTGCTGCCATCGCTGCTGCCTCTGCCTCCCTCGCTCGTGCCTCTGCCTCCTCGCTTCTTTGCCATTTGCCTCCCTCGGCTTCTTTGCCGCCTTCGCCTCCTCTCTCCGCGCCTCCGCTCTAAGTTGTTGCTGGAGTTCTTCATATTTTCGTTGAACCTTGGCAATTTGCTCAACCGTGTTTGCTTGCATCTGAGCTATCTGGTCTCTTAACCTCTGAACTTCAGCTTGAGCTTGACTTTCGGAAGGCATGTATTCTTTGAGAGTCGGATCCAAAATATTGGGTCGAGGTAACACCGTGTCCTTGAAATCGAACCCGACCGTACCTTTCAGGACCCAAAACTTCAGTGATAATTCTGTTATCAATGTTCTCAAGATTAACAGAACTATCAGTCGAAGCAATCGCTTCATATTCCGCCTTCTTCTCCTTTAGTTTCTCCTAAAAAAATAATTAAACAGTTAGAAACGAAATATATAATAAAAATGAATACAACATAACTTAACATTATTTAAAACTACTAATGATGAATTGAATTAAACAATTATAATTAAAGATTATAAATATTTTGAAAAAATCAAATATTATTAAGTAAATATACCATAATTTCTCCAGCTTCGGATGTCATAGGAGATCCATCTTTCTTCCTATACGTAATTTCAAAAAGCTGAAGGCGTCCAACTTTTTGTCCAGATTTGACTTCCTACAATATAGTAGTAAAAATATTATTTAATAGTAGAAAGTTATTAATATTTGAAAGAATTAATAAATTCATAATCCTCGGCCTCATTCTGAAGCAAAACTTCTCTCGCTGCAGGTGTGCGTGAATTTTTTGTTTTTGCTCTTTGCTTGTTCCAACTCTCTCACGGTCCTACATAATGAAATTATTATAATGTATATAGTAAACACTATATATAAGAGTTTGGAAATACCCAATACCTCTCCTTTTTTTGAATTCCAGAATCTAACCGCATCTTCCCATTAGTATCTCAGCATTCCCGGCGGGACATTTCTCAATTTTTCCTCGAGGCTTATGTCTTTCTTAAAATATTGTTTTTTTAAAGTGCTTTTATTGTCTCTCCATTTTTTACCCAATGCCTTCTTGATATAATCATCGGAGACCTCAAAAGCAAATCTCTCCTAAAAAAACACAAGTTTAGAATGTAAATATAAATGAAACTTAAACCAAAGTATTATAAATTACATTCACATTTTGTTACCTTAATATTAGCGAGAGCCTGATTTTTGTTGCTATCAGGCATGTGATGCCATGATTCGTAGTTGATGGGCAACATATTGGCATTTCGTGCTAAAATGCCCAAATAGCCCGCTAAAAGTCGAGCTTCAGATCCAACAAGCTGACCATGAGTATTTCTACTTACTTTGACACGCTCGACAGGATCTAAGTCGTATGAATCTCTAAGCAGCGTACGTCTTCAAACTCTGCGCGTCCCACCACTTTCAGCTGAAAAATGATATACTATTATTATATTAAAATTGACAAATAAATCAATAATAAAAGTCAACACATGTAAAATGAACTTAACATTACTTTGAAATTCTTCAGGATCGTCAAGTGTCTTCGGCACATTCGAAGATCCAACAACTGTCTGCTATTCACTATTTCCTTCTTCCGAATTTGGAGTATTCTGGACAATACTTAATTCTCGTAATCTTCTTCTACACATTTTTCCTGCAATACACATAAAATAGTTAAAGTTTTAGTAACAAATTACAACAATAATAGTACATATAAAATAGTTAAATTATATAACATGACCAAGATTAAAATTATAATATTACATATAATTAAAAAATCGTAAAATCTTACTACATCATTATTCGTAAATATCTTCATCCACATCATGTCGAACCCATTGATGTTGTGTACTAGTACTAGGGATATTTTCATCTAAGTTTTGTTCTGGAAAAGGTAATGTTTCTGATCTTTTGACGATGTCATCTCTACTTCCATTACCCATGTCAAACAAGTCTCTAGGGGTGTTCCGGAGTACAACATACCAACCCTCATCAGTTGGATCCTTCGAATAAAAAAGTTGTTTCACTTGAGAGGAAAATACATATGGCTCATCCATCAATTGTTGTCTAGTGTGAATCAAGCGAGAGAAATTCACCATTGTAAAACCAAATTGATCTTTTTTAATTCCTCGAGCAGTATTAACATCAGCCCAATCACACCGAAATAAGACAACTTTCCATCTGCCATAGTAATCCAACTCAATAATGTAGGTAAGAAGTCCGTAATACTCCACATTACCCTCAACCGGATTACTGTCCCTAGCACTAGCATAACTTGTAATTGAAGAATTAACAACAACTCCACATTTTGAGTTCTCCTTATTCTCTCGCGATACTTTGTATGAAATCTGTATCCATTGATAAGGAAGGCACTATATCTTTTTATTACTCTGTTCGGACCTTGGGAAAGCCATTTAACTTCGTCATTGATGTCCTTCCCACTCCAAACCTATTGAATCGAAAGTAAATTGAATAATTATAAATGTTTTATGCAAAAACATTCTTATTTGATTAACTAAATTTCGCGAATATATGTAACTTATTAACTTTAGTTACATACCATTTGGCTTAACCATTCATGAAAAGATTCTGTGAATAACTTATTAATCTCTCGATGTTGTAATCTTCGAGAGCGTGCACGAGATCTCAAAATTTTTTTGTACTCACTATGTTAAAAACAAGTTTAATTGGTTAGAAGATAAACAAATCAAAACGACGAATATGTGAGGAAATTTTAGAACTTACTTGCGTAACGGTTCAACTAAATCGTGGTGAAAAAGTACATATCGATGTGCTTGTATCCACGATATATCATCTAATTCTACAATTTCAACTTTGCCAATTAGTTCTCCATAACTTTGGAATAAATAAGTTTCGGCCAAGTTATGATCATTGAGCCCAGCATTTCTAGCTAGTCTATTCAATCGTGTTTCAACATCTTCTAAATATCTAGAACAGAAGGTCATGCACTCCTCTGCCAAGTAGCCTTCAGCAATTGATCCTTCTGGATAACGCTTATTGCGACAATAAGATTTCAATTTGCTTAGGAACCTAAACACGATATACAATATTTATCAAAAGTTGTAACTAAATGTATAGAGGCGAATGAATAAATACTTGACAAATAAATTAGCACCTTTCTATAGGATAAATCCATCGATAAAAAACCAGTCCACCAAGTATTGCTTCGTGAGGGAGATGGATTACCAAGTGCACCATAATAGTGAAGAAGGAAGGTGGAAAGATCTTCTCCAAATTGCATAAATTCAAAGCAGTTCGATCCTGTACTTTCTTAAGTTCTTCAACATCCAAAACTTTGCCACAAATAGCTTTCATTATATTGGATAGTTCAATTATACAGGACGTCACATTTTTTTGACATGCAACACCGTAAAGCAACTAGGAGTAAATCTTGCATCAAGATGTGGTAATCATGTGATTTTAATGAATATAATCTTTGATCTTTAAGACTCACACATCGAGATATATTTGACGCATACGCATCTGGGACCTTTATATCCTTCAACACCATGCAAAACATCTCTTTCTCTTTCTTTGACATTGAAAAAATAGAAGGCGGCAACCGACATTTCCCATTCGGAAGTACTTCAGGATGAAGATCACGCCGAATTCTCATGTCAACTAAATCAAGTCGACTCTGAAGATTGTCTTTTGATTTTCCATCGACATTTAAAATTGTCCCAATTATGTTCTCGCAGACATTCTTCTCAATATGCATGACATCAAGATTGTGGTGTAAAATGTTATGCTCCCAATAAGGCAACTAAAAAAAAATACTCATTTTTTTCCACAAGTCCGCCTCATTAGGATCATCCTCTTCGTTAGATTCATCATCAGATTCATCCCTCGATCTTCTCCTTGTTTGCGTGATAGGTGGTTGATTCATCTTCCCGTAACTAAAGTTGATATCTTTTAACATAAACAAGATTTCGAGATCCAACGATGCGCTTTCAGGAGCTCCTCTCAGTACTCTTGATGCAAGTAAATAGAGTCCTCTAAAATCTAAATTTATGATTTCCATCTAACCACCGATGATGGCCCATGTAAGAGAACTTCTTCCCATTATACAACCACTTCGAACAAGTTTGCGCAGCACAACAAGGACAGGCATAACGTCCTTTAGTACTCCAACCCGATAAATTAGCATAAGCCGAGAAATCATTAATTGTCCACAATAAAGCTGCACGTAAATTAAAGCATAATTATTTTAACTCTTCAATAAGTGGCTGCAAATAGATGTCAATATCATTTCCGGGGCCTTTCTCTCCAGGGATAATCATTGATAAAATAAATGAAGATTGCTTCATGCAAATCCATAGAGGCAAATTGTAAGGAACAAGCACTACAGGCCAAGTACTGTATGAAGTACTCATGATTTTAAAAGGATTAAAGCCATCAGCTGCTAGCCCAAGCCTCACATTCTGAGGATCGCTTGCAAAGCTTGGAAATTTACTGTCAAACAATTTCCAAGCTAAAGAATCAGCAGGATGCCTTAATAATCCATCATCGGTTCGTTGGTCATTATGCCACCTCATAGAATCGGCCGTCTTTGACGACATGAAAAGCCTTTGAAGTCTTGGTATTAGGGGAAAATATCGCATAACCTTGACTGGCTTCTTTCTTAAATGTGCCCCACCTTCATCCCCCATTCATATCTTCTGTATTCCCATTCCTCCAACGAGACTTACCGCAAACATGACAAGACTGCTGGTTCTTCTGATCACCCCAGTACAACATGCAGTTATTTGGGCAACTATGAATTTTATCGTACCCAAGGCCCAAATCTTTTATTAATCTCTTCATATCTTGACAAGACTGGGGGATTTTTGCAAACGGAAACATCTCTCTCAAAAACTCTAGTAGCATTGTAAAAGAGTTTCCGGTCCACCCTCCCAAACATTTTAAGTGAAATAGACGAATACAAAAAGACAATTTCGAATATTTTGATCCCTCATAAAGTTCTTCGTTCATTTTGTTAAGTAAATTGTAGAACTTCGCCGCTTCTTCATTTGGCTCCTCATCAGGTGCACTTATTCCCGTTTCACAAAAAATATTTCCACCAATATTACAATCGTCGGATGCAATAAAGTTAGGTGGAAACGATTGCTCACCATGACTGTGCATATTAAATGCATCCCGCAACATACCTTCCATGTCATCTTCTCTAACATACTGAGGGTAAGTAGTATCAGGATAAGTCGGATTAATCGTTGAAGAAGTTCCACTAGATGTACACTCTCCATGGAAAATCCATTTTTTATACCCTCGAATAAAGCCATCAACAATTAGATGTTCGTAGACAACTTCACGAAAATGCCAATTGATGTTGCCACACCTCTTACACGGGCAAAGAATCATATTCTCTTGGCTTGCATTTTGAAATGCAAAATTTAGAAAAGTTTGAACTCCATTTTGATAGCCGTTACTTACCCTTGACAAATTCATCCAACTCCTATCCATATCGTTGTTCTTGAAGTCTAAAGTTGACAATAAATTACACGGATAAGTTGTTTATTTATAAGTATAATTAAGTTATGTAAGTCATGTATTATGTAAGTTATGTAAATTATGTAAATCATGAATTTTAATCTTTAAATCATGTAAGTTATGTATTACGTAAGTTATGTATTATGTAAGTTATGAAATTTGAACTTTAAATTATTATGTAAGTTATGTAAATTATGTAACTTATGAAATTTGGTCTTTAAATTATGTAAGTTATGAAATTTGAACTTTAAATTATTATGTAAGTTATGTAAATTATATAACTTATGAAATTTGGTCTTTAAATTATGTAAGTTATGAAATTTGAACTTTAAATTATTATGTAAGCTATGTAAATTATGTAACTTATGAAATTTGGTCTTTAAATTATGTAATTTATGAAATTTGAACTTTAAATTATTATGTAAATTAGATTTTCACTTTAAATGACAATTTTATTGATAACTCTCCCATGAATCATTTTATGTAATCGTTTGTTTTGTTTATAAAAAAAAATTAGGTAAGTTATTGAAGATCAATCTAATACAATGGGTTAAATCCATATTGACGATATTTATAAATTAGATATTACCATGAATATAGGCATAGGCATAGGCCTAGTAAACATGGAAGGTTTCAAGAAACCACGACATGTGCCAAAACTTTTAGAGTGAGTGGGTATAAAAGTCAAAACATTTCATAATTGTTAAATAAGGATGAAATGTTACTTATGTGCTTAAACAAAGGTTTTTCACAGACTTCACTTCACTTCACATTAGTTTGTAATACAAAATTAGATGAATATTGGTTTATTTAAAATAGAATATTTTTAATAAGATTTTTGTATGATTCATTTTATAATCCTATAGCTATCATTAAAATAGTTTTCACTTGTTGAGAGGGCGTAAAAAACAACTATTGAATTTGGAGTAGTGCTCAGAGAAAAATTGAGAAAATAAAAGATAAATTTGAATCATAATAGGGTTAATATTTGATATAGTGACAGTATGTTTTTTTTCACAAGTAATTTTAAAAAATTAACATGTCTTTATTTTTTAGTATTTTACTGAATTTAAAATTTTATCGAGTTAAGCAAAATGAAATTTGAGTCGTATCGAATAAAATTGAGTGAAATTATTCGAATTCAATTAAAAAAGAAAACATATCAAATTAAAAACTTATTATAGTGTAACTAATTTAAAAATACTTTTAAAAGCCAAAAATTTAAAATTAATTTGGAAACAAAATAGTTCTGCTCCAAACAGAACCAGCAATTAAATCTTTACCAAATCGCAACCCCAAAATATTAATTTTTCCAAAATCATCATGATAAAACTATTATTGATTAGAATATTGAAATAAAACGTACCTTAATAATTTCAACAACCTGGTCTACTCCACTTTCACCAGCAAACAGAGGCTGGAGTCAAAAAAGTAATATTTGTTAAGTAATTTAAAGTGAAAATGCATAGAAATAAGGAAAAAAATTTAGCAACTAAAACTCGTACCTAGAAATGATGTCAATGGTCATGGTGTATTTAGTTGCACCAAATATTAATTCAGTGCTCGATAGTACCTACAACAGATGTAAGATTATAAGAGTAGCACCAAATAGATTTCAGTTTAAGCAAATATAAAAACTTTATCTATATCAGTACCAAATATTAATTCGAAGATTAAATGGCAACTTCAGTTGAACCAATAGTTGCGAAGAGCAGAAGCGATGAATCAAAATACATACAACATTAATTCACTAATACAGACACATGGAACTATATCCTAAAAGTCAAAACACAAGGAATTAAAGTATATGTACCATATTTAGTATACAATATAATTTTACTTCATATATATTACTTCATATAATTATTATAGTAATAATTAAATTTATTAACAATCGTCATAGTACAAAAATAAGGTAGAAAAAATTAGGTTTTGGTTAAAAGCAGTCAAAAAAATATTTTTGTACAAAATTAATTCAAATACTATGATATATTAATTTGGTAACAGGTACTCGGTATCATGAAGCTTAGTACATTAGTTAATATTGTAAAATAGAACAGTTTCTAAGTAAATCTTGACAGAATAACCCAAACAAGAAGGAATTATATAACCAACCTGCAGTGTACAAGAAGTAACAGATAGGCATTTGATACTTGATAAGGATGCTAACAAACTGATACAAAAATTATCAATCTGAATGGCTGATCATTTTTTCAATTGCTCCCTGGAATGCATTGCTTTATCAAATTAGATTCAATACATAGGACATAAATGTAAAAGTAATTAAGTAAAAAACTTACTTGCGTATCAGAAACAGATATAGAAGAATGACCCTGAAAAAGTTTAAAAATTAAATGTCAGCAAAATCCAACTGATTTGTACCAAAATAGATCATCTTCAAACTACAACCATCTAAATTGAAAATTGATATAAGGCATAATGTGAGTAATCCAGTCAATGTTCAAGATCAAGTGATGGAGAATTGAAAGAAAATGACATTTCCTTAGTAAAACTTCATGTCAGTTTTGCGATATAATTCAGTCAAAATAAACTTCTCAGCCCAAATATATGCAGCAGTTGTTGCAAATGTTTTTACATTACACGTTCAAGTAGCTTTTGTATGTAATGTTTCCTTGAATGACTATAGTTAATTAGAGAATTTGAGGGATTAAGAAATGTATAAACAATTTATTAATAAATTTTACATAGAATTGACCCTTTTGAATATTATATAATTAAACTACAAAAAACAATAAAGTAATACAAATATAGGAACCAGTTAAAAATATTTCTAAATATAATATATTTTAAACGAAATTATATATAAAAGATAGGAGACAAAAACTTAACAAATCCAACACTCATTGGGTAATGTCTTGTACCAATGGAATCCCACTAGATGGATCACTTGGGCTCGATTTTATGTTTGAAACAATGGAAGTCCGCTCCCACAGCCAATTTCCCACTTGGGCTCGACCTCTGCCATTGTTTTTTTCTACCAAACTGGAAGGAACCCATTTTTTTGGTATGTTAACTAACCCATTAAGTTTAAAGCACTCAGATAAGTTTGAAACACAATTAAAACACTTGAAATTAAGTTCCTAATAACAAGACTTGGTTTTCAAGATTTTGAGTTTAAATCTTAAAATTGATTACTAGAATTGTCTACCATAGAGTGCAATATTAGATATTAGAAAAGAGAAATGGAAGATAGCAAGAAGGTACATGATAACCTTTTTCAAAGATTTAGAACAAGGAGCATTGAGGTTTAGTTGGAAAACTAGGGAACTTGAAGCACTTAATAACAAGGTACTGGCAAAAGAAAGGCAAAAAAGGGCATCTAGTTTAAGTGTGAAAAGAGAAAGATATATTTTCTCATTTATAAAAATGGGTTAATATACGATGATACATCGTCATGTTATGTATAAGAATAATAAAGTGTATGCAAAACTTTTGTAAAAGCAATGACTTGTGAGCAACCAAAGAACAATTCTAGACTCTGCACTCTCCCTTTAGTAAAAGAGTTGAATTAACATCAAAGAATCAGTAAAATAGAAGATTGGTAACTTGAAGTTGCAGTTTCAAATACCAATCTGCAACTTGTAACCATGGCAAAAGAAAAGCTAAAACTTCATTCAAAGTACTTACAGAAGTTAATATGATGAATCTTCAAAGCTCTCCTTAACAAAAATTTTCTGCTATAAATGCTTGAATGGGTGCTTATGATTTGAACGTCTTCAAAATTCAATCTTCCGGTTTGACACACAACTTGCCCGGACTTGGACTCTTCTAGAATGAAGTCATCAATGATTCTGCAGATTTTGTAAGCTTCAAGAACAGAGATATCCCAAAGTCAGATGAGACAGCTTGATTAAAATCTCCAATAAAACATGGAGTTTGAAGGTTCTTTATTACTGAAACAACTTCTGAAACAACTCCTCATCGGGTGTACCAAATATATAAATAAAAGATTTGGATTAAAAGGTTTTTTATTACTTTTGAATGCGCCTATTGATTTGGATTTCAAGTCCAACAATTAAAGCAGATAGAGTGAAGAAACATCGTGGATTTCTTTTTCCCGAAAAATTTATTACTAAAACTACGATTCTGATTCTTCCATCGATAAAAGATTAGCTACTCAAACAAGAGAAATTGTTTTTTCAGTAGGTGCTTGAAGTAAATTCGGACCTTGACAGAATTATGGACACTTGTCATGTCTTCAAATTCAACAAACGCATAACAAACACCAACATCCTGCACTCAAACGAAATATTTTAGCATTAAAAGGCAAACTATCTTAATCGAATACGAAAAAAGCTAAAAGATTTTTAATTCCTCCATTATTTCACCAAATTTCACCAAACATCCTCGCACTCCATCAGGTGATCTCACCAAATTTCTTGAATTCCTCCATTATTTCGATTCGCACACGATGATTGGGCAAGTTCCTTACATAAACAGATTTTAATTCACCTAAAACACACAAGTAACAAATTAACTACGTGTATTTTTAGCTTGAGATTATAGCCAAGAAATGCCTTTCTAAAGTTCCAAACCCGATGAACATTTCGAGATTTGCATTGACAAAGTCTTGTAGAGTTTCTACAGAATTCAATTCTCTCATACATGTCACCATCCCACATAGTAAAAGTTACATATAAGCTTTATTACCTTCATATTCTACGGGTGTACCAAATATATAAATAAATGGAACTGATATTAACCAAAACAATTTGGTTTGTCTCTGTCTTTTGCCAAAGTCAAGAAAAAACCAAGTTTAGTTTATTATTAAATGATCAAAATGGCTGCCTTTCCGTCAAGATTGTGGACATTCGTCTGCAACCTTTTCTCCTTTTTCAAAAGAAAATGTATGCGGGTGCACCAAAGTCCAACTCTCAATCTAAAAGGATTGCTTATTAATTTATCTAACTTCTTATTAATTTATTGATTTTTTCTAAAATCATCATCATAAAATATTATTGATTAGAAAAAAAACAATAAAATCAAACTTAATAACTTCGTAGCTTTTAAGAGTAAAATACCTCTACAAATCGAATTTCCAGCGGCGGCGGAGGGGAGAAGATAAGTCGGAGGAGAGAAGAGGCGAAGAGTTTCCTTCTAAAACTGAGAAGATGCGTCGGATGTTGAGAAACTAGGGTAAAAAATTTGGGGGAGAAGAAGTTGGGGGAAATTTAGGGGAAATCGGGGAAATTGACTTTGGCAGAGAGTAAAGCAAATTCGGGCCTCACAGAAACGATGCCGTTTAAGTTAAAAAAATTAAAAGTTTGTGGCGTTTTCAGAAAACGCCACTAATAAAAATAAAAAACGATGACGTTTCCCACCAATCCCCTAAAAGATATTTGTGGCGTTTCCTTCAAAAACGCCGGTAATGACAACTTTTTGCAGCGTTTGAGATAAAGCGCCACTAATAACAAAATACTAAACAGCGTCGTCTACTGTCTATTGACAGATATTTGTGGCGTTTTATAGGGTTCGCCACTAAAAAAAATGAAAACGACGACATTTCAATTGACATAAATTTGTGGCGTTTCTGAAAAACACCGGTAATTCATTCCTTTTGTATGCGTTTTTACTAAAAGCGCCACTAATAACAAAGTATCAAGCGACATTTTTTGCTTCCATGGATATTTGTGGCGTTTTTCAATAAAATGCCGGTAAAATTTAATATCATTTACTCTTTATATTTTTATAATATTATTAATTAATCAAAATACTTAATATTATTAACACTAATTAATCAAAACTCTAAACCTTAAACCATTAAACTATATCCTTATAACCTTAAACCCTAAAGTATATCCCCTAAACCCTAAACTATATCCCCTAACCATAAACCACAAAACAATAACCCCTAAGCCTTAACCACAAAATGTATGAATTAATCATAACCCTAAACTATATCCCTTGATCCTTAAACCACAAAATAATAACACTAATTAATCAATACTCTAAACCTTAAACCATTAAACTATTTCCCCTACTAAAGTACCCTAAACTATATCCCTTAAACCCTAAACTATATCCACTAACCATAAACCACAAAACAATAACCCCTAAGCCTTAACCATAAAATGTATGAATTAATCATAACCCTAAACTATATCCCCTGATCCTTAAACCATAAAATAATAACACTAATTAATCAATACTCTAAACCTTAAACCATTAAAGTATATCCCCTGCTAAACTACCCTAAACTATATCCCCTAAACCTTAAACCACAAAATAAAAACCCCTAAGCATTAACCCCTAAACCATGCATTAACCCATAACCCATAAACCCATAACCACTAACCCATAACCCTTAAACCCCAACCCTTAAACCATAAGCCATAAACATAATCCCTAAACCCATAAACCCTAAACCTTTAAAAAGTAAATCTTAAACTTTTAACCCTAAATTATACACCCTAAACCATAAAAATGGGCAAATAATGTAGTGTTTTAGTTTTTTTTTAAATTGAGTTTTAAGCGGTCTAATTTCAATATTATTTGAGTCTAGTCGAGATTGATATAATCGTAAAATTTGCCCTTCTAATATAATTACCAAAATAATTTTATATCTAATATTAGTTTAAAATAGATGATGATAAAATTCATATCATTATTTTCTCTAGCATAATGTTATAATTATAAAATGATTAATGATATCGTTAAAAATATAATAAAATTTTAAAAATATTTGTTGTATTTTGATAAAAATATAAAAAAATTCAAATACATCATAACGTACTTATAAGTTATTTGTTCTATTTTGATAAAAAATATATATTAAAAATTTAAAATTTTGACATAATTGCGGCGTTTATAACCAAAACGCCACTAACAAACATATATAAAAACGCTAACGTTTTTGGGAAATCTTAAACATATTTGCAGCGTTTTAGAGGAAAACGCCGCTAAAGACAGATATATTTCGGCGTTTTTAAATAAATGCCGCTAATGCCAGTATAGCTCAACCACGAAACGACGTCGTCCTTCTCATTGCTTTTGCGGCGTTTTATTCAAAATACCACTACTACTCGAAATATAGCGGCGTTTTCCTGTAAGCGCCGCTAATTCCACGTAACCTTATTTTAAACGACGTCGTTAACCTTAATATTTTAGCAGCGCTTTTCTTAAAACGCCGCGAATGCTAATTTTTTGTGGCGTTTTTGCCTAAGCGCCACTAATTCCGTGGAAACTCAACGTAAAAGACGTCGTTTTGTTGAATCTTTTAGCGACGCTTTATTTAAAACGCCGCTAATGCTCAATCTTTGGCGGCGTTTTGGTGAAGCGCTGCTAATGCTCAACCTTTAGTGGCGTTTTCTATTAAAACGCCGCTAAAAACGCCGCTAAAAACCTATTTTACTGTAGTGGCACTTTTATTCTGTTCAGTGGCATGTATAGGGCTTATGGTGTGTTTTGTTATATGTGTCATTTGATTTTCCGAAATGAAGGGATGTAAAGATATATCTATCTTTTTGTATATGGCCATGAGAATTGGCTCATTTTGAAGTGGGTTGTAACCTACAAATTTACGCATGCTTATGTTTACATGGGATGGCTTGACTGTAATTGGCAATGAGTTACAATAATGAGCCAATCTTAAATGTGTCAATGAGACATGGAAACCCTTAATGCAAAAAGGGAATTAACCTAGCATGTATAAAACCGATGATATGAAGTTTACATGCAATGAGTTTTATTAAGGTTATATGTAAGGGTATAATCTGGCCTTATTATGTATTAAGGTAACCTATAAGTGTGATTGGCTGATAGAGGGTGACCAAAAGCTTGGAAAACAGCCTTACAAGGTCCACATGGGTAGACACACGAGCATGTGTCTAGGCCGTGTGTGACACACGGATCGCCCCTATGGGCGTGTGGTATTGCCGTGCGTCTCCTGCACCTATAATTTTAAGTCAGTTTCGAGTACGAGCTAGACACACGGGCGTGTGCCTTGGCACTGTGCCCCTAAAGGCATGCTGACGTCATAAACAGAATGCTCGAGTTTTTGGACTCGAGTGGCCACACGGGCGTGTCTAGGCCGTGTGAAGGACACGGGCCAGGGACATGGGCGTGTCTAGGCCGTGTGAAGGACACGGGCCAGGGACATGGGCTTGTACTCAGCCGTGTGAAACCCCCTGTAGGTTCGAAATGAAAAATAATTTTCATAAATTCAACACGGGTAGGAGACACGGGCGTGTCCTTTGCCTCCACACGGGCGTGTGAGGTTTTACCTAGAAAGTTTCTATGAACTTTCGTAAGTTCTCAGTTTAGTCCCGGATCATTCTCAGTGTATGTTTAGGGCCTCGTAGGCCCATAATAGGGACACTATGATGCAATTTTATCTATTTTATATTGGAATGAAATTTTATAATCTGTATTTTCTGAAAATGTTCGTGTACATGTTTCGTAATGCCTCGTATCCTGTCCCAGTCTGGGGTATGAATAAGGGGTGTTACAAAATGTACCTGAGTCGAATGCAAATTCCCATAGTCATCTATTTTCTCGAAATGCCCATTGAACCGTTCAGAATCATAAGGATACGCGGATAGCTCAGAAAGCTCGTACAATGCCAGCGTCCCAAACGTGGTCTTACATGTAATCAAATATTGATGCCACTGACCCAGACAGGGTCTTACACAAAATCAAATATGATGCCAATGTCCCAAACGTGGTCTTACACGTAAATCATAAGTCGATGCCAACATCCCAGACATGGTCATACACGATAACACATATCGGATCCTATGTCATGACATATGTATCCTAACTATTCCTAGGGTTTGTACGAGGCTTTTCGGATGTCAGAATTTTGTTGATACTTTCTTGGGTGTCTCGTTTTTCTCAACTCATATATTCATTCATCCTAGTACAATAGCATATAATCGATAGTAATTCAATTCAAAATAGATTTATTTGTATATAGACTTACCTCATACAGATTCGGATAAACGAAATCAGCTACTTGACGACTTTCGACTTTCCTTGATCTAATTTTGTTTTATTTAATTCTTGAATTCAATCAAAGGAATCAATGGCCAAACCCTAAGAATCCTTTTTCTTTATTTTTATTTGATTTTCGGCAATAATAAGCATGAATGTACTAAACTTCATGCATTTGTTTTATTTAATTAAACATAATTAATCCATTTACCATTTTACCCTTAGTTAATTAACATTTAAATCATTAACATACAAGGTCATTAATGTCCACTCAAGCTTACAATGGTCAAATATCAACATAAGGACCTTTCATTTACAAAGACATATCAAATAGGCACTTTAGCAATTAGAAGGCCACTTTTACATATTACGCGATTAGGTCCTTTTATCAAATTGAGCACACAAACGATTAAATTTTCATAGGAAACTTTCACAGATGTCAATTTACATATTATAAGCATAGAAAATAATACTAAAATATTTTTCTAACTCAGATTTGTGGCCTTGAAGCCACTATTCTGACTAGGGTTTAAACCGGACTGTTACATTCCAACTGCAGGGACCTTCAAGAAAATATCCCAAAGCTTATTTTTGGGCAGCCATTTGCTTGTGCCAAAAATTTGGCTTGACTCCTCCTTGTTGGACAGTTTCCCAGTCTAATAATTGATTAGACATGTCCATCTTTTAGCACATCTTTTACAGGGTCAAATTAACACCTGTATGACCCAGTTTTGCATGGTCTTGCCGTCCAAATGAAGTGGATGTGTGCATGTCGACGCATCATTTATGTTAATCACATCTTCCATGGTCTTCCTACATAGTGAAAATTCACATATTAATATTTAACATGAAAATAATATAAATTATTCATAAAAATCATGTAATAAAGCATAATTTCACATACTTTATAAATTCATGTCCAATATTAAAAATTCAGTACAATTCACTTATTTCAATAACAATTACTCAAGATTAACATATTTATTAAGTCAAAAGGTGGTAAATATATATAGAAAAACCCTATATAATTTCAAGTTTACACACCCCCAAATTTAAACCATTGCTCGTCCAAGTAATGTTTATGCACAATACAACTTTTGTTAAGGCAATTTTGCAAAATGATAATGTAGCTTCAATCTTCCTACATAATCATGCATCAACAAAATCATGCTCAAAAATATTTTTTATTGATAAGTAGCTGAATGCAAATTTTATTTCCAAACTTTATACTAAGTATATCATAATGTCAACATGAGTCATAGTATGCGTGCATTTCCAAATCATATATAATATTTACCAATCAATATGCTTTCCTTATCAACTAAACATAAAAATCACAAGGTTTAATTAGTGGTATTCATATGTTGAGCTTAGCAGTTCCTCTGCACTAATGTAGTCGGTATAATCATCAAATTAATATGTCTTTTATTAGGTTGTAATAGGGCTAAGCTGAATGTGGGAATAAACAGAAGTGAATTTTTAGGTTCAATCATCTTAACCTAACTTTGTCTTGGATCCTTTTGCGTCACAACCTTCATAAATGGGTCTTTGGAGCACCCCCAAACTTATTTTGAACTCATGCTCAACCTTTACTTTTCATATTTTTGGGCAAACTTTCTTGTTTATTCTTTTGAACAAACTTACCTTTGTTCTTTCATCATGTTTTTAAACAAACATGTGAAGAGCATGTACATCTTTTTGTATTTTTCCTCAACTCTGATCACCAAGACAAATTTAGTTAAGATAGGTGCAAAAGAATAGGATAAAAAAAAGATGATAATCTGACTTATGATGTAGATAATTTGCAATAAACAAGCATTTAAGCTCAAAAATTAAGTTTCAAGGGTTAAATTAATATGGTCAGCTTGAAAGGCTCAAACGATCCAAAGAAAGTGTGCCTATATCATATTAGATTCTTATATCTTCTAGGTTTTCGCCTCAAGAAAGTTACTAAGTCGGTTCTGAAGACTTAAACCTTCATCATGTCTATTTATAAAGAAATCAAATTTTCATGGCAAATACTACGTAAGTCTAAAGAACATACAAGCATTACATCACTCAAGATAGCATAAGAATAACTTAGATAAAATCAGAAATCATGCTTGCATTTGAACACTCTTATGAACAAAAATTCTATCTGAACATTCATTTATTTCTGCATACTTAAGTAAAAAGTTTGAAACATACTTTAAAAAGTCAGGAGAAATGCCTTACACCCTTTTAAAAAGAAGCAATGTCCTCATTGCAAAAACAAAGTAATGAATGAAAACTGAACACCATGTAGGGTTGTAAGAACAAAGAGGTGAGTCATAAAGACTACTTAAGTATCAAGTCTTTCTCAATAATTCAATCGTAGACATGTTCATTCTCATTACCACATCACTTCACTTTTCCTATTGAAAAGGCATTGAGCATATTTATTCATGCTTGCTATTTTATTATGCGAAAGCAAAAAATCTAACTAGGAAATAAAAATAAAAACTAAAGACAGGAAATTCCCCCTTTTATTTATTTGATTTATCCTCCTTGTCTTCCTCCTTTGATGTTTCATCCTCGCTTGCATGCTCATCTTCCTTCCATGACTCGAAGATATAATCTGGGAACTTAAGAACAAAACTGTTAGAGTTATTTTTAGAAGTATTTCTTACATAATCATCTTTAAATTTTGCATATATCCAATAAGCTTGTTGTTGGTTATGCATAAATTTCATCTTATCCATGATAATTGACAATTCCAATTTCTTCATAGTATTTGAAGAAGTGGGCATAGGAATAGTCAACTCAGGATCAACACTTGGTTCAACTGGCTCATCAGCATTCAACTCCTCTTTGGTTCAAAGACTTCCAGTTCCCTTATCGATTCTTCCTGAGATTCTTCTTCTTCTATCTCAGTAACCAAGTTAGCTTTTGCTTCGGATTTGTTCGATGACTCATCAGTTTCTAGTTCTATTGGTTTACTCAGTTTGGTTGGGTTTAGTCCATGGACATTCTCCACTAACCTTTCAAGATCATGGGTTGTGATGCAACCTTGAACATACGGGCCCTTCAGGTTTGCTTTTGTTTTAACTTGGGCCCTTAAGCAAAGTGAAGTTATTAATGATAAAAAGTAAGCACTTCAAGTTTTCTTTCTAGAAAAATCATGGATTTCCTTGAGAATAATATTCCCAACATTGATAGACATTTCTGTCATAATTTCATAAAACAAAAGTATTCACTCCATCGAGATGGTGGAACTGTGTGAGATCAGCATGAAACTATATCAAACAAAGTAAAACCATGCCTTAGCCAATGATTTTAGACATTATCTTCGACAAGAATGACTACCATACTTTCTTATAATCCATTAGGATCCTGGATTTGTCACAACATTAAGCACTTGTTGAAGAAAATCCCAATTTATGCTTGTCATCATGGAAAAATATTCATCGTCTTCAACATCAGGTAGGTTAAACAAATGATTAATGGATTTAGAAGTTAGGGGTACCTTCTTCTTGCGAATAAAAACTTCAGTAGCATCTAGCTTTGTCAAATTGACATAGAAATCTTGACCTAACTCCTCTTCGGGTAATGATCGTGCATCGTAAAATAATTCCAATTGAGGGCATCAATCATCTTTCGAATCGACAAAGGCACAACCATCTTATCATTGTTTTCCAAGTTGAAACCTTTTTCTGGCATCATAAGTTAATTTTTGAAAATAGAATCAAACATTTCTTTCACTTACTTATCTTGAATCACAATGGGATTTTCGACAAAGGTCTTGGAAGATCTAGTTCTTTTGCGAGACATGGTGATTTTTCCCCAAAAATAGGCAAAATTTTGGCAAAATAAGGGAAAAAGAAGTTGGCAATGGTTGGAACAAAGAGTTTGCAGAGATGATAGGCTTGCAGCAGTAACAGATTTATGGTAGCGCATAACTTGTGACGATGATAGGGTGCAGCGGTGATAGGAATACGATGGCGATATGGTTGCTCTGGCAAAAGGCTTGCGGCGGCAGTAAGTTAGGGTTTTTCGACAAAGAAATAAATTTAGGGAGAATTTTCAAGATTTAGGCTGACAACTAAGAGGAAAAATAATGAGTGGCTAGGGTTTAAGTTAATTCCTTGAGGGGTTGTGAAAAATATAGTGGTAGAGAGGATCTATATAGTGGTAAATTAGGGCAATCTTGCAGCAAAATTTTAGCTACTTAAATGACTTGGGCGGCAAGTATAGATGGAGGAAAAAAGGTGGAAATATTAGTGTTTTGGGGAACCCTTATGGACGATACTAATGGAGTAAATTTTTCCTATTTATTGTTTTAGGCCTTGAGCCCAAACTGTATTTACAAACTAGAATGCTTAAAATAAAATAAACTGATTAGTACTTGGGCCAATTTGATCCCCTTATTAAACATAAACAATTAAAACTAAAATTAAAAACAAAAATAAAAATTTCAAAATTAATTAGAAAATTTCTTCTCAAAAGATTACATTAAATTAATTCCCAGGAAAGGTTGGAGGGGTCATAACGGTCCGGCTTAAGTTCCAATCTCCTTAGACGGAATTAATTAAATGTACTAATTTAAGAAAATTAATTCCTAATTATTTATTAAAAAGTAAGATCATAAAAATTAAAGGTCTATTAACTTGAATAAGGTTTTAATTTGCGCAACTTCACCATCCCAATAGTGCTTGAGACGCTAACCATTAACTTTAAACGTACCTCCATGGTTGTCGTATAATTCTACAGCTCAATATGGATAAACTTTGTAGATGGTATAAGGTTATTTACATCGGGACTTCAGTTTTCCAAGAAATAACCTTAGCCTCAAATTAAACAACACTTTCTGACCTTCTTTGAATTTACGAGGTTGTATATAACTATCTTGCCATCTTTTATATTTTTCTTTACACATCTTGGCATTCTCGTATGAAAATATCCTCAACTCTTCCAACTCATCAAGTTGTAACATCCTTCTCTCACTGCATTGCTTAAGATCCAAATTCAATTATTTCAAGGCCCAGTGAGCTTTATTTTCCAATTCAAAAGGCAAATGACATGCCTTTCCAAAAACTAACAGATAGGGAGTCATTCCTAACAATTTCTTAAAATCAGTTCAATAGGCCTATAGAGCATCATCGAGCCTTCGAGAACAATCTTTTCTGTTAGGGCACACCACCCTCTCAAGAATACCTTTGCTTGCATGATTCACCCTTTCAACTTGTCCATTTGACTGTGGGTGATAGTTAGTAGCAATCATATGCTGCACATCGTACTTGGAAAGCAACCACTTAAGCCACCTATTTACAAAGTGAGATCCTTCATCACTAATTATAGCTCTAGGAGTCCGAAACTGTGTAAATACATGCTTATGCAGGAATCGCATGACTATCTTAGCATCAGTTTTTGGGTACGCCTCATCTTCAACCCACTTGGATAAATAATCCACAGCTACCAAAATATACTTGGTCCCATAAGAAGAAGGAAATGGGCCTAGAAAATCAATGCCTCATACGTCAAATAGCTTTTCCTCCAAAATATTTGTCAAGAGCATCTTGTTCCTTCTTGATATGTTTCCGGTTCTTTGGCATCTACTGCAGTTTTTCACATATGCATAAGCATCCTTAAACACAGTAGGCCAAAAAAATCCAACTTGTAAAATCTTCGCTGCAGTGTGGGAACCACCAAAGTGTCCCCCACTCCGAGATGAATGGTAGTGGTACAAAATCTCGCCAATCTCACTTCCAGCAATGCACTTCTTAATTATGTTATCTACACATTGTTTAAACAAAAAACGGATCCTCTCAGAAATAATACTGACTGTCATGAAGGAATTTCTTCCTTTGTTGGTACGTCATTTCTCGAGAAATTATTTCACATGCTAAATAATTGGAAAAATTAACAAATGAAGGTGTTTCATAGAATTAACTTACCTCGAAGATATGCTCATCAGGAAAATTCTCATTAATTGGAACAAGTGAAAAAGTTACCTCATTTGTTCCAACCTTTACAGGTGATTAGCTACTTGATTTTCAACACCTTTTCTGCCTTGGATCTCAATGTCAAATTCTTGGAGCAAAAGTATACATTGAATTAGCCTTGGTTTAGCATCTTTCTTCGCGAGTAAGTACTTAATGGTAGCATGATCAGTGAACACTGTAACTTTGGTACCTATAACATATGAACGAAACTTGTCAAAAGCAAAAACTATAACAAAGAGTTCTTTCTCAGTTACTTTATAATTGATCTAGGCTCATATCAAAGTTCTACTTGCATAGTAGATAGGATGAAAGACTTTGTTCCTTCTTTAACCCATCACAGCTCCAACAGTGAAATCGCTTGCATCACACAACAACTCAAAAGGTGAGTTCCAATCAGATGTAATAATTATTGGGGCTGAGATTAATCGGCTTTTTAATTCTTCAAAAGCTTTTAAACATGCTTTCTTAAAATAAAAAACAAAGGTTTAGAAATTTTTGAAAAATCTTTTATAAACCTACGATAAAAACCAGTATGGCCTAAGATACTTCGAACGCCATTCACACTAAATGGAGGTGGTAATCTTTCAATTACATCCACCTTTGCTTTATCCACTTCAATCCCGATTATGGAAATCTTATGTCCTGAGACAATTCCCCCATTGACCATAAAGTGACATTTCTCCCAATTAAGGAAAAAAATTGTCTCCTCGCATCTTTTAAGTATCTTAGCCAAAGTACTGAAATAACATCATAAGTGTTACCAAAAATAGAAAAATCATCCATGAAAACCTCAACAAAATTTTTGACCATATCAGTGAAAATTGCCATCAAACATCGCTAAAATGTGGCAGGTGCATTACATAAGCTGAAAGCCATTCGCCTAAAAGCAAATGTATCGTACGGACAAGTAAAAGTATTTTTATGTTGGTCTTTTAGGGCTACAATTATCTAGTTTTATCCTAAATATCTATCTAAAAAGCATTAAAATTCGTTACTGTAACACCCTAGACCCGGCCCAGACGTTATGGCCAGATCTGATATGTTACATGGACTTACGACTTAGTATGCATTCGTCGGTTTAAGTGATTAGGGTGGTCTTTGTAAAAACAACAATTGAATGAAAAGTCGGTTTATCAATCTTTAGGCTATCCATTTGTCGTGCTTGTTGAGTCTTGAAAATGTTCATTAATTTTGAAAACCCGCAGACCTAACACTAGCAGCTCGACATAGTATAAATATAATCGAAAAATAAAAACCATAGCGGAAAGAGATATTTATATAGCGGCCTTATTACAACTTAAAACCCAAAATTAAATCAGAATATAAAAATAATAAAAAATAAACTAACTTAGAAAAACCCACTTTGCAGATGATGTGGCCACTCCGAATCCCTCACAGCTCCAAGCCCACTGTGGTTGGGGATTTCCTGCATAGATGAAAATAAAGGGTGAGTTTGGTAAACTCAATGTGTAACATAACCAAACCATAGCCCAAAACAGATCAAACCTCAGAGTCAGGCTTATCTGGGCCTTGGCCCAGCACAAAAATCAGAATGAAACTCATAGGCCCATAGCGATCTGAAACAAATATATCATGAATGCAAAATCCCAACCCAGAGCCATCCATAACACCTCGTACCAGCCTTACATCATGTGGGAAGACTACTCGACCCACCCAACCGCTACACACCACAGAAATTGCAGCGAGGCTGCTAGATATTGTGACGAAGTCACTAGATACAGATATTGTGGCGATGCCACCAGAATAGATATATATGTTTATATATGTGGCGAAGCCACCAAATTCTGTGGTGCCGGATATTGTGACGAAGTCACCGAATCAGATATATATGTGGCGAGGCCACCCAGTTGCGCAATGAGGTCGCGAACGCTTCCTCCATCAATATTAACCGATGTCCCATGCAATGTAATAATATGTCATGGCATACGTTACCTGTAAACCAACATCATGCTTTTTAGATAAAATAAAATATCCCTAGGGTAAAATCGTAATTTTTCATGTATAAGGGTATTTCAATGGTTATTACCTATTGCTAGGGTTTCATGCTCATTCTAACGTTTACCAAGTAATCAGAAGTACTTACCTCGTCTTTTTACCAAAGTGGGCCTGTTGGCCCATTTGGCCCATTGGCCCGTTTTCGACCCATTAAGCCCAAATATACCGTTGTGCACAAAAATGCACACTCTGCATTCTAATCATCCAAATGCACCATATTCATTAACAATTGTCTCACGAGCGCTCGCATGCTCGCGAGTTCACAAAATACCAACGTTCCGGTATTTCAGCTTTTACCAATTCAGTCTAAGGAAGGGTGTCATTTACACACCTGGTTGATGGCGATTGATGAAGATATTTCCCACGCAATAATCCTATAATCGATCACTAACACATTAGACTTACGAATTAACGATAACTACCATAAATCCACGTCAATTAACCCAATCATCACACAAGTTAGTCATTTACGCACAAGGGGCAAAATAGTCATTTTACCCTCTAGGGGTAAATCGGTAGTCCTACCCTACAGGGGTATTTTGGTAATTCTACAACTTATCCACTTGGGCCTACAGACCCATTGGGACTACATGGCCCATTTCAGCCCATCACGGTCCGAAATAGCCGTCCTACTGCTAGAGTAGTGAGGAATACACACCTGTTAGGAGACTGCAGTTAATCTGCGCTGCCACACTCTTAGCTGACGCCCAACCCAAACGAGCACGCCACCAAGCGAAAGGGATCAGCCGAGAAGGGTATGCCAACTCTTCTCATGGTTGCTCTATTTAAAGCCAGCTCTCCATCTACTCTTATGTTAGCTTCCCGATGTGGGATCCCTCCATCATCAGAGTTTCAAACCAACACCAACTCTTGCCGTCCCAACATAGCGTGCCAAGGGATTCGAACCAAAGTCCTCTCACATGCCAAATCACACCACCACCACTAGGCCATCAACTCATTTGTGTCATAAGTCCAACACATTAAACTTTAAAGCGCACCTACTTGCTTCCAGATTTATGGAAAAGAAAAACCAAAATAAATTGCAAGAGCCAAGACTTG
Organism: Gossypium longicalyx; assembly: GCA_025698465.1. Classification (NCBI taxonomy): domain Eukaryota; kingdom Viridiplantae; phylum Streptophyta; class Magnoliopsida; order Malvales; family Malvaceae; genus Gossypium; species Gossypium longicalyx. Next base: position 23,359,526 of record CM046998.1, on the reverse strand, counting down.
AACCTTGGACGCCTTGCTTCCTCTATGGCGTCACTTCCTTGTCCCCTAAGTAGCGCTACCTTGCCTTTACACCACACTCCTTTTTGTGTCATCTTTTACCCCTTTACTCTTAAAAGCCCAAACACCAACTGCATCACTTGTTCTTAAAATCAAAATTCCGAAGACTACCATGGATTTAACTTAAGTCTGGGCCTTCTAAAGGCCCACTAACCTACTAAAAAATATATTTTAACCAACCAGAACACACCCAAATTTAAAAAAAAAACACAGAAACATAGAAAACCCGAAAATTGGGCATTACAACTCTATCCTCCTTAAAGAAATTTCGTCCTCGAAATTTTACCTGAATCAAATAGATGATGATATTGTTGACGCATCGCCACTTCTGGCTCCCAAGTAGCTTCCTCTCTGCCATGATTACGCCACAGCACCTTTACTAGCGGAACTGATTTCCTCCTCAAAATCTTAACATCTCGATCCAAAATCTGCACAGGCTCCTCCTCAAAAGTCAAGTCTGTTTGGACCTCGATCTCTGCAACCGGCACAACATGAGTAGGGTCAGAAGGATACCGCCTTAACATGGAGACGTGAAAGACGAATCCTATCCAACTCTGGAGGTAGCTCCAACTGATAAGCCACTGGACCCACTCGCTTAAGAATCCGATAAGGCCCAATCAACCGCGGACTTAACTTGCCTTTCCTCCCAAACCTTAATATTTTATTCCAAGGTGAAACCTTCAAGAAGACCATATCACCCACAGAGTACTCAATTACCTTGTGCTTCAAATCTGCGTATGACTTCTATCTATCAGATGCTTTCTTCAATCGGTCTCTAATCAACTTGACCTTATCCTCAGTATCTACCACCAATTCAGGTCCAAGAACCTGTCGTTCACCCAAATCGGTTCAAAAACTAGGTGTACGACATCTTCGCCCATTCAATGCCTCATAAGGAGCCATTCGAATACTTGCCTGATAATTTTTGTTGTATGCAAACTCTGCCAACGGTAAGTAATCCTCCCAACTGCCTCGAAAGTCGATAACGCATCCCCCCAACATGTCTTCCAGAATCTGAATAACCCTTTTCGACTGACCATCAGTCTGAGGATGAAAGGCTGCACTAAAGTTCAACCGTGTACCCAACGCCTCATGCAACTTTTTCCAAAATTGAGATGTGAATCTAGGAACTCGATCAGAGATAATTGACACTAACACTCTGTGAAGTCGCACTATTTTTGCCACATACAATTTGGCTAACTTCTGAAGTGAATAATCAGTGCGGACAGGTATAAAATGAGCAGATTTGGTCAACCTATCCACAATTACCCAAATCGAGTCTTTCTTCAACGGAGTCAAGGGTAACCCACTCACAAAATCCATGGTTACCCTCTCCCACTTCCAAAGCGGTACTTTCACTGGCTGCAAAAGTCCGGAAGGTAATTGATGTTCAGCTTTCACTTGCTGACAAGTTAGACATTTTCCCACAAATTCCGTTACCTCTCGCTTCAATCGAGGCCACCAATACAACTCCTTTAAGTCGCGATACGTCTTATTCCCTCCAGGATGCATAGCATACAGACCTCCATAAGCTTCTTTAAGAATTGCTTGCCTCAAGTCAGAGTCCTTCGAAATACAAACTCTACCTCGGTAACACAAAACTCCTTCACTATTCAATCCGAACTCAGAAGTATCCCCATTCTTAACCTGCTGGAATCGAGAAACCAGGGACTCATCCCTTGACTGTTTTTCCTTAATCTCATCCACCTAGGTCGGCCTAACTTGCAGTTCTGCTAATAGACTACCGTCGTCATATAGACTCAAACGATCAAACATGGCTCTCAGATCAGATATAGTTCTACGAATTAGGGTATCAGCCACCACATTAGCTTTGCCTGAGTGATACTCAATTGCGCAGTCATAATCCTTAAGCAACTCTATCCATCTTCGCTGCCTAAGGTTCAGCTCCTTCTGAGTCAGCAAGTACTTAAGACTCTTATGATCTGTGTATATAATACACCTTTCTCCGTACAAGTAATGTCTCCAAATCTTAAGAGCAAAGATTACCGCTGCCAACTCTAGATCATGAGTAGGATAGTTAACTTCATGTGGTTTAAGCTGTCGCGATGCATAAGCAACCACTTTACCCTCTTGCATCAGCACACAGCCCAACCCTACATGTGATGCATCACTGCATACGGTAAAATATTTTCCGGACTCAGATCAATCGATGCAGTGCCTCTCGGTCAGACTTTCTTCACTTCTCAAAAGATTCTGTTGTTTCTCATTCAAACAAACGATACTCCCTTCCTTATAAGCTTTGTCAAAGTGCCGCCATCACGAAAAAATCCTTTCACAAACCTTCTATAGTACCCACTAATCCCGAAAAACTTTGAATTTCTAACACCGACCTCGGTGGCTTCCATTCCGAATCGCTTCAATCTTTCGAGGTCCACCTTGATCCCTTCAAAGAGAGACAACATGCCTCAAGAAAGCTACCTCTCTCAACGTAACTCACTCTTACTGAATTTCGATTAAAGCTCATTCTCCCTCAGCACTTGCAGCACAATACAAAGATGCTCATCATGCTTCTCCTCAGTTTCAGAATAAACCAGAATATCGTCGATAAAGACGACTACGAATTATCCAAGTATGGCTGGAACACTCGATTCATCAGATCCATAAATACCGCAGGTGCGTTCGTCAACCCAAATGGCATAACCAAGAACTCATAGTGACCATACCGAGTTTTGAATGTCGTCTTGTGAATATCCACCTCCTTAACACTCAACTGATGATACCCAGATCGAAGGTCAATCTTGGAAAATACTGAAGCTCCTCTAAGTTGATCGAATAAATCATCGATTCTCGGCAGTGGGTACTTGTTCTTAATCGTCAGTACACTATAACTATACTGCTATAGTTTGCTAACTATACTCCTCTAAGGGATGACTTGGTTGCTTGTTTTTGAATTCAAAACAATACTATTAATAGCTGATGATGATTCACTTAACTAACTAAAATCATGACAAAGGAAAACGCACCTATCGAATAGCAGTATAGTTATAGTGTAACACCACTTACCTATACCCGAGACCGGGATAGGATACGAGGTATTACCGAACACATACACAGTCATTCATGCAAAAATCGGGCCATATAATTTTCATCCAAATTAAAACTTTTCAAACACATGTATATCGTCCCTTATACGGGCCTTTGAGGCCTAAAACATACATCGGGGTGGTTCGGGACTAAACCGAGTACTTTCAATAAACTTTGGACAACTTAGCAAATTCCTTGCTTTGGAGAGCCACACGCCCGTGTGGCTTGGGACACGCTCATGTCCTCAGCCCGTGTAACTCTCTATTTGTGACATCAACAAAAAAATTTGAACCACACTGTAACGCCCCCACGCCCGAGACCGTCGCCGGAGTCGAGTATGAGGTGTTACTAAACTTAATTTAACATTTTTAGAACTTTGGATCACTTGTTTCTACATTCACAACTTTCTAGCTACTCGCGTCACATTTACAAGAAAAATCATATCTCGAGTTACGAAACTCGAAATCAAGATCCGTAAATTTTCCATGAATCTAGACTCATATAACTATTTACTAATTTTTTTCTAGAATTTTTGGTTGGGCCAATTAGTACAGTTTATTAGTTAAAGTAACCCCTGTTTCAGGACTTGACTGGACTAACCTCTGTTTACTACGAACCATATTTCTCTCTATACAAAATTCATTCTCCTGAAATTAGACTCAATAAGGATTCTGATAATATAAAATACACCACCTAATTATATCTGTACAATTTATGGTGAATTTCTAAAGTTGGAACAGGGGATCCAGAAATCACTCTGGCCCTGTTTCACTAAAATTCAAATATCTTCTAACATACAATTCCTTTACCTGTTTAGTTTGTTTTATGTGAAACTAGACATAATAAGCTTAAATTTGATATTTAATCCATCACCTAAATCGATTTCTATGATTTTTAGTAAATTTTCAAACTCACATCAGTGTTGCTGCAATGTTCTGTTTATGGCAAATTTCATCCTTTTTATGAGTTTTCATGAACTAGGTATCCTAATAACTTTCCATAACATCAAACATAATCTAAACTAACCATTTCCATAATTTATCATTATCAAGCATTTCCTCAACCATTCCATCACCATATCATAAGATCATTTACACAAAATAGGTATATTGCTATACATGCCATACTTAAATTTACAAGCCATTTACCGAAAAGTTCTTCGATAGTGTGTGACTGAGCCCTTCGACCTATCCCGACTCTCGAGCTGGCTTTTCCAAAACTACAATGAGTAAGAAGGAGGGAGTAAGCATAAATGCTTAGTAAGTTCATATGCAAATAATAAGTAACATAACAAACAATCAAACCAATCAACATTAGCATATATCACCAAAACACATATCACATTTCTAATCATTTTTCATCATCTTATTACCTTATCGTGGTTGTATCAATACTCAACCCGAGGGTTAAATACATACCTGTCCAAAATATCCATTTCACATCACTTACCAATACGTCTCTTTACATCTCGAGTATTCCTCCATTTGAGTAAAACTTTACCCGTTGAACACATCGGAATATAATTCGGATACATGGATAACTTGCACAAAAGTGCCACATATGCAATCAAGCAATCATGTAACCCGCCCATAAGCGAACTCGGACTCAACTCAACGAGCTCGGGCGTTCGTATCCATAATTGAGCTCGGACTCAACTCAACAAGTTCGGATGCCTAGTTACATCTCACGAACTCGGACTCAACTCAACGAGTTCGGACATTCGCATCCATAAGTGAACTCGGACTCAACTCAACGAGTTCGGATGCTCAACCATCCTAGTGACATGTCACTTGTATCCTAATCTATCCCTAAGGTTCAAACGGGATTTTCCTCGAACACATATCCTTGCTGTCTTCCGTAGAATTCCGAAACCAAAACTTGGTAACAATTTATATTCAAGAAATAGCTCACACAATTTGCATTTTATTCGAAATTAACCACAAATCATATATTTCATGATAAAAATCAGCATATCATATAATTAACATCAATGACTTATAAACAACAATTATGCTACATTATTTACACATGAACTTACCTTGGTACCAAAATACAAAGATTTTGCAATTTAGTCCACAATCTTTTCTTTTCCTCGATTGGGGTCGATTCCACGTCTTTCTTGATCTAAAATAACACATTTAGCTTATTTAATACTCACATTATCAATTTAATCCTTAATTTAAATTTTGGCAAAATTACAATTTTACCCCTAAACTGTTGCATATTTACACTTTTGCCCCTAGGCTCGGGATTAAACTTTATTCCTTATTCTTATGTTTTATAACATGCTGATCACTTTTCTCTTCTATGGCAACATCAAATTCTCACTCTAACATGTACTTGTGACTATTAAGTATTTTTACCGTTTAAGCCCTTTTACTCGTTTTTGCTTATAATCGAGAGTACAAGTTGTCTAACATAATTTAAAACCTCATGTTCTATCATAAAACATCAAAATACACAAATTTCACCTATGGGTATTTTTCCAAATATAAACCCTAGGTTAAATTATTGCTAGCATAAGCTAAATCGAGCTACCGGGATCTCAAAAACGTAAAAATCATTAAAAACGGGGCTTAGAATCACTTACTATGAAGCTTGAAAGTTGAAGAAACCCTAGCTATGGTGAGAGTGAAATTCGGCAGCAACTAAATGAGAAGATGACCATTTTGTGTTATTTTTCCCATTTTATTTCATTAAATATCCAAATGACCAAAATGCCCTTAATACCTTTCTTTGAAAATTTTCATGTACAAGCCCATTTTTGTCCAAAATTTTAGAAATTGGTCAAATTGCTATTTAAGACCTTCTAATTAATATTTCAAAGCAATTTCATACTAAAAACTTCTAGAATGCAAGTTTTGCAACTTATTCGATTTAGTCCCTAACTTCAAATTATGCATTTTATGCATAGAATTTCTTCACAAAATTTTCACACAATCGTGCAATCATATCATAAACCTCAAAATAATTATAAAATAATTATTTCTATCTCGAATTTGTGGTCACGAAACCACTATTCTGATTAGGCCCTAATTCGGGATATTACAACTCTCCCCCCTTTAAGGATTTTCGTCATCGAAAATCTTACCGGTAAACAGATGTGGGTATTGATTTCTCATATTTTCTTCGGATTCTCATGTAGCTTCTTCTACTCCATGATTTTGCCACAACACCTTCACAAGTGCAATATTTTTATTCCTTAGTTGTTTGACCTCTCGAGCTAAAATCTTAATCGGTTCTTCTTCATAGGTCATATCTGGTTGTAGTTCAATTTCTGTCGGTGAAACTACATGTGAAGGATTCGAACGATACCGACGTAACATAGATACGTGGAACACATCATGAATCTTCTCTAATTCAGATGGTAAAGCTAGCCGATATGCTACCGGTCCAACTTTTTCAATTATTTCATACGGCCCGATAAAACGCGGACTTAATTTGCCCTTCCGTCCAAATCTAAGAACTTTCTTCCACGGAGACACCTTTAAAAATACTTTATCACCAACTTGAAATTCAATGTCCTTTCGTTTTAAATCTGCATAAGATTTCTGTCTATCTGAAGCAGCTTTCAAACAATCTCGAATTACCTTCACTTTTTCTTCGGTTTCTTTTATTAGATCAACTCCATAAATCTGATTTTCCTTGAGTTCAGTCCAATACAAAGGCGTTCGACACTTACGACCATACAATGCTTCATAAGGTGTCATTTTCAAGCTCGTTTGATAACTATTATTGTAAGCAAATTCTACCAACGGTAAATATTTTTCCCAACTTCCTTGAAATTCCAATACACAACATCTGAGCATATATTCAAGAATCTGAATTACTCTCTCGATTGTCCATCGGTTTGTGGATGAAAAGCGATCGAAATTTAACTTTGTACCTAACGCGTCTTTGCAACTTTTGCCAAAACCGCGAGGTAAACCTTGGATCTCTATCTCAAATAATCGACAATGGTGTAGTCTAACAATTTCTCTAACATACGCTTCAACCAACTTGTTAAGAGAATAATCCGTGCGTGCGTCTTAGGATAAAATGAGCCGACTTAGTTAATCACAACTATTACCCGGATGGCATCTTTATTTCCTCGAGTCAATGGCAATCTTGATACAAAATCCATAGTAATCCGATCCCATTTCCATTCAGAAACCATAATAGGTGAAGTAATCCCAAGGCACTTGGTGTTCACTTTCACCGTTGACAAATTAAGCATTTGGACACAAACTCTGATATATCTTTTTTCATTCCATTCCACCAATACATTTTCTTCAAGTCATTATACATTTTCGTACTACCCGGATGAATTGAGAAACAACCACTATGTGCTTCCTGTAGGATCTTTTGAATCAATTCCTCATTCTTTGGTACACAAATCCGATCTTTAAACATTAAGCACCCATCAGAACCGATTCTGAAATCTGACTCTATATCAACTTCACACTGCTTTCTCTTGGCTTACAAATCTTGATCATTTTTCTGAGCTTCAGAAATCTCTTGTAAAAACATCGGTTTTGCTCTAAACTCTGCTAGAATTGAACCATCATCTAACATTTTCAACTGAGTGTTCATAACTCTCAAAGCAAACAACAACTTTCTGCTCAAAGCATCAGCAACCACATTCGCTTTTCCCAGATGATAATTAATAACAAGCTCGTAATCTTTCAATAACTCCAACCATCTTCGCTGTCTTAAATTCAAGTCTTTTTGTGACATCAAGTACTTAAGACTTTTATGGTCGGTATATACCCGGCACTTTTCACCATACAAATAATGTCGCCAAATTTTCAAAGCAAACACCACCGCAGCCAATTCCAATTCGTGAGTAGGATAATTCCTCTCATGAGGTTTTAACTGCCTCGAAGCATAAGCCACCACTTTTCCTTCTTGCATGAGTACACACCCCAAACCATTTAGAGAAGCATTACTATACACCACAAATCTTTACCTGATTCGGGCTGTACTAACACGGGTGCCTCTGTTAATAACTTTTTCAATTCTTCAAAACTCTGTTGACTCTCTTCCGTCCATTCAAATTTAACATCCTTTTGGAGTAGTCTAGTTATAGGAGCAGCAATTATAGAAAATCCATTTACAAACCGCCGATAATACCCAGCTAGCCCCAAGAAACTTCTAACTTCGATTACATTTTTCGGTGGTTTCCAATCAACAATGGCTGAAATTTTACTAGGATTAACCCGTATACCATCACCTGAAACAATATGACTCAAAAATCCAACTTCCCGGAGCCAAAATTCACTTTTACTAAACTTAGCATACAGCTGCTTATCTCTCAAAGTTTGTAAAACTATCCTCAAATGCTCAAAGATGCTCTGTCTCATCTTTTGAATAAATTAAAATATCATCTATAAACACCACAACAAATTTGTTCAAGTATGGTCAGAATATGCGATTCATTAAATCCATAAACACAGCCGGAGCATTTGTCAACCCGAATGGCATAACTAAAAATTCATAATGACCATACCTTGTTCTAAAAGCAGTTTTAGACACATCCGACTCTTTTACCCGCAGTTGGTAATACCCAGATCTCAAGTCAATCTTTGAAAACCATGTCGCTCCTTTTAGCTGATCAAACAAATCATCAATTCTTGGCAACGGATACTTGTTTTTGATTGTCACCTTGTTTATCTGCCGATAATCAACACACAACCTCATAGAACCATCCTTCCTTTTCACAAATAAAACGGGAGCACCCCAAGGTGAAAAACTCGGTCTCACAAAGCCTTTATCAGTCAATTCTTGCAATTGCGACTTTAATTCCTTCAACTCTATTGGTGCCATTCTATACGGAGCAATCGAGATCGGAGTTGTTCTCGGTATCAAATCAATACCAAATTCTACTTCCCTGACTGGAGGCAAACCCGGCAATTCTTCTGGAAATACGTCCGCAAATTCACACACAACCGGTAGTGATTCAACTTTCTTTTCAACTTCTTTTGTATTAATTACATACGCCAAATAAGCTTCATAACCCTTTCTCAGATATCTTTGAGCCGACAATGAAGAAATCACACTAGATAATGCCTCTGACTTGTCTGATTCAACACGCAAAATTTCACCACTTTCACACTTTAATTCTATAACCTTTTCTTTGCAATTTATTTTAGCATCATGCAATGTCAACCAATCCATGCCCAAAATAACATCAAACTCATCAAACGGCAACAACATCAAGTCGGCCGGAAAGTAATGACCCCGAATCATTAAAGGACATTTCTTACATACTTTATCAACAATCACACATTTGCCTAACGGATTCGACACTCTAATCATAAATTCTGTGTTCTCAACAGGTATATTCATACTAGACACCAATTTCATGCACACATATGAATGAGTAGAACCAGGATCAATCAAAGCAATAACATTAACATTATAGAGAGAAAATGTACCGGTAATCACATCAGGTGAGGAAGCATCTTCGTGCGCTTTAATAGCATAAGTTCTAGCCGGAGCCCTTCCTTCAGGTCTAATTGGTGCATCCTCGGCTACATTCTTACCGCTTGCTTGATCCCAGCTTTTCTTGGATATCTTCCTCTCGAATCAGCACCACTTGTTTTTGTATTCTGAAATTTTTCTTTTTCAGCTCTCTCTGGGCAGTCTCTAATAAAACGATCTCAGAACCACATCGAAAACATTCATTTGCTCTGCATGGACCAAAATGATTTCTACCACACCGCTGGCACTCAGGTTTAACAAATCTCGAGTTCCCTACACCGCCGTCCAAGTAGTCCGGGGGACTTAGACCCACATTTTGCTTTTTATAATTCCCATATGATTGCCCAGCTGAAACTTGGGAACGAGGATTCATATTTCTTGATTTTCCAGGTTGCTGTGAGAATGAACTGCTCATCGGTCTTTTCTTCCAATTTCTAGTCTCAGCCTCTACCTTTTTCTTCTCTTTAAGTAGTTCTTCAGCCTTGCAAGCTCGATCCACCAGCACTACCATTTCTTTTAATTCAAGAATTCCTACAAATACCTTAATGTCTTCGTTGAGCCCGTCTTCAAATTGTCGGCACATCTTGGCCTCTATAGGAACATACTCTCTGGCATATTTACTTAATCGAACAAACTCTCTTTCATATTCTGTAACCGTCATATTACCTTGCTTCAACTGAAGAAATTCTTTACGTTTCTGATCAATAAATCTTTCACTAATATATTTCTTCTGAAACTCTTCTTGAAAGAATTCCCAGGTTATTCTCTCTTTCGGTACCACCGAAATCAAAGTCTTCTACCAATTATAGGCTGAATCCCTCAACAAAGATATAGCGCATTTCAAAAATTCTTCAGGTGTACACGATAATTCATCAAATACCCGGATAGAATTTTCAAGCCAGAACTCTGCTTTCTCGGCATCATCATCAATATTTGCCTTAAACTCTTCAGCCCCTTGCTTGCGGATTCTATCAACTGGAGTTCTATCATACCTTGAGGCATCGGGGGTACAGGTTGAGGAATTGGGGGAGGTGGGGGAGGTCGTACATTTGGGTTCGTACGAACGAACTCAGTGTATCATGTACTCATCATTTGGAGAAAGGCTTCCTGATCCCTTTCTCCTCCTCCCTGACCAACAGTAGGAGGTGGATTTTCAGTCGGCGCTGCTCCTTCAGCCGGAGCTGGCGCATTACTCTCTAATTCATCTACCACAGCTGGATCGGGATCCATTTACTATAAAAAATCATTTAAAAAGGTCAGAAGTCGTCACACTATCACAATTTATACATATGGCATGTATAGCAAAATCCGTACATACAACACGTAGTCCGAGAACCGACTAAACCTGCTCTGATACCACTAAATGTAACGCCCCCATGCCCGAGACCATCGCCGGAGTCGAGTATGAGGTGTTACTAAACTTAATTTAACATTTTTAGAACTTTGGATCACTTGTTTCTACATTCACAGCTTTCTAGCTACTCGCATCACAGTTACAAGAAAAATCATATCTCGAGTTACGAAACTCAAAATCAAGATCCGTAAATTTTCCATGAATCTAGACTCATATACCTATTTACTAATTTTTTTCTATAATTTTTGGTTTGGCCAATTAGTACAGTTTATTAGTTAAAGTTACCCCTGTTTCAGGACTTGACTGGACTGACCTCTGTTTACTACGAACCATATTTCTCTTTGTCAAAAATTCATATAACTATAAGGCTTGTTTCTACTGAAACTAGACTCAATAAGGATTCTGAGAATATAAAATAAACCACCTAATTATATCTTTAAAATTTATGGTGAATTTCTAAAGTTGGAACAGGGGATCCAGAAATCACTCTGGCCCTATTTCACTAAAATTCAAATATCTTATAACATAAAATTCTTTTACCTGTTTAGTTTGTTTTATGTGAAACTAGATATAATAAGCTTCAATTTGATATTTAATCCATCACCTAAATCGATTTCTATAAGTTTTAGTAAATTTTCAAACTCACATCAGTGTTGCTGCAATGTTCTGTTTATGACAAATTTCATCCTTTTTATGAGTTTTCATGAACTAGGTATCCTAATAACTTTCTATAACATCAAACATAATCTAAACTAACCATTTCCATAATTTATCATTATCAAGCATTTCCTCAACCATTCCATCACCATATCATAAGATCATTTACACAAAATAGGTATATTGCTATACATGCCATACTTAAATTTACAAGCCATTTACCGAAAAGTTCTTCAGATAGTGTGACTGAGCCTTCGACCTATCTCGACTCCTGAGCTGGCTTTTCCAAAACTACAATGAGTAAGAAGGAGGGAGTAAGCATAAATGCTTAGTAAGTTCATATGCAAATAATAAGTAACATAACAAACAATCAAACCAATCAACATTAGCATATATCACCAAAACACATATCACATTTCTAATCATTTTTCATCATCTTATTACCTTATCGTGGTTGTATCAATACTCAACCCGAGGGTTAAATACATACCTGTCCAAAATATCCATTTCACATCGCTTACCAATATGTCTCTTTACGTCTCGAGTATTCCTCCATTTGAGTAAAACTTTACCCATTGAACACATCGGAATATAATTCGGATACATGGATAACTTGCACATAAGTGCCACATATGCAATCAAGCAATCATGTAACCCGCCCATAAGCGAACTCGGACTCAACTCAACGAGCTCGGGCGTTCGCATCCATAAGTGAACTCGGACTCAACTCAACGAGTTCGAATGCTTAGTTACATCTCACGAACTCGGACTCAACTCAACGAGTTCGGACATTCGCATCCATAAGTGAACTCGGACTCAACTCAACGAGTTCGGATGCTCAACCATCCTAGTGACATGTCACTTGTATCCTAAACTATTCCTAAGGTTCAAGCGGGATTTTCCTCGAACACATATCCTTGCTGTCTTCCGTAGAATTCCGAAACCAAAACTCGGTAACAATTTATATTCAACAAATAGCTCACACAATTTGCATTTTATTCGAAATTAACTACAAATCATATATTTCATGATAAAAATCAGCATATCATATAATTAACATCAATGACTTATAACCAACAATTATGCTACATTATTTACACATGAACTTACCTTGGTACCAAAATACAAAGATTTTACAATTTAGTCCACAATCTTTTCTTTTCCTCGATTGGGGTCGATTCCACGTCTTTCTTGATCTAAAATAACACATTTAGCTTATTTAATACTCACATTATCAATTTAATCCTTAATTTAAATTTTGGCAAAATTATAATTTTACCCCTAAACTTTTGCATATTTACACTTTTGCCCCTAGGCTCGGGATTAAACTTTATTTCTTATTCTTATGTTTTATAACATGCTGATCACTTTTCTCTTCTATGACAACATCAAATTCTCACTCTAACATGTACTTGTGACTATTAAGTATTTTTACCGTTTAAGCCCTTTTACTCGTTTTTGCTTAAAATCGAGTAGTACAAGTTGTCTAACATAATTTAAAACCTCATGTTCTATCATAAAACATCAAAATACACAAATTTCACCTATGGGTATTTTTCCAAGTATAAACCCTAGGTTAAATTATTGCTAGCATAAGCTAAATCGAGCTACCGGGATCTCAAAAACGTAAAAATCATTAAAAACGGGGCTTAGAATCACTTACTATGAAGCTTGAAAGTTGAAGAAACCCTAGCTATGGTGAGAGTGAAATTCGGCAGCAACTAAATGAGGAAGATGACCATTTTGTGTTATTTTTCCCATTTTATTTCATTAAATATCCAAATGACCAAAATGCCCTTAATACTTTTCTTTGAAAATTTTCATGTACAAGCCCATTTTTGTCCAAAATTTTAGAAATTGGTCAAATTTCTATTTAAGACCTCCTAATTAATATTTCAAAGCAATTTCATACTAAAAACTTCTAGAATGCAAGTTTTGCAACTTATTCGATTTAGTCCCTAACTTCAAATTAAGCATTTTATGCATAGAATTTCTTCACAAAATTTTCACACAATCATGCAATCATATCATAAACCTCAAAATAATTATAAAATAATTATTTCTATCTTGGATTTGTGGTCACGAAACCACTATTCCGATTAGGCCCTAATTCGGGATATTACACACACGGCCAGGCCACACGCCCGTGTACTAGGCCGTGTCCTCCACACGGCTGAGACACATGGCCGTGTCTCTGCCCGTGTGGCTAACACTTAGGCTATTTTCCAAGCCTTCATGTTTCCCATAAACCCTTACAAGCTTATACACATCAAACTCACAACTCATGGCATCATTTTAGTGATTAAACACCCTTTATTAAGAGACATTCAACATTAGCTCATCATTATGTATATGTTCCACCTACTCATGATAAACTAGTCTAGCCATATTATTACGCATTCATTTGACCTTGTCATCTCATTAATCACTTATACCATTAAACTATGGTCAAACATCCATATTCAAGGCACTATCATCTTATTACCATTGTAACATCCCGAATTAGGGCTTGGTCAGAACAATAGTTTTGAGACCACAAATTCGAAGTGGAAATAATTATTTTATTATTATTATAAGGTCTATGATATTTTTACATGCTTGTGTGAAAATTTCATGAAGAAATTTTATGTGAAAAGTGTCGAATTTGACTTTAGGGACTAAATTGAATAAATTGCAAAATATGAGTTCTAGAAGTTTTTAGTATAGAATTGAATTGGATTTTTAATTAGAGGGTATTAAATATAAATTTGTCCAATTTTTAAAATTTTGGACAAAAATAGGCTTGGATGGATAAATTTTCAAAGAAAGGCTAAAAGGGCATTTTGGTCATTTGGTCATTAAATGGACTAAAAGACAAAATAAAAGCCAAATTTCTTATCTATCTTCTACCTATGGCCGAATATTGCATGGGAGAAGACATGGTTAGGGTTTTCAAGCTTCCAAGCTCAATAGTAAGTCCATTAAAGCCTCGTTTTTAATGTTCTTTACATTTTTGACATCCCAATAACATGCTCTACTCATTTCTACCATTATTTTAAGCTAGGGTTTGTGTTTAAAAATTTACCCATGAATTATATGCATGTATATTGATGTTTAATGGTAGAATATGAAGGCTCGGTGTGTAATAAACGACTTTTGCTAAGTGATTTTCAGTGAAAATGCTTAAAAGGACTAAATCGTAAAAGTTATAAAATTAGTCATAAAAGATTGATTTACTGGAAATTGAAGGCTGACATAGTTATGAAAATGATTCGGCTAGGCTTGAAATGCAAGGAAATTGAATAAAAATCATTTTATGAGCCTTGGGGCAAAAGTGCAAATATGTAAAAGTTTAGGGTCAAAATGCAAATTTGTAAAAATATGATTTTTGGACCCATATGAATAATGTGAGTAAGTAATAAGTTATATTTGAAATTTTAGATCAAGAAAACAAGATTCTGGCTTAGAATGAGGTTGAACAAGGTTAAGCACAAACTCGAAATAAATAGTCGTACTCGAACCCGAGGTAAGTTCATATGTCAATGATAATGCAATGATATTATTGTTCATACTTGAACTTAAATTGATGTGTTAAAATTGTGTGATGGATATTTATTTAGTTGATATGAAGATTATATATTGTAACAAATGCCTAAATATAATTATATGCAATACCATGTTTATTTCATGGTCTAATGTCTAAATAAACATGGAAATGTGTTGAATTGGATGTACATTGCATGATCAGCTATGCATAATGAGATACTTGATGAAAGGAGAAAAATCCTGGTTGAATAAAAAGGGAAATCCGGTGGATAAACCATGGCTTACATGACTTGAGATCCTGCATGTGTTGCAGAAAAGGATTTAGCCCGGACGGGTAATCCATTGATCTCAAATATAGAAAGAATCTAGCTCGGACGGGTGTTCCTTGAGTGATCGAGCCTCCCGAAGAATATGTGTGCATTAAGAATTTATCCCGGACGGGTAATCCGATTAGGGTCTGAATTTAGCCTGGGCTGGTAATTCAAATCCGAGCTCATTGAGAGTACACGTCATTACAAGGGAGTTAGCTTGGACTAGGAATCCAGACATCACTCCATGAGTTTATATTATGGGGGATTTAGCTTGGACTGGTAATCCTACCGTAAGATGTAAGGTTTGTGGGAGTGCGTACTTGAGATGATCACTTGTATAACTTGACGGTAAATGGATTATCCATCGAGATTTTCAAGAAATTCAACGGGTATTATAATGAATAATGCGATGAAAGTCCCGAGATGGGCGTGGTGATAAAGGTAAAGTTAATTGTTATGCTATGGTTATGTACAGGTATGTACATTATACTCATAAGTGATACCTTATTGAAATGTGATAAATGATGAGTAAACGAATTCATGCTTATGTATGTGTATACATGATGAACAAGTGAAAGGATTTGAAAGATGAACCATACTTATGCTTATGATTATGAATTGTGTTCCAATATCATGTTAACTTACATTGTGTAATTGAATATGAGATTTATGAAATAATGAGTCCATGATCAAAGTGATAATGAATTTAAGATAGCTATTGTGATTTTGCACCGAAATAGTGTTGAACAGTAGTAGTATCCTGACTTTGAAAAATCACCATAAATGGTGAAAGTCGAATTAGAGGCTGAATAATATATGAAATTAAAGCTTAATGAGTTTAGTTTCACATAAAGTAAATTATGTAAGAAAAATAATTTTTTTATTATGAGATATTTGAATTCTTATGAAACAGAGTTGGAGTGACTCCAAACTCCCCTATCTTAACTTTGGAAAATCACTAGAAATTTTACAAAAATAATTATGAGTTAAATTCATATGAATGAAATCCTTAATGGGTATTTTTTTAAGAGAAAGAAACGGTAACATCATCCGAGTCTTGTACTATGAGATATTTGATTTTTAGTAGATAGAGGTTGAAGCTATTGGAAAATGAAATAGAGGAGAGTTTAAAGAATAAACTGTACTTATTGGATAGACCAAAAATTTTGGAAATTTCATGGTAAGAAGATATATGAGTCTAGTTTTAGGGAAAATTAACAGATCTTAATTTAAAGTCCTGTAGCTCAAGTTATAAATAATTTATCGACTATGACTCGAGTAGACAACTTGACCAGAACATGAGTAAAAGTGTAATTATAGTTGTTTTACCTAAGGAAACATGTTGTTATAATACTTATTATTTTCATATGGACTTAATAAGAGTAAAGCTTACTCCCTCTTCCATTTCTTCTACTGTCCTCAGGTCGGGTTGGGGTTGGAGATCGTCGAAGGCAACCTCACAGTATCAAGCTACCATCTTTGGAGTATTGTTGAAACTTAATTTCTTCAAGTGAGTGGCATGTATAAGGACTTAATTATTGACATGTGTTTTAATGTTTTGGCCAAGATTTTGGCTTATATTGATTCATTGTATATAGCCACGAGATGTGGCTTATAATGATTTTGGCTTGTAAGCCTATTTATCCATGGTATGTGTTAATGTCTTGTGATGTGGTTATGTGATTATGCTTGTTCACTATGTATGAGAAGTATATGGCACATGTACATGATGAATGCCCCAAGACCATTCGAGATGGTCGTGGCCATGGAGTAAATGTGTGGCATGGTAGTGAGATGATAATGATTGAACATGGACATTTGTAGAATGTGTAGAGATTAAGTATTGGGTAATAAACACATGTATGACAACGTGCAAATTATTTAATTGAATTTCACCAAAGGTTGATTAAACATTAAATTGATGTTATAATTTGTGTCTATGATGTGTATAAGTATGAGGGAGAAATAAGGTCAACATAGCCTGGAAAATAGCCTTAGCTACACGGATAGAGACACGGCCATGTGTCTCAACCGTGTGGAGGACACGGCCTAGTACACTGGCGTGTGGCTTGGCCGTGTGGTATAAATTATTTTGCTGAAGCCATAAACAAAGAGTTACACGGGCTAAGGATACGGGCGTGTCCCAAGCTACACAGGCGTGTGACTCTCCAAAGCTAGAGAATTGTTAAGTTGCCCAAAGATTTTTGAAAGTTCTCGGTTTAGTCCCGAACCACCCTGATGTATGTTATAGGCTTCGAAGGCCTATATAAGGGATGATATACATGTGTTTGAAAAGTTTTAAATTTTGGGCGAAATTTTGTGGCCTGGTTTTGCATGTTTGTGAATGTTCATGTCCGATAATGCCTCGAACCTTGTCTCGGTGTCGGATACGGGTAAGAAGTGTTACAATCATATTACACGTTTAATTCATGGTCATGACCACCACAATTGGTCATAAAACATGTATTCAACACACATGACATATTATCAACCACGCATGGCAAACAATCATATTCATATCATCACATCATATGCATTAAAACGTAACATGATTAGCTAGACTTACAAACCATAATAAATATGAGCCACCTCTCATAGCCATATACAATAGCTTGATATAGGCTAATACATTTATCCAAATCATAATAACACATGTCATAGAAATAGGTCCCTATACATGCCACTCACTTGATATTTCTAACATATGTATCAATACTCCAAAGGTATTGGCTTGATAGTGTGATGCTGCCTCCGACAATCTCCAAACCCGAGCCAACCTGACAACACTAAAAGAAATGGAAAGGAGGGAGTAAGCTTTATGCTTAGTAAGCTCGCATGAAAATAATAAGTAATGTATTAACATGCTATTTTTCAATTCCTCTCTATTTATTCAAAGTCCAGTTAAGCTATTTTCTCGAGTCATGGTCACTAAATTTTTTATATCCGGAGCTACGGGACTCAAAATTTAAAACCGCTAATTTTCTCAGAAACTAGACTCACATATATTCTTACCATAAAATTTTCAGAATTTTTGGTCTATCCAACAAGTACAGTTTATTCTTTAAAGTCACCTCTGTTTCACTGTCCAACAGTTCCAACCCCTCTACACTAAAAATTAATTATATCTTCGTACAAGATTTGGATAATGTTCCCGTTTGTTTCTTTTGAAAATATACTCATAAATAATTTTAAGCATATAAATTATAACCCATAATTATATTTGTACAATTTTTAATGATTTTTCCAAGTCAAAATAGGGGATTCTGAAATCATTCTGACCCTATACCTGCACTTATTCAAGCACATTGCTCATAAATTTTTACACACATATACCTGCACTTATTCATCACATAGTCATATTCAATTACACTGGTCATTACATGATCACATTTATTTTCACTTAGTCAATTTTCCCATTGAACTCATCGAAATAATAACAGATACACGGTTGCCTGCACATATTACCACCCTTGTAACTGAAGCTATCTGGTATGCATAGTAGCCTGCACTTAGTACTACACATGCGACCAATAATCCGTTCACGTAGTAACCTGCAGTTAGTACTACACACGTGATTAAAGTTGTCAGGTACACATAGTAGCCTACACTTAGTACTACACATGCGACCTAACTATCTAGTACACATAGTAGCCTGTACTTAGCACTATACACATGACCTAAAACCATCTTAAACACATAATAGCCTGCACATAGTACTACACATGTGTTCTCACAGTGGATCATTCGTATCATTTCTATTCTGAAGGTTCAATCAGGAAATTCCTCACTTTTCAACATTTAAAAAATTCCTTTATAGTCTATTTTGATTCGTAATTTACATCAAATGATCATTCTATAAGCAGCCACATCTCATATAATAACAAAATATAATAACATAAAAAGAATCGATATATTATTTACATACAAACTTACCTTCCCTTTCACTCTTTCACAAGTTATCCAAATTAATTAAACATCATGTTATATCAAATACTCAATATATTAAGCTATTATTTAGCAAGCCATCAATGATTGAACCATCAAACATTTCATGTGCTACTAGTCATAAATCATTGTTCTCACAAATTTTATATACCATTCTTTCATCACTTTTAAATATATTAAATCATGCCATTCATGCAATAATAATATAGAATTTTCAATTCAAATATAGCATTGCAATATTATTGACACACGAACTTACCTTGGCACCAAAATAGCAAAAAGGAACCTAACCATCGATTATTCGTTTTTCACCCGATCTAGGTCCAATCCTCATTTTCCTTGATCTATAATATCACATTTAGTCTAATTACTAGTAACATTATTTAATGTGATCCAAAAATCACATTTTGGAAAATTTATGTTTTTACCCCTAAACTTTGTCAAAACTACACTTTTGCCCTTAGGCTCGTAAAGTGATTTTTATTCAATTTTCTGACTCTCTAGGTCTATCCGAACCATTTTCATAACTATAGAAAACTAAAATTCTCATCAAAACACCCTTTTATACCAATTGTACAACTTTTACAAAACGGTCATTTCGGACATTTTCATCGAAAATCGCTTAGTAAAAGTCGTTTCTTTAACACCCAACACTTATTTTCTACCATTAGACATCAAAATGCATGCATGTCACACATGGGTCAGTTTTTAAACACGAAACCCTAGCTCAAATTAATAGTAGAAATAGATAGATCTTGTTACGGGGATTGCAAAAACGTAAAAATCATTAAAAACGAGGCTAGAACGGACTTACAAATGAGCTTGGAAGCTTGAAAAACCCTAGCCATGGTTTCTCCATGCAAGTTTCGGCCAAGAGGTTGAAGAAGGAAAAAAATTGGCTTTTAATTTTGTTTTTAATTCATTTTAATAACTAAATAACAAAAATGCCCTTAATGAAAAACTTTGGAAACATGCCTAACCATGTCCATTTTTGTCCACCAACTTAACCAATGGTCTAATTACCATATAAGGACCTCCAATTTAAAATTTCATAACAATTGGACACCTCTAGCATGTAGAACTCAACTTTTTCACTTTTTATGATTTAGTCCTTTTGACTAAATTAAGTGCCCAAACGTCAAAATTTTTGAACAAAATTTCCACGAAATCATTCCGTGAAATTGTAGACTATAAAAATATAATAAAAGTAAAATTTTCCTTATCAAATTTGTGGTCCCAAAACCATTGTTCTGACTAGGCCCAAAATTGGGATGTTACATTTCTCCCCCCTTTAGGGATTTTCGTCCCCGAAAATCTTACCAGAAATGTGGTTTTAGTTTTTCCCTTATTTTCCTCAATCCTATAATCGATTTTGGGTGGTTTTTCACTTAGTTTTTCACTACCTATCTCTTAAATTCCACATACAGGAATCATGAGTGGTTTTCGCTTTACAACACTTTTACTGAAACTTAATCTCTATCAGAAAGTTCATGTACTCAAAAGTCTGATCCATACTATCATGTTACATATGCATTCATACCTGAATCTTTTTCGAATTTGAATAGTAAAACTAGCCAGTTCATCTCGGCCTCATACTCTTTATAATTCCACACAGTCCGATTATTTTCCAATTCAACTCTCAGTTACCTTTCATTTCAAAGCCTCATCTGGCTTTCCGAAGAAATCATGATATGAAACCCGAATCTCAATTCGATTAGTGGAGACTAGAATCTCAAGATGTCCAACATTCATAAAGACACGAAATTCCTCGAACCTGATGAGTGAAAATTCAGTACTTACCAGCATGATTTACATATCTCATAAAATATTTAACAATAAGCTACATGACAATTTTCCCTTTCAAAGACAAGGATGATCCTGATAGAGCCTTGAGGATAATCCTTTCTCATTTTCCACCCTAATATCAATACTGGCAAAGATAACTCTGGTAGAACCTGATGCTCAGCTTTAACCCTATTAACATTTCAAATATTCTTACACAAGGATCATACAATAACCATCTCATCATCTTTTAATACCCAATTCATTTACACTATAGCAAACTCAGGTCTTTCTATGACATTAGATACTTTAAGCTATCACTTGTCTTGTTGTCTTAAAGCACATCACCATTCAAACAACAATACATTACTGAAAATCAGGAAGTCTTTGCTCAACCCAGACTAAACCATTCAAAGGCTTCGGTTAATAATGTTCTCATCTGTCCAAGCTTTGCCAATCATGAATTAAGCCATTAATGTCACAAGACGAAAATTTTACCACTTAAGCCTTTGCCAATGTTAAATCCTTATATGGAAATTTAGAAACATCCAAATACTAAGATCACCAGATCACCATGATCAAATCAGAAGCATAATCATACTTGATATATATATGCCGCAAGCTAAAAGTCATACTTTAACTATAAGCCATGTTCGACAAGTTGCAAGATAAATATGACCAAGAATTCAAGATAAGGAAATCCATAACAGAGAAATCCAGAATATAGAAATCCAACATAAAGAAATCCAAAACAAGAAAATCCAATCAGACTAATAATGCCTTTGTCTATCATTAAGATCAAAGAACATTCCCATATTACAAAAATTCATCAGAGAATATACAACCACTACAACAAATTTCCAGAAATAAATGGACTCCTAGAGTGCCTTATGAGAGATAGCCATCATCTACTCACTGTAATTACCATACCTAAACATCTCACATTCAAACATTATTCTTTTAACTATTTTTTGCATCAGAATTTCCATATTATTCTTTTCACTAAAGGAGATCAGCTCATGAGGGAATTTCAATCAATACATTTCTCGACGTCATACCAGGATACGCTATTTTACCAAAATTAACCTTTTTCATTAACTGCAATGTTGCGAAAATTAAACAATCTTTGGGTCAATTCGATATCTTTCTAGCTTATGTCGTCTGTACTTATCAACCAATTCTCAATCTCTAATCATGCTTGTAACCATTCTATCACTGAACTCTTTGATTTCTCACTTGAGAACTCATTCAACACAAATCTTAAGAATTTCCATTATAAAACACTACTTTGGTAAGAGGGAGGGAGTCCTAGGGCGTCTGACTCGACTCTCATATACATATACATGTAACAAAATTTCCATCATCATAGCACTATCATCACAATCATGTCATTCATTTCAGGTAAACTAACTTTTATATTGATTTTACGCCCACTTTCCAGTTATCTCATTTTAACAAGTATACTTATGCATGTATTCCATGTTTTCTAGATAATTTTACTTATCTATACATTTGATCATACAAGTCATGCACATGATATCATATAAGGGCCAACAAACATAGATAAGTTTATCACAATCTATACCTTTACCTCGTACATCATCATTTAGACATATCAATACAATCATATAAATCAGTCCAAGCAATTTAACACATTTACTCAAACTATACGAGCTTGCCAATCATGATCATCCAAATAGATATACATGAATATTCATCCCATTAATATTTTTGATAAATTATCTAAACACATGCATTTACTCGAGCAATTCAGTCACATACATCATGGAATTATCAGCAAATCATAAGTAAGTTCATTATGCCATATAATCCTTTATCTCATTTCAATAATTCATTTCAATCCATCAAATTTTAATATCCAAACGGGACAATGACATTTTATTCGTAACAGGATATTATGAATCTCATTTGTGCCTTTTCAAGTTTTAGCTCATCATGACTGTACTTTACTCAAATACCTCATTACCACAATTAATATGGTCGGATATAGCTCAGTTGGAGGGTACCTTTGTCTAAACAAAGTGGCTATCATACGCGTCAGGAAACATCACACTATCTCAGATCGGTGGCATGTATAGCTAGACTCTCATACATATGCTACGTTAGTCTGACAACTAACTATACCATAGCTCTGATACCACTAAATGTAACACCACTTACCTATACTTGAGATCGGGATAGGATACGAGGCATTACCGAACACATACACAGTCATTCATGCAAAAATCGAGCCATAAAATTTTTGTCCAAATTAAAAAATTTCAAACACATGTATATCATCCCTTATACAGGCCTTCAAGACCTAAAACATACATTGGGGTGGTTCGGGACTGAACCGAGAACTTTCGATAAACTTTAGACAACTTAGCAAATTTCTTGCTTTAGAGAGTTACACGCCCATGTGGCTTGGGACACACCCATGTCCTCAGCCCGTGTAACTCTCTGTTTGTGACATCAGCAAAACAATTTGAACCACACGGCCAGGCCATACGCTCGTGTGCCAGGTCGTGTCCTCTACACGGCTGAGACACATGGCCATGTCTCCGCTTGTGTGGCTAACACTTAGGCTATTTTCCAAGCCTTCATGTTTCCCATAAACCCTTAAAACCTTATACACATCAAACTCACAACTCGAGGCATCATTTTTGTGATTAAACACCCTTTATTAAGACACATTCAACATTAGCTCATCATTATACATATGTTCCACCTACTCATGATAAAATAGTCTAGCCACATTATTACACATTCATTTGACCTTGTCATCTCATTAATCACTTATACCATTAAACTATGGTCAAACATCCATATTCAAGGCAATATCATCTTATTACCATATTACACATTTAATTCATGGTCATGACCACCTCGATTGGTCATAAAACATGCATTCAACACACATGACATATTACCAACCCTGCATGGAAAACAATCATATTCATATTATCACATCATATGCATTAAAACGTAACATGATTAGCTAGGCTTACAAACCATAATTAATATGAGCCACCTCTCATGGCCATATACAATAGATCGATATAGGCCAATACCTTTAGACAAATCATAATAACACATATCATAGAGCTAGGTCCCCATACATGCCACTCACTTGATATTTCTAACATATGTATCAATACTCAAAAGGTATTGGCTTGATAGTGTAATGCTGCCTCCGACGATCTCTAACCCCGAGCCGACTTGAAAACACTAAAAGAAATGGAAAGGAGGGAGTAAGCTTTACGCTTAGTAAGCTCGCATGAAAATAATAAGTAATGTATTAACATGCTATTTTTCAATTCCTCTCTATTTATTCAAAGTCCAATTAAGTTGTTTTCCCGAGTCATGGTCACTAAATTATTTATATCTGAATCTATAGGACTCAAAATTGAGAACTGCTAATTTTCCTAGAAACTAGACTCACATATATTCTTACCATAAAATTTTCAGAATTTTTGGTCTAGCCAATAAGTAAATTTTATTCTTTAAATCCACCCCCGTTTCGCTGTCTTATAGTTCCTATCCCTCTGCACTAAAAATTAATTATGTCTTCGTACAAGATTTGGATAATGTTCCTATTTGTTTCTTTTGAAAACATACTCATAAAGGATTTTAAACATATAAATTATAATTCATAATTATATTTGTACAATTTTTAATGATTTTTCCAAGTCAAAATAGGGGATTTCAAATCATTCTGACATTGTCTCACAAAAATTCAAATATCACAGTAGATAAAATTCTTTTGATTGCACTGTTTCTTTTATGTGAAAATAGACTCATTAATATTTAATTTTATATCTTATTCAACTTATAATTCGACTTCTACCATTTTTGGTGATTTTTCAAACTCACACAACTGTTGCTGTCCAAAATTGTTTTAGTACAATTTCACTCTTACATAATCTTACTTACTCCATTCTATCTTACCGAAATTCGCTCAACTATCAAGCACATTGCTCATAAATTTTTACACACATATACTAGCACTTATTCATCACATAGTCATATTCAATTACACTAGTCATTACATGATCACATTTATTTTCACTTAGTCAATTTCCCCGTTGAACTCATCAGAATAATAACAGATACACGGTTGCCTGTACATATTACCACCCTTGTAACCAAAGCTATCTGGTATGCATAGTAGCCTGCACTTAGCACTACACATGCAACCAACAATCCGGCACACGTAGTAGCCTGCACTTAGTACTACACATGTGACCTAACCATCTGATACATGTAGTAGCCTGCACTTAGTACTATGCACGTGATTGAAGTTGTCGGGTAGGCATAGTAGCCTGCACTTAGTACTACACATGTGACCTAACTATCTAGTACACTTAGTAGCCTGCACTTAGAACTACACATGTGACCTAAAACCATCTTAAACGCATAGTAGCCTGCACATAGTACTACACATGTGTTCTCATAGTGGATCATTCGTATCATTTCTATTCCGAAGGTTCAACCAGGAAATTCCTCACTTTTGAACATTTAACAAATTCATTCATATTCTATTTCAATTCATAATTTACATAAAATGATCATTCTATAGGCAGCCACATCTCATATAATAATAAAATATAATAACATAAAAAGAATCGATATATTATTTATATACAAACTTACCTTCCCTTTCACTCTTTCACATGTTATCCAATTTAATAAAACATCATGTTATATCAAATTCTCAATATATTCAGCTATTATATAGCAAGCCATCAATGATTGAACCATCAAACATTTCATATGCTACTAGTCAAATATCATTGTTCTCACAAATTTTATATACCATTCTTTCATCACTTTTCAATATATTAAATCATGTCATTCATGCAATAATAATATAGAATTTTCAATTCAAATATAGCATTGCAATATTATTGACACACGAACTTACCTTGGCACCAAAATAGCAAAAAGGAACCTAACCGTTGATTTTTCATTTTTAACCTGATCTAGGTTCAATCCTCATTTTCCTTGATCTATAATATCACATTTAGTCCAATTATTAGTCACATTATTTAATTTATCCAAAAGTCACATTTTAGAAAATTTACGTTTTTGCCCCTAAACTTTGTCAAAATTACACTTTTGCCCCTAGGCTCATAAAGTGATTTTTATTCAATTTTCTCACTCTCTAGGCCTAGCCGAACCATTTCTATAACTATATAAAATTACAATTCTCATCAAAACACCCTCTTATACTAATTTTACAACTTTTACAAAATGGTCATTTCGGACATTTTCATCGAAAATCGCTTAGTAAAATTCATTTATTTAACACACAACACTCATTTTCTACCATTAGACATAAAAATGCATGCATGTCACACATGGGTCAATTTTTTAACATGAACCTTAGCTCAAATTAGTGGTAGAAATAGATAGATCTTGTTACAGGGATTGCAAAAACGTAAAAATCATTAAAAACGGGGCTAGAACGGACTTACAATTGAGCTTGGAAGCTTGAAAAACCCTAGCCATGGTTTCTCCATGCAAGTTTTGGCGAAGAGGTTGAAGATGGACAAAAATTGGCTTTTAATTTTGTTTTTAATTTATTTTAATAATTAAATGACCAAAATGCCCTTAATGAAAAACTTTGGAAACATGCCTTACCATGTCCATATTTGTCCACCAAATTAACCAATGGTCTAATTACCATATAAGGACCTCCAATTTAAAATATAATAACAATTGGACACCTCTAGCATGTAGAACTCAACTTTTGTACTTTTTACGATTTAGTCTTTTTGACAAAATTGAGTGCCTAAACTTCAAAATTTTTGAACGAAATTATCACGAAATCATTCCGTAAAATTTTAGAATATAAAAATATAATAAAAAATAAAATTTTGATCATCAAATTTGTGGTCCCGAAACCACTGTTCTGACTAGGCCTAAAATCGGGCTGTTACATATGGTGAGTCGAGAATATCGTATTTACGAGGACTAAAAGTACTTGTAATTACTATTTTTTATTATCTAGCCTATGTCATACGTGCACATGAAGACGCAACTTCTCTTGATGTGATCACTGGTAATTTTTATCTTTATGATACTATGATAGACCCTGGGTCTACTCATTCGTATGTGTGTATGAAATTGGCATCTAGTGTGAATATACTTGTTGAGTCTACCAAATTTATGATTAAAGTGTCAAATCCGTTAGGAAAACATGTGATAGT
Source organism: Gossypium longicalyx (assembly GCA_025698465.1). Classification (NCBI taxonomy): domain Eukaryota; kingdom Viridiplantae; phylum Streptophyta; class Magnoliopsida; order Malvales; family Malvaceae; genus Gossypium; species Gossypium longicalyx. Next base: position 23,332,173 of record CM046998.1, on the reverse strand, counting down.
TGATAAAGTATGTAAGAGATGCCCTTTGATGATTAGAGGTCATTGTTTTCCGGCCGACTTAATGTTGTTATCGTTTGATGAATTTGATGTCATACTAGGTATGGATTGGTTGACACTACATGATGTTATAGTGAATTTTAGATAGAAAGTTATTGAATTGAAATGTGAAAACGGTGAGGTTCTTCGGGTTGAATCAGGTAACGCGGATGAGTCACCAAATGTAATTTCTTCGATGACTGCTCAGAAGTGTATGAGAAAAGAGTATGAAGCTTATTTGGCGTACATATTGAATACAAAGGAATCCAAATTGAAAATTGAATCAGTGTCAGTTGTATGTCAGTATGCGGATGTATTCCCAGAGGAATTACCAAGTTTGCCTCCAATTAGAGAAGTTGAATTCTGTAACACCCCTAACCTGTATCCGTCGCCAGAATAGGGTTACGAAGCATTACCAGAAAAATCACAACTCAAACATATATTCATTACATTCCATATTTCAAAATTCATCCTCATTTAAAATGAAATTAGAAACTTTAATACTATTATAAATTTTATCATTTGATACTTAAAAATAATCAAACATATGTAGTTAATAAACATATACTAAGCATATGACAAGATATTTATTTAAATAGAAAAATATCAAACATACCACTTCTAATTCAATACACATGCACATTTTAAAACCAATGAACCATATTACACAATTTGATATCCATTCACATATGCAGTATTTGCAATAATCAATATGAATAAATGTACCCATTTTCCCACTAGAAAATTTTTGCACATATATAATTATCAATTGAATCATATTCAAATTCCCAGATTAAATGCATCACTTTACAATTACATTATAGTTCTATTAGTCGAACTTATTATCTAAATATTATGGCATTAAAACTCCTATAATAAATATCAATCATGTAATCAACCAAATCATCTTATTCCATAACCGAATATATACCTATACACATACATTATAATAGTTCAAATAATCAACAAATCATTCATGACACAAATAATTTTCCTTGTCATTACAACCATAGTCATATGCAAACCTGTCATATACATCATTTATAAATATATTCAATTACTTATCTTTGGCCGAATATGAATTTGTACAATTTATCATTTCATTAGTAAATAACTGATTTCATGGGATATTAGTACTAATTCGTTTAGTACTTTATATAAACAAACTTTAAACTAATCAAATTGATGTTAAAAACTGAATCACAAACAAAACATATCATATATTGGTTTATGCATAGTTTACCTATCATTAGCCAAAAATAAACATCATATTTTACACTTTTAAATATTCCATTATAAGCTAACCAAAACATACCTTAATCATAATCCTCATTTACCATTAGAAATTATACCAAAACACTTAACCAAAATAGTCAAGTAACATATTCATTTCTTACCTTCACTATTCAAACCTAATAGCCAAATACCAACAATGACATGTACATTACTTAACCAATTTAATACATACCATATACCGAACATACATCCATCCATTATCTCATAACCAAACTGAATTATAAGTCCAAACATCACACCAAACACATCAATAAAAAACATACTTTTAAAATTAAGCTAATTTCATGGCCTAATTTGCATCATGCCTTGCATTACTCATTATCGAAACACCAAAACAAACACATCAAACATATATATAATTGAACTTAAGCATAATGATTAAGCCATTTTCGCATGGCCTAATATATACAACTCAAAATCAAACATAATATATCAAGCCTATACATGCCATATGTTTAAAGTTTCAAACTCATAAAATACCAAAATAACGATTGATAGTGTGACGGACATCCTTGATGATCCCCGAGCTCATAACTAACTTTCCAAAATCTATAAAACAATGAACGAACACACACACAATAAGCTTGAATAACTTAGTAAGTTATAAGCAAATAAAACATTTAAATTACATAATTCAATTAAACTAAGCCGAATCAAACCAACCTTAATCACATATACATTTATCATACTTACAAAAATCATATATCATCACATAAATATTTACATATTATATTAATTTGACCAAATAAAAACATATTTATAAGCATATATAATTCTTTCTTTTATCATGCATGATTCATGTATTCATCTCAAATATATACTTACCTTACTTTCATAATCATATATCTTAGCACGTACCTGAACCTTTTAGCTCAATTTCACATTTGATCTTAACTCGATATTGCCCGTTGAACCATTCAGAATTAATAAGGATACTTGGATAGTCGAAAAGCTCGTATAACGCCAATGTCTCAGACGTAGTCTTAGATGTAATCACATATCTATGCCACTATCCCAGACAGGGTCTTACACGAACTCATATACGATGTCGATGTCCCAGACATGGTCTTACACGCAAACCATAAATCGATGCCATTGTCCCAGACGTGGTCTTACACAAAACCAAATATCAGAATCCTATGTCATGACAAATGTATCCTAACTATTCCTAAGGTTCGTACTGGACTTTCAGACATTGTAACTTGATCGATTCAGGCTTATAAGTACTTCTCCATACCTAAAAAAATTCGGCTGGAACATATATATACAAACTATAATTCAATTCGGCATAAATATAATATATACAACCAAATTTAACAACACGTATTTACTTATGAACTTACCTCTTACGAAGACGAACAGACCAGGTCGACTATTCAACAACTTTAGATTTCCCCCAATCCAAATATGATTTTCTCTTTTCTTGATCTTGAATCAAGCTCCCAAAGTGCCGAAACTAAAACCTGTAACATCTCGAAATAGGGCCTAAATGGAATAGTGGTTGCGAAACCACAAATCTGATATAGAAAAGTTTATTATGATTAATTTTTTTGATTTATCGAGTGATTAGATGCATGTGTTAGAGTATTGATAAGAAATTTTATAGATTGCATGTTTAATTTGACTATTAGGGCTTATTTGCAGAAGTTGCTGTAACAGCCGATTTAGGGCCTAAACGGAACGATGGTTTTTAGAACCAAGAATTCAAAGTCAAAAAATTTATTTTGATTAAGTTTTAAGGTTTATTTATTGATTAAAATATTGTGTAAAAATATCGTTAAGTAATTTTACTGATAAAGTGCTTAATTGGACTTTTAGGACTAAATTGCAAAAGTTGCAAAATATGTGTTCTAATTCATAAGTAATTGATTGAAATGGGGGTTTAAAGATGAGTTCCTTAAATGTTAATTAGACCATTATATTTCGTATGGACAAAAATGGGCATGAATAGGACAAAATTTTAAAGAAAAGCCTTAAGGGCATTTTAGTCATTTGGTAATTAAAAGAAATAAAAAGGGAAAATAAAGCCAAAATTGACTCATCTTTTTCATGGAGGCCGAAATTAGCATGGGGGAAGCCATGGCTAGGGTTTTCAAGCTTTTCAAGCTCAATAGTAAGTCCGTTCTAGCGCCGTTTTTCAAGTTCTTTACATTTTTGGAATCCCGGTAACTTGATTAAGCTTATTCTAGCAATAATTTAGGCTGGGGTTCATATTTTGAAAAATACCCATAGTTTAAATGTGTTTATTTTGATGTTTTATGGTAGAATATGAAGGCTGAAATTATGTTAAACAACTTTTGCTAAGCGGTTTTAAGCAAAAATGAGTAAAACGGCTTAATCGGTAAAAGTTGTTATTATTCATAATTATGTAATAGAGTGAGAATTTGATGTTGCCATAGAAGGGAAAAATTATCATCATGTCATAAAACATAAGAATAAGGGATGAAGTTTAATTCCCGAGCTTAGGGGCAAAAGTGTAAATATGCAAAAGTTTAGGGGCAAAATTGTAATTTTTCCAAAGTTTGAGTTAAGGACTGTTTTGAATAGTACATTAATTAAATAAGTAAAATATGATGTTTTAGATCCTGAAAAATGAGATTTGAACCTAGAATGGGAGAAAAATCGAAAATCGAGAAAGTTGGTAAAATGGCCGTTTTAGTATCGAGGTAAGTTCATATGTATAATAAGCATTAATCTATGCATGTTTCAATGTAAAATTGATATATTTACTATGATTACCGAGGTGTTGAAAGTAAGTATAATTATGATGATTTAAATGTTCAATATTAATTCGACATGGAAATGAGAAAGTATGTAAGTTTGTATATAAATAATACATTATCTTTATTATGTTTTTATATTTCAGCATATTTTATGTATTGTAACTGATTTTTGAATCATAATTGACTATTGGAAGTATGGAATCAAGTATTAGAAAGAGAGAGAAATCCCGGTTGAACCTTCGGAAAGATTGGATGATACAGATGGTATGTAGCTAGGTCACATGTATGGTGCTGAGTGCACATCATGTGTACTAGAGAGTTACGAGACATTATGATGTAGCTAGGTCGCATGGGTGATACTATGTGTACACCATGTACACAAGAGAGCTACGGGATATATGTAGCTAGGTCGCATGCGTGGTTCCAGGTGAAGGACACCATGTAGACAAGAAAGCTACGAGATAAACTGGCTAGGTCACATGGGTGGTACTAAGTGTTCACCATGTGTACAAGAGAGCCAAAATCATGTGTACAATCGAGCTAGGTCAAATAAGTGGTGCTAAGTGAAGGCCACTATGTGTACAAGAGAGCTTCGATTTTAAAGGTGGGTTGTGTGCGATACCATCACAGATCTCATTATTATTCCAAGCTGTTCAATTGGGAAATTGATTAAATGAAATTGTGTATGACTTTGTGATGATAAGTGTAAGTATATACGTGTGTAACTTATGAGCAATATGCTTGATATGTGATTGGAAATTAGAAAGATTGTTATGGGTAAGTGATGAATGCAATTGAAGTGTGAAAGATCAAAATTGACAATAAAACTGTTATGGATAGTTGCAGTGACGTGAATCTAAAAATTTACCAAAAATAGTAGAAATTGAATCAGAGACTGAATGAGATATTAAATTAAATCTTAATGAGTCTATTTTCATATAACAGAAACATAGCAAGCAAAGGAATTCTATATTATGAGATATTTAAGTTTTTGAGAGACTGGTTCAGAATGACTACGTGATCCCCTATTCTAACTTGTAAAAATAATTAAAAATTGTAAAAAACTAATTCTGGGATATAATTTATATGTTTGAAATCCTTAATGAGTCTAGTTTCAAATGAAATAAACGAGAACATCGTTTGAATTCTGTACAAGGAGAAAATTGATTCGTAGTGAAGAGTGGTCAGAATAGTTGAGCAGTGAAACAGGGGTAACTTCAATGAATAAACTGTACTAATTGGCTAGACCAAAAATTCTAAAAATTTTATGGTAAGAATATACGTGAATATAGTTTCAAGAAAAATTAACGGTTTGTAATTTGGAGTTCTGTAGCTCCAGAAATAAATAATTAAGCTGCTGGTACTCTGCTAGACAGCTTATTTTGAACCTGTTTATGATTGTAATAGTGAAAGTATGTGTGTGTTTGTGATGGTAATATTCCGGGAACATATTGTGACTTCATTTAAAGTATGATAATGTATTGTTTATTAATATTTACATACTTACTTACTAAGCTATAATGCTTACTCCCTTCCTTGCCTTTTTCCTATAGTGTCTCAGATGTTAGCTCGAGTTGGAGGTTGCCGGAGGTTAAATCACACTATCAAACTATTGATCGATATATAAAGGTTTTAAAGTATTTTTAAGTCTTTGGCATGTATAGAGACTCGTTTAATTGTTATTAAGTTGCTAGGAATTGGCCTAAAATATTGACGTATGTTATTTGAAGGTCTCTATTGTATAAAGTCATTTAATGTAGATAGTCTTGATTATGTTATTAATTAAATGATGCAATTTATGAATATGCATGCTTGCCTATGTTTGTGGTTGAATTAAAGCATCATATGGGCCTTGTAAGCTCTTTTTAAGGGACAGCTTGAATGTGTTTGAAAAAGTTTTAAATTAGAGTGAAATTATGAATCAGTTTTTATACGATGATTAGTGATTAAGTCCGGTAATGCCTCGTACCCTGTTCCAGCGTCGAACATGGGTAAGGGGTGTTAGAAAACCACTTTCAAAGCTTTCTTTTATTCTCAACTTTCGGTAATTAAAAGATGAACATGCACATTTTTTTTACTTGTGTTTTATTATATTAACTATATTACTAATTTACAATATTAACCTTTATAATTTAGTAAATAAACCATATATTATAAATCCAAAACCGTCCATGCTACCCTTTATTGGCCTAATTTCCTTTTAAGGACCCCATATTATAAATTACACAATTAGCTAACCACTTTTACAATTTATGCGATTAAGTCCTTTTAATTAAATCAAGCACACAAACAATAAAATTTTCACACAAATGTTTCACACATATCAACTCACATATTATAAACATCAAAAATAATATTAAAATAGTTTTCTAACTCGGATTTGTGGTCCAAAACCATTGTTCTGATTAGGGTCTAAATCGAGCTGTTACAAATTCGGTATTGAGTTAATGCCAGGGACATCACCTATTTCTATTGCTCCGTATAGGATGGCCCTGACTGAGCTGAAAGAATTGAAGTTACAATTGCAAGAGTTGACTGACAAAGGTTTTTTTTCGAGACCAAGCTTTTGGCCGTGGGGTGCTCTCATAATATTCGTGAAAAAAAAAGACAATTTTATGAGATTATGCATTGACTACCGGCAGCTCAATAAGGTGACAATCAAAAATAAGTATCCTCTTCCAAGGATTGATGACTTGTTTGACCAGCTAAAAGGAGTGACATGGCTCTCCAAGAGAGGTCCAGATACTACCAGTTACGAGTTAAGGAGTCAGATGTGCCTAAGACTGCCTTTAGAACGAGGTATGGTCACTACGAGTTTCTTGTTATGCCGTTTGGATTAACGAATACTCCTACCATGTTTATGGATTTAATGAACCAAATTTTTCGGCCATATTTGGATAAGTTTGTTGTGGTGTTCATCAATGATATTCTAATTTATTCTAGAGATGAGGCAGAGCATACCGAGCACTTAAGAACAGTGTTACAGACTTTAAGGGATAAACAGTTATATGCCAAGTTTAGTAAAAACAAGTTTTGGCTTCGAGAGGTCAGATTTTTAGGACACATTGTTTCAAGAGATGGTATACGAGTTGATCCCAGTAAGATTTTTGCTATTGATGAGTGGAAGCCGCCAAGGAATGTAACTGAAGTTAGAAGCTTTTTGGGTTTGGTTGGATACTACAGACGATTTGTGAAAGGATTTTCAATTATTGCCACTCTAATGATGAGGTTGTTACAAAAGGATGTTAAGTTCGAATGGACAGAGAAGTGCCAACAGAATTTTGAGAAACTGAAAGCGTTGTTGACTGAGGCACCAGTGTTGGTGCAACTGGAATCAGGGAAAGTCTTAAGTACCTGATGACTCAAAAGGACTTGAATTTGAGGCCAACCAAGATGGCTGGAATTGTTAAAAAACTATGAACTTGTGATTGATTATCACCCCGGTAAAGCAAACGTGGTTGTCGATGCCTTGAATAGAAAGTCTTTATTTGCTTTGAGAGCTATGAATACATAGCTAACCCTATCTCATGATGGTGCAATTCTAGCAGAGTTGAGAGCCAGGCCTACTTTCCTACAACAGATTTGTGATGCTCAAAAAGCTAATAAAGAGTTACAAGCTAAGGAAGCTCAGTGTGAGTCAAATAGTGAATCGGATTTTCAGAGAGATTCTGATGGTTGCCTGAGGTTCGGAAGGATTTGTGTCCCAAAGAATGCTGAGTTGATTCGGAATATTTTGCATGAGGCTCATAATAGAGGTATGTCAGTTCATCCGGGTAGCACGAAAATGTACAATGATTTAAAGAAAATGTATTGGTGGAATGGCATGAAAAGAGATATATCCGAGTTTGTGTCGAGGTGCTTGATTTGTCAGCATGTAAAGGCTGAACACCAGGTACCTTCAGGTTTACTTCAGCCTATTTTAGTTCCCGAATGGAAATGGGACCAAATTACTATGGACTTTGTGACAGGCTTGCCATTGACACCAAGAAAGAAAGATGTCGTATAGGTTGTGGTTGACAGATTGACTAAATCAGCTCATTTTATACCAGTACGCATTGATTATTCACTTGATAAGTTAGCCAAATTGTATATTTCTAAGATTGTGAGACTCTATGGAGTACCTTTATAAATTATTTCGGATAGAGATCTGAGGTTCACTTCGCGGTTTTGGAAGAAGTTACAAGAAGATTTGGGTACAAAGGTGAATTTTAGTACTACTTTTCATCCACAGACTGATGGACGATCCGAGAGGGTAATTCAAACACTTGAAGATATGCTTATATGTTGTGTTCATGAATTCTATGGTAGTTGGGAAAAGTACTTACCTTTGGTTGAATTTGCCTACAACAATAGTTAACAATTAAGCTTGAAGATGGCGCCTTATGAGGCATGGTATGGACGTAAATGTCGTACACCATTGTATTGGACTGAGCTTAAGCAGAATAAGATTCATGGAGTCGATTTAGTTAAGGAAACCAAAGTAAAGGTGAAAGTAATTCGTGATTGTTTAAAAGTGGCATCAGATAGACAAAAGTCGTACGCGGACTTGAAAAGAAAGGAAACTGAGTATCAGGTCGGTGATAAAGTATTCTTGAAAGTGTCTCCATGGTAAAAGGTTTTGAGATTCGGAAGAAAAGGCAAGTTGAGTCCTTGTTTTATAAGACCGTATGAGATTACCGAAAGGATAGGGTCTGTTGCTTATCGATTGGCCTTGCCGACTAAGTTAGAAAAGATTCATGATGTGTTTTATGTATCCATGTTGCACCGATATAGATTCAATCCTTCTCATGTGATTTTACTGACAGAGGTTGAAATCAGACCGGATATGACTTATGGTGAGGAACCGGTTAAAATCTTGGCTCGAGAAGTCAAGCAATTGAGAAACAAAAGCGTTGCTTTTGTAAAAGTTTTATGGCAAAGACATGGGGTTGAAGAGGCTACATGGGAGCCCAAGGAGGCTATGAAGAAACAATACCCAAACCTTTTTATAAGATTTTTGGGGACGAAAATCTCTAAAGGGGGAGAGTTAAATTAGGGCCTAGTCGGAATAGTCATTTTGAGACCACAAATTTGAGATAGAAATAATTATTTTATGATTTTTATGAGCTCTATAATATGAATGCATGCTTATGTAAAAGTTTCATGAAGAAATTCTATGCATAAAATGTCTAATTGAACTTTAGGGACCAAATTGAATAAGATGTAAAACTTGCATTCTAGAAGCTTTAAGCATGAAATTGCTTTAGATTATGAATTAGAGGGTCCTAATTAGCAATTTGACCAATTTCTACAATTTTAGACAAAAATGGACATGCATAGGAAAAATTTGAAAGAAAAACCCAAGGGCATTTTGGTCATTTGGTAATTAAAAGAATAAAAAGGGAAAAATCAAAGTAAAAATGTGTCCATCTTGTCCAAGTGTTGGCCTAATTTCTCAATAGCCATATCTAGGGTTTTGTTCAACATTTCCAAGCTTGATTGTAAGTGCTCCCTAACCCCGTTTTAATGTCCTTTGTATTTTTGAATTCTTTGAAGCATGATCTACCCATTTCTAGCTATATTTTGAGCTAGGTTTCATGTATGAAATTTGACCCATGTGTAACATGCATGTATTTTGTTGGTTAATGGAGGAATATGAATGTTGGATGCATGATAAACATCTTTTACTAGGTGATTTTTAGTGAAAACACCTAAGAAGGGGACTTGTTTGTAAAAGTGTAAAAGTGGGTAGTAATAATGTGAAATAAAGAAAAATATGGGTTGATATGAGCATAGCAAAGGTTCGGCTAGGATTGGGTAACCAAGAAAATGCATGCATTTCATTTTACAAGCCTAAAGACTAAATCGTAAATAAGTGGAAAGATAAGGGTAAAAAGGTAATTTTACCAAAGCATGAATTATGGATCGATTTGAGTAATGTGATTAATAAACAAGTTAAGTTTGGCATTATAGATCAAGAAAAACGTGAACTGGGTCTTGATCGAGGGAAGAACAAAGTATACAACGATTAGAGTCGATTACCATCATTTTTGTATCGAGGTAAGTGCATATGCAAATAATGTGGTGTTGTAGCATGTTTTTAATGTTTTGATATTAGATGATAAATATTTTCTAGTTATTATGAGTTATATACTTATTAGTTGTTATGAAAGCATAAATGATATTATGACTATTACATACGACATCACGAGCAAGTACGACAAAGTATGCCTTGTGCAAGTGACGAAAAATCTTGTTTGAACCTTAGGAATAGTCTAGGATACAAGTGACATGTCACTAGGAATTAAGAAGTCAAAGCTCATTGAGTGGTCCGAGTTTGTGATAAATGGGGCATCCGATCTCATTGAGTGGTCCGAGTTCATTATGGATGCAAGCATCCGAGCTCATTGAATGGTCCGAGTTCATAATGGATGCGATACATGTGATTGAGTTTCGGGCAATGGTCTTGTGTGTCCTACCGGTGGCTAGGTAATCCTTGAGTGGGCGGATACCTAACAGCTTTTGTGAGCAGCCTATGTAGTTACACCTTGATCGATAGCTTATATGAGCAAGCCCGTGAGTAGCTCCATTGCGAGCATTGCATGATATGAGGTAGCTTCGGCTAGATATGTTTATGTGGCACTTAGGTGCAAGTTTTCACGTATCCAGTAGTATTTCGAGTGTTCAACGGGTATTATAATGAATGATGTGATGAAAGTTTCGAGATGGGCATGGTAATAAAGGTAAAGTTATTTGATATGCTACGGATATGTACATGTACGTACATTATACTCATGAGTGATGCCTTGTTAAAGTATGATATGTGACGGGAAAGTATATTCATATATGTATATAAGAATACTTGATAAATGAGCTAGAATACTTGAATAATGAATAATCTTGATGGTTATGCTATTTTGTCTTGCATGATTATGGTTTACTAATAATGCATATTATTTGCATGTGGACTTACTAAACTTAAATGCTTACTCCCCTCTCTTTTTCCATCCTTTGTAGTATCGCCAAGCTAGCTTAGGGATCGAAAGTTGTTAAAGCATTCGATCACACTATCAAAAGAACATTGGGTATAGTGAATTTGTTATTTTGAGTATGGCATGTATAAGGGACTTGGTTATTTTGTGATGTGTGTCATGCTATTTGGCCAAATTGTGAAGGCCTATGATGCTGATGATTCATTTTGTAATGGCCATGTGGTATGGCTTATATTTGATCATTGGTTTGTAATCTAATTACCCATGCATGCATGTGTTAATTCCTTGATGATGTGATATGTTATTGCTTGGTGAATGTATGATAAAGTATGGACTAGATGCTAAAAGATAAGGGATGACTTAATGGCTTAAAATGAATATAGTCATGAATGTATAATTTGAAGTTATGGTAACAAGTTTGATATAGCATGAAATTGGTGTGGAATGCATCTAAATGGTGTAAAAAAATGAATGTGTAATAGGATGACATTATGAAGATGTGAGAGTGCCATGGTGTTGAATATTTGAGTGTCTAAATATGTCATGTTGCATGCTACGAAATATGTTTGAATGTATAAATGATTGAGGGTGACAATTGGCTTGGAAAATAGCCTCTAAATGGTCCACACGGGTAGACACACGGACATGTGTCTAGACCGTGTGTGACACACGGTCTGCCCTACAGGCGTGTTGAAAGGTCATGTGTCCCCTGCACCCTATTTTTGGAAGTCAGTATGTTCAGTAGTAAACACAGGGCTAAGACACGAGTGTGTGTCTTGGCCGTGTGAGACACACAGCCTACCCACATGGGTGTGCACTCTGGCCATGTGAAATCTGCACCATTTTTATGAAAAATCATTTAATTTTTATTGACCAAACGGTCTAGCCACACGGGCGTATGATACGGCCGTATGACCTTAAATTGGTGCTGACGTCATAATCAGAGAGCTACACGACCGGAGGACATGGGTGTGTCAAGAACACACGGGCTTATCCCCTGTCTTACATGAGCGTGTGGCTCTGTATTAGGGAAAATTTCCCAAACTTTCTAAAAGTTCACGATTTAGTCCCGATCCTTTTTCGATGGCCATTTTTTAGCCTCGTAGGCCCAAAGTAGGGACAATTTGTGCATGTATGAATGAAGTTGTTTTAAAGAAAAAAATTTATAGCTCGATTAATGCATGAATGTATGAGTACAAGTATGGTAATGCCTCATACCCTATTCCAGCATCAGATACGGGTAAGGGGTGTTACAGATTTGCCTCATGTGTTCGTCATATTAAATCTGCAATAAAGCAATCAAATAGTTTAAATGGAAGAACCATCATACTGGATGCAAGCCAATATCTTATACCCTAATCTAAGGTAACATCAAGAACTAACAAATTAAGAGAATAGATAGTGAACAGAATATGAATAAGAATTAACATGTAGAAGTACCAAAAGTTAAAGGATGCAGTTATAACCAAACAAGAATAATGATGCTAAACAAAATAATAGGCCTGTGAAAATCATACTAAACTAAAGATACTTACTAAAACAAAACTTTGCTGGACTAAGAATATGAACATAATATAATAAAATATTGTGAAATAAGAAAGAAAGTTGTCAAGAAAAACTAAAATCAAATAGACTAAAAAGCTAATAATGATAAAAAGAATAGAAAAATAAAACAAAAATAAAGGATAAACAATTAAGAATAAATAAAAACAAAAAAGGAAAATAAATAAAATAAAAGGAAATAAAAGGAAATAAAGAACAAGAAATGCAAACAGGGTTGACTGATGGTGAGGTTGGGGTGACTACCGGCGAGGCGCGAGAAAGTACAGGGAGGGTGGGGGACAGCGGTGGTGTGTGATGAGGATTGGGAAGAAGTTGTGGGGGAGGGGTGATGGTCGGGCATGGCTTGGGGAAAAAGGGGACAAAAAGGAGAGGGGAAGGGAGAAGGGTGACTGGTTGGGGGTGGGTGGACGAGGTTGGTCAGTGGTTGTTCGGGTGAAGGTGAAAATAGGGAGAAGGGGACAAAAATGGAAAAGAAAAGGAAAGGGCAAGGGAGTTGGGGGAAAGAAAGGAACGGGGGTAGGTTATGCGCGAGGCGGCGATAGGGTTACTCGGTGGAGGCAGTGATGGGGTTACTCAGTGGAGGTGGCAACGGGGATGGCCGGAGTTGACTTGGGTCAAGGGAGTTGGCGGGGGGTTAGGGTAGATGAAGAAAAAGACAAAATAAAACTAAAAAGGGGTAGGGTTTTTAAAAGGGTGACACGGTCGTGTGAGGCCCGTATTGGGACATACAATCGTGTCACACGCCCATGTGACCACTTGTTTAGCCCGTGTTGATTAAAAATGAAAGCCTAGTCTTCACATGGCCTCAGACACGCCCGTGTGTCCAGGCCGTGTGGTTCACACGGTCATGTCGCATGGCCGTGTGGCATTTTCTTCGCTTCTCCCATACTCGTGTGACTTCCAACATGCCCGTGTGGCACGATCGTGTACCTTGCCCGTGTAACTCTTTGACTTGTTTTAAATTTGAAAATTTTAGCTCCAGGTTTCACACGGCCTAGGACACGTCCGTGTGTCTAGGTTGGGTGGTCCACACGGCTATGTCACACGCTCGTGTGGTCCACACGTCTGTATCACACACCCGTGTGGACTGGTTTAGGCCGTGTCTCTATTGATTTTTGGAAAAAATTAAGTCTCAGGCTCCACACAGCCAAAGACAAGCCCGTGTTTCTAGGCTGTGTGGGTTACACGGTCGTGTCGCCTGGTCATGTAACTCACTGTCGATTTTCTTCAAAATTTAAGTCTAAGTCAAAAGATCCACACAATTTGGGACACGCTCGTGTGTTCAGGCTGTTTAGGTTTTAAAAACCATTTTTTATTTTAAAAATTAATTAATTTTAAAAATATCATGAGATAAAATTAGTAAATTAGGAATATTAACGCTCGGGTTGCCTCTAAGAAACGCTTATTTAAAGTCTAAGCTCGACTTACCTCGTAGTCACACAGTCACTGTGATTCACGAAATCAAAACTCCTCTTTCTTGCTGTCAATTTTATTATTAAAATAAGGTTTGATTTGAGTGATATTTACCTTAAAAGTGCCAAATTCATAATGAGTTACCTCGATTGTACCGTATGGGAAGACATTGAGTACAGTAAAAGGAGTCACTCTGTTTGCATTAAGCTCTGAAGTGGTGATTCGAGGGTGTGTTTCATCTAACAGTACATGGTCTTCAACATTAAATTGGTTCGTTCCATCCTTAAGCTCGTCATGGAGTCACTTCAGTTTTACATCGTGTATTCTCGGTTTCTCCTTGACATGTGTTCGCCATTCGTCTAGTTTATCAATCTGCAGCCTTCGTTCTTCATGAGTTGACCTGCTTTTGTCATATAAGCTAGATCGTTGCTCTGTCACATTTTTCTAAGGTGTTTCATGCATAGAATGTTGAGCCACAACGTTACTTGTATTAATAGAACTCGTATAATCATCTTGATCACTAGATATCTTAGCAGAATCACGAGCTTGGAGTTTAATCGTGTCATCACCTACGCGAAGTATCAATTCACCTGTACCAATATCAATGATGGTTCTAGTAGTTGCTAAAAAGGGCCAACATAGAATTAAAGGTACATCACTATCCTCATCAGTGTCTAAGACAACAAAATCAATTGGGAATATGAATTTATCAATTTTAACGAGAACGTCTTTAACAATAACCTTAGGAAATCTAATGGTTCTATCTGCCAATTGAATGCTCATCCTAGTTTGTTTGGGTTTCCCAAGACCTAGTTGTTTAAACATTTTATAGGGCATGACATTAATACTCGCCCCTAAATCAGCTAAAGCATTATTAACACTTAAACTACCAATTAAACAAGGAATAGTAAAACTCCCTGGATCTTTCAATTTGTTGGGTAGTTTATTCTGTAAGATAGCTAAGCAAACTACATTTAGCTCCACGTGCAACGAATCATCTAATTTCGGCTTGTTTGCTAAAAGCTTCTTTAACAATTTTATGGAATTTGGCATCTGCGAAAGAGCTTCAATAAATTGTAAGTTAATATGCAATTTTTTTTAAAAGTTTAAGAAATCTACAAAATTGTTCATTTGTATGGTCTTTCTTTGTCGCATTTGGGTATGGCACACGAGGTTTATACTCCTTACTTACCGATTTGTGTTAGTTGTGGCTTACCTCAACCTTACCTTGACTTACCACACTTTCTTGCCTTAATTCTGGTTTAGGCTCAACTAACCCTTCTTCATTTTGAACCGTAATTGCATGAAGTTGCTCTATTGGGTTAGTTTCGGTGTTGCTAGGCAAGTTACCTTGTGGTCTCTCCGAAATCATCTTAGCAAGCTGTCCTAGCTGGTTCTTGAGCCCTTGAATCGATGCTTGTTAATTTTTAAGTGTTGTTTCGAAATTTTGGAAATGGGTTTCTAACACTGAAATAAATTTCGCCAGCATCTCCTCAAGGTTCGGCTTTTTCTCTTGCTAGTATGGTTATTGTTGAAAGCCTGGAGGGGGTTGTGGTCTCTGATTTCCTTGACCACCCTAAGAAAAATTAGGATGGTTCCTCCAACCTGCATTATAAGTGTTACTATAGGGATTATTCTGAGGTCTAGAATTATTATCCATATAGTTGACTTGTTCGTTCTTTGTGCTAGGGTTGTAGGATAGACATTCTAGATTGTTCATCCCTCCTCCATTTGTATCGCATTGCATCACCAGATGTACCTGCGTAGAACCATATAAACCATTAATCTTTTTACTTAAAAGTTCTACCAGATTCAATAACATGGTGACCGCATCAACGTTAAAAACACTGGCTGCTTTCATCAGCTTTGTCCTCATGACTTGCCACTGATAATTATTCAGTGACATCTCCTTTATAAACTCATAAGCCACTTCAGGTGTTCTATTATTCAGAGTCCCACTAGCGATTGCATCGATCAATTGCCTAGTTGAGGGGTTCAAACCACTGTAGAAGGTTTGAAATTGTAACCATAGAGGTAACCCATGGTGAGAGCACCTTCTCAATAAGTCATTATACCTCTCCTATGCATCATATAGAGTCTCTAAATTCATTTGCACAAAGGAAGAGATATCATTCCTCAACTTAGTTGTCTTAGCCGATAGAAAATACTTTAATAAGAACTTTTTGGTCATTTGCTCTCATGTAGTGATAGAACCTCGTGGTAGGGAGTTCAACCACTGTTTAGCCTTATTCCTCAATGAAAAGGGAAACAACTGTAACCAAACGGCATCGTCAGAAATGCTACTTATCTTAAACGTGTCGCAGAATTCCAAAAAGTTGGCCAGATGAGTATTTGGATCCTCATCTTACAAGCCATTGAACTGAACGAATTGTTAAATCATCTTAATGGTGTTCGGCTTTAGTTTGAAGTTATTTACAGCAATAGCAGTTCTCACAATACTAGATTCAGCCCTAGATAAATTTGGCTTGGCATAATTGTACATAGTACGAGGAGCAGGATTTGCGGCAACCACAGGAGGTAGCTGATTATTCTAATTTTCAGCCATCTCCTCAGTAATATTAATGATTTCCTCTTGCTCTTCCACTGTACTTTGTCGACTCTGCCTCGCTCCTCTACGATTTCTACGAGCTATACTTTAGATCTCCATGTCAAATACGAGAGGTCCTAATGGGTTTCTTCTAGTCATGTACTAAAGGAACCTGTCAGAAGCAAACAAAAGAAAAATTAGAAAACAAAATTAAACTAAAAAAAATAAAATGCAATAAAAGTAAAAATGGCTAAATTAATAAAAATTTAGTGTTCCTAATATTTTAGTCCCCGGCAACGGCGCCAAAAACTTGATGATGATTCACTTAATTAACTAAAATCATGACAAAGGCAAGCGCACCTATCAATTAGCAGTATAGTTACGGTGAGTTGGGAATATCGTATCCACGAGGACTAAAAGTACTAGTAATTACTATCTTTTTATTATCTAGCCAAAATATTGAAAGAATTGTTTTTAATTTAAAATTATCTAAACTAATTATTAAGACGCAACGGAGAAGTAAGAAAATATTCGAATGAACCAATGAAAGAGACAATACCCAGGAAAGAATCCACCTAGACTTCGCTTATTATTCTCAATCTAAATTAAATAATTTATTCACTTGTCTTGATCCGTAGAAATCCCTAAATTATATTAATATTTCTTTTGAGAGTAAAAATAATAACTGACTCTAGGTTGATTAATTGAAATCTTTTTCTAATTAAAACCTCTATTGTCGCATTAACTCGATCTATGGATTCTCCTATTAGATTTGACTCTAATCCGGTAGATTTATGTCGTCCTATTTCTAAGATTGCATGCAACTCCACTCAATTATGACAGATCTACTCTTAAACGGGGACTTTTGCTCCACTAAAATAAGCACATCAATCATGAATTAATATCCTGAAAACATTAAAACATGGAATAAGTACACATAATTGAGATCAAGAAATCAAGTATTTATCAAGTAAATCAGAAATTAAATAACAAGATCCATCATAGGTTTCATCTTACCTAGGTATCTAGGGAATTTAGTTACTTTGGAAGGAAAACATATCAAAATCAGGAAAACAACAAAATATAAAAAAACCCAAAAACTTCTAGAAAAGATGATTGGAGATCTTCAATCTTGAAGGAGATCCTGCTTCTGAGTTGATTACAACTATATTCTTCGAGTAATTTTTTCGTTCTTCTCTGCGTGCCCCCTTAAGTAATCTTCTGGTGTGTATTTATAAACTTTAGAATGCTCAAAAACCTAAAAATTGGCTTTTTCTGCGTGTTAGGAAAATAGGGTTCGAAATTGACACGGGCTGGCACATAGGCATGTGTCCAACCTGTGTGGCTGACACAGGTGTGTGCTCAGCCCGTGTGGGAATGTCCAGCCGTGTGGCTCCTGAAAATAGCTCGTTTTGACCAATTTTGGCCCGTTTTATGCTCCTTTTGCTCCCCTATGCTCTCCTAAGTATAGAAACATGAAATTCAAGGATTAGGAGCATCAAATTCACTAAATTAAATAATAAATCATCCAAAAAATGCATCAAGAATGGGATTAAGACATGTTACTTTTATGGCTTATCAATAGCCATAAGGTGAACGGTTCCAAAAGGCAAACTTGTGTGCTAATTTTTTATGTCTTTCCAACTATAGGGACCTTCAAGAAAATATCCAAAAGCTTATTTTTGGGTAGCCATTTGCTTGTGTTGAAAATTGGGCTTGACTCCTCCTTGTTGGACAGTTTCCCAGTCCAATAATTGATCAAACATGTCCACCTTTTAGCACATCTTTTACTGGGTCAAATTAACACCTTTATGACCCAATTTTGCATGGTCTTGCCCTCTAAATGAGTGGATGTGTTCATGTCCATGCATCATATATGTTAATCATTTATTCCATGGTCTTCCTGCATAATGAAAATTCACATATTAATATTTAATACGAAAATAATATAAATGATGCATAAAAATCTTGTAATAAAGCATAATTTCATATACTTTATAAATTCATGTCGAATATTAATAATTAAGTAAAATTCACTTATTTTAATAACAATTACTCATAAGTAAAATTCACTTATTTTAATAACAATTACTCAAGATTAACATATTTATTAAGTTAAAAGGTGGTAGAAATATATAGAGAAATCCTATCTAATTTTGAGTTTACAATCATCGCCTTCATCACAACCCCTTCATTATGTACCACCTTATTTTGGTT
This sequence comes from Gossypium longicalyx, assembly GCA_025698465.1. Lineage (NCBI taxonomy): Eukaryota > Viridiplantae > Streptophyta > Magnoliopsida > Malvales > Malvaceae > Gossypium > Gossypium longicalyx. The sequence continues at coordinate 23,313,406 of CM046998.1, read as the reverse complement.
CGTATCCTAACTCTTTTATTTTCACACAAGCACAAAATATTGCACCACATTTTTCTATTTCTAGTCCTATGTCAGGTTGGATTGTTGGTCATCCATCACTGATGTGGTGCACACCCGGGCCATCTTATTTCCCAATGACGATGATGCATACGACGATGTATAGGCTATTTATGCATGAGGCACCAACGGGGAGTCCACTTGTTATCCCATCGGCTTATAGGACTCAACATAGTTACGCTCATTCGCCATAAGTGACGCAAACATCTCTAGCATCTTTATTCTATCAAGGTTGGTCATCTTCCGAACCACCTAGGAATAGACCGGAGGTTACACGAATACAAGGATCTACATCTACCGAAGGTGAACCTTGACAACCACAACCTCAGTCAGAAGTTGAACCTAGAAGGAATCGAGCACGTAATTGTTGACCACCCCAATGTGGCACAAATTCCGACCGATATATGTACTAATGAATTGTAAATTATATCATTTAAATTAATATAAGTTCTTTTGAATCATTTTTTGTACACTATTTGATTTTTGTACCATTAAACCTAATCAAAATTCAAATTTACCTTTGAATATTTTCACATAGCATTACAATAAGATTTGATTTGAACAGAAATAGCAAATGTTTTTGTTTAAAATTCACATGAACAAATATTAAATTTATTTTGGATTAATAATCGCTAACAATTCCCATAAAGACATATTATAATGTTTAACTTAAATGTAGATAGGACGGCATTGTATAACCCGGGTTCTTACACCACCCACATAACATCTATTGCTTTGAACACTCCTGAATATCCAAGTTATCATGTATTTAGGTCAAGTACAATCAACCTTTTGGTTTGTGACACAAACATTTATCGGGTAACAACTTAAATGGAGCAAGTGATACAAAAGGTCACTTACACTTATTTGGGACCCATGGGAATACTTGTCTCCACACATTGTACGAGTTTTGTAATTTGTACACTTCTTCAACAAAGCCCACTGGACCCAAATAGAGATTCATACAACCTGCAATTACATGAGCGCATGGATAATGAAGCGCGCCAATTATCCTACAATCGCAAGTCCTATTTCTTAGGTGTACCTGGTACACCCCTGGCAATACCTTGGTTTAGCCTATCAAACTCTGTCACCCAAAACCATATGTCACCGTGTGAGTGACAAATTACGTGCATACAGTTTGCTCGTGCCTTACCATTATTAATTTCTTCCACTACTGACGGGCACCATACATGGCCTCCCTACAATTGCCTGGTATAACTCGCTGCTTCCTTTGGCAACACTTTTTCCAGACGGAAATATATCTCTTTTACAACTGCAATCATCGACAAATGATATGTTCCCTTTAAAACAAAATTGATGCATTCCATCAAGTTCAATTTTAAGTGGCCATATCGTAGCCCACTGTCTATGCTTGTGTCCACTGTTCGAATGGTATGTTCTCGAGATATGTTGCCCCTGCCGAGTTAGTTGACCACAATATTGCCAACATCTCATGAAAACGATCCTTCATGATCTCGTACCCTGTCAATATAAGTGCGTAGTGACGATTACGTACCAAAAAATATAAAAATACAAACAAAATATTACAACCAAATAATACTGGTGGCAATCAGATATCAATGTTCGTCACTAGTCGTCGCTCAATAGATGAAACTCTCATTGCAATAGATCCGAAGATTTTTCGCCTAATTCTTTTACGAAGTTCTGTCAACTCTATGTTCTGGTTAAAAGCCAGTCGCGTTGTGTTCTTTGATAAAAAAGTCACGCCCTTCTCAGTGTCACAAACCTCACCATCGTAATAAATAATAGCATTAAATCATCTATTTATTTTCAACCAATTTAGTCGAGAGAAATTCAAAACACGGAAAATCAAAACATTATGCAATAAATATAATGCTTCATATAAATATTAACATGAAAAATAAACTTATACCTTTAACCCCAACTTTTATTCTTCTGAACTTCTATTTTTCTAAACTTCTTCAATTTCTATTACTCCAACTTATGCCATCAGCGACTAAAATATGGGTCAATTATAGCCTAAGGGAATGCATCCCACTCTTTTCTGTAAAATGACCCGGATAGTGAGGGTTGAAATTTTTAGAAGAAAAATGCTCCAAGCAGGAAGCACTATCAAAAGCATCACTAAAAAGGGCGTCTCGTTGGAAGCATTTTCAGTACTTTTACTGACAGTGCATCCTGCTTGGAGTGTTTTTCCTCTACAAACCTCAACCCTTACTATTCAGGGAATTTTTCACAAACCCCATATCGGGAATCCCGAGATATATTTTTAGAACCATCTCATCAAATTTATTTTCTCAAAAGTAGCAGTATTGAAAAGGGCGTCCAATTGGAAGCGTTTTCAAAACTTTTGCTGACTGTGCATTCTACTTAGAGCATTACCGTAAAAACATAACTTTAAAACATACATCTCATACATCAACATAATCATAGCATAAATCATTCATTACATGCATACCGTCCCTTAATCGAGCACTTAAGGACCTAGAAATATAATAGAAACAATTCATGACTAAATTGGAATCAATCAGAAATTTCAAGAAAAAGTTAGAAAATTTAGGCTGCAGGGGTCACATGGTCGTGTGCCCAGGCCGTGTTGAGACACACGCCTGTGTCTCAGGCCATGTAATAATAAAAATAGGGAGACATGATCATGTACCAGCCCATGCTCGTGCCCATGCAACTTCTGAAGATGGGTCACATTACCAAGGCACACACCCGTGTGTCAGGCCGTGTGCTAGGCCAAGTAATAGCCTGACTTGCAAACCTTAAAACCTATAGAGGACACATAGTTGTGTCGCGTGGCCATGTGTCACACACGGCTGAGTCACACGCCCGTGTCTCAGGCCGTGTGGACATGAAATTTGCCAAAATCAAGCCATTTCCATCACCAACCCAAACATGTACCTACTAGCATTTTATGCATAACTTCAAAGCTTCAAAACCTTATCAAAACATACATGAAATGAGCAATTCAAAAATACTAAATCCATACAACCAATATGCCATACAAGGCACCTCATAAGCAAACATACAACATACCTAAACATATGCATATTTGACCATGTTTCATTCATACACATCTAGTTCAATACCTTTCCAAAGCATAGCTTGTCTTGACTATATTGAAACTAATCCATCACATACCATATTGGTCATTGAAATCATGCATCAACTTAGCCATATTAACACACATCAACAAGGCATCAAAAGTACCAAAAGCACATCAACCAAAATAATATATACATGCCAAACTTATCAACTAATATAAAACACAAGTCCACCTATACATGCCATTATATCCTTGGCCAAAACATCAAAAACTACCAATATAATCACTGGACAGCATGGTAGATCTCCGGTGAACTTCCAACCGATCGAGCTTCTGATAATCTATAAAGTAAAGGAAAGTAATTATGTAAGCAATGAATGCTTAGTAAGCTCGTGTAAACTGTTAACATAACATTCCATTTAAATAATGAACTTTATAAGGTAAATACAAACCTATACCAATGCCACAAGATTTATCAAACTATATAACCATCAACTCATAAATGAGTAAGTCCATCAACATCACATATATTTTTCATTCCTACCATAATAGGATTTATAAGACATGTTACACAATCATTAACCTTTTCATAAGACTATGAACCACTCTATTTACTTACTTACCATTCCATTTACTTACTTTCCATTTCATTAACTTAATTTCCATTCCATTTACTGAGCATAAGCTTAAATAACATTATCAATTCACGAATTAGTGTGTTTATTTATGATATAGGTAAATTCATCCATAGCATGAGTAAATTTCTCACATATAAGTAAGTCCTTTAACTCATCAATCCTTTTATATCATCATATTACATCTCAATTATGAACTTACTGTTTCATTACCTTTTCTTACCCGTATCATTTGCATAATACAAGACATAAGCATAAACATCAACCAATTACACAAGCTTGACACAAGCCTAAATATCATCATCAATATACAAGTTAGTGCATTTATACATAAATCTTTTGGGATCAACCACATGATAAGTCATTTCATAAGAAAATATATCTTTTGATTCATACAACCTTTTCATCCACATAAGCATATTTCCATTTGGACACTTACCATTTTAATGTATATCATTAAGATTAAGCATGATATAATCTGACCATAAGCTTGGCACAAGCCTAAGCATAATTAATAACACATGTTAGTGTGTTAACACATAATTCACTTGAATTAACATGATGTAAGCTAGATGTACATGAACATACTACTTTTGAATTCATCATTTTCATGAAAATAGATATACTTTTATTGAACATTTCCATTTCAATCTTTTTCATAGATTCATGTCATAGTTCATTTGAACACTTACCGATCCTTTCCTTTTCATGCCCGTTGAATCATTTAGAAAAACATCGAATACATGGGAAAAATCACACAAAGTGTGCTAAACATATAACCTTTCCTTTTCCTTTACATCGTTGCTCACTCGAGCTATGAAATGGGTTTGCTCACACAAGCTAGCATCAGAATGTAAGCTACGTGATACTGCTCACACAAGCTATTAAGTATCTACAACAAATGCTGGACCTCATCCATCGGTAGGACATTCAGGACCAGCATCCGAAACATGGTAACCCTAATGACATGTCATTTGTATCTTACGTATTCCTAAGGTTCAAACAGGACTCGATAATCATCGTAATATCATTGGATTTCCACATTTTATTTCATGGAAAACAATACATGAATATATAATTCAATATAACATTAAAATGTTAACTAATTATATGAACTTACCTGGCTAATTTGCAGTAATGACTAAGTATAGGGGCTATTTGGAAATTTTCTCTTCTCCTCGATTTTCCACTCGTTCTCCATCTAAATTAATAATTTCATTCAATTCATTAATTTAGACAGTAAAAACCAATTTATTTTATTCAATTTAGTCTTTTTTGACATTTTTACAAAATTACCCTCAACTTTCCATTTTTATTCAATTTAATCCCTATGTCCTAATCATGCAAATAAACTAATTTTATTGAAAATCCATACTAGCTGAATATTAATAGCATCCATTACAGCCCACATTTGTAACAATTTCACACCAAGTCCTAAAATTATTATTACTTTAGCAATTTAATCCTTAAACATTTAAATCATTAAAATTGCTTAACAAAATACTTATAAATAACAAATAATACTTCTTATTCATCATTCAACGTCTAAAATCATAAATATTCATCAAAGGTAACATTCAAAATCTCTAACAGTTTGAAAAACAAAGATACGGGCAAGCTGAACCTAGTTGCAATGATTTCAAAAACATAAAAATTATTAGAAACGGGTGGAAAATGGCTTACCATGCAAGGATATAACCATGGCCGAACCTTGAAGCATTTTTATGGAGCATTCGGTTTGTTTAAAGAAGAAATGAATAAGAAAAATGGTAATTTTCACCTTTTATTTTAATTTTATTACTTATTTTTAATTATAAACTTTTATTTAAATAACTAAAATCACTCATTCACTGTTCAGCATAATAGAATATTGCATAATTTCCATTTAAATCCCTTCAATAATTCTATTTGACTCATTTAGTTAATAAAATTCAACTTTTCTAGCTTTTAAAATTTAGTCCTTTGAAATTAATTAACTATCTAAACATTAAAAATTTCTTAATGAAACTTTAATACAACCTTAGTAACACTCTATAAATATTAAATATTTATGGCTCGATTTATAGAAATGAGGTTCCGATACCTCATTTTCTAAAACCATTTAACTTTAGGGTCTTACCACTTAAACCTAATTGTTCATTCGGATAGCATAATTTGTCAATTCAAAATTTATTATAATACCATAATTGACTCGTAAATTTTAAATAATAACATTTACAAATTTAATCGTCGAATTTGTAGCCTCGAAAATACTATTTCTGACACCATTGAAAAGCAAGTTGTTACAGTGTTTTTCTCTACAAAACTCAACCCATCTCGTCAAAATTATTTCTTCAGAACCCATCCACTCAAAACTATTTTTTTAGAACCCATCATGTACAAATTATCTTTTTTAGAACCCTTAAAACCTAGACACTTAAAAAATAAAAAACCTAAACCCTAATTTCATAAACCTTAACCCTAACACTACCCTAATTAGAACTAGGAAAACATGAGCAAAAGCGTGCCCACGTGGATGCTTTTTAGTAAAACACTTCCATATCAACCATTTTACATTACATCTGAGAAAAAAACACTGAGTTGGACTTGCTTTTCTCCGTTTCCCTTGAAAATGACACCAACTCAGCGTGTTTTTGTAAAATTGGACCATTCCTGTTTATTTTGAAAAAACCGGCCTATTTTCGTAATTTTTTTTTTTGGAAATTGGCCTTTTCTGAGAAATTGGTCCAATATCTTTGAAATTTTGCATCAATACCATAATTCCAAATGTAAAATGCTATGTGTCATGTTGTAAGTGGTTATTGATGCCACATTCATTTCATAATGGAATGGGTAATTTATTTGCAAAAAATTCTTGAGGTGTCGTACTATTCGATGGAGGTATAGTGTGAGGGATAAATGGGTATATATTAAAATGGCTTGGTTTCAGAAAATTTTTAATTCTTCCCTCTAAATAAATTTATTAGAGTTAGGTTATGCCATAGTATAAATTGACTTACTGAGTTAACCTCTCTTGTTTGATTATTAAAATGATGAAAACATTATGAGTATGTTTTGGATTTGTATATGCTAATGAATACTTGTTATTTTATTTTGTTAAAATGTCCTTTGTCCAAAATTGTGGTTCTTAATTTTTAGATATATTATAATTTTGATTTTTAAATTTTTGAGTTTATAAAGATTGAGGATTATAATTTTTGCATAGGTTTTTATTAGTTTTATTTTGTAGAATTAGAATACCGTGTGAGCCAAAAACGTTATGTAATCTCAAATTTTTGGTGGAATCCAAAAACATGTTGCAGACACATAACCTAAATTGGATAGAGACAAATGAAGGGATGAACGAGGAAGTCGGCGTTGTGAAGAACGATTAGACTTGTGGTAACAATAGAGGCAACGCAATGAGTCCTATCTGCAAGGATGGCCTATCCCTGTGTGAGGATGCAAGAGGCATCGCTTCTTATAGTACGTGTCCCATGCGGAAGTGCTCGGGCCTCATGCCTTGGCACAGGTATGTAGTGATGCAGTCGTAAACTAACTAAAAATTTGACAAAGGCAAGTGCACCTATAATTAATGGTATAGCTACGGTGAGCAAAGATATCGTTTCCACGGGGACTAAAAGTACTAGTAATTACCTTCTTTCTATTCTTTAACTGACAAATTGGAGTGATTGATTAAAACTAAAATTAACTAAATTAATTAACTAAATAACATTACAAAGAACAAACCAGGAAAATAAATGGTTAATAACCAAGAAGTGAGACAATCCCAAGAAAGAATCCACCTCGACTTCATTTGTCATTATCAATTTATATTATACAATTTCTTGACTAAGTACCTTCATCCGTAGAAATCCCTAAATTATGCTAGTATATCTCTTTAATATTAAGAACAACTGACTCTAGGTTGATTGATTGAAATTTTTTTCTAATTAAAACCCCAATTGTCTCATTAACTCGACCTATGGATCCCTCTATTAGATTTGAATCTGATTAGGTAGATTTATGTCGTCCTATTTCTAGGACTGCTTGCAACTCCAGTCAATCACGCTAGATCTACTCTTAAATAGGGTTCATTCTTCCTTTGATTTAAGCACATCAAACATGGATTTATAGTCTAGAAATATGAAACCAAGAATTAAGCACACATAATTGAGAACAAGATCCAAGCATTTATTGCGTAAAAATAGAAATCAAATAACGGAATCCATCCTAGGGTTCATCTCCTTAGGTATTTATAAAATGAGTTCATGCTAGCAAATAAAAACATTCAAAATACAATATAACCATAAGAAACAAATAAACTCACGATAATCTCCAAAGAAATCAAAAGGGAGTCTTTAATCTTGATGGAAATTTGCTTAAGAATCCGCTTCAATGGTGCTTTTTAAATTGTTTTCTTGAATATTCTATAAAATTCACTCTCATCATCTTATTTTTGTCATATATAGGTCTTAAAATGCCTGAAAACCTAAAAAAGTGCTTTCACGCAGGTTTGGAGTGTGATTCGCAATTTTCACATAGTCTGTCACATGACCGTGTGGCAACCTATGTGGCTCACATGGCTATGTGTCCAGCTCATGTGGAATGGCCTAGCTTGTGTGGCTCTTGAAACTTGCTCTGATTTCTCGATTTTCACTCTTTTTGCTAACAAACACTCTCCTAAGTATATAAATGTGAATTCAAAGGATTAGGCATATAATTCACCATTTTAAATTGAATAATCATCCAAAAATGAATTAAAAATGAGGCTAAAATATGCTACTTTTGGCATTTATCATGTAGCATCATATAACGATCAAGCATTGTATCCTAGCCATACGAGTAACAAGAGGTAATAGCTACATAAGTAGTTAGTTTGTGGCTAGCATGACCTACCATAGAATGCGAGGTGTGCATAAGAGATGCTCATATGTATGCATAAAGTGAATGGTGATGTTAGGAACCATCGACAGATGTTGGACAATGATACAAATTCATTTCGGTGATGATTCGAGTCGTAATGTTGCCCAATCGTTTATTTGAGTAAATCTGAACAGTTGGAAAAAAAGTGGTTTGAAATTATGAAAGATAGGCTCTAATGGAATGGTTTCGAAATGGTTATGGAATTAAAGAATTGAATTCGGCTAAGGCTTAAGAGTGAACCAACAATATTGTCAACCCAAAACTTAGACAAGCACTTAGGTTGAAAGGTGGTTGGAAAAGAAAGGATAATTTGATAAAGAACCTTGACCCACTATCAATAGATGATAGGAACCTTGGTATAGATGAACGCCACACTTGTAAGTGATAAGTTCAATTAACAATGGAAAGGATAGACGCCACAAGCAATGCTTGATAAGTCAGATCAGTTCCAAAAGAACAAAGAGAATTGGATAACTCACAAAACTCAAGTTTAACATAAATTCAGCAAAAAGGTTCTCTTATAATAGGCTGATTACAACTATTTATAGTGTTAAAAGAGGCTAGCCGAATGGTCACATGTGATCATCTTAATGAGATAATAATGAGCTGAAATAAAGCTCAAAAACTCTTGAAATTCTGAACCTAAGTAATTCCAATCTTCAATACACTTTAATTCAACTGAATCAAAGAACTTGAATGCTTAGGAAAATCTTTTGAAGTCTCCTTTGGCCAATCGAATAGACACCAGCAACTTGGATGGAAATTAAGCTCATGAAGTGATCATTTAATCAACAATCGGTTATGGAAGATGGAAAAGGCTGCTGGTGAATTTAAGGATGTGTAATGCTCCCTTTAATTGATGATAATAGCTCCTTTTAATGAAGAATAATGTTCCCCCTTGTATGTAATCGAAATTCACTTGAAAAGTCACATTAATCAATTTGTAACAGCCCTTGAATGTAACGGTTTCCAGCTGAAAAGACACCTACAATTAAACACATTAAAACAAACAAATTAAACATATTTAAACACTTATTAAACACAAAACACATTAAACACTTAACTTAATTAAATAAACTCAAAACTCATGCATCAATAAATTATTCCAGCAACTAGATTAATTAAGATAAACATTTATTCTAACAACTCAATTAACTAAGATGCTTAAATGCATGGTTTAAAATGCAAACAAAATAAACAGATGAGTTACTTAATGCAAGACTTAATTTAATAATGCAGACTTAAACTAACATGGGAGTTACTTAATACAAGTCATTATTTATGATGCATACTTAACTAACATGAAAGTTACATAATGCATTACTTTATTAAATGAAGAACACACAAAGTGCAAGTCAAATTAAAATATGAAAACTTATTAATTTAAATAAAACTTTATTAAATTAAAAAGTCCTTAAAAACATTTGCCCAATAATCAATCAGGCCTATGAGATGTTTCATCTTGCACTTGGGCCCCTCAAGTTTAGGCCACTCTCAATGGCGTCGAGTTGTGTCATAACATGATGCGACCGGGTTCAAATCAGACAAGGTGGTGCTAAATATGGTGCGCCGGTGGCTAGCTGGCAGGAGTTGGTTAGTGATAATCATGCGATGATAATGAATTTTAGTTCACGAGGTTTTTCTTTTGGTTCAATTTTTGGTTATCAGGTTGTTTTAAGGCGTGACTTAAGATATTTGACTTTTACCTAAAAGGCCTAGAGAGTGTTTTGGAAAAAAAAAATTGTAGCCTTACAATAAATTATTTTATTAGATGGAACCATTGAATTTTTTGCTGGTTAGAGTATTTAATTTTTTTACTATGATTATGGTACTTATGAATATCATGAGTAATTGAATGGTGATACATAAAGAAACATGTCCATGCATATATGATAAACATGTTATATAGTTTAGGAAAAATATTACATGTACTTATTTGAGTATTTAATCATTTTTGCTTGAAACATTAAACTATTGAGTCAAAAAAGGTCCTTAAAAAGACATGGCCTCTATCAAGAGTCTCTATGTAATAGTATAATAATATTTTGAGTTAGTTTTGCCCAAAACGCATCCTACGATAAGTGTTATCACGTGTGTTCATGGGAAGATTTTCTTTAAAAGGACAACTAGTCATATTTATTACTCATTGAGATTATTCTACGACTACTCGTAAAATAGTACATATTATGATGGATGCTGATTTAATTGTTATACATTCGAGATTATTATAGTTAAATAACTTCGTACAAAGCTTTAAAATTAGAATAATGATGTAAAATGATTATTAATGTGTATTGTCTAATGTGTTTAGATTTATATATTAATTAGGTGGAAATCCATACTCTTATTAATTGTTTAAGTTACCCATGGTAACTTAATTTAATGGGTATAAAAATTATTGTTGTAATGGACTCGCAATTTTTCAAGGGTGAATTTAAGATTCATGTATCATGATTAATGCATATTGGATGTAGAATTTTTAAAAAATATATATTTGTTTATTACACAGATAATGAATGGATGAAAAAATTTTATTTTACACTTCAAAAATGACACAAACTCGACTGATTAATATCTTAATATAAAATAAATTGAATAGAAACAATTATATGTACGGAAAAGGAACTTGTGGGATTTATATATTTTGATATATTGAAAGTTTGAGTTCAATTGGTAAAAAGACTAAAAGCTGATTTATTGGGTATATGACTTCTGTATGACATGACTCTACTTACAATAGTGGAATTCATAGACGGGCAAATAGTAAATGATTTCCTCTCATTGATATTACATAATAGAGGAGAAGTAACACAGTCACAGGTAATTTGTCTAGGATGAATTATTTAATTACTAAGTGTTAGTAATTGGCTTTTTTCATGAAAGAAAGCGTAATAGATGTCCAAAGATAAAATAGGACTATATGAGGTAAACAAATTTAACCTAAAGAGAGGTAAACAAATTTAACCTAAAGAGATATTTAGGATATCCTATGATGATAAAAACACATTTGACAAGGTCACTGAACATGATATATAATGGGGGAACTAAGCCATAGTATTTTTGTGTTCCATGACTAAATAATATAGTAATTAATAAATAAAGAATCAAAACTTAATTACATATTATTTTAATCCTAATTAATATATGTGCAATCGGTTCCTCCACTAGCTCAGTACAACCCCGATGGTTTGCATTTGAATCGATAGGGTGAATAAATGAAAACAATGAATTAGAGAAATAGATTGCATATATTGCTATCAATAATGAATGCAATTTCTCGCCATATCAAGAGATGACTTAGTGATTAAGTTAATTTCTTTGAATTATAATTTAATTGATAATAATTAAAGTTCATAATGGAAATTAAATTAATTAGTTGTAACAACTCATTTTCTAGTAGTTCTAAAATCGACTATTTTGGAACCTAATATTTTGGTGATTGAATCAATAAATATTAAATATTAATATTTACAAGTCTATTATAGAGTTATATTAAGTCATGGTCTTTAATGATTGAATGGTTAATTAAGCTATAATGACTAGATCGTAAAAATTGTAAAACTTGATTGTTATTGAATTTCGGTTGGTAAAAAGGCCTAATTAGTAAATATTCAAGTATTTATATAGTAATTAGACCCTATTGGATTTAAGTGGACGATTAGTGCTCTTTTTAAATGGTTTTTATGTTAAAAATAATAATAATAAAAATGATCTAAATGATATGTTAAAAGATATTAGATAATAGAAAACAAAAGAAAATTTGGCATGTTCATCATCTTTTCTTCTCTCCAAGGTTGAACTACCATTTTTGAAGCTTAGAAAATTCAACCAAGTATGCATCTTGCATGGTAAGCTTAAACCAATCCATTTTTCATAAATTTTATATTTTTGAGATTATTGTAGCTTAATTTAGCTAATCTGGTACCAAATCGTAAAACTACTAAAAGTTTTAAAAGTTACCAATAATGATTTATGGAAATTTTTTTTATATTCAATGGTAGATTTTTAAGCTTAGAAGTGAATAAGGACTAAATTATAAAGTGATTTTTGTTAGTTTTGAGTTTAAGGACTAAAATGTTATAATGCCAAACTTAACATGAAAATGTTTGTAATTTTTAGTTTTATAGGGTTAAGGAGGGATGAAAATGAAAATGGATTGAAAAATAAAGTTTAAATGTGAAAGATATAATAGTTTCAATTTTAGGGACTAAATTGAATAAAATGTAAAAATTTAGGGACATTATGTAAAATGAAATTAATAGGTCATATGCATGTATGTGAGTGCTATAAGGTATATGAAATTGATATATTGATATATTGAACTTAATTATTATTTAGATAAAGAATTGGAACAATCGATTGATAAATGAGGAATAAGAACAATTGTTGAATAGTCCCTACGACCCAACTTGATAGCTGATCATACTAGGTAAGTTCATGGGGTATAATTATGTATTTATATGTATTAAATGTTGTTTAATGGTGAATATATATAGTTAAATCAAAATTTTATAATATTTATAATTTAGTACGAAAGGTAAGAAACGAATTAAGGATATGATCGTAAAGTTTTGCATACTTGATCATTATAGTTCTTGTGGCATGTTACATTATTGTGATATGGTTATGATATATGTTTTCAAACATGGAAATGCTTCAATATTTCTGATATCCTGAATTCTATATAAATGCTCATTTGAACATAGTAAACGATAAGGATACGATTGGCATGCCAATAGGGTTAATTGCGTGTTTGTACTAATTTGCACTCCTGTGCCCCTACTTGCACTTATGTGCCCTTGTATGCACTTTTGTGCCTCTATTCAACATTACGGTGCTCTCTGATGTATTTATCCTAATATTCGAGTTACTATTGCTATAGTTCATTGGGCTATCGAAATCTGAACATGATGGAGTAATGATATAATGGTATATGATGTTCCTATATGATTGTTCTAGATTGAATAACATGTTTAACGTTGAATTACTCAGTGACCTTGTTTATTCTAAACTCACCAGCTTCGAGTGAAATATATTGTCAGGGTATAATATTACATTATTTGTTTTATTACATATATTTGATTCAATGTGAGTTTATACGTATTTTTTTAACCTGTGAACTTACTAAGCTATTTAAAGCTTATTTTGTTTCATTTCCTGTTTTCTGTAGTTGACATTTTACAGAACAAGTCTATTGGATCAACTTCAAAGCTCATATGATCAAGCTTCAGTCTTAGAAGATCTTTGAATTATTTTAGATATTAGTTATATGGCATGTATATAAGTTTTGTCATGATCATATGTTTTTGAGTTCAACTGATAATGCTGTAAAGATTATGAAATGGTTATTATGTAATCTTGGTGTTGAAAGTATATATGGTATACTTGGTTAACATGAATGGTATATGTATGTCTAGTTGATGTGTGTTTAATCTTAAATCTTGAAAGAGTTTGAAATTTGGTGATGTTTGGATGAAATGTTGAGGCATATGTGTTAAAGGATAATTGTAATGTTTGAGACCTAAATAGTCAAGTTTTGTTTGTGTAATGGTAAATCTAGACAAATCTATTTTGTTGATAGGTGAGATTGTAACATAAGTAATATGCTTTTGTAATGAAGAGAATGTTTGATAATGTATATCTTGTTTGTGATGGTGCAAAAATGGCATATTGGTTAGGCACTTTTAGGATGTATTGTAATATGTTTTGGCTTGGTTATGAAGTGTTTTGAGCAAGGTTTCATGATGTTATTATGCGCTTTTGGAACCACCTTAATCTTTGGTTTTATTTAATTACATAAAGGGCATGTTTTTGTGTCACATGGTTGACCACATGGTCGTGTGTTATACACGGGTTGGTGACACAGCTATGTTGCCACTGAAAAATGGGATGTATTTTGATTACACGGTCTCCGATTGTCACATTTTACTGGAATTAGATTGGGGTAAAAAATCATTTAATTATGTGAATTAATTAAATTTATTTTAATTAATTAATATTTTGAGAATATAAAATTAGTCATTAGGTATGAGATGGTTAAAAGTCTGATAACACATATAATTGTATTCAATATAAGAGGAAGGATAGAGCAGGTGACAACCCTAGCTCTTAGAGTAGGGGCACCGTCGCCCATAACCTATCCCTGTAAGAGATAGGTGTATTTTTTATTAAAATATTATTATTTTATTTCTTTTTGTTCCACCAAGATTTTTTATTTTTTCTCTATAAATAAAGACCATGGATTAAGTCAAACACACACTATTCTAAGCACTGATACTATTGTCAAAATTTTGTGAAATTTATTTTTCAAATAGGAACAACTATTTAATGGTGCATTCCATTGTTATTTAATGATAGAGTGATTTTTTTTTATTTAGGGTGACCAAATTAACAAAAATAATTTTAGGGTGATTAAAATTAGAATGATCATATTTAGAATGACTAATAATGTAGTTTATCCAAATTTATGTTAAGAATAAACAAAATCAAAATTAAAAAAATGCTAAAAGTTTTAGTGGAGAGAAAATAACAAAACTAATATAACTATTAGAACAAATTCTACAATTATAACATGTTGAATTTTTAAAAATTAAAGCTACATTTTCATTGACAGATTTCAACAAAAATTAAATAAGCATACTATTTTATTACAACTAAACATAATCATTTGGAACATTGCAACATTTACATACATTCACAATTGTCATCGACGAACAAATATTTTAGCAAACGTCGTTCAACTATAAATTATAGCAGCAAGAATACTTTAAGCATTGGCTTTACTCATGATCTACATGTATAGCTTCTAAAGTAATGAAAAATAAAAATAAAAAAGTTCATTTATCAAATAAAGAAACTAGATTATACACCAAATTTACAATTTCAATCCATTCACTAACCATTTTTGTAACAGCCTGATTTATGGCCTAGTCAGAATAGTAGTTTCGGGACCACAAATCCGGAGTCGAAGAAATATTTTTATTATTATTTTGGTGTTATAGCATGATTATATGAGTGCATGAAAATTTTGGTGAATTAATTTTAGCGATTGTGAGATCAATTATTAAAAAGGACTAAATCGCATAAAGGGAAAAAGTTTTGTTTTACTAGCTAGATGTGTTAAATAGCTAGAGGACCATAATTTGGGGTCTTTAAAGTGAAATTAGACCCTTTTAAAAGAGATGGCCGGCCATAGGGGACAAAGAGAGGCATGTTGACTAGGTTAGGTGGACATTTGGTGACTTATTTGACTAAAATAAAAATAAAGAAAAGAGAGGCTATAGTGTCATCTTCTCCACTGATTTTTTTTAGCAACTACGAGGCGTTTAGAGAGCTAAAAATATCAGCCATTTGTATCTCTTGCAAGTAAGTCATTTAGAAGTGTATTCTTGATATTTTTGTATTTTTGGACCCCTTGTAGCATGAGCTTTCTAATAAGGGGACTATTTTGCAAAATGGATGAAAGTCTAGGGTTTTGCCATGAAATAATTTATGTTGTTAGCTAAAATTTTATGGAAGAAAATGAATATTGGTTGTTAAATAAACAACTTTTATGAAAGGGGTTTTATGAAAACACTTAAATGGGCTATTTTGTAAAGCTTGTAAAATATGTGGTAATTGTGTGAAATGTTTGAAATTGTGAGTTCCTATAGGTATAAAAAGAGTTAATCTAGGCTTGTTTAATAAGGAAACACGATAAAAATTGCTTGGTTAATGAGGAAACACGATAAAAATTAATTTACGAGCCTAAGGGTAAAACCGTAATTTTTGTAAAGTCTAAGGGCAAAATAGTCATTTTGCTGAATTGTGAATTGTAGTATGTTTTTGTTAATGTGATGATTAAATAAGTGAAATTTTATTATTATAGATCAAGAAATATGCAATCCGGACCTAGACCGGGGAAAAGTCAAGCAAGCGGATTAAATACAATTAGTCGTCTTCATTTTGTGTATCGAGGTAAGTTGTACGTAAATAATGTAACTTATCTGTATTTATGTATTGTATAATTAATATGGCATAAATTGTGGACTATTGCTGTGAATGTGCATGATGAGAATTGATGTAGTCGAGACTCCCGATTAAACCTTAGGAATAATTTAGATATCCGTGCCATGACATTTGGGTGATGTGTGTGCTAGTGTAAGACCTGTCTGGGACATGGCATCGGCACCGATAGATGTGAGACAGTGTAAGACCTCTCTAGGACATGGCATCGACACTGATAGATAAGAGCTAGTGTAAGACCTGTCTAGGACACGGCATCAACCTCAAGATATGCAAGCTAGTGTAAGACCTATCTGGGACATGGCATCAGCTTGAGGTGTGCCAGTGTAAGACCTGTTTGGGACATGGCATCAACATAGATAAGTGAGAGCCAGTGTAAGACTTGTCTGGGACATGGCATTGGCCTCGATGTATGAAAGTCAGTGTAAGACCTGTCTAGGACATGGCATCGACTTAGACGTGAGAGCTAGTGTAAGACCATGTTTGGAACATGGCATCGACATTGTACTCTATGTTTGAGACTTAGTGATTATCCTGTAGTATTCCAAATGGTTCAACGAGAAATTTACGATTTATGTCAAAATGATAGCGCTTATGACCATATTGTGAGTGGTATAGGTACTTATATGAAATTGATGATATGTGAACTCTATTCTTGTTGTATGAATAGCAAGGAATGAACATGAGTAAGTTGTGTTATGAACATTTACTCTTTGTACGAGTTATGATATATTAAGGGTATGATCACATGTGGTAACATGGTTGTTATTCGATATTTTACATGCAACTTACTAAGCTTTGTACTTACCCTTTTCCTTCCCATTTTCGTGTAGTGCAGCCAAATTAGTCTGTGGATCAAAGAACGTCGGAGACATCGCTCACACTATCACTTGAAGCTTTTGGTATAGTTAGTTTTATTATCTTGAGTATGGCATGTATAGGGATTGAGCCTTTTTGTTGTGTGTCATATTGTTAAGTTAGCTAATTGTGTTGGCTTGGGATGAAAACCTTCTTCTTTTTTTAGGCCATGGTTGATGTCTAATATTCATTATTGATAATTGTAAATGATGATGCTTCCATGGATGAGAAAAATGTATGAATGATCAAATGCATGTTTGGTTTGTTAGAATGTCATGTTGTGGTTGGTTTAGTCTTATATCGCTGTATGGATTGGAGATATTCGTTGTTGTGTAGGTCGGTGCAAGTAAGGGTGGCAAAAAGGCTTGGTAGATAGCCTTGTATTTGTCCACACGGGTAGACACACGGACATTTGTCTAGGTCATGTGCGACACAAGGTCAGCCCTATGGGCGTGTTGTCCGGCCGTGTGTCCCTTGCACGTTAAAATTTCAAGTCAGTATGCATGGTAGTAAACACACGGGTAGAGACTGTAACATCCTAAAATAGGGCCTAGTCAGAATAGTGGTTTCGGGACGACCAATTTAACATTAAAATAATTATTTCATGATCATTATGAGGTCTAGAATATGAAAATAAGCATGTGTTAAAGTTTCATGAAGAAATTCTATGTGTAAAGTGTCCAATTGGAAATTAGGGACCAAATTGAATAAATTGCAAAACTTGGGTTCTAGAAGCAATTTGTAGGAAATTACTTTGGATTATTAATTAGAGGTCCTTAAAGAGCATTTTTCCCAATTTCTAAGTTTTTGGACAAAAATGGGCATGCATGGAAAATTTGAAAAAGTTAGTAAGGAAGGGCATTTTGGTCATTTGGTAATAAATGAAATAAAAAGGGAAAATCAAGCAAAAATCATCCATTTTCTTCTCCATGGCTGTCGAAATTTGCATGTTCTCCATAGCTAGGGTTTTCCAACATTTCAAGCTTGATAGTAAGTCAAACCTAGCCCCGTTTTTAATGTTCTTCGTATTTTTGAGATCCTCGTAACATGCTCTTTCTATTTCTACCCATATCTCAAGCTAAGGTTCATGTTTAGAAAATTACCCATGCATGAGATGCTTGTGTTTTGATGATTTATGGAGGAATATGAAAGTTTAAAGGATGGTAAACAACTTTTACTAGGTAGTTTTTCATGGAAATGGCTTAAAAGACCATTTTGTAAAAGGTGTAAAAATGGGTAGAAAATGTGAAATGAGGGAAAATTGTGGGTTGCTATAAGTATGAAAAATATTCGGCTAGGCTTGGTTATCCAAGGAATTTCATGCATTTCATCATACGAGCCTAAGGATTAATTTGTAAAAATGTGAAAGTTTAGGGGCAAAATGGTCATTTTGCCTTAAGGTGAGTTTTAGCTAAAATTGAATAATGTAAGGTATTAATGATTTATTTTTAATGATATAGACCCCAAGGAACCAATTCCGGAGGTCGACCGTGGAAAACGAAAGGTTTCGGAATAATGAGACACGAATCTGAAACGACTACCAAGTAAGTTCGTATAACCCGAAGGAAACTCTTAATATACTTAAATATGCACGTTCTTGAATGTATGAAAATTTAGACATTCATTGCATGATAATCCATGAAATGTGCTAGTGTAAACGAAAAGATGATAAATGTCCCGGGTAAAATAAAAAGGGAAATCCGATGGATAAATTATGGCTTACATGACACGAGATCCTGCATGTGTTGCAAAAAAGGATTTAGCCCGAACGGGTAATCCAATGATCTCAAAATAGGAAGGATCTAGCCTAGACGGGTGTTCCTTGAGTGATCGAGCCTCTCAAAGAATATGGATGCATTAAGGATTTAGCCCGGACGGGTAATCAAATTGAGGACTGAATTTAGCCTGGACTGGCAATTCAGATCCGAGCTTAAGAGAGCAATTGTCGTTAAAAGGGATTTAGCCTGGACTGACAGTCCCGACATTGCTCTATGAGTTATTACTACGGGAGATTTAGCCTGGACTGGTAATCCCGTCGTAAGATGTAAGGTTCGCAAGAGTGCGTACTTGTGATGATCACTTGTATGACTTGACGGTAATTGGGTTATCCATCGAGATTTTTGAGAAATTGAACGGGATTAACATGAGAAATAGATATAGAAATATTGAATTGATGAGTTCATCTAAGACTAATGATATGATGCATTGTTATGAGACTAACTTGATGACTGAGTGCATGTGATAGGGAACTATTTCATGCTTGTTGGAATCATTGCCTAATATGGTTGCATGTTAATTAACCGATAAGTTTACTTTCCAGTTATCCGGACTTACTAAGCATATAAATGCTTACCCCCTTCTCTTTTCCCTATCTTATAGAGCTCGTGGACTCGTGAAGATTGGAAGACGGTTGGAGAATCAACACACTATCGACTTGTTCCACTTTGGTATATAGATACTTTTATTTTGTTTAATGACATGTATAAGGTTTTTGGTTATTTTGTTGTATGTGTCATTTGGCTAGCCAATGTAAGGGCTTAAATGGTTTACCTATTCTTTTGTATATGGCCGTGAGATATGGCTCACATTGATGTAGGTTGTAAACCTACTAATGATGCATGTTTATGTTTAAATATTTCATGAGATATGATGATGAGGTTTGTCATAGATGGATGCTTGAAATGGTACCAAATAATTTGAGAGTGGACATAACATATAATGGTATATGGTTATAATATGGCCTAAATGTAAAATGTGCTATGTTAATCCCTCATTCGAAAAGGATAATTTAGCATGTACTAAGCCGATGAGATGAGGCTAACATGCAATGAGTTATGCCAAGGTTGTTTAAGAGCATAATTAGGCCATGTTAAATACCATTGAAGTCTATAAGTGTGTATGGATTTTAGAGGGTGACCAAAGGCTTGGAAAATAGCCCTAAAAAGGTCCACACGGGTAGATACACGGGCATGTGTCTAGGCCGTATGTGACACACAGTCAGCCCCCATGGGCGTGTTGCCTGGCCGTGTGTCCCTTGTACCTAAAATTTTAGGTCAGTTTGCATGGTAGTAAACACACGAGCAGAGACATGGCCGTGTGTCTCAACCGTGTGGAGGATACAGCCTAGTACACGGGGCGTATGCCTTGGCCTTGTGCCTCAAAATGAATGATGACATCATAAATAGAATGTCTGAGTTGTTGGACACGGACGTGTCTAGGCCGTGTGAGGGACACAGGCCAAAGATACGGGCGTGTGCTTGGCCGTGTGAAAACCCCTGTAGGTTCAAAATGAAAAATAAATCCAAATAATTGAACACGTATGTGGGACATGGGCGTGTGCTTGCCTCCACACGGGCATGTGAGGCATAACCCTAGGAACTTTACTAAAATTTTCTATAGTTCTTGGTTTAGTCCCGGATCGATTTAATGTATGTTTTGGACCTTGTAGGTCCCTAATAGGGGCACTATGATGTTGTTTGATTGGTTTTAAATTAGAATGAAATTTTATAACTTGTATTTTTTGAAATGTCTAAGTATGTGTCTGGTAATGCCTCATACTTTATTTCGATCTCGGGTACAGGTAAGGGGTGTTACAGAGACACGGCCATGTGTCTTAGCCGTATGGAGGACACGGCCTCTGGGCATGGGCGTGTGCCTAGGCCACGTGTAGTTTGCACCTTAAATGTGGAATTAAATTTACTACACGGCCTAGCACACGAGCATGTGCCTTGGCCGTGTACCTCTAAATGGTTGCTGACGTCAGAAACATAATGTCAAGGTTGTTGGACACGGGCTGAGACACAGGCGTGTCATAGCTGTGTAGGGACATGGGCCATGGACACGGGTGTGTGCCAGGCCATGTGAAAACCCCTATAGGTTCGAATTAGGAATTAATTCCACACGAGTTAGGGACACAAGCGTGTCTCGATGTGTTTAGGTTGTGTGAACTGTACGAACCTTCAACACGGCCATGTCAAGAAGGCCACACGGGCGTGTCGCCCCTTCCACACGGGCGTGTGCCCTTGTTTCAAGTGTCATTTTCCAGAGTTCTTTAAAGGACCGGGTTTGGCTCCAAATCATCCTTAAAGCTTGTTTTGGGCCTTGTAGGCTCATAATAAGGAGTTCTAGACAAGGTTTG
Organism: Gossypium longicalyx; assembly: GCA_025698465.1. Lineage (NCBI taxonomy): Eukaryota > Viridiplantae > Streptophyta > Magnoliopsida > Malvales > Malvaceae > Gossypium > Gossypium longicalyx. The sequence goes on along the minus strand of CM046998.1, from coordinate 23,291,772 downwards.
AAAAGTTTTAAGTTTTATCAAGTTTTTATGGTTTGTAAATGTTAGAATGCATGTATTTAATTTTAATAATGCCTCGTACTCAGTCTCGGCCTTGGACTCGAGTAAGGGGTGTTACAATTTTACCTATAAAGGCCAACTTTATTTTCAAAAATGGGTCAATTTTTTCATTATTTATCGAAAAGGGTCGAAAATGACAAAACGCGTCCACGTAGGAGCATTTTTGGGTGAAATTTTCGCAAATAGCGCCCTTGAGGGAGCGATTTTGCCATGTCAGCACAAAATGCGCTGATGTGGAAGCATTTTGATGACGTGGCAAAATCACTCCCCTAGGGACGCAATTTGCTCCGTGTTTTTCTAGGTTAGGGCTTTTTGCATGTTTAGCCCCTAAGGTTTTTTTGTTTAGGGTTAGGGTTTTGTTAAAATAATTTAAGGTTAAGGTTATAGTGGTAGGGTTTTGTTAAAATAATTTAATGTTAGGGTTGTAGTGGTAGGGTTTTGTTAAAATAATTTAGGTTTAGGGTTTAGAAATTTTAAAAAATAAATCAAGGTTTAGTTTTTAAAAAAAAATAATTAAATTAGGGTTTAAGAGGTTTTAATAAATTAATTAAATTAGGGTTTAGAGTTTTTAAGAAAATTAATTAAATTAGGCTTTAGTTTTTTTAAAATAAATTTGTGTTTAGGTTTAGGTTTAAGGTTTAGGAAAAATTATATTGACAATAAGGATTTTGTTTTTTTTTTCTACAGTTGTTTCAGGAAAATTAATTTTGAGAAGAAGGTTCTGAAAAGATAATGTCAAAAACACTTCAAGCAAGATGCACTGTCACAAAAATTACTAAAAAAACTCCCACGTGGATGCTCTTTTTCTACAGTAGTTCCTGAAAAAATAATTTTAAGAAGACGGTTCTGAACAAATAGTGTCAAAAACGCTTCAAACAGGATGCACTGTCAGCAAAATTACTAAAAAAAGCTCTCAGGTGGGCGCTCTTTTTCTACAGTAGTTCCTGAAAAAATAATTTTGAGAAGACGGTTCTGAACAAATAGTGTCAAAAATACTTCAAGCAGGATGCACTGTCAACAAAATTGATGAAAAAAGCTCCCACGTGGGTGCTCTTTTTCTACAGTAGTTCCTGTTTTGCCTTAGGCTATAAATGAGCCAAATTTCATTCTCAGGTTACATAAGTTACAACAAGAAAAATTAGAGAAGCTAAGAAGAATAGAGATTGAAGATGAGTGAACGTATTAGTGTTATTATTTACTATGATGGTGAGGTTTGTAACATCGAGAATGGTGTTGTTTTTTTATTGGAGAACACAACGCGACTGGTTTTTAACAAGGACATAGATTTGACAGAACTTCAAAAAAGAATTAGGCGCAAAATCTTCGAAACGATGCCAATGAGGGTTTCTTCTATTAAGTATCGATTTTGTGCTTCGATTGATCCGGTGACATATGACTCATTTGATATCAAAGGTGGTCGTAGCTAGAAGGCGATGGTGCAGACTCATCTCGCTAGTGGATCACCCTATCTTGAGTTATATTTACAATTTTCATCGCCAAATGAAATATTTGCGACTTCAACATCTATTTTTGCTCGAGAGGAATACACGACCTCTACTCAACACTCTGTTAGTTGGAGGCAGAATACAAAAGTGCACGTGTTTGGTGGCAGTATAGAATACACAACTCCTGCACGATACTCAGTTAGTGGATGGGACATGCACATTGGTGGGTCGATGTTCGGTGATAAAAATAAATATTGGGGAATGACATCAACTTCTAATGGTTGGCAATCCACATCTGATTGGGGACATTACGAAACATCTACAATAAGGGATGATGTACTCCCTACGACGTACACCAAAAAGGGGACCTCATACGCTGTAGATGATGGTAGGTTAGATGATGATTCTGATGTGGATCCATCTCGAGAGCCCAGCCTCGATGGTACAGAATTAGCATTACTTTCTAAACCGGAGCCTGTTCCATCCGAACTTGAAGACGTTGAAGGGTTCAGATGAAGAAGAAGATTCGCGACTCAAGGCTTACTCGCCTCCAGCCCACATGCATAATGTCGATATATTGACAACTGATGCATTGGATTTTCAAGGTCTACCACACAGAAGGCGTGACCGTACAAGTTCGTAATTGGATTCGGGTGAATTGGAACTTGCTAAGGAGTTTTCCAATAAGGATAGTTTTCTTGAAACAACATAGCATCAATCACGGGCTTAACTACAATGTGGTTAAATCTAAATTCGAGAAGTTCGGGGCCAAGTGTGTAATACAAGACGGTATATGTTCATGGAAAATCATGACTTCGGTTAGGAAAAAGACAGGCTTATGGGAGATAAAAAAGTACAAAGGTCCACATATCTGTATTGCCGGTACAATATCACTAGGTGTTTAGGGTTTTTGAATAATAATTTTATTACTTAATGTTGCATTATTTAACATGCTTTGTTGACAGGTGTTTCACAAGATCATCTTAAATGGATTCAGGTATGATATCTAGCTTAATACTACCGATGGTGAAGGCAGATTCCAGGATTTATGTGACGGTCTTAATTGCCAATATTTGTAGCCAATTGAGGTACATGCCCTCTTACCACAAGGCTTGGATAGCTAAGTAAAAGCCGTTGGAAAAGTTGCATAGTAGGTGGGACGCTTCATATAATGAGGTGTAGCAGTGGTGTCAGGTGCTGGAAAGGTACATCTTAGGTTACAAAACAGACCTTGAAACAGTCCCTGCATACTACAATGACCGATTGCTCCGTGGATGCCAAGTGTTTAAGCGTCTGTTCTGGAGCTTTAAGCAATGCCGGGACACATTTGTGTACTGCAAGCCATTGATACAAATTGACGGTACCTTTATGTATGGTAGATATATCAACTTATTTTGGCAGGGTACGAGATCAATAAGGATCGTTTTCATGAGATGTTGGGATTTTACGTTCAATTAACGAACAAGGCGCAGACTACCTCTGTAACATGCCTTTCAAACAGTGGGCACAAGCATATGACGGCGGCCTATGATATGGTCATATGACCACAAACTTGGTTGAATTCATAAATTTTATTCTAAAAGGAACGCGTCATTTGGTGGAACTATTTCCAAAGCGAGCACTGAGTTATAAAGGCCAAATGTAGGGAGGCCATGTATAGTTCTGGAAGGTATTGTAAGAAATTAACAAGGCAAAGGCGCGGGCCAACACCATGCACACAGTGTGTCACGATTGCGACAACCTATGGTTTCATGTGGTGGAGTTTGACAGACCGAACCAGGGTATTATCGACAGGCAATATCGTTTACACCTGAGAAATGTGACTTGCGACTGTAGGATGTTTAACCCACTTCGTTATCCATGCGCTCATGTAATTGTAGCTTGTCAGAATCTCCGTTTGGATCCCGTGAGATATGCCAATGAAGGGTACAAAATAGAATACATGTACAATGTGTGGAGACACGTATTTTCATCGGTCCCAAATGAACGTAAGTGGTCGTTTGTATCGCTTGCTCCGTTTAAGTTGTTACCAGATAGAGAATTGCGTCGCAAACCAAAAGGTCGACCTTGCTCAAGTAGAATATGTAATAATATGGATATCTAGGAAAGAATAAACCAACAGAAGTTATGCGGATGGTGTAGAAACCTAGGTTATACAATTCAATCACGTCCAAACCAAAATAGTTGAAAATTGCTGTAATGAAACTATGTTGCATTATTTCTATTGTCTTATTCAAAAAGAACTTCTATTTTATTAAAAATATAAAAATAATTTACTCTTAAAATATTAAAAATAACTTTTATTTTATTAAATGAAACAATATAAAAACAGTTTGTACAAATATATTAAAAAAATCAATGTATGTGCCGGTCAGAATTAGTGCCACATGGGGGTGGTCAACGATTACGCGCTAGGTTCCTCCTTGGTTCAGCATCTGGCAGGGGTTGTGGTTACTCCGGTTGTGGGTATTGGGAGGATGACCTACATTGATAGAATAAAGAATGCGGAGGTGTTTACATCACCCATGGTGGAGGTGTTTGAATCCCATAAGACGATGGGGATTGGTAATGAAATGAGCTCCCCGATGGTGCCTCGTGTGATCTCTCCAGCGACGATGGCCTATATATCATCGGTTGAGTCGGAGTCATCAGGAAAGGAGATGCACATGGCCATGCATTCAAATTTGGAATAGGACTGGGAAAAGGAAACATATAAGGGTTATGATACATATAAGAGTTATGATACACACCTGGCATAATCTGAAGGAGCTGTGGTGTGGATGTCGTCGGTTGAGGTGTTAGCTTGGTGATTGTGTGGGCGTTGTTGATAGGCCCATACTGTCATCCTTTATCCTTAGATTTAAAGGGCCCCGTCATTATCCTTAGATTTAAAGGGCCCCGTCATTCCCTTTCGACACAGATTTGCCAACGCCTCTGCTCTTCCGACAACAAATATGGCTTGCCATGGATCCTAAACCATGGCATGTAATCCAACATGCACGCTAACTCTGGAACGATGATTGGTTCACGAGTAGGTATATGATCATACTGATTTTCCCAAATTTTGATATATTTTGAGAAGAATACCAGCCAATTCGTATTTGATTGCCGTAAGTCAATTTTTTGCTCATCATCGAGAACCTCAGGTGCCTCGGAAACCGGTTGTCAGAATCCAAATTGCTACAACACTCTATCCGTCTGGTGCATCTCGACAGTAGCATAGTTAACCAATGGGACCTTAGCATGCCAAATGTTCGGATTTTGAAAGAATTCATCCAGAATTACTGCCCGAATTATCGGATCCTCGTATGGTGTCCATTGAAACTATATGAATGTGATAAAAATATTAGTTATATACATAATATTAAATACTAAATATGAAGTTGTATATCTTCAAGAGTGGTAGGTATTCCAACATAACTCGTCGAATGGTTCCACTTAATTAAATAAATTTTTAGCATATAATTTTATTTTAAATCTATGTAATAATTGTAAAATCAAATATAAATTTTACCTCGTTATGAGTGGGAATGTATATGGGTGGTTCACTTGAGGACGTAAAAATGAAAAGCGAAACTGAGCCCATAATTGTAGTAGTGATAGGTAACCTCCAATTTTGGTTTTATTTGGTGGCATCGCCCTGCACATCTCCTGATACAATGTTGCCAACACCGCAGACCCCCAACTAAATTCGCCAGCTGCTCTAAAATCAATGAGTTTCAGCAACCACCTCAGATGTACGAGGTTTCGTGACAAGTCTGGCATCAAATAACCTCTAATCATCTCAAGGATGTATGTCCAAGCATATCGTATTCTTTCTACTTTAGTCGAATCATTCCCCGGCTTTGGAAATGTGTCTAATAACCAGCCTATCTCAATCCGACCTCTGTAAATATTATCTGGAATCGCACCCAAAAAATCGTAGCATATGGCTCCCCAATTAGCAGATTGAACGGACCCAGTGAGTGTAGACCTATCCACCAGCAATCCTAATTGTAACTGCACATCCTTCAAAGTGATGGTACACTGTCCGTATGGAAGATAAAATGTGTGCGTCTCAGGTCTCCACCTCTCTATTAATGCGCTGATGAGTTTCGGGTCCAACTTGCACCCCCGGCCTATAGTGGCCGCATGCCAAAAAGCCGCTTCCCTCAAGTAATTTTCTATTAACGGTGATGGAGGACCAGACATATTACAAATATAACATTGTAACACTTGATCTACAGCCTGTTATAAAAAATTATAAAATAAAAATTAATTAAAATTGCATAAATGAAAAAAAATATTAAATAATATTCAAAAATTAAAATTAACCCTTACCATTTTCATTTGTTCGACGGAGATATGTTTATAATCGAGATGAATTAATCCCTCGGTCATTGCTAACACGACCAAATATTTTTGAAAGTATAAAAAAATAATACTAATTTAGAAAAAATTAAAGGAAATAATTAATTAAAGAGAGCTTTGAGAAATTTAAAGAGAAATTTGAGAGCTTTGATAAATTTAGGGATATAGTAGGGGGTTTTATTTTTTATTTTTTTTACGGTTGGAACCACCAATGGTCAAAAAATTAAATAGCCGTTGGGGAAAAAAAACATGGAGCAAAATGCCCCCTGGGGGCGCGATTTTGCCACGTCAGCAAAACGCTTCCACTTTAGCGCGTTTTCTGCTGACATGACAAAATCGCTCCCCTAGGAGTGCTTTTTACTGAAATTTCACCCAAAAACGCTCTTACGTAGACGTGTTTTACTATTTTCGGTCATTTCCAGTAAATAATAAAAAATTAATCCATTTCTATAAATAAAGTTAGAAATGGGCATTTATATGTAAAATAGTCCCATTCACCCCTCTTTAATTCAACTTCAATTATGAAAAATGCTTTTTTTCAGTTGTTGGTCCATTTAGTAGCTATTTTTAATGTTTTATCATGTATTTTCTTCTAATGATTTTGAGGCAACTTTTAATGTTTATTCTGTAATAGTTTTTATTTCTTTTATTTTATTTTAATTATTAAATATTAATAATCTATCTGTCATTAAATAATTTTACACTTTTCTCTATCTTTTTGTACGAATAATTTTTTTGCGATTTCATAATTGAATTTATCAATATTATACTTATTATGCATATAAATTTTTAAACCGGTTCAATATATTTATAGAATATTTTATATAATAATATATAAATATATAATGTTAAAAGTGAGTTCTTATTGAGATGTTTGAATTTGAACTCTTATTCATCATTATAATCTTAAATTTAAAAAAAAAAAAAAAAAAGGTAAAAGTAAAAGAACTTACCAAGTCCATGTGAAATAAAGAATATATATATATATATATATATATATATATATATAAAACACAGTAAAATCTTGCATATCAAGAAATACGTCAAGCTAAAAAGGTAACTATAGAAATCTACAGATAGAAATGACGCTCCCCTTGAATGCAAAAACATCCATTGTGAGATGGAATATTGAAAGCATTGCACTATTTTCGTGTTTGAGTGTTTCATGATGTGGAGTGGTTAAAAATTCTCACCACAGATTTTCCATTGGAGCTAAAAGTATCAGTAGGAAAAAGACGCCCCTCCAGTGAAGATGATTTTTCCGTCTATAGCATTGCTCTATTTTTAAGGGTTTGACTTGTTTCCAAGATTAAAGATTTGACGATTGGGCCTTCATTAAAAGTGGTATAAAAAATTTTAATAAATGATCTTGTTATTATATAAACTTTATTTTTATATAATAATTTAATAAATATATAAATTGTATTATCACAAATATAAATTTATTATTATTTAATACAAACAGTTTTAAATAATTTAATTTTTTGAGAATTAAATAATTAAAATTTTAATATACATATAATTTTTATAGTTTTATATATTATATTACGAACTAATGCTCTTAATAGTCAATTCCCACCTTACCGCTATTATTATATTTTCAAACACATTAGTTTTAACTTCACCACTCGCAACGCCAACTACCCATAATGCCCGAACAGAGGCTTCCTAAAATGACTGAAATTGACAAGTTCTGTAGTCACCACTCACATGACGACTTTTTTTTATCTTATTCCTGTAAAATTTGACCTATTTCATTAAATAATTTTACAAATAACTTATCTCTTCATATAACTTTTCCTGTCACCCTTCAACAAGCTGAGCATGATAGCACACTGTCCTTATCCCACGCCGCTCACTCCAAAACAATGTCAATGCCACAGGTGACAACTACCTGAAACCTTACGCTAGCGGTAAAACAGAGGTTAAAGTAACTGATCGGACGCAGAGGACAGTAACTAATCCATATACAGAAAACGAAAACATAAACATACTGCCGTATACAAATCCATGTATAAATATTTACATCTACTAGATAACTATGCCTTTCTTCTCAACATAGCTGAGAACAAGAACAATGCAGAATGATCAAATCAAACACAACAAAACCACAAAGGATTTAATTGATAGGAAAAAGTTTATAGGTTTACTTTGGACCTTTCGCCTAAAACAAAGCAAGAATGTATGAACTTTTCGTTTCACCAACAACAGCCAACATAATCTCCTCTCAAATCTTAAGGTATACAAATCAACAAACATCTCCACCTGTTTCCATCATCAGATAGGAGATGTTTTAGCCGCAAGGTGGATGAGAGCATGGCGGTGGTAACTAGTCCGGAGCTTCTTGTACTTGTGCACGAAAGTCCCCAGATCTATCTCCTTCTCAAGGAGTTGCCTGTTCACCATTTCTGATTCCTTATCTGTCTCATTCATTGCATCTACAAAGAGGAAGGAAACCACCCTATTTTATTCTATTATCAATGATTTTGAGCCGAAGCCTTCGGGTAATTTCACTAACATTTACCTTGAAGCCTGTTGATAAACGATGCTGGGGAGTAGAACTTCAGGATCTCTTCTTTCTGCCTCTCAAGATCATTTAGTTTTTCCAAAGCTGCAGCAAGCTCTGTTGTCCAGATAATCCTGCACTGTTTTCACAAACGGAACAAAAAGTTTTACAATTGATTTTCTAATAAGATTAATCAATGGCAAAGCGAATATAAAATATTCTGGATACCTGACCTGGTTTCTTAGTTCCATTATTTGTGGTTCTTTATCCAAATTGTTCCCTGTTTATTAAGGTAATAAAAATCAGCACGAAGCACATTTCTATCTATGAAGCTTCTGACACTATCATAATTATCAAAGATTCTAGAACTCACTTGCAAGCTGCAAAGTCTCCTTCCGAAGTTCATCTCTTATCTGATAAAAGTCATAAAAACTAAGTAAGAAGTGAAAGAAATGATGAAATATGTGGTAATGACAAACAAGGTTTTCTCAATGCATGCTTCTGTACCCGGATCCAATGGCATTCATACACAACAGATTACTAAAAGAGCAACCAGATCATAATACCAACAAGCAATTGGAACAGTACAATTAATATGAAAACTGAACCCTGAGAAAGGTTCTAGTTAGTGGAGTTGTGCTGATATTTTAAAGCACACCCGAATGAAAGAAACAAGGGTTAACTAACATAAGATTATGGGTTTAATACTAGTTATTTTTAAACATAAGATTATCTCCAAGATCAACACAACCATGAGAACATCTTTGCCTCTCCCTTTTTTTTTTTTTTTTTTTTTTTTTTGGGGGGGTGGGGATTAACTCAATATTTAGAGTTGAGCTTCCAACATTATATGGTCGAATTCAGTGCATGGCAGCATATATGCAGATCTTTCAACAACCATTGTGGAATAATCCCTAATAAAGAGGAAAAAGCACCACTAACTTCCAAAAAAAAAAAAAAATTATAAGAACCTAGCTCCCTACTGCTGTGCACCTGGGGGCTTACTATTAAGCTGGTAACCTTGATAGTTCTATAATACCAGCACAAAAAACCGGCAGTATGAGCCAATAATCTGAATGACCCCTTAACAGTCAAATGTTTCGAGTTTGAGCTCATCCCTTGTCCCCCAAATGTTTTGATTTTAGGATTAGCAATAGGCTATCTCATCAAACTCAGCAGTTAATCAAAATACTAGTTTATGCTATAGACTAAAGCCAAACCATATGACTTGAGACTAGAGGAGAGATCCACAAACCAAGAACACATGACAAGGCGCAAAGAAAGAAAAACAAAAAGTGCATAGTTCTTCATTTGAAAAGGTGAGATCAAATAAAATAAGCTCAATTTTTTACTACTCACATTGTTTTGGATTTTAACCTGGTCAACTGATAGTAAGAACTGATTGTACGCATCCTTGTCAGACAAAAGCTTCCGTAATTCATCAACACTAAGAAATAAGAGAGTGATTAGGAGTTGCAAGATGCGCTATTAATTAAAACAAGCATTTTTAGCCAAAAATGCAAATAATAAAAAAGGGAAGATGGATAAAATTAATAAAAGAGCATAACCGATCATTAGTAAAGTACAAAAGCAATAAGGAATAAGAATCTTAAATTTCTTTCATAGAAGGAAATGAAGATTTCCTTGCCAATAGCAAGGTGGACTGGAGTGCAAAAACCAGACATCTAACCTTTTGTCCTTTAAAAGAGCAATGATTCCTGCAGCTTCAGAGGGTGAAACTTGTGAGGGAGAATGTGGCCTTTCTGAAGGCCTCTGTAAGTTGAAGCTGTTAGATGCACTGCTACCTGGCGTTGAAGGCCGGGAAGAATTTGTGGAGCTAACACCAGGAGGAGGATACCAAGAATGTGAAGAACCCTCTTGTGGACGTGGCTGAGCTTGTTGCTCCTGTGAACCCCTGCATCATGATCAAAATTTTAGTGCAACCAAATATAAATGTCACAAAGCATGTGAGTGAAAAAAATAAAAAACTCCAGCTGAAGTTAGAAATTTCGCTATCAAGTTTTAACTTTTGATCATTACTGCACAAGTACAACTACAACACAACTTTAGTGGCTTCACAGCATTTAGAAATGCCAATTTCTCATTTGGCACTGTTGCTATTGCAGCAATTAGAAAAACGTTGGTCCAAGTGCACTTAAGATTGTATTTTCCTCTGATTTAAGGGTTTGGGGATTTTGAGGAGGAGTAGTAGTAGGAATTGTATAAAACAATGATACAATTTATTGACCATTTGACAGAGTTACCCCTATTGAGATAATCCAACATAAGGCGCATATACTGCCGGAGCATATTAAAACGACAGGGTAAAAGCACCAAAAACGCATGAAGCATGTCCACAGTTGCCCTCATATGATGAGCAATTAAGAGATGCTCTATGTAAACCCAACTTCATGAAACATGTCCACACTTTAGACTTGCCCTAACATGATGAGCAATTAAGATGTGCTCATCTGAAATCTAACTTCATGAAAATAGATATTACCGACTAAATCCCACATTTATTCTATTTTATACAACAGCCAAAAGGAGGAAGAAGAACGGACACTTTTGGTTTAGCTGCAGTTTCTGAAACATGTTTATCACTTTAAAAAAATACAATAACCCCGCTTTCCTTTAGCACAAATTTTAGTTTCTTTGATGATCTAACAGCCTCTTAATACGCCCAAAAGGAAGGAAACGGTGATTCTAAAAATACAATATACATTAAAATTCCAAAGAAAAAAGAATTAATAGGAAAAAAAAATTCTCAAAATCCAGCAAACCCACAATTATATTAATAAAAAGAAATTCTGAAGAAAGTTCGATCGAAGTCACAAATCCAAGTGAAATTAGTGAAATTAGTCAAATTCGCAGCCAATTTATATAAGAAACCCCCCCCCCCTCAAAATAAGGCTGAATCGGAAAAAAAAAACGAAATAATAGAATCCAATAATCCAAATAAATCAAGAGAGATTAAAGAGGTAACAAAGAAAACATACCAGAACCTGAACATAGCTCGCAAGCGGGTGGCTTGTTGATCGTTGGATAATCAATCAACCCAATAAATCGAAACCAAAAAAAAAAAATTGAAAAACAGCCTTAGAGTCGTAGACGAAGAAAAGATTATTTGTTCCTTACAGAGTAAGGAAATATTATTTCGGATTTTTAATTAAAAAGAAACTGAGTCTAAGAGATTATATTTAAGGAGGTCTAAAATCAACGAGACAAAAGTTTTTTTAGTTCTCAAAAAAAAAAAAAAAACAGTTTTAGGTACATTTGGTGGGTTGTTATTGGTTTTGGACACCGACGACGAAGCATCTGAGTAGAAGAAACTGGTTGAAAAACAATTAATCTTAAAATATGTTATAAATTTAAAATTTATATTTAGAAAACTTTTTTTTTTGTGAAAATTAATAACAGGAGAACAAACACAATTACTACAACTTAAACTCAAGTCACATTGGGGCGATAGTATCTTATTCAGGGCGAAGTTAGAATAAATTTTTAGCGGGCTGGATAAAATTTTAATTTTTTATAGTTTATATCTTTATAATTTGTAAAAAATTAAATCAAATTTTTATAATTTTAGGGGGCTAAAGTACAATTTTACTTTTATTAATTTTTAAAAATTTTAAGAACTAAAAAAATAAATTTATATTTTAAGAGGGTCGGGGCCCATGCTAGCCCCTTAGCTTCGCCCTTGCTTTAACTATTATGTCATCACATGGGTTCTTAATTTTAGAAATTTAATCTATTTAATTTTTAAATTTTAAAATTCAAGTCTAATTGTTAACATTATATTTTTTATATTAACAAAAAAATAATATTAATAATTAGATCTGAATTTAAAAATCTAAAAAATATAATAAAAAACTAAATTTTAAAAAATAAAAGTAAAATGATTAAATTTTAAATTTATAAAAATTACAATAACCTATTACATCTTTTTTAAAAAATCTTTGGAAAATTGAGAAAAAAACTTTCTTTTAAGCTTAAATGGGATCGGATCATCATCTTCTGATTTCATTAATGTATAATTTGACTAATATACTAAAAAAGTTCCTTAAATTAATATAGTTTGTTTAATTCAACTCTTATGTTATTTTTGTAATTAAATAAGTTTCATGATTCTTTTACTTATAGAATTTTTTTGAATTTTTAAATTAATTTATATTTTATTTGAATGTGAATTTAATGAGAATAGTTTATTAAATAAAAATAAAATAATATTTTTTGAAAGTAAAACAAAATAATGTTTAAAAAAAAATTTAGGATGCTTATATACATAATACAATTAATTTTTAAAAAAAATATTTATCACTTTTTTAAGTTTTATATTAATATTAAAAGTGCATATAATTTTTATTGCATCAAGATAACTCTTCAAAAGATAAAAATAGCTTATGTTATCAATATGGTGTAAAGATTATTGGCCACATATGTAGCGAATGCTCAAATATTTTGTTTCTGTTAATATTCTTTGAGGAAAGATATGAGAATGTAGTAATGAATTCTATCCTTATAGATAGAAAATATTTATTTTATTCGGTACTGAAACAAACAAATATTATTACAATATTTGATAGTACAAAATTTGTTGAAAGCTCTAGAAGAGCTAATATATCAATATTTAAAAAGCACAAAATTTGTGATGGTTAATGCATTAGTTTTAAAATATATTAATTATTATGGATATTATATTCAGATTATGAATGAGGAAAAGATTATATTTTATATGAATCAATGGAGGATTGAGTTATTGTTTACTCTTGTTATTAAATTAAATTGACTGTAACTATTTTTGCGACCTTCTTTTGCTATCATCCCCATTAAGGGATTGAAAGTAAAATATTTGACTGTGAAAGATCTACTTATGAATAATAGAATATGACAATTCTATCTAAACCTCATTATGGTTGGACGCACCTGAAGTTGCAAGTTTTTTTAAAAAAAACTGTGAGTATAACTCTACAGTATTCAGAATAAGTTCTCAATTGAAATTACATGGAAAAATATTATTGATGAGAACTTACAAGAAAGAAAACTTACGTATAAAAAGTCATTTATTATGTACCTATTGTACACTTAGAAAATAAGATCTGCCCTCAAAGTTTGCTATTAATAGATTTTGATTAGATTTAAAGTCTACTACTGGAGTTTAATTTGCTTACTTCTTGATAAAATCATCAAGACTGAACATAGAAAAAAATATTTTGACATATTCCCTAAAGTGAATATTGCATATAATTGTTTGGAAATTATATTTATTTTGTTAACTTAGTGACATTATAAACTTCACATTGATTTAGAAATTTTCAGTAATAAATGTCACAATAATACTTATATGTGGATACAAAGTAAAAGGAATGGCAATAAAATTATCATTTTATCATCATTTATATTGACATTATTAGTATAGTTGAAATGCAAGTAAACCAGAAATTTACTAATACAAATGTATTTACTACTTGGTATGACCAGTTAGACCATCCTGTATCACATATGATGAGAAAATTAATTGAGAATTCATATGGATATTAATTAAAGAATCAAAATATTCTTTAATTTAAAGAATTCATATTTGTTGCTTGTTTTCAATGAAAATTGATTATTAAAAACTCACTAGCTAAAGTTGAGATTTAATGTCTTACATTTCTGAAATGAATATGGGCTCATTCATCCACCATGTGGATGATTTTGACATTATATGATTTCGGTAGATGCATCTACAAAATAATCATATATGTGTTATCAATTTGCAACCTGTTGTTTCCAAAATTACAAGACAATTCGTCTTGTTAAAACTAATGAGTTTATATCTCAGTCTTTTATTTATTGAGTTTGAAATTTTTTTGATAAAAGTTTGTTATTTATGCGCATAATGGTTTAGAGAAATTATTGATTGAACGCCTTTGATTAATATCTAAACCATTACTTATGAGAACTAAACTTCCTATTTCAACATAAGATTATATTGATTTATGTGTTGTACGCATCAAATACTCTCCATTACAATTGATTTCTCCATTACAATTGATTTTTGGTCAAAAACTAAATATTTCTCATCTTTAAATTTTTGTATGAGCGTATATATTCCAATTGCTCCACCACAACAAAAGATGAGTAAATATTCAAAGAAAGTTGGGAATATATATTAATTAAGAGTCTCCTTGTATTATTATATGTTTTAAATGTTTGGAGATTCAATTATGACATGATTTGTGATTACTATTTTGATTCGGTAGTTTTCCCGACATTAGAGGGAGAGAATTAATAACTTGTAATGAGTTAGGGGAAGAGTAATTTGAACTAGAATTTTAATAAGGATAACTCATTACAAGTTCCAAATATGAAAATTCTCATAAAAAATTAATTCTTCTAGATGGTTATATAGTAGAGGGAGGTGCTCTAGAAGAGACCCAAGACATAACTAAAACTCCAAAAGAGATTCAGGTACTTGAAACTGAAGATTAAAATAGTAAAAATAAAAGATCTTGATAAGTTATGCCAATTCGAGAATATGTGGAACCGATAATAAAACTAGTCGACAATGGATTTGCATGCAATATTATTATTGAAATAATGAAACAAAAGGAGAATATTGAATAAATCTATTGAGAAATATTATTGAGAAAGACGCAATTCAAGTACAATTAAATTTGTAGAGTTTTTGGACCAATAGCCCAAATATATAAAAGTATAAAACCAGTAAGGGTGTAAATGAAGTAGTTTTGCAAAAGTGAAATAAAAATATGAAGATTTTTGCTAAAACCTGGCATTGATTATGAAAAAATATAATATTCTTTTGTGGTGGATGCAATAACCTTTAATATATTATTAAACTGTCAGTTCATAAAAGATTTAATTTGCATCTAATGGTTGTTGTTACAACCTTTTATGAATCACTATATAGTAAAGTTTATATTAAAATTCTTAAAGGATTTAGAATGCTAGAAGCATATTAAAATTATCGAGAAATTGTTCATTTATATGAATTAAAATAATTGAACATATGTGATAAATTTGACTTAGTCAATAGTAATTGAAAGAGAATTATAAAATGATCCAAAATACATATTTATGTTTTTATAGAAAAATCATGATTAAACTTTGCTGTGATTATTGTTGAAAATCTTGAAGAGTTCAAAATATATTTCCCCTAAATTTCCCTCACTCATGACTTTCAAAAGAACGATGATATAACTGCTCATTGAAAAGCTAGTATTCAAGACTGAATACGTAGAATATGAGATATTATGTGATATTTTCATGAGGAGGAGTAAATATGCACTATACTCTTTTTTCCTTAACCAAGGTTTTGTGCCATTGGGTTTTTTTGGTAAATTTTTTTTAATGAAGCAGCTTGTAATAGAAGATTGTGTACTCTTTTTCCTTCACTAGGTTTTTATCCCATAGGATTTTTCCTAATAAAGTTTTAACAAGACGCATTATCTACCAATGGACATCCAATGGGGAGTGTTATGAATATTTTATTAAGTGGATGTCCGTCAAGATCTAGATAAGTTTTGATGTAATTTAAATTTTAATAGTAATTAGAAGTAGATCTCTACTTCATTTATACTTTTTATGCCTATAAATAGAGACTTTAAAGAAATTTTGTAAATATTTCAATTGATCAATAAAAATACAGTCTCTCTTTTACTCTCCTATTTTCTTTATTCTTTATTTTCTGTCTTTTTATTTTATAACATAAAGTTAATTTTTAAATATAATTGACTGAAGTGAACATTTAAATATATTGATTACTAATTTTGAATGGTGAATATTTAAATTTTTTAGTAGGATTTCTTGAGAAAAAAAAAGTTAGGAATCAAATAAAAAATTTGTAAAAGTATCATTCTTTATGAAAAAACTTACATATAGTGAACTAATTAGTTTCACCTAAAATGAACTAAATTTGTGATAATATTTAAAATTATAAAAGTAACTTAAAAAGGAAAGATATCAATACAAGAAAAAATTAGGATCCTTTTGTCGCTAATTTGACATTCAAAATGAACATGCTTCATAAAAAAATGTGTTGCCCTAGAAAACCAAAAGATAACCAAAAAAAAAAAAAAAATACCCAAAATATAGTAAGAATAGAAAAGAAAAAAAAAATAAAGTACTCAAAATATAGTAAGTATAGAAAAGAAAAAAATAAAGTTGATAAAAGAATAAAATGTTACTAGTGGAGAAACCAAGACATATCTCAAAATATCAAAAAATTAAGAGAAATATTAATAATATAAATTTAGAGGAAGAAATGGAACAAAAGATTAATGAGATTTTTTTAGAAATCACTACTTTTAATTTAAGGATTTTAAATTTTCTAATATTAAGCATGTGGATAATGGTAGTCATGCATGGAAGATGGCCAAGAGAACATGAACAAGGAAGCAACTATTATAGATGCTGATGAATAAAAAAAGGTTCGTGGCCATACTCCATTGATGTAGCTTCTTCGAACCTAGGCTCATCGGGTAGCAGAGCGACAGCCTCTATGACAATGGACTCCGACTCTACTCAAATTAGATCAACGGGTCCCACTGAAATGACCTATTAGGAGCCATGATTTGCATCTCCTGGAATTGTTGGGGATTGGGCAACTCGAGCGCAGTGCTTACTTTGAAGGACCTTATTCATTTAAATAAATTTTATTTTCCTAGTTTAAACTTTAGGGGATTGGGCAACTACGACTTTATTTTCCTTGTTTAAACTTTAGTTCATGCAAATAAAATTTAGGAGTTCCGTTCGATCTTCAAATTTGATTTTTGTTTTTCTGTAGACCGTTTGGGTAGTAGTGGTGGTTTGGCTTTTCTTTGGAATAATAATAGTAATGCTACTATTTTGGGTACTCGCAGAATCATATTGATCTTATTATTGATAATTCCACTCTACTTACATGGGGTCTAACTGTTTCAATGGTTTCCCCGAATTTTTTCGTAAAGAGAGTTGGGAACTCTTAAAATCTTTATCTTCTTTACACGGTATAACGACCATATTTTCACTCGAAATGGAAAATGCGATTTCGATTTTTTTTTTGTAAATATAAAATAAAAATATTTATAGAGTTAATATGAAAATATGCTAAAGAATGATTAAATAATTTTGTTAATAAAATAATTAATTAAAATTCGGAAATTAAATTGTAAAAATCTAATTGTTATTGAATTTTAAGTAACCAAATGCTTGAGAACTTACAACGAAACTAACCAAATGGACAAAATGATTAAGAAACCATTATTAAGTAAAAGTTAATGGATGATTATGGCGATTTCCACTAATAGTAGTTAATAGCCAGATTATGTTAACTAAGTCATGATTATGCTAATTAACCAAGATTAATTAGTTCCTAAACTAAGTATAAATTGATGAGTTTGTTGGATTTGATGCCCTAAGTGTAGTATAGTCGTTTGTAAACTTGTAATTATTTTGAATAGATTGGTTAATAAAACAAATTCATTGATTACATTAATATACTTTGTATAATTCTTCTCATATGGTTTTTTCAAGCAAAGCAAAATAGAAGCAAATGTTGCTCACTGGTTGTCTAATGTTTAACTACTACTAAGCGGTATTATGTGATCGGATCCTAATACAGAAAGACAACTTATATTAGTAGACAAACCTAAACATGTCCTTAATCTAATCGAAAATGAGCAAACTTATTGAAAGACTAATATGCCATCTATCAAGTCTAATTGGGGAGATGCTTTGTCTTGGGCATCGAAACAGATGACTCCCAGATGATAGAGATATAGATACGACCGTTTAGATTGATAGTACATCGGACTGGACCCAAGGAGAATAAATATTTTGAATCCGTTTATGGATATATTCACTTGTGACATTCATAATGTGACATACCTAAATCATGAGTGGATAACAGACTATGTAACACCCTATACCCGTAACCCACATCAGGGACAAGGCATTACCTATCTTGATCTTATGCATACAACCAATCCCAAGACACCGAGACTTGGTCCAATTTAAAATTTTTTCAATTTCTACTTTAAACTTCTTATTATGGGCTTACGAGCCCCAATTCAACCGTCGAAAATTAATAGGGACCATTCCAGACCCTTAAACCATCCTTACGAAATTTGCCTTTAAAACAGGGCACACGCCCGTGTGGAAAGGTAACACGCCCGTGTGACCATATCGACATGGTCGTGCTGATAGCCCATGTGGCTCACACGGCTTAAGCATTCTGGGACACGCTCGTGTCCCTCACCCGTGTAGAATTAATTTTAAATTCACACCTACAGGGGTTTTCACACGACCAGACATATGCCCGTGTCAATGGCCCGTATCCCTCACACGGCCACGACAGGCCCGTGTCTTAACCCGTGTACAAAAACCTGGGTATTCTGTTTCTGACGTCAGCATCCCCAAAATGTCACACGGTCTTGGCACACACCCGTGTACTGGGCCGTGTCCTCCACACAGCTGAGACAGACGGCCGTGTCTCTACCCGTGTGTTTATTACTAGGCATACTGACTTGAAATTTTTACGTGGGGACACATGACCAGACTACATGCCCAAGGGGCTGACCGTGTATCACACATGGCCTAGAGACACGCCCGTGTGTCTACCCGTGTGGACAATATGAGGCTATTTACTAAGCTTTATTACCACCCTTGCATACCTATTTTCATACAAATACCAACCAATACCAAAACAAGCATAATTTCAATAATCAAATCAGCCACAATAGACATTCATTCAATCATGAAGATGCATCTTCTATAAACTCAAAATGAATGCTAGCCATCACTCAAGGCTTAATGCAAGGTGTGGGATCTATCCCAAGCCAACACATTTGGCCAATTCTCAAAGACACAAAATAATAAGGTCTAAGTCCTATACATGCCATATTAAAAAATATAAGTCTAACTATACCGAATGTTTTACTGATAGTGTGATCGATATCTCTGACTTTTGGTGATCCTTGAGCTAATTAGGCGGCACTGAAAGAAAAGGGAAAAGAAAGAGAGTAAGCATAAAGCTTAGTAAGTTGCATATAAATAAGTATACCACAACATTTATTCATAATCAACATGCTCGTAACACCAAAGTAGGCATAGGTGTAACTTACTCACTACCATCCATACAAGTCATATTTTATATATATTGAGCTCATATCTCATACGTACCAATTAGGTACTTGTACCATTCACAACACGGTTATACTTTCCTCATTAGTTCAAAAACATAACATTCACCGTTGAACCATTCAGATTATTACCGGGGATTCATTAAGCCTCAGACATGGGTGAGATGCCGATGCCATGTCCCAGACATAGTCTTACACTAACTATCATCTCGTAGCCGATGCATGTCCCAGACATGTCTTACACTGGCTTACGTCTCGAGGCCGATGCATATTCCAGACATGTCTTACACTAGCCCTCGTCTTAATGCCGATGCCATGTCCCGGACATGGTCTTACATTGGCTCTCATAATGTGGTCGATGCATGTCCCAGACATGTCTTACACTAGCTCACACAAGTGACCCAAATGTAACGGCATGAATATCTGGTTTATTTCCTATGTTCAACGGGAACTCTATTATCTCTATTATCATCATACTTTCTTAATTGTACAATCAAGTAATTCATACTATTAAATTTAAATGCAATTTGACACATACATTAGCAATTAGTTGTATTATTTATGTACAACTTACCTCGGATTACAAAATACACACGACTAGTCAGTTTAGTCGATTTGCTTGGCCTTCCCCAGGTCTAGGTTCAGATTCGGTAAATCTTGATCTATAATAACAAAATGCACTCATTTAGTCACTAAACACAATTAGGCAATCTAAAATTCACATCTTAGGTAAAATGACCATTTTGCCCCTAGACCTTGGCAAAATGATCGTTTTACCCCTATGCTCGAAAATTAATTTTTATCGAATTTATTCATATCTCAAGCCTAACCAAACTCTTTTTACTCTTATAGCATTACCAAATTTTCACTATTTCACACACTTATCACCTATTTTGCAAATTATGCAAAATAGTCCCTTTAGGTGTTTTCATGTTAACACTCTTCACAAAAATTATTTATAACACAACTAGGACTCATATTCTTCCATAAAAACTCAAAAACTATCACAAATTCATTCATGGAAAAACTCTAAACTCTTAATCATTTTGTAAGATAGACCCCTCATTTGAAAGCTCATGCTTCAAGGGTCTCAAAAATACAAAAATATCAACAAAGGACATGGAAATCACTTACTTATGAGTCAACCAAGTGGCTGAGAATTTTAAGCTTTCAAACCCCTTTCAATGGCTACTTTTCGGTGGTGTATAGGAGAAGAAAAGAAAAGATGACAACTTTTCTTTGTTTTAATCAATTTGCTAATGTCATCAAAACCGAACACTTTGACTAATTGATTTCCTTGTCTCATGGCCGGCTATGCTTTCTTTTAAGGGTCTATTTGCTCTTTAAAGACCCCCAATTTGGTTCTCTAGCTATTTGAAACCTTTAGCTATTAATCTAGAACTTTTACATTTTATGCGATTTAGTCCTTTTTCGCAATTGGGCTCACAAATGTCAAAATTAACTTACCAAATTTTTCATGCACTAATATATTAATGCTAGAACATCAAAATAATAATAAAATAATCTTTTTAACTTCATATTTGTGGTTCCAAGACTACTGTTCTAACTGAGCCCTAAATCGGGCTGTTACATTTCTCCCCCTTAGGGATTTTCGTCCTCGAAAATCTTCCCGGCGAATAAGTTCAGGTACTACTCTCTCATAGACTCTTTGGGTTCCCATGTGGCTTCGTCTACTCCATGTCTATGCCACAAAACTTTCACAAGTGCTATACTCTTATTTCTCAATTGTTTGACTTTCTGGGCTAAAATCTTGACTAGCTCTTCGCCATAAGTCATGTCCGGAAGAATCTCAACCTCTGTCGTCTCAATCACATACAAAGGGAATGATCTATATCGACGTAGCATGGACACATGAAACACGTCGTGAATCTTTTCCAATTTCGGTGGCAAATCCAATCGGTAGGCAACTAACCCCACTCTCTCGGTAACCACATAAGGTCCTATAAAGCGAGGATTCAACTTGCCTTTTCTACCAAATATGAGAACTTTTCTCCATAGAGATACTTTCAAAAATACCTTATGTAACACCCCCTAACCCCAAACCGTTGCAGAAACGAGGTTATAAGGCATTACCGGACATATCAGACAACTTACGAATAATTTACAATTAATATAAGTTTTATAGTATAATATAATAATTAAGTCCCTATCTTGGACTCTCGAAGTTCAACACGTATTAAAAGAAGAACGGAACTTGTTCACGTATTCCAAATATTTTTTTATAAAAATTTGTGACATTTTCTGCTTATTTTTACTTAACCCTCCTGCAAATTCAAACCAAAACAACCAACACCAATATTTCACATTCAAATAACTAATATTTATATCATTAACAAAATTTTAACTTAATAACTATCATAGCATCATTCAAAATTGGTTAAAACTTCATTCATTTAACAACTTAATGTTCATGTATCAAAATATCATGTACTTTCCTTACCATTTCATTTAACCATCTAAATTTTATAATTCGTCCTTCACTACTCTAAGTAATATACATATTTAAGTGACTAAACAACACTTATGTACATGCCACCTTTACCCAAAAGAAAAATACACATCACCAAGTTTGTTTTGGAGTCGGGATTGTTCTGGATGCTGAGCCGGAATACTTGACTTCTACTAACAGTAATTCTCCCGTTTTAGTCCTCGATGACTCTATTAACAGTAATTCTCCCGTTTTAGTCCTCGATGACTTTCTCCTTTCCTTTCGATGCTGATGCTTCAGGTTCTTTGTTGGCTATTAAACTTCCAAGCTTTAAAATCCCTATTTCCCCTATTTCCTTTCTTTCCTTTCTTTTTCTCCTTCTTTCTCCCCTGTTTCGTTTCTTCTCTGTTTCTTTTTGTTATGTTTCTTTAATTCTTTAATTCTTTTATGTTATATTTTATATTTAATTAATTTAATAAATATCTATTCTAATAACAAATACTAATATTACAATTGGATGCATATTTAAATTTTACATTTGTACCAATAATTTTATTACAATTGTCATTATTTAATTTGTTTCTTAAACAAAAAATCTCATAATTTAATAATTTAATTATTTAATTAACAAATATCTTTTTACTTAAATTATAAGTAATTTAGTATTTAAATTACAAATGTACCAATACAATTCTTACACATGTATATTTTATTACCATACAATTGTCTTCTATTTAATTTATTTATAATATATTATTAATTAAATAATCATAATAATTTAATATAAAACTATAATAATAATCATTATAATATATATATGATTTAATATATAAAACCTAAATAAAACTTTGATTTTATTTCAATATGCCGCCTCAATTTATGTAAATGGCTTAATTGCCATTTTGATCCTTTTTATTTTCTATTACTTTAGAATTAAACTTTTACCTCTTTTTCAATTTAGTTCTTTTTGCTAATTATTCTAAATTAAGCTAATTTCACCTAATTAATTCCTAATTAGACACACCACTAGGCTCATAAATATTTTTAATAATTATTTTCGAACTTATTTCACTAAGACAGAGGCCCTATAACTCACTTTTCCGGTGCCCGGGAATTTCGGGTCATTACATTTCTCCCCCCTTAATAAATTTCGTCCTCGCAATTTACCTGAGAAGAGATGAGGATATTGTACTCTCATAGTTTCCTCTGGTTCCCAAGTCGCTTCTTCAACATTATGATTTCTCCATAGGACTTTCACTAAAGGAACCTTTTTATTTCTTAATTCTTTCACTTCCCATGCTAAAATTTGAACTGGCCCTTCTTCGTATGATAGATCGAATTCGAACTTCAATATCTTCTGTAGAAATTATATGAGAAGGATCGATCTATATTTCCGTAGCATCGAAACATGAAAAACATCATGAATCCTTTGTAATTCGTAAGGTAAAGCCAATCGATATGCAACTGGTCCAATTCTTTCCACTATTTCATACGGCCCAATGAAACGTGGGGTCAATTTACCTTTCCGACCAAATCTCAAAACTTTTTTCCAAGGAGAAACCTTTAGAAATACTTTGTCTCCAACTGAATATTCAATGTCTCGACGTTTCAAATCGGCATAAGACTTTTGTCTGCATGTAAAGCAACCTTCAATCGCCTTTGATCTTCTTAATCGCTTCCTCCGTTTCTTGAATCAATTCCGGCCCAATTACTTTCTTTTCATTCAACTCCGTCCAACATACTGGTGATCTACATTTTCGACCATATAATACTTCATACGGAGCCATCTGAATACTAGATTGGAAACTATTATTATAGACAAACTCAGCTAGTGGCAAATATCGCTCCCAACTCGCTTCAAAATCGATAATACAAGCTCAAGCATATCCTCTAGTACTGAATTACCTGTTCGATTTGTCCGTCGGTTTGAGGATGAAAAGTCATCTCAAAACTAAGTCTAGTACCCAACAACTCATGTAATCGTCTCTCCAAAATCTCGATGTGAACCGAGGATCTCGATCTGAAATTATTGATATCGGAATGCCATGTAGTCTAACAATTTCTCGAATATACACGTGCGCAAAGCTTCGCAACGACCAATCGATCTGATCGCTATAAAATGTGCCGACTTGGTAAGTCTATCAACTATCACCCAAATAGCATTCTTTTTGCTTGCTTGACGATGGTAATCCCGTAATAAAATCCATCGTGATGCGATCCCATTTCCATTCGGAATATTAATAGGTCAAGCAATCCAAATAGAACTCGATGTTCTCGCTTTACCCGTTGCCAAGTCAAACATTTACTTACAAATTCTACTATGTCTCTTTTCATCCCAGCCACCAAGATAATTCTCTTAAATCTCGATACATTTTTGTACTCCTCGGGGTGCATAGCAAATGAACTATCATGAGCTTCCCGTAGAATCAACTCTTTAAGCTCAGAAGTATTTGGAATACAAATCCGATTTCGAAACCTCAAGCATCCACAATCATCAATACTAAAATTTTCTGCTGTGCCATTCTGTACCATCTCTTTTTTCACCGATAATTTATGATCTTCCAACTGAGCTAATCTAATCTGATCAAACATTATCGGTTTTACTCTCAATTCGGCCAAAAGACTCCCATCATCAGTGATACTAAGCCGTGCAAACATTGCCCGTAATTCAATCGCAGCTTTTCTACTCAATGCATCCGCTACAACATTAGCTCTTCCCAGATGATAGTCTATAACACAATCATAATCTTTCAGAAGCTCGATCCAACGCCTTTGTCTCAAATTCAATTCCTTCTGAGAAAGAAGATACTTCAAACTCTTATAATCAGTATAGATGTAGCATTTTTCACCATAAAGATAATGTCTCCAAATCTTCAATGCGAAAATCACAGCTGCTAGCTCAAGATCATGAGTCAGATAATTCCTTTCATGTGGTTTCAATTGACGAGATGCATAGGCTATTACCTTCCCATCCTGCATCAATACACAACCCAAACCACTCAAAGAAGCATCACTATACACTACAAAATCTTTACCCGATTCTGGCAATGTCAAAACTGGTGCCTCGGTTAACATTCGCTTCAATGTTTCAAAACTTTTCTGACACTGATCATCCCAAATAAAAGGAACATTCTTCTGTAGCAACTTGGTCATCGGCAAAGCTATCTTCGAAAATCCATTTACAAATCTTCTGTAATACCCAGCTAAACCAAGAAAACTGCGTACCTCCGATACATTCTTTGGCGCCTTCCACTGAACAATTGCTTCGATCTTTTTCGGATCAACTCGGATTCCATCTGCAGATACTACATGTCCCAGAAATACCACTTTTGATAACCAGAACTCGCATTTACTAAGCTTTCCATATAGCTCGTAAAATTTGTAGAACTATTCGAAGATGTTGATCATGTTCTGACTCTGACTTTGAATAAACCAATATATCATCAATAAAAACCACCACAAATTGATCTAAATACGGTTTGAAGATACGATTCATGAGATCCATAAAGCAAATTGGGCATTTGTTAACCCAAATGGCATTACCAAGAACTCATAATGACCATACCTCGTGCAAAGTCGCTTTTTGGTACATCACTTTCTTTTACCTTCAATCGATAGTAACCCGACCTTAAGTCAATCTTGAAAACACGTAAGCTCCTCTCAACCGATCAAATAAATCATCAATGCGAGGCGTGGTACTTATTTTTAATTGTTACCTTATTCAATTGTCGGTAATCAATACAAAGTCGCATAGAGCCATCTTTCTTTTTAACAAATAATACCGAGCTCCCCATGGTGATATACTCGGTCGAATAAAGCCACGATCTAACAAATCTTGCAACTGTATCTTCAATTCTTTCAACTCAGTAGGTGACATCCGATACGGAGATATAGAGATTGGTGCGATGATCTTGATAAACTTTTATAGCAAATTCAACTTCTCTATCAAGCAGAAAACCCAGGTAATTCCTCGGGGAAATACATCAGAAATTATGCAAACTGTTCGGATCTTGCTACATTGACTTCACAAATAGAATCTGAGTTAATAACATATGCCAAATATGCTTGAACAACCTGTTGAAGTAATTTACTAGCCTTTATTGCTGAAATGATACGTCACCGCCCACTAGTACGAATACCGTCTACTTCAATTCGATCCCCACATCTGTTTGAATACTAAATTTCTTTTATAACGATCCAAAATTACTCCATATTCGGATAGCCAATCCATTCCCAATATTATATCAAAATCCCCAAATGGCATAATCAACAAGTCAACAGAAAAATTTTATTCTTTATAATTAACGGGCATCTCGCATAAACTCGATTCACTAACACTATTTGGCCTAGCGGACTTGACACCTCTATAGACACTTTAGACATTTGATTCTAATTTCCCGATTCGACTAGTTTTGAGTTTATATAAGAGTGTGACGAACCCGGATCAATTAAAGCATAAATAGGCTCGAAATACAATAGAAATATACCCTTAACAACATCGTGTGCATCGCCTCCTCACGGTCCTCGACTACGCACGCTCGCCAACGCTCTCGGCCTCGATCACAGTGTAACTATATCGCTGTTTCTTCCGACACCTCCACCTCTAGACATAGAACCCGAACCTCCCCTACTAGATCCTCTGCCACGAACAGTAGATACTGATCTTTGAGATGTTACAGGTGTGGCACTTTCACCTTTCGAACAATCTCGGATGAAATGATCTGTAGCCCCACATCGAAAACATCGTCGAGTTATTCTCCAACATTCACCTAAATGTTTCTTTCATGATGCTCACGATGCGAATTTCTATACTTGAGATGGACCTCTCACACTACTAGTAGATACTTCATCTCTGCTTACCTCTTCTACCACCTCCTCGCTTTGAACTAAAACTAGATCTCCAATCACTTCTTGATTCTCTGAATCTCTTCTGGTAATGGATTAGAACTAGTAGTTCCCATACGTTCCAAATGATTTACCAATTTCTCGATTTTTATCCAGCCATTACTTGTTCTATCATTTTTGCTCGCTCAACCGGATCAACAAGTTCGATGATTCGAGACTTACCAATTGAATCTTGATTTCATCTCGCAGTCCCCGTAAAAATCATTTACAACTATCAGCCTCGGTTGGAACATATTCTAAAGCATACCTGCTCAATCTAGAGAACTCTCGCTCATAATCCAATACTGACATATTCCCCTGTTTCAACACTAAAAACTCTTGCTTTTTCTCTTCGATGTACAGTTCCCCAATGTACTTCTTTTGAAATTCTTTTTGAAATAAGTCCCAAGTTACCTGATCATCCGGCAAATGTCTAACCACAGATTCCCACCAGAGATACGCTTCTCCTTGTAACAGTGATACAGCACATATCAGACTCTCTCGGGAGGTGCAGTCTAATTGTTGCAAAACTCTTTTTGTTGTTTCTATCCAATTTTCAGCAACGGATGGATCAGCTCCTTTTAATCCCTGAAATTTCGTGGCACCATATTTTCGTAGCTCTTTAATCGAGGCCTGTCTGACAGTAGGTACAGATGTAGTAGCAGGTATAGCTCTCACTATATGCTGTAATGCATCAGCTATATCTTTTAACACTTGTGAGGTATTTCTTTCTCTCCCTACGTTAAGAGATTGATTATCTAACGGATTCACACTAGGTGTAGCAGATTCAGTTTCTTCTAATTCTTGACTTCCAGTATACATTTCCTGTTCAACATTATCCATTCTTTCATCTGACATTTTATCTATAAAACAAAATCAAATAAATACATTACCATCCAAAAATCCCGACTCAATTTCGACTCGACAGTGGCATGTACTTCTAAACTCACTTCCGAGCCCAATTTAGCCCGAGAATCGGCTAAACCTGATAGCTCTAATACCAAAAACTGTAACACCCCCTACCCCTAAACCGTTGCCGGAACGAGGTTATGAGGCATTACCGGACATATCAGACAACTTACGAATAATTTACAATTAATATAAGTTTTATAGTATAATATAATAATTAAGTCCCTATCTTGGACTCTCGAAGTTTAACACGTATTAAAAGAAGAACGGAACTTGTTCGCGTATTCCAAATATTTTTTTTTATAAAAATTTCGGCAGCATTTCTGCTTATTTTTACTTAACCCTCCTGCAAATTCAAACCAAAACAACCAACACCAATATTTCACATTCAAATAACTAATATTTATATCATTAACAAAATTTTAACTTAATAACTATCATAGCATCATTCAAAATTGGTTAAAACTTCATTCATTTAACAACTTAATGTTCATGTATCAAAATATCATGTACTTTCCTTACCATTTCATTTAACCATCTAAATTTTATAATTCGTCCTTCACTACTCTAAGTAATATACATATTTAAGTGACTAAACAACACTTATGTACATGCCACCTTTACCCAAAAGAAAAATACACATCACCAAGTTTGTGTTGGAGTCGGGATTGTTCTGGATGCTGAGCCGGAATACTTGACTTCTACTAACCGTAATTCTCCCGTTTTAGTCCTCGATGACTTTCTCCTTTCCTTTCGATGCTGATGCTTCAGGTTCTTTGTTGGCTATTAAACTTCCAAGCTTTAAAATCCCTATTTCCCCTATTTCCTTTCTTTCCTTTCTTTTTCTCCTTCTTTCTCCTGTTTTCGTTTCTTCTCTGTTTCTTTTTGTTATGTTTCTTTAATTCTTTTATGTTATATTTTATATTTAATTAATTTAATAAATATCTATTCTAATAACAAATACTAATATTACAATTGGATACATATTTAAATTTTACATTTGTACCAATAATTTTATTACAATTGTCATTATTTAATTTGTTTCTTAAACAAAAATCTCATAATTTAATAATTTAATTATTTAATTAACAAATATCTTTTACTTAAATTATAAGTAATTTAGTATTTAAATTACAAATGTACCAATACAATTCTTACACATGTATATTTTATTACCATACAATTGTCTTCTATTTAATTTATTTATAATATATTATTAATTAAATAATCATAATAATTTAATATAAAACTATAATAATAATCATTATAATATATATATGATTTAATATATAAAACCTAAATAAAATCTTTGATTTTATTTCAATATGTCATACTCAATTTATGTAAATGGCTTAATTGCCATTTTGATCCTTTTTATTTTCTATTACTTTAGAATTAAACTTTTACCCCTTTTTCAATTTAGTTCTTTTTGCTAATTATTCTAAATTAAGCTAATTTCACCTATTTAATTCCTAATTAGACACACCACTAGGCTCATAAATATTTTTAATAATTATTTTCGAACTTATTTCATTAAGACGGAGGCCCTATAACTCACTTTTCCGGTGCCCGGGAATTTCGGGTCATTACACCTTATCACTGACTTGAAACTCAATTTCTTTTCACTTCAAATTCGCATATGATTTCTGTCTATCTAAGGCGACCTTCAAGCAGTCACGAATCACTTTAAATTTTTCTTCAGTCTTTTTGACTAAATCGACCCCATGAATCTGGTTCTCTCTCAACTCAGTCCAGTATAAGGGCGTTCGACACTTCTGCCCGTACAAAGCCTCATATGACGCCATTTTCAGACTTGTCTGATAACTGTTGTTGTAGGCGAATTCGACCAAGGGTAAGTATCTTTCCCAACTGCCTTGAAACTCAAGGATGCAACACCGTAACATATCCTCTAATATCTTAATTACTCTCTCTGACTGACCATCTGTTTGCGGATGAAAATTTATGCTAAAACTCAACTTTGTTCCCAATGCCTCTTGTAACTTTTTCCAAAACCTCGAGGTAAATCTCGGGTCTCTATCTGAAATAATCGATATGGGCACCCTGTGTAATCTCACAATCTCAGAAACGTACAAGTCGGCTAATCTCTCAAGGGAGTGTTCGGTACACATAGGTATGAAGTGTGCCGACTTTGTTAGCCTATCTACAACAACCCAAATAGCATCTTTTTTCTTCAGGGTTATCGGCAAACCTATCACAAAATCCATAGTGATCCGATCCCACTTTCACTCGGGGACCATGATAGGCTGAAGTAGACTCGAAGGTACTTGGTGTTCAGCCTTTACTTGCTGACACGCTAAGAACTTAGACACAAACTCTGAAATGTCCCTTTTCATACCTGACCACCAATACACTTTCTTAAAGTCGTTATACATTTTCACACTACTCAGGTGGACGGACAAACAACCACTATGTGCCTCTCTCAAAATTTTTTGAATAAGCTCATTGTTCTTGGGTACACAAACTCTGTCTTTGAACATTATACATCCATCGGTACTGATACAAAAATCTGATTCAATTCCTGACTCACAATGAGTTCTCTTGGCTTGCGATTTCTCATCACCTTTCTGAGCTTCTCGGATGTCTTGAAGAAAAGTCGGTCTAGCTCTCATCTCTGTTAGAATTGAACCATCATCAGACAAAGCCATATTGACATTCATTTCTCTCAGAGCGAATAATGATTTTCTACTCAATGCATAGGCGACGACATTCGCTTTTCCTAGATGGTAATCTATTACCAACTCGTAATTCTTTAACAGTTCTAACCATCGGCGTTGCCGCAAATTCAACTCCTTTTGAGTCATCAAGTACTTTAAGCTCTTATGGTCAGTGAATGCCTGACATTTCTCTCTATACAAATGGTGCCTTCAAATCTTCAACGCGAACACTACAGCCACTAACTCTAAGTCATGAGTCGGGTAACTTCTCTCGTGTGGCTTTAGTTGTCTCGAGGCATAGGCTATAACTTTGCCTTCTTGCATGAGCACACACCCCAAACCATTTAAGGAGGTATCGCTATATATTACAAATTCCTTGCCCGACTCCGGTTGCACTAACACTAGTGCTTCGGTAAAAAAAGCCTTTAGTTTCTCAAAACTTTGTTGGCACTTTTCTGTCCATTTAAACTTGACATCTTTTTGTAGCAGTCTTGATATCGGTGTAGCGATCATAGAGAATTCATTTACAAACCGTCTGTAGTATCCGACCAAACCCAAAAAGCTTCGAACTTCAGTTGCATTCCTAGGCCGTTTCCACTCTACAATAGCTAAGATCTTGCTTGGGTCAACTCGGATTCCTTCTCCTGACACAATGTGTCCTAGGAATCCAACCTCCTTAAGCCAAAATTCACTCTTACTGAATTTGGCGTAAAGCTGCTTATCTCTCAAAGTTTGCAACACAACTCTCAGATGCTCCGCGTGCTTGCTCTCGTCACGCGAATAAACTAATATGTCATCGATAAATACGACGACAAACTTATCTAGATACGGTCTAAAAATGTGGTTCATCAAGTCTATAAACACCTCCAGGGCATGATAAGGAACTCATAATGCTCGTATCTTACCCGAAACGCAGTCTTTGGCACATCTTGCTTTTTAACCCTTAGCTGATAGTAGCCAGACCTCAAATCAATTTTGGAAAATACAATGGCTCCATTTAACTAATCGAACAAATCATCGATTCTTGGCAAAGGATATTTTTTCTTCACTGTTACTTTGTTGAGCTTCCTGTAGTCGATGCATAACCTCATCGACCCATCTTTCTTCTTTACAAAGAGTACCGGAGCACCCCACAGTGAAAAACTCAGTCTCGCGAAGCCCTTATCTGTTAGCTCTTGCAACTGTGCTTTCAACTCTTTCAATTTTGTTGGAGCCATACTATAAGGAGCAATCGAGATGGGCATTGTATTGGGGACCAACTCAATTCCAAACTCGATTTCCCTTATTGGAGGTAATCCGAGTAATTCTTCCGGAAATACATCTATAAACTCATAAACTACCGAAACTGATTCAATTTTCAACTCAAACACTTGAATATTCAGCGCAAAAGCTAAATAAGCCTCATACCCCTTTCTCAAATATTTCAAAGCAGTCAAAGACAATACTACGACGAGCAATCTATCTAACTCATCTGGTCCAACCCGAAGAACATTTTCATCTTCGCATTTCAACTCAATGACTTTTCTCCCACAGTCCACTACAACACTATGAGAAGTCAACTAGTCCATCCCAAAGATTTCATCAAATTCATTAAACGACAATAACATCAAGTTAGCTAGAAAACAATGACCTTTAACTGTCAAAGGACAATTTTTACACACTTGGTCCACTAGTACATATCTGCCTAAAAGATTAGACACTTTGATCACAAACTCAGTGGACTCTACTAGCGTGCTTATACGAGGTATTAATTCTATACAAATGTAAGAGTGGGTAGATCCCAGGTCAATTAAAGTAACAACGGTTATATCGTGGATAGAAAAAGTACCCGTAATTACATCGGGAGACTCTGCCTCTTCTCGGGCACGTATAGCATAAGTCCTTGCAGGTGCTCTACCGTCAAACCCCACTGTGGTATCTCTTACCGCACCTCTACTGCTAGCCTCACTCCTGGGGTTCTTTTGTGGTCTACCCCTCAACGATGCACTACTTGCCTTCACTTCTTGCTTCCTTTCTCTCTTTTTCATCTCAGGACAATCACAGATAAAGTAGTCTAGTGACTCGCACTTGAAGCAGCCCCTTTCATTTCCTCGGCACTCGTCCAAGTGACGTCTTCCACATTGCGAACACTCTGGCTTATTTGGTCGAGCACTACTGACACTCACGACCGAAGTGGTCTGGGCTCTAGATATCGTATTCTACTGGTTCTTGTTTTTATTTGAATATCCCATTGAAGCATTCGATCGGGTAGTAAATTCCCTTGATCTCTTATATAAGGACTGATGTGATTTCCCCATCTGTCTCTTCTTTGAATCCCGCGACTCAAAAGCCGCTTTCCTCTTTTCTTTAATCAGCTCTTCAGCCTTACAAGCTCTTTCAACAAGGGCTACAAATTCTCGTAGCTCTAAAATGCCAACAAACACTCGGATGCCTTTATTGAGGCCATCCTCAAACCTCTTACACATGGTAGCTTCAGTGGATATGCATTCCTGCACATACTTGCTAAGTTTCACAAACTCGCATTCATACTTCGTCACAGTCTTATTACCTTGCTTCAGCTCTAAAAATTCCTTCCTTTTCTGGTCCATGAACCTCTGGCTAATGTACTTCTTTCGAAACTCTTCTTGGAAGAATTCCCAAGTTACTCTTTCTCTCGGTACCATGGACACGAGAGTATTCTGCCTCTGATACACCGAATCCCGTAGGAGTGACGTTGCATACTTCACGCATTCCTCAGGTGTGCATGATAATTCATCGAATACCCTAATGGTATTTTCCAGCCAAAACTCTACTCTCTCTGGGTCATCATCTAAGCTAGCCCGGAATTCCTCGGCCCCTTGTTTCTGGATCTTGTCTATCAGAGGCTTTTCTCTTCTAAACATGTCCACACCTTGCGGAGCTACCGGGGCATACTGAGGAATCAGAGGAGGTGGGGGAGGTGGAGTGTTCGGATTCACATGAACAAACTCCGTGTACCAAGCATCCATCATTCGGAGATAGGCTTCTCTAGCCCCTCTGCCTTGGCCCATTGTCACGGGCTCATTCTCAACTGGCGCGGTCCCTTCGGCGGGTGCCGACACATTACTTTCCACGTCATCCGCCTTGGCTCTATCAGTATCTATTTACTATATAAAAACAAAATTTATAATCGTTAGGATTCGTCACACTATCAATATACAACTATGGCATGTATAGCTAGACTCTCACTCTCGCTAAGTTAGTCCTAGAACCGACTAAACCATAGCTCTGATACCACTAAATGTAACACCCTATACCCGCAATCCACACCGAGGCGGAGTATAAGGCATCACCTATCTTGATCTTATGCATACAACCAATCTCAAGACACCAAGACTCGATCCAATTTAAAACTTTTTCAATTTCTACTTTAAACTTCTTATTATGGGCTTACGAGCCCCAATTCAACCGTAAAAAATTAATTAAGACCATTCTAGGCCCTTAAACCATCCTTAAAAAATTTGCCTTTAAAATAGGGCACACGCCTGTGTGGAAGGGTAACACGCCCGTGTGACCATATCGACATGGTCGTGCTGATAGCTTGTGTGGCTCACACGGCCTAAGCATTCTGGGACATGCCCATGTCCCTCACCCGTGTAAAATTAATTTGAAATTCACACCTACAGGGGTTTTCACACGACCAGACACACGTCCGTGTCAATGGCCCGTGTCAATGGCCCGTGTCAATGGCCCGCTTCCCTCACACGGCCACGACACGCCCGTGTCAATGGCCTGTGTCCCTCACACGGCCACGAGACCCCCGTGTCTTAGCTCTTGTGCAAAAACATGGGTATTCTGTTTCTAACATTAGCATCCCCAAAATGTCACACAGCCTTGGCACACGCTTGTGTACTAGGCCGTGTCCTCCACACGGTACCAAGCATACTGACTTGAAATTTTTACGTGCAAGGGATACACGGCTAGACTACACACCTATAGGGTTGATCGTGTGTCACACACGACCTAGACACACGCCCTTGCGTCTACCCGTATGGACAATATGAAGCTATTTACCAAGCCTCATTGCCACCCTTGCATACCTATTTTCATACAAATACCAACCAATACCAAAACAAGCATAATTTCTATAATCAAATCAGCCACAATAGACATTCATTCAATCATGAAGGTGCATCTTCTATAAACTCAAAATGAATGCTAGCCATCACTCAAGGCTTAATGCAAGGTGTGGGATCTATCCCAAGCCAACAGATTTGGCCAATTCTCAAAGACACAAAATAATAAATCCAACTATATCGAATGTTTCGACGGATAGTGTGATCGATATCTTTGACTTTCGGTGATCCTTGAGCTAATTAGGCGGCATTGAAAGAAAAGGGAAAAGAAAGAGAGTAAGCATAAAGCTTAGTAAGTCGCATATAAATAAGTATACCACAACATTTATTCATAATCAACATGCTTGTAACACAAGTAGGCATAGGTGTAACTTACTCACTACCATCCATACAGGTCATATTTTATATATATTAAGCTCATATCTCACATGTACCAATTAGGTACCTGTACCATTTACAACACTATTATACTTTCCTCATTAGTTCAAAAACATAACATTCATCGTTGAACCATTCGGAATATCATCGGGGATTCATTAAGCCTCAGAAATGGGTGAGGTGCCAATGCCATGTCCCAGACATGGTCTTACACTGGCTCATATCTCAAGTCGATGCCATGTCCCAGACATGGTCTTACTATCATCTCGTAGATGATGCATGTCCCAGACATGTCTTACACTGGCTTACGTCTCGAGGCCAATGCATGTCCCAAACATGTCTTACACTAGCCCTCGTCTCAATGCCGATGCCATGTCCCGGACATGGTCTTACATTGGCTCTCATAATATGGTCGATACATGTCCCAGACATGTCTTACACTAGCTCACACAAGTGACCCAAATGTCACGGCATGAATATCCGATTTATTTCCTATGTTCAACGGGAACTCTATTATCTCTATTATCATCATACTTTCTCAATTCTACAATCAAGTAATTCATTCAATTAAATTTAAATTCAATTCGACACATACATTAGCAATGTAGTTGTATTATTTATATACAACTTACCTCGGATTACAAAATACACACGACTAGTCAGTTTAGTCGATTTGCTTGGCCTTCCCCCGGTCTAGGTTCAGATTCGATAAATCTTGATCTATAATAAAAAAATGCACTCATTATGTCACTAAACACAATTAGGCAATCTAAAATTCAAATCTTAAGTAAAATGACCATTTTCCCCTAGACTTTGACAAAATGACCGTTTTACCCCTATGCTCGAAAATCAATTTTTATCGAATTTCTTCATATCTCAAGCCTAACCAAACTCTTTTTACTATTATAGCAACACCAAATTTTCACTATTTCACACACTTATCACCTATTTTGCAAATTATGCAAAACAGTCCCTTTTGGTGCTTTCATGCTAACACCCTTCACAAAAATTATTTATAACATAACTAGGACTCATATTCTTCCATAAAAACTCAACAAATATCACAAATTCATTCATTGCAAAACCCTAAACTCTTAATCATTTTGTAAGATAGACCCCTCATTTGAAAGCTCATGCTTCAATGGTCTCAAAAATACAAAAATCATCAACAAAAGACATGGAAATCATTTACTTATGAGTCAACTAAGTGTAACACCCCTAACCCGAATCCGATCGCCAGATTAAGGCTAAGAGGTATTACCAAGCTAAACATTTAATTATTTCATTCATATTGTCAACAAATATAAACAGAGATCGAGCTGAATACATATTGATATTTAAGTTATACACCAATTTCATATGGCCAAAATATTTACAGATACAAAACATAGTTATCAACAGCCTAGCCTATACATGCCATATTGAGACCAAAATATAACTGTACCACAAAAAAAATCGATAGTATGATGGACTGCTAACGATCCCCGAGACGGTGGCTAAAAGAAAATCAACAATCTATAAAACAGAGAAATAAGGAACAGAGTAAGTTTTCGAAACTTAGTAAGTTTTAAGCATTATAACAATTAAAGACCTATTGGAAATCAAAACATTCATTTAATCAACTTATTCTCAATTCAAAATTTCTTCGTGGTTAAATACACATAAACATAAACATATACATAGATTTCTCCTACTTAAAGTTCATACGATACATTTAAATCAAATAATCTCATATTCACAATTATAAGTATCAATCATACATATATACATATATATTCTTCTTTGATGCCAATGATTCATTTTGAGATCAATTCACCAATGAGTAAGTAATACGTACCTTAACATCTTAAATGTATAGTACTTACTCGACGATGGTTTACCGTGGATATTCAATACCGTAATCTTACTTAACTTACTGGCATCAAGCCTGTCAAGTCTTGGAACTTGAAACCAATTTCCAGCACATAGCCTGCGGACCTTAAGTCTGGATATTTACATCAAATATCATGCATATTTAATCATATATTAACATATCTCATTCAACGTATCACATTAGTAATCATTGCTACATTCGGAAATAAACTCCATGTGAACACCATCATTTACATTTCGGTTCAAAAATCCTACATAGATCTCACATATCCCTTTCACCATTCAAACTTAACCCATAATAACCATTCGACTATAAGTCATATACATAAGTTATTTATCACACAACTTAATTTAAGTAAAATCAAAAGGTCATAATTCATCTAATATACACATATCAAGGCATCATCACTTATATACTAAAGGTGACTACTCAAAACTTACCTCGGATATACTTAAAAGTTTGCGGAAAGGCTACTCGTTTGCTTTCTCTTTTCCCTTATCTGATTTTGATCCTCTTTGCTCTTGAGCTTAATTAAAACAAATAAATTTTTTTAATTACTTACTCAATTTTTTTTATAGTTACATTTGACAATCATATATAACTTCAATATATATTATAATTTATAAAATATGCCATGACTCGATTTCATGCTTATTTAATCTATATCTAATTCGCATACACAAACAAGGATTCACATAACTTATCATGCTTCCTTATACATGAATTCAACCATATATCCGAATATTTCTATAAGCACATGGTACATACATAAGGCATATATATATAATGCATGCTTTAATATCATATACTTTTATTTATTTTAATTACATTATAGCTCCATGACATATAGCTAACTCCGAATGTCAACTTATTAAACATTTACCATGTTACCAATTGCCATTTATCATCAATGCCACACACACAAATACATACATACTCATATGCATACAATCTATTTATGATTAATATATAACCTATTCAGCCCTAACTACTCAACTTAACTTTCATATTAAATTCCATATTATGACCGAATGTAGCAAATTCATATAGGTTTCACCTATGCCAAACAATGACTGAACCATCTAATCATGCTTATGGTCGATTCTATCTCGTTCAAATCAAGGTCATAATTCACTTAAAAGAAATTCTAACCTTTCATACACTCATATCCAATGTTATAAATAATGCCGAATGCCCAAACTTAACCAAACTCAAAATTTAACCTTCAACACTTTAATTAATCACTACCTATTCTTCAAAACCTCAAATACAAGGTAATTAGCACCTATACATTTATATCGAATTAGCTAGCACATATAGTCCTTGGCCGAATGTTATTAAACTCAAGTCACCGTAATCTTATTATTTATCACCTTATATAATATTATCAAAATGGATTAATTATACTTATATATATATATACTATTAAAGCCGAACATAATAATTTCACCTATGCATAACATTACTCACATTCCATTACTTACATTATTCAAGATCATACCCTTAAAAATCATGAACAATGCCGAACCCTTAGATATTCAAACATCAAATTTATTCATTTCAAAACACCCAAACGGCATTTGCTCACATTTTAGCATTTAAATACAAAACACTTGTTCAAGTCATTAAGCAAGTCCAAGTTCGGCTATTACACATATAAGTACTAGCAATTTAAAATTTTAACTAGTTCAAACTTCTTTCATCAACAATTCTTCATCAAAACATAAAGGCAATAATCCAATCCCTTCCTTATCTACCATAACCGAATGCTCAATTCATCACCCAAAATTCAAAGTTTTGACATGGGCTAAGTAAGAAACTTGATAATTAACTTAAAACAAGCTAAAATTTCAAAAATCTGACATAATTTACTAACCTTCCTCAAGCTTAAAAATGACCGAATGTCTTGCCCCTTTTTCTTTCTTAAATTCGGCTAAGAAGAACAAAGATGAAACTTTGTTTTCTTCACTCCTTTTTCTTTCTTTTTATTCATCAATATAATAAAATACAAAGCCATTTAGTTGCCATTAAACTAATAAATAATACATATATTTTATATTAAACATCAACATGGCCAGCCACTACATTAAAAATGGATAATTTGACATGCAAGTCCATTCTTTTTATATCATGCATTAATAGACCATTTTTAAATTAACCTATCACATTTCAAAAATGTCTCACATAAGTCCTATTTAATAAATTTCACATACAAATGACAAAATCAAAGCATGAAACTTTCACACATGCATTTACACATATAATAAGCATAGAATATAACGGTTAATTATATTTTATGACTCGATTTTGTGGTCCCGAAACCACTTTCTGTCGAGGGTCAAAATTAGGGCTGTCACACTAAGTGGCTGAGAATTTTGAGCTTCCAAAACCCTTTCAATGGCTAATTTTCGGTGGTGTAGAGGAGAAGAAAAGAAAAGATGACAACTTTTCTTTATTTTAATCAATTTGCTAATGTCATCAAAACCTATCACTTTGACTAATTGATTTCCTTGTCTTATGACCGGCTATGCTTTCTTTTAAGGGTCTATTTGCCCTTTAAAAACCTCCAATTTTGGTTCTCTAACTATTTGACACCTTTATCTATTAATATAGAACTTTTACATTTTATGCGATTTAGTCCTTCTTCGCAATTGAGCTCACAAACGTCAAAATTAACTTACCAAATTTTTCATGCACTAATATATTAATGCTAGAACATCAAAATAATAATAAAATAATCTTTTTAACTTCATATTTGTGGTCCCGATACCACTGTTCTGACTAGGCCCTAAATCAGGCTGTTACAGACTATGTATACGTGACTCATGCACTTTAATTTACGTAAAAGTCTAAGTTCAAATAGATAAGTAACTAAAAGCTAGTGCATTGGATGTAGGACTTCTATAGTACGTAGCGTCATCCACAACAATGGAATTTATAGCCCGAGAAATGGGTAAGTGATGTCCTCTAATTGGCATTACATGGTTGATGAAAAGTAAACGTGGTCACGTGTTGTTCGTCTTTGTGATGAATGACTTGATTACTATTTGACAGTAATTGACTTTTCATGAAGAAAGATGTAATTGTTACCGTGAGATAAAATAAGATTATATTGGGAGAACATATATTATCCCAAAGAGATTAAGGATATCCTATAAGAGTAACACACTTATGACAAGCTCACTAGAGGAGTACTGACTGAGTTGCTTTTGTAATGGTATGTCGTTGAGGAGAGCTCAGTCACGATACTATAGTGGAATGACTTCGTGACTAAATAAGTTTATAATTAATAGGTGAAAAGCTAGAACTTAATTATAAATCATTTGAGCCTCAATTGCTTATATCCAATTTGTCCCTCCACTAGCTCATTGAAACTAGAAATGAATTGCATGTTGAATCAAATAAATAAAAATGAATAGAAATGGTGAAAATGGAGAAACGGGAAACATTTGGAAATGATTATGGTTTTCTCCAAAATGAATATGAAAATGGAGAAATGAAATCATTTGGAAATGAATGTAGTTTTCTCCAAAATGAAAATGAAAATGAAAATGAAAATGAAAAATGAAAAAAGAAAATAGAAAAAAGAAAAATGAAGAATGAAGAATGAAGAATGAAGAATGAAGAATGAAAATGAATTTATATTTTTCCAAATTAAATGAAGTTTGATAATGGAAATAAATCATTTGGTTATAGTGAACCGTTGAATACAAAAAAATTAAATATATTTTCTTATAGATTCTTTTATGGTAAAGTCGTCATGATTTTAATGGAATTAGAATTAGGTTGAGAAGATTATTTAATTGAAAATATATTGAGAAATTTATTTTGGGAAATAGAAAAAGAAATATCGGGTTGGATTAAATTATAAAGTATTAGTTAAAAGTCCATGAAATACTTGTAATTTGACTTGATATGGGAAAGACGCAAAAGCTCCTCATGATTAAGGGGTGGATGATAAAACCTAGTAATATTAACTAGGGTTGTTGCCACATGTACTTCTAGTTAGACTCGGAGTTCATTTTTCTAGTTGAAAAAAGCTTTTACAATTCAACAAGAGTTCTACCTTCTCTCCATATAAATAGATGACACTGGTAGGGCTATATAGACAACTTGAAGATATTATTACTTTGCCCAAAAATAGAGAGAATTTATTCTCAACTATTAAATTCATTTTCCGGGTTAACAATTTTGTATATTTCAATTTGAAAAGAGATTATTCGTTTTCACACTTGAAAAAAAAGAAACTATTTCTAGTTTTGTATTTTGATTTGAATCATTCGAGTTCACACTCGAAGCAGTTCATGGTACGAGAATAGCGGAGAAAACTGTTTAGTTGAAAGTCTGGAATGACAAGGATTTTGCCAATTCAAAAACACAAGTGTGAATTCAGTCTAAGGTTTATTGCTATAAATATCACAAACCGAATTGATTTTCAAAATTTTTATTTTTCGTTATGCAAGAAAATCATTTTTGAACCATATTTTTTTTCAATAATTGGTATTAGAGCATCAGGTTGTGCTATGTTTATAGTGTAAATCAAGATTGAAATTCTCTCTCTTTTTCATGTATGATTATATTTGATAAGATGTGACATTCTTGTAATTATATGCATGTTTAGGAGAATGTATACAAATGAATGTATGATATTATTTTATAATGTAAACCTAGAAAATCAAGAAGGATCCAAACCGATCGAGATGGTGCAATTCCAACCCAGTCAAATCAGCATGAAACCTACGATGGTCCGACAATAAGAGGTTGTTGGTGGTCCGACGATGATGTGACCGCCTCCTGGCGTACTATCATTGGGAGTCAGAATACTGTAACTAAAGATATGAATTAATGTGGTGTCTGTAAGTATATGGGTTATGTTATAATATAGTTTGTACAATGAAGTATAGAAAGTACGTAGAGGATCATATCCAAACGAGGCTTGATTAAACTAAGATTAATTCCTATGCTAATAGGTGTAAATAGCACTCTAACCTAATTATATTAAGATGATTCATAAAATGGTGGTAAAAAGGATTTCTAGATAAAGAATATAAAATATTGACAGAAAAAAATTGCAAATAATATTATATCTAAAGGTAGAAGACTAACTCGCTTCAGTATTCATAGTTATCTCTTATTTCAGGTTCTATTCAAACACCTAGTCATTAACCTAGAAGGGACTCCCGGCCTTCCACTAACTTAATGAGTCGGCAAACACTACTTATCTCTCGATGTCATAGGTCAGACCGGTTTGGGGGAAGGGTTTCATAGTAGACCATACCGATTTCGAGTTCATTTCTGCCTACATGACTTCTTAGGGTCATCAATCCTAGGGTTTAAGTTCTCTCTTTCCAAACCAACTAATCTGCTAAGAAACCCTGCATAGTCATCAACAAATCCAACGTCCACTTGTTAATCTTCCTAAAGGTTGAGTTACTCATAGATCTAACAAACATTTTAGAATTTAATTGAAACATAAACATATTTTAAAATCAAGAAAAGAGATTAGAAAAATATTAAATATGTATTGGAACTTGAAGCGCAATACTTGACAAGGTCTGAATAATTCAAAATCTGAATCTCCCGAAGGACAAAACAATAAAGAGAATAAAAACTAAAAACCTAAAAACTAAGAATGAAAGTGAAAATAAAAGGTAGGCCAAAAGTCCTCTAAACAATTTTGAGCAATAGTATTTAAAGGCCTAGGTTAACAGCCTCACCTTGACCTAAATCGGCTGAGTAAACTTCATAAAATTGTGTTTTATGGACAAAGACACCTTTGCTTCATTAAGTGTCAACATTGATGCCAGATTACTTCTTCGGGCATGTCTTGAAGGATATGTCATGACTCCTTATGGTCTATGTTGCGACATCCTCGACAGATTGCTCTTTGTTTATCCTGGTTGCTATGTTGTGACATCCAAGCTCTGCGGTTGCAACATTAGGAGCAGTCCACTGTTTGTCTACCCTAAATTGGTGTCCTGCATACTCACCTAACATGTCAATCTACCTTTAGGCCTAATTTGACCTATAGGTCATATAAACACCTAGATTACTCATTTTATTCCCTAAGTACTAAAGATAAAAATTAAGTAAAAATATAACTAAATTGCTTTCCAACAAGTTCATTAAGTACAAAACGAGGTTTTATTTGGTACAACTATAATGACCCATTTTTTAGTGGTTTCGAGGCCACAAATCTGACGAGTATGTAACACCCCTTACCCGTGTACGATGCCGGGACAGGATACAAGGCATTATCGAACTTAAACATGAACAAACATATAAAACTGGGCCATAAAATTTCGTTCAAATCAAATTCATTCATACCTATGCAAATTGTCCCTTATATGGGCCTACAAGGCACAAAACATACATTACGAATGGTTTGGGACTAAACCGTGAAGTTTGAAAACATATGGAAGGCTTAGAAAATTTTTCAAGGAAATAGGGTCACACGCCTATATGGGTAGGTCGTATGGTCACACACACGCCCGTGTCCTCAGCCCATGTAACTCTTTGTTTATGGCGTCATCAATAAAATAAGGTCACACGGCCAAGTCACACGCTTGTGTGCTTAGACCGTGTGGTGAATGAAATTCTAAAAATCAAGTGCAGACTTCACACGGCCAGGGCACACGCCTATGTCCTGAGGCCGTGTCCTCTACACGGCTGAGACACATGGCTGTGTCTCTACCTGTGTGTTTACTACTGGGCATTCTGCTTTGCATGATTAGGGTGCAGGGAACACACAGCCGGATCACATGCCCATGGGGTAGACCGTGTGTCATACACGGCCTAGACACTTGCCTGTGTGTCTAACCATGTGGACAAATCCTAGGCTATTTTCCAAGCCATTTGCCACCCTTAAGCACTCACACACTTAGACCCACTTCATGACATGCAACATGGCACATTTGATTACTCAAAGTATAGATATTCATGGTTAAATTATGTCTATAATCTCACATAGCACATATTCAATCCATCATGCTTTCAAGTGGCATTCCACACCAATTTCATATTTATTCATTATTATAAACCTACCTTCCATTTTACTAAATTTTACCATAGTTATGGTCATACTTATTAGTTCCAATTCATTTATTAAGCATGTATTCCATTTATCACATCCATACCAACAAGAAGCCACCAACCACATCACAAAGCATAAACACATTGCATGCATGCATAAACAATTAGGGTTACAACCCAAATAATCAATATGAGCTATCTCTCATAGCCATATACAAAATAATCATAATACCTTTATGAGCCAACAC
Organism: Gossypium longicalyx; assembly: GCA_025698465.1. Classification (NCBI taxonomy): domain Eukaryota; kingdom Viridiplantae; phylum Streptophyta; class Magnoliopsida; order Malvales; family Malvaceae; genus Gossypium; species Gossypium longicalyx. The sequence continues at coordinate 23,247,749 of CM046998.1, read as the reverse complement.
ATTTGGCTAATTAATATGACACAACAAAAAGACCAAGTCCCTATACATGCAATACTCAAAATGTTGAGACTAACTATACCCAAATATTCAATTGATAGTGTGATCGATAACTCCGACGTCCTTTGATCCCTGAGCTAGCTTGGCGACATCATAAGAAAATGAAAGGAAGGGGGGTAAGCTTTAAAGCTTAGTAAGTTCAATGCAAATAATAAGAAACATAAATCATACAATTAACATAAGGCAAAGTTTCATAAATGTCATCAAGTCCCATAAGCATAACTTTCTCATATACATCCTTACCACCAGTTCATCATATCTCATGGCATTCTCATGAGTTCGATGTACATAATTGTGCCCACTTGTACAAAATAACTTACTTTCTTGTATTTGACGTATTCATTGAGATTACCTATAGAGTTTCTCTTGGACTACCCGTTGAACACTTGGAATACCGTAGGATACATCGAAATCTCGCACCTAAGTGCCCTATATGTAGCCAACGCTACCTCATATCATATATCACATGTTGCTCGCTTTTGAGCTACTCACGGGTTTGCTTACACAAGTTATCAGTTAGGATGTTACTACGTGGGCTGCTCACACAAACTGTCAGGTATTCGTAACACATGTCGGACTACCCAGCCACTGGTAGAACATACAAGACCAGTACCCAGAACGCCAAAACATGTGTTACATATATCATGAAATCAGACCACAACTCATGAGCTCAGATCACATAGTTCCTAGTGACATGTCACTTGTATCCTAAACTATTCCTAAGGTTCAAACGGGATTCTTCGATACCATATTTCTATTGAACTTGCTCGTAATGTCGATCTCAATAATCAAAGCATAATTCATAATAAAATTTAAGCATTAAACATATGATACAACATCACATTAATTATATATGTACTTACCATACATGCAATATTAAAGCATTTAAAGTATGGTATATATTGCATAATTTGCAAATGAACTTACCTCGGTACAAAATGATAGAAACGAGCCTAATCCTCGTAAACTTTGTTTTTCCCCCGATCAAGACCCGAATCACATTTTTCTTTATCTATAATGCCAAATTTAACTTATTCAATACATACATTGTTTGAATTGACCCATAATTATACTTTGGTAAAATTACCTTTTTTCCCTTAACTTTTTACTTATTTACACTTTAATCCCTAGGCTCGTAAAATGAAATGCATGCATTTTCTTAGTTACCCAAGCCTAGCCAAACCTACATCATGCTCACATCAGCCCACATTTTTCTTTATTTCACATTCTTACTACTCATTTTTACACCTTTTTAGAAACAAGTCCTTTTTAGGTGTTTTCACTAAAAATCACTTTGTAAAAGATGTTCATCACACATCAAACTTTCATAATCTTCCATTAATCATCAAAATACAAACATGACACACATGGGTCAAATTTCATACATGAACCCCTAGCTCAAAATATGGCTAGAAATGGATAAATCATGCTTCAAGGACTTCAAAAATGCAAAGAACATAAAAAACGGAGCTTAGGAGCACTTACAATTAAACTTGAAAAGTTGAAAACCCTAGCTATGGAACCTTGCAAATTTCGACACACAAGGAGGAAGATGGACACAATTTTCACTTGATTTTTCCCTTTTTATTCTTTTATTTACCAAATGACAAAAATGCCCTTAAGGCCATTCTTTCCAATTTTTCCTATTAATGCCCATTTTTGTCCAAAATTTTAAAACTTGGTTAAATTGCTATTTAAGGACCTCTAATTAATAATCCAATGCAATTTCATGCTTGAATCTTCTAGAACACAAGTTTTGCAACTTATTCAATTTAGTTTCTAAAGTCAAATTGGACACCTTAGGTATAGAATTTCTTCATGAAAATTTCACACAAACATGAAATCATATCATGGATCATCAAATAATCATAAAATAATTATTTCTATTCAAATTTGTGGTCTCAAAACCCTTGTTCTGACTAGACCCTAATTCGAGATGTTATAGAGTAAGTTCGTAAATATTATTATTTAATATTTACGAGTCAAATATGGTTTTAAAAAGGTTTTTGATATGGTAATTTATGTTATATAAATGATTTATTAAGTTTAAGTGGTAAGACACTAAAGTCAAGTGGTTTTAGAAAATGAGGTATCGGGGCCTCGTTTCTATAAACCGAGCCGTAAATATTTTTATAAATATTTACGGTGTGTTATTAAAGTTCTATTAAATTTTTGTTAAGAAATTTTAATGTTTGGATAATTAATTAAGTAAAAATGACTAAATCGTAAAAAGTGTGAAAGTTAAATTCTACTAACTAAAGATGTTTAATAGCTATGAAAAAGTAAATTTATGGACTAATATGGTAAATATACCATATTATATATGAGTGGGTGGTTGGTGATTATTCTTTTGTTAGTTTATATGAAATAATTTAATATTAATAAATTAAATAATAAGTAATAACTAAAATAAAATAAAGGAAGAAAATATTTTTTTATGTTCCTCTTCTTGGATGAGAGAAACTCCATTTTTGGAGTATGGGAGGTTTGGCCAAGCAAAATTTGATGTATGTGGGAAATTTTGAGGTTCATTTTTAATAATTTTTATGTTTTTGAGATCGTTGTAATTATGTCCAACTAGCTTGTACTTTCGTTTTTGAAATTGTTAATGATTTTGAATATTGACATTGATGAATATTTGTGATTTTAGATGTTAAATGATGAATTTGAGGTATTAGTTGTTATTTATAAGTATTTTATTAAGTAATTTTGATGAATTTAATGATTAGGGATTAAAAATACAAGGGCTAGATGTGAAATTGTTACAAATGTGGGCTATATTGAATGCTAGTAACATACGGCTGGTATGAATTTTCAATAAAATTGGTTTATTTGCATGATTAGGACATAGGGACTAAATTGAATAAAAATGAAAAGTTGAGGTCAATTTTTTAAAAATGTCAAAGAGAACTAAATTGCATAAAATGAAGTGATTTTATTATCTAAATTAATAAATTGAATGAATTTATTAATCTAGATCAAGAACGAGTGAAAATCAAGGAGAAGAGAAAATTTCCAAATAGCCTCTATACTTAGTCATTGTTGCAATTTAGCCAAGTAATTTCGTAGTCTTTGAACTCAAACTCTATTTATTTAATTTAAATACTTAATTATTACTTTGATATCTTAATTATATTTACATATATGCAAATGATTAAATTGTGATATGAGAATTTGTGTATTATATACATGAAATGTGACATTATGATATGAATCAATAAATTATTAGAATTTAAATTGATAGTATGGAAATGTTATATATGGAGATGTACTGCCGAATGATGAGATTGAAGCTGAATAATGTTGGTTAATGTATGGAGTTAAATAAAATCTCGGGTTTACATGCTAGGTAAGTTCGTAGTCTTGGAACTCGAACGTCATTTACTTAATTGTTAATTATTATTTAACCATGTTTTTATTTGTGTTTAGTTAAGCTCTATAGAATGTGGCATTGTGGAATAAATTAATGCATGATTAATAGATAATTGAAGCGAATGTGATACTGAGTTGATTAATAGATAATTAATGTGAATGTGATATTGAGATTATGAAATGTGATTTTATGGAATTGAGAATAAGTAATTGATATTGTTGGTTCATCTGACTAGCGATAGGCTCAACTTTCGTCAGTTTATCTGACTAGCACTGGGCACACATTCGTCAGTTTATCCAACTAGTGCTGGGCACTAATATCATTGGTTTATCTAACTAGAGCTGGGCTTACTATTTATTTCCTCGGTTTATCTAACTAGCGTTGGGCGCAAATAACGTTGGTTTATCCAACTAGAGCTAGGTTCACTAATTATTCATCGATTTATCTGACTAGTGCTTGGCATAACTTTCATCAGTTTATTTGACTAGTGCTGGGCACACATTTGTAGGTTTATCCAATTAGCGCTAGGCGCAAACTCTTCACGGATTATTCGCTAGGCACCGGGTGCCATGTATCAACTGGACAATACAACAAGGTTTTATGAATCATTTAAGAAGAATGGTTTTAGCTCTTAATTGCGGTGCTCTCTTTGTGTAGGCTTTCTACATGAAAACATATGAATATATATATATATATATATATTAACTAATATTAACCTACTCCTAATCTAAAACAAAAATAAAAAACCATCCAAATTAATTATTTACAATTGACCCAAAAAAAAAAAATTAAGTCTAATCATCAAACTATGGTGGTTGCCACCCCTCCATCGAAGCTTTCCCCTTGCCCGATACATGTGCTCATGATGAGCCTCTACCTAATGAGTGGGCTTATCGTGTTGGGCTTTGGATGATTGGGCTTTTGTGCATGGTTCTTTATGGTTGAAATGCTGCATTTTATTCATCATTGTAACACCCTCAACCCGATCCAATTTGTCGGATCCGAAGCTTGGGTATTACTAACGAATACAAACACAAACTTAGTCTACTTATATGAATTACAATCAATTATGGCTTACTTAATTACAAAATTTCTAACTTGATTAAATAAGCATGTATAAGAAGTAAATACAAATACAACACGTGGTATTTAAAATACAAAAATATTTGATTTGAAATCCTATATCTAGTAAAGACATCCCAAGTATGGAATTTTTAGTGACAATTCATACTTTGAATGCGCCGCCAATACTTGCTCTGTAAGCATAATAAATCGATATGCCCTTTCCTTTGGCATAGTCCTAACATCTTTTGTAACAATCTGGTTTAGACCCTAGTCGAAACAGTGATTTTAGGGCCACATATCCGTATCAGAAAAATATTTAAATATTATTTTCCGTGTTTATGATATGTGAATGAGCATATGTGAAAGTCTCATATGAAAATTTGAATGTTTGTGTGCTTAATTTTGAAAAAGGACCTAATCGCGTAAAATATAAAAGTTGTTTGTTGTTTGTTAAAAGTGCCTATTTGATTTGGCTTATTATTGAGAGGTCCTTATGTGGTTAATTTTCCATTTACATGGTAAATGGACACTAATGGCCTTGTGTTTATTGATTTATTAGTTTTATAACAAATGGAAAAATGGTAAACTAATTATAAAATGAATTATAATTAAAATAAGGTATAAAAATAAGTCATTATTCATGTTCTTCAACCTAAAATCACAAGAAAATAAAAGAAAAATACTACCTAGCATTCGGCCATTGAATTTATTGATTAATGTATAGATTTTGTTCAGTTTTTGATAATTTTTATATTTTTATAATTGTTGCTTTGTGTTTTACTAAGCCCATGCCTCAATTTCTAATTTTGATGATGAATTTGAAATGTGGAATGGATAAATTCATGAGCTTTATGTTGTTATATGATGAAATATGAAAGTTTGATGTTGGGTTTATATGTTTTGTCTTTGGATTTTTGATGATTTTGAGTAAAATGGGGTAAATTGTGAAATTTGTAAATTGAGGGACTAAAATATGAAATAAATAAAATGTGTGGACTGGCATGAGTGCTATGAATATTCGGCCAAGCATGAGTATATGCAAATTATATGTATTTTGTGATTTTGTGAATTAAGGATTAAAGTGTCAAAATGTGAAAATGTGAGGGCTAGTTTGCAAATTGCCCTAAGTATGAATCTATGGATTCTTTTGAATGAATTTGTGATTTAATAAGTTAAATTTTCATTTATATAGATCAAGAATTAAAGAAAATAGATTTAGATCGGGGAAAGTCGAAAGTTGTCGAGTAGCCGATTCCGTATATCTGAATCTGAACGAGGTAAGTCTATATACAAATAAATACACTTGAATTGATTTATTTATGCTTATATGTTATCGAACCATGATGAATGACTTTATTCCTTGATTACGAGACATTTGAAAAAGTATCGATGAATTTCCAACGTCCGAAAAGCCCCGAACGAACCTTAGGAATAGTTAGGATACATATGTCATAACATAGGATTCGATATATGTTTTCGTGTAAGACCATGTCTGGGACGTTGGCATCAACATATGCTTTACGTGTAAGACCACGTTTGGGACGTTGGCATTGTATTTATTTTCGTGTAAGACCCTGTCTGGGACAGTGGCATCGATAATTTGTTGCATGTAAGACCACGTCTGGGACGTTGGCATTGTATATGTTTTCCGAGCTATCTGCGTATCCTTATGTTTCCGAACGGTTCAGACAAGCATTCCAAGAAAATTAATGACTTTGTAAAATTATATCCGATTCAGGTACGTTTGCATTGTATATTATGTTTGAGAATGAAAGGTAAGTATAAGTATAAATGATGATCTATGAGCTAAGAATATGAATATGAGATTTGTATTAGTATTTTGTTATAAAGTATAAGTAAATTGATTTTGTTTATATGCTTTAAATGATAAGTTTATTTGTATATGGCTTACTTAGCTTTTGAAAGCTTACTTTGTGTGTGTTTGTATTGTTTTATAGATATTGAAGCTACTGTGAGCTCGGGGATCGTCAATGATCATTACCACACTATTGAATCTTAATTTGGTATCTTTTGAAAATGTATATATTGAAGTATGACATGTATAAGCTAGAAGTGTTTTGGTTAGGTTTTGTAATGTATATATATTATGACATGTGATATGGCTAGCTTATGTTTGAACTTTTGGTTGGAAATGTTATATGATATGTATAGTATTATGAATTATATGGTATGTTTTGAATGACCAAAAGAAATGGTCAATGTTGATAAGTTTTGGTAAGTTTTGAAACATATATTTTGGTATGATTTTAGTTTAGGTTTTGGTATGATTTTAGTTTAGGTTTTGAAGTTGGAAATTATTGATATTGTAAAGGCATGAATAATGTATGTTTTGGTATAGAAATTGGCTAAAATTGTTGTGCAATTATGCTTAGTTTGGTGCTTGTAAGTTTGACCCAATTGGGGTGGCAAGTTGGCTATTCAAATGGCCTATTTTTGTCCACATGGGTAGAGACACGGGCGTGTGTCTCAGCCATGTGTGATACATGGATATGTTGCACGGCCGTGTGTCCCTTAGGGTACCCTATAATTGTAAGTCAGGCTCGAGCACGGCCAAGACACACAGGCATGTGGCTAGCCGTGTGGCCTAAGTCAGTGTCGACCATGGTTAGGGCACACGGGCGTGTCTTGTGGCCGTGTGTATAAGTCAGTATGTATGCCTTTATTTGACATGGCCTAGACACACGGGCATGTCTAATACCGTGTGAGGCACACGGCCTGTTCACACAGGCATGTGACCTGTACAACTTTGAGAAATGTTTAAGTTTTGAAAAAAAATTATGAGCTCGGTTTGGTCCCAACCCTTTTCTACTGCATGTTTAATGTCCCGATGACCTATATAAGGGACACTATATTGATGGTTGATCTCTGATTCTATGATAATTATAAAATGATGTTAAATGTTTCGTTTTGTCTGGTACTACCTTTAACCCTAGTCCGGCGACGGATATGGGTTAGGGGTGTTACATTTGATTGGTATCAGAGCTATGGTTTAGTCGATTCTAGGACTACCATATCGTATGTGAGTCTAGCTATACATGCCATATTTATGAACTGTAATAGTGTGATGAATCCTGACATTGAAATGTGCTTTTATTTAGCAAATGGATCCCGATCGAGCTGTAGCGGACGATGTCGAAAGCAATGCACCTGGTCCTGCGCAAGGGATAGCGCCATCCGATTCTAGACCAGTTACGAGTAGCCGTGATGGTGATGCTAGACAAGCCTTCTATCAAATGATGAATGATTGGTTTAGCCAATATATTAGAACCAATCCTGCTGTACAACAACCTCCACCCCCGGTCAATTCTCCGCAAGCTCCTGCTATACCATCAATGAATCCGGTTTAGTTTAGTAAGCCTCCGGTAGATAAGATTAGGAAGTATGGAGCCAAAGAGTTCTGAGCTACAACAAATGATGATGCTAAAAGGGCCTAGTTCTGGTTAGAGAACACAATACGAGTATTCGATGAAATATCATTGAATCTCGAAGAATGCATAAAATGTGTTGTTTCACTTTTGAGAGATACGACGTACCATTGGTGGAAAACTTTGATATCGGTAGTTCTGAGTGAGTGAGTCACCTGGGATTTCTTCCAAGCCAAATTTTGAAAGAAATACATCAGTCAGAGATTTATTGACAAAAAATGTAAAGAGTTTCTGGAGCTTAAACAAGGCCGTATGTCTGTCATAGAATACGAGAGGGAATTTGTAAGACTGAGTCAGTATGCTCGTGAATGTGTATCTACGGAAACAATAATGTGCAAAAGATTTGAAGATGGTTTGAACAAGGATATTCATTTGTTAGTTGGGATTCTCGAGATTAAAGAATTTTTTGTGCTTATTGAACGAGCATGTAAAGCTAAAGATCTCGGGAAAGAGAAAAGAAAAGCTGATTCTGAAACTAGAGAAGTGCGAAAGAGATCATCGGGCAAATCCTTTCAATCTGTATCAAAGAAATTTCGAGATGATAATAGCCGCTCAAAGGCTAATGTGGGACATTTAAATAGAGATCGTACAAGATCGCATTCGAGCTTCAAAGCTCCAGCTACATCTGTTGCCAGTGTTGGAAATGCTAAATCTGATCGCCTTGAGTGCAAGCATTGTTGTAAAAGACATCTCGATAATTGTAGATTGTATGATCGAGCTTGTTTCAAATGTGGATCATTAGACCATTTTATCTGTGATTGCCCTAAATTTGTCAAGCAAGAAAGTGTGCAGAATTCAAGACCAAGTGGCAATTCTTCTCGAGTTAGACCTCCCAGAAATACGGGAAATGTAAGTGGCAGTCAGAGAGGGACAAAAGATACAGTTGTTAGATCTGAGGCTTGTGCACCTACCAAAGCCTATGCTATTCGAGCTCGTGAGGAAGCTTCATCGCCAAACGTGATTACGGGTACATTTACTCTTTATGATACTTCTGTGATTGCTTTGATAGATCCTGGATCAACACATTCATATATATGCATGAACTTAGTGAACAGTAAGACTTTGCCTGTAGATTTTACTGAATTTGTAATTAGAGTTTTGAACCCCCTAGGCAGATGTGTTTTGGTTGATAAAGTCTGCAAGAATTGTCCGTTAATGTTTCGAAACACTTATTTTCTGACTGATCTGATGCTGTTACCTTTTGATGAATTTGATATAATTCTGGGCATGGATTGGTTAACTTTGCATGATGCTGTTGTGAACTGCAAATGGAATATTATTGATTTGAGATGCAAAAATGATGAAATAGTCTGAATTGAATCTAGTGATTTGAATGGATTGTCTGCTATGATATCTTCGATGAAAGCTTTGAGTATTGTAAGAAAGGGTTGTAAAGTCTATTTTGCTTATGTGATTGATTCGAGAGTATCAGAAAAGAAAGTTGAATCAGTACCTGTTGTATGTGAATTTCCTGATGTGTTTCCTGAAGAACTTCCGGGTTTACCTCCGGTTAGAGAAGTTGAATTTGGCATTGAATTGGTACCTGGTACTACTCCAATTTCGATAGCTCCGTATAGAATGGCTCCGACCGAACTAAAAGAATTAAAGTCTCAGTTGCAAGAAATAACTGATAGAGGATTTGCTAGACCAAGTTTCTCACCTTGGGGTGCTCCTGTTCTGTTTGTGAAAAAGAAAGATGGTACGATGAGAATGTGTATTGATTATCATCAGTTGAACAAAGTGACTATCAAGAATAAGTATCCTCTGCCCCGTATTGGTGATTTGTTTGACCAGTTGAAAGGGCCTGCTGTGTTTTTAAAAATAGATTTGAGATCAGGCTATTATCAGTTGCGAGTGAAAGACTCAGACATTCCAAAAACTACTTTCTGAACGAGGTACGGACATTATGAATTCTTAGTTATGCCTTTTGAATTAACTAACGCACCTGCTATCTTTATGGATTTGATGAATAGAATTTTTAGACCGTATTTAGATCGATTTATTGTCGTATTCATTGATGACATATTGATTTATTCACGAGATGAAGCTGAACATGCCAAGCATCTGAGAATAATGCTATAGACTTTGCGAAATAAACAATTGTATGTGAAGTTTAGCAAATGTGAATTCTGGTTACAAGAGGTTAGTTTTCTGGGTCATATTGTATCAGCATCTGGAATCCGTATTGATCCGAGTAAGATTTTAGCTATTCTGGATTGGAAACCTCCGAGGAATGTCTTTGGAGTCTGCAGTTTTCTGGGACTTGTCGGTTATTATAGATGATTTGTAAAAGGCTTTTTGATGATTCTGACTTCGTTGACGAAACTACTTCAGAAAGATGTGAAGTTTGAGTGGTCCGAAAAATGTCAGAACAATTTTGATCAGTTGAAAACCTTATTGACTAAAGCTCCGGTATTGGTAAAACTCGAATCGGGTAAAGAATTTGTGATTTACAGTGATGCTTCGTTGATCAGTCTAGGATGTGTTTTAATGTAAGAAGGTAAAGTCATTACTTATGCTTTGAGACAGTTGAAGCCGCATGAAAAGAATTATCCGACACACGATCTTGAGTTAGCCGCGATTGTGTTTGCTCTAAAGATTTGGTGCCACTATCTGTTCGGAGAAAAATGTCATGTATATTCTGATCATAAGAGTTTGAAATATCTGATGACTCAGAAATATTTGAACCTGGGACAGAGAAGATGGTTAGAACTGCTAAAAGACTATGAACTTGTGATTGATTATCATCCGGGAAAAGCAAATGTTGTTGCTAATGCTTTGAGTCAAAAATCATTATTTACTTTGTGTATGATGAATGCTCATTTGGTTCTATCTGATGATGGTTCAGTTTTAACTGAATTGAAAGCAAGACCTTTGTTCTTACAATAGATTATCGAAGCTCAGAAGATTGATAATGAGATTTTAGTAAATGAGTTTAGTGTGATTTAAAGTCTAATTCAGAATTCAGAGTTGATAAAGATGATTGTCTGAGATTTCGAGATAGAATTTGTGTCCCGAGAAATCTAGAGTTAATTCAAATGATTTTGAATAAGGCTCACAGTAGTCAGTTATCTGTTCATCTGGGTAGTACGAAAATGTACAATGATCTGATACAGCATTACTGGTGGTCTGGAATGAAAAGAGATATCTCTGACTTTGTTTCTAAATGTTTGATTTGTTAGCAAGTTAAAGCTGAACATCAGGTGCCATCTGGTTTGTTACAACCTATTATGGTTCCAAAGTGGAAATGGGATCGAGTGACAATGGACTTTGTGTCGGGTTTGCCTCTATCTCTGAGAAAGAAAGATGCTATCTGGGTTGTAGTTGATCGTTTGACGAAATCAGCTCATTTTATTTCGGTACAATCTGATTACTCACTTGATAAATTAGCTGAGTTATACATTTCTGATATTGTGAGATTGCATGGTGTGCCATTATCTATTGTATTAGATAGAGATTTGAGATTCACATCACGATTCTGGAAGAAGTTGCAAGATGCTCTGGGTACTAAATTGCATTTTAGTACTGCTTTTCATCCACAAACGGACTGTCAATCCGAACAGATTATCCAGATACTTGAGGTTATGTTGAGATGTTGTATTCTTGAGTTTGAAGGTACGTAGGAGCAGTATCTGCCTTTGATTGAATTCGCTTATAATAATAGTTTTCAACCAAGCATTAAAATGGCACCATACGAAGCCTTATGTGGTCGTAAATGTCGTACACCTTTGTATTGAACTGAGCTCAGTGAGAATAAGATTCACGGGGTTGATTTGATAAAAGAGACTGAACATAAAGTAAAAGTAATCCGAGATAGTCTAAAAGTAGCTTCTGATCGTCAAAAATCTTATGCGGATTTGAAACGAAAAGACATCGAATTTGAGATCGGTGACAAAGTGTTTTTGAAAGTATCACCGTAGAAGAAAGTACTTTGGTTCGGTAGAAAAAGCAAATTGAGTCCGATATTCATCAGGCTGTATGAGATTATTAAGCGTATTGGGCTGACAACATATAGATTGTTATTGCCACCAGAGTTAGGAAAGATTCATGATGTGTTTCATGTACCGATGCTTCGATGATACAGATCTGATCTTTCACATGTGATTCCTCCGTCTAAGATTGAAATTCAGTCTGATATAACTTACGAAGAAAAGCCGACCCGTATCTTAGCTCGTGAAGTGAAAAAACTAAGAAATAAGAAAATTCCGTTAGTAAAAGTGATGTGGCATTGGCACGGTATTGAAGAGGCCACTTGGGAGTCTGAAGATGCTATAAGACAGCAATATCTGACTCTATTTAACGGTAAGATTTTCGGGGAAAAAAATCCCTAAAGGGGGAGAATTGTAACAGTCCAATTTAGACCCTAGTCGAAACAATGATTTCGGGACCACATATCCGTATCAAAAAAATATTTAAATATTATTTTTTGTGTTTATGATATGTAAAGAAGCATATGTGAAAGTCTCGTATGAAAATTTGAATGTTTGTGCGCTTAATTTTGAAAAAGGACCTAATCGTGTAAAATATAAAAGTTGTCTGCTATTTGTTAAAAGTGCCTATTTGATTTGGCTTATTATTGAGAGGTCCTTATGTGGTTAATATGCCATTTACATGGTAAATGGACACTAATGGTAAAATAATTATAAAATGAATTATAATTAAAATAAGGTATGAAAATAAGTCATTATTCATGTTCTTCAACCGAAAATCACAAGAAAATAGAAGAAAAAGACTACCTAGGGTTTAGCCATTGAATTCCTTGATTTAGATATGGATTTTGTTTGGTTTTTTGATAATTTTTACGTTTCTATAATTGTTGCTTTGTGTTTAACTAAGCCCATGCCTCAGTTTCATGTAAGATCATGTTTGGGTCAATGGCATCGATAATTGGTTGCATGTAAGACCACGTCAGGGACGTTGGCATTGTATATGTTTTCCGAGCTATCCGCATATCCTTATGTTTCCGAATGGTTCAAACGGGCATTTCGAGAAACTTAATGACTTTGTAAAATTATATCCGATTCAGGTACATTTGCATTGTATATTATGTTTGAGAATGAAAGGTAAGTATAAGTATAAATGATGATCTATGATCTAAGCATATGAATATGAGATTTGTATTAGTATTTTGTTATAAAGTATAAGTAAATTGATGTTGTTTATATGATTTAAATGATAAGTTTATTTGTATATGGCTTACTAAGCTTTTGAAAGCTTACTTTGTGTGTGTTTGTATTGTTTTATAGATATCAAAGCTACTGTGAGCTCGGGGATCGTCAATGATACTCACCACACTATCAAATCTTAATTTGGTATCTTTTGAAAATGTAAATATTGAAGTATGGCATGTATAAGCTAGAAGTGTTTTGGTTAGGTTTTATAATGTATATATATTATGACATCTGATATCGCTAGCTTATGTTTGAACCTATGGTTGGAAATGTTATATGATATGTATGGTATTATGAATTATGTGGTATGTTTTGAATGACCAAAAGAAATGGTCAATGTTGATAAGTTTTGGTAAGTTTTGAAACATATATTTTGGTATGATTTTAGTTTAGGTTTTGGTATAATTTGATTGATGAATTGAAGTTGGAAATTATTGATATTGTAAAGGCATGAATAATGTATGTTTTGGTATAGAAATTGGCTGAAATTTTTGTACAATTATGCTTGGTTTGGTGCTTGTAAGTTTGACCCAATTGGGGTGGCAAGTTGGCTATTCAAATGGCCTATTTTTGTTCACATGGGCTGAGACACGGGCGTGTGTCTCAACTGTGTGCGAAACACGACTATGTTGCACGGTAGTGTGTCCCCTGGGGTACCCTATAATTGTAAGTCAGGCTCGAGCACGACCAAGACACACGAGCGTGTGGCTAGCCGTGTGGCCTAAGTCAGTGTTGACCACGGTTAGGGCACATGGGCGTGTCTTGTGGCCGTGCATATAAGTCAGTATGTATGCCTTATTTTGACATGGCCTAGACACACGGGCATGTCTAATGCCGTGTGAGGTACACGGCTTGTTCACACGGGCGTGTGACCTATACAACTTTGAAAAATGTTTAAGTTTTGAAAAAAAATTTATGAGCTCGGTTTGGTCCCGACCCTTTTTTACTGCATGTTTAATGTCCCGATGACCTATATAAGGGACTCTCTATTGATGGTTGATCTCTGATTCTATGATAATTATAAAATAATGTTAAATATTTCGTTTTGTCTGGTAATGCCTTTAACCCTTGTCCGGCGACAGATATAGGTTAGAGGTGTTACCTTTTTCCTCTTAGCGTATACTCATATTCAACCAGAAACTAATGTATAAACTCATGTAAGCTCATAAGAACTTAGTAAAAGAAACGTCCTTTACCTACACAGTAATTGCTCAGTGTTTTTGATGAATCCTTCACCTACTCTCTGGCGATTGCTTTTCTCAAATTTCGTTCTTCATTCACTATAGATTAACATGCCTTACTCTGAAATCATTACTTACCCATCATCATCTTCGATACATTAATTACATTCTTCAATATGATCTTCCATCTTTTCTTTTCATATTTCATGTTTAAAGTCTCGATGGACCCTTATAACAACCCAATTTTGGTGAAATTGGAACAGTGGTCTCGGGACTACAAATTTGAGCCGAAAAATAAAATTTATTTTATTTTATTTTATGGTCTATATTATTATGGACATTTCATGTCAAAATTATGATAAGAAAATTTTATCGATTTTGTGCTTAATTCTGAGAAGGATCAAATCACATAAAATGCAAAAGTTAGATTCTAGTAGCTAGAAGGATCAAATAGCTATGGAATTCAAAACTTAAGGTCCTTATATGGTAATATTACCATTAATAAAAAGTATGTAGATATTTTTGGATGATTCATCCATGTAAATTTAGAAAAAGGCTAGGGACTAAATTGGAAAGTGAAAATATTAATTAATTAAAAAGATGAAAAGAAAATAAAAATCATATTTTCTCATCTTCTTCCCCAAAATAAACATGGAAACCTTAGGAGACATGGCCAAATTGGGTAAGTTTCCTTGTCCCGTTTTTAGTAATTTTGATATTTTTGGAATCGGGATAGCTTAATCTCTCTATTTGGGGGATTAATTTGAAAATTTATCATGGTATAAAAATTGGGTCAAGGATGTATATGCTGGAAATTTGAAATTTATGGTAAAAAATGAAAGATTGATGAAAGATAAACAATTTTTACAAAGTGAATTTTCATGAAAACTTGATTTAGGGACTAAAATGAAAAATGGTGAAAATCCATGGAAAATGCTGAAATTTGTGAAATGTATGTGATGTAAAAGTTGTATGTAAAATTCGGCTAGGCTTGGGTAGAGGGTCGGATTTCATGAATTTCATTTTCCGAGCCTAGGGACGAAAATGGAATTTATGAAAAAGTTAAGGGCAAAATTGTAATTTTGCCTAGGATGAAAATTTAGTCCATATGAATGTAAAATATGATAATCTGATGTTAAATTTACTCGTATAGATCTAGATAGACCAAATTCAGAGTTAGAATTAGGAATAGAGGAAAATGTTAGATTAGTATATTTTTCGTGCACGAACAATTGTCAGGTAAGTTCGTGTAACTAAATTGTATATGTTTTTATGCTTGAATTAATTGTTGTGTTTTGAATTGTATTAATGCCAAAAAAATGTGAAATAACCACATACTCGTTAAAAGCCCGATAAATGAAAGTGCCCGATTAATTATAGTGGCCGACAAACGATAAACGATAAAAATGTTAAATTTTATGCTTGAGTTGAATGTGAACATTTGAGTTGCATAAATGTAAGAATATATGATATTAATAACTTGCTTGATAATGTTTGAAAGATACTAAATCCCAGTTGAATAAATGGAAAATCGATGGATATATGATTTCCCGAAAATAAATGAGGTCCTACATTTGTTACTGACGAGATTTAGCTTGGACGAGTAATCCTATTGACCTCATTACAGAATGGATTTAGCCCAGAGGAGTAATCCTGATATAATTCCTCTCGAGTATATGTTATGGATTGGATATACCCAGGACGGGTAATCCAGATCAAGCTCCTTAGAGCATATTTCATAAAAAGGATTTAGCTTGGACTGGTAATCCTATTGTATACATGTGTGGCTCGAGAGTGTACTATCTGAAATAGTACCTTATGGGTACCTTTGGACATGATTTGATGGATCCCAATTCATACACCTTGAGTGTATTACCTGCGTATCCATTGATATTCCGAATAAATTCAACAAGTGACAATTCCAGACATGAGAAGATATGAACGATAAAATGAGTTATTACACGTAGTCCGGTCAATTACCATGGAAATATCTTGTATGAACAATATAAATGCAAGAGTCAATATTGAGACTCACTTTAAAACCATAGATAGTAGCTTGAACACAATATCCAACAAGGAACTGCAACAACCACTGCTTGTAAAATAGAAAAACACCATTAAAACTCATTCATAGACTTTACCATCACCAAAATCTTAGATAACCCTTATATAAAGCCTTACTTCTTCATCTTACTATTCATGCACTTATTCTGACTTAATCTTCCATAACTTTAACATACAGAGTCACAATTCTTACCTTGACATGAAGTAGCCACTAACAAAGATCCCGATTTGTAACTCTAACTTAGAGAAAATGTAATACTTTAGGTTTTTCTTAAGATATTGATAGCGTGCTTCTTGAAGAAGAAATAAGAAAACTCCATCTTTCTTTAACCTGATTATCCATTAATGTAATCTAAGTCTTTATTGGGACTTAAAAAATGTCACATCCTTACTGAATTGTCTTATCCAAAGCTCTACAACTTTTGAGAAACCTAATTGAGTATCCCCTTATCTTTTAATAATCTTGGTTCACAATCAGTTGGTTCCTAACCATCTTACCTTGTAACTTAACTATTACAATATTATAGTAAAAGGGCATACTATAGTTTTGATGTGAACTCTGACCGCCTCCGGACGTACTAACGTCCAAAGTGTGAATACTGCAATAGAATGAAAAATAACAAGGCGGTATCTGAAAGTATATGGGTTGAATTGTAATATAGATTTTAAAACAAAGTAGGTAAGTACTTCGAGGATCATACCCAAGGGAGGCGAGTACTAAATCAATCTTAACCTAAACTGTAATAGGCCAGTTTTAGCTAAATCAAAACAGTGGTTTTGGAACCACAAATCTGAAGTCAAAAAATTATTTTAATATTATTTTATGTATTGGCAACATGTGATTATATATGTGTGAAAATTTTGTGAGTTAATTTTATCGTTTAATAGCTCAATTTGAGAAAAAGGACTAAATCGCGTAAAATGCAAAAGTTACATTCTACTTGTTTAAAGTGCTTAATTACTATGATATATTAAATGGAAGATCCTTATGTTGATATTAGACTATTGATAGTGGAATTTGACATAAATGGGCATTAAATGGATGATATTAAATGTTTTATAATAAGGTTAAAATAGTAATTTGGTTATTAATGAATAAATAAACAAAACAAAAGCCATATTATCTTTATTTTTCTCTTCCTCTTAATCGAATAAAAAAAGAAACTAAATCTTTGTAAGCATTTTAGGGTTCGGCCCTTGTTGTTCTTGATTGAGGTATGTTTCAAGCTTAATTTTTGATGATTTCTATGTTTTTATAATCGTTGCTTTGAGTAATAGCTAGCCTATGCCCTAATTTTTTAGTTTGTTGGTGATTTTGTAAAATTCCATTAATGAATCTATGAGCTTTTGAATCTTCGATGATGAAAAATGAATATTTGTTGATAGTTATACAAGTTTTATTAAGTGATTTTGAGCAAAAATGCCTATTAGGGATTAATTTGTGAAAAGTGTAAATTGAGGGTTTGAAATGTGAAATAAATGTGAAATATGGGTTGTTAGGGGTGGTTAGGGGCACTATGGTAATTTTACCAAGCATGAGTTTTGTCAAACTTGGTGTAATTTGTGTTTTTATAAAATAGGGACTAAATTGTAAAAATGTGGAACTTTAGGGGCTAAAGTATAAAAATGTCCAAATATGTGTTTTTGGACTAAATTGAATGATTCGATGAATAAATGAGTAAAATTTGAATGTATATAGATCAAGAATGAAAGAAATCAGATTTAAATCGGGGAAAATCAAAGATTATCAAATAGTCGATCCAGTCCCTCTATTTCTACTTCGAGGTAAGTTCATATGCAAATAAATACCTTTAAATCGATTATAAATGTTCATTAGTCATTAAATGCTATTAATTTTGAACGAGCAAATATGAGCAAGTATTGACAAAGTTATGTTAACTGAAAGTCCCATACGAACCCTAGGAATAGTATAGGATACGAATGTCATGACATTAGGATTGCCGAGATGTGATTACAAGTAAGACCATGTCTGGGACATTGGAATTGTATTGTGATTACGTGTAAGACCATGTCTGGGACATTGACATTGTTTTATGATTTCGTGTAAGACCATGTCTGGGACATTGGCATCGATATGTGATAACATGTAAGACCATATCTGGGATATGGCATTGTACGAGCTATGTGTGATTTTTTAGTATCCTTAACGATTCTGAAAGGTTCAACGGGAAAATTCAAGTTGAGAAAGAATGTTTGAATGAGTTAAGTGACTCAGGTATGTACAAGATTCATATGAGTACTGAAAAGGGAAGTATTTATTGAATTCACATGTGATATTGAATATGTATACATTGGGAAAGATTCGTGAACTTATATGTGCTTATTCGTAGTTTGCCTATTTGATGGAAATAGTGTTGAATCACTTGGTAATTTTATTTGTATATGGCTTACTAAGCTTTTAAAGCTTACTTTGTGTGTTCTTTCCCTGTTTTATAGATTATCGAAGCTAGCTCGGACATCGGGGATCATCAGGAACCGTCATCACACTATCGACTACTTGTTGGTATTTTTGGATGCTTTGTAATTATGGTATATGGCATGTATAGGCTAGTGATATGATGATATGTTTTGAGTTATGATATAGCCATGAGATTTGGCTTGTTTATGATGTAAATGCTGGTGTATATTTGGTCATTTGAGTTGGCTAGATTCATAAATTTGGTAAGTGATATGTGATGTATATAATGTCTTATGTTTTTGTAAGTTTAGTATGGATTCATGTGTTTGCTAGATGGTTAATTGATTTGGCTAACTATCAATAATGTGTCATGGTTGAGAAATGGCATGTTCTGAATTGGTTTTAAATATGATGAAATGGTATGTTTTATGGCATATTGTTTTGGCATGATTTTGGTTGTGGATTTGAGTAGTGAAATGGATGGAATTTTAATGGCATGAATTGTGCACAAAATGGTTGTTTTTAGTTGCCTATTATATGTGAAAATGATGCCAAATGAATGATTTAAGGTACTTGAATGATAGGTGGGAATAATGGCTTAAATCAAGCCTATTTTCGTGCCATACGGGCGTGTGACTTGACCGTGTGACCCTTGAAACTTAGTTAAATAAGTCAGTGAGTTACACGGCTTAGACACACAGTGAGTTAAATAAGTCAGTGAATTGGTTCTAAATATGATGAAATGGTATGTTTTATGGCATATTGTTTTGGCATGATTTTGGTTGTGGATTTGAGTAGTGAAATGGATGGAATTTTAATGGCATGAATTGTGCACAAAATGGTTGTTTTTAGTTGCCTATTATATGTGAAAATGATGCCAAATGAATGCTTTAAGGTACTTGAATGATAGGTGGGAATAATGGCTTAAACCAAGCCTATTTTCGTGCCATACGGGTGTGTGACTTGACCGTGTGACCCTTGAAACTTAGTTAAATAAGTCAGTGAGTTACACGACTTAGACACACAGGCGTGTCGACTGGCCGTGTGTGACACATAGGCTGGCACATGGGCGTGTGGCCGGCCATTTGACCCAAGTCAGTATACTTTTCAGTTTTCCCATGGCCATGGCACATGAGCGTGTCTCCGGCCACGTGGTGCAAGTCAGTATGTATGCCCTGTTTTCACATGGCCTGTGACATGGGCATGTCTGGTGGCCATGTGAGACACACAGGGGTGTGATTCCTGTATGCATGAAAATTTTATAAGTTTCTCAAAGTTCTCAAATGTTATCGGTTTAGTCTCGAATATCTTTTAAGCATGTTTTAAGGTCTCGTAGAGCCTTATAAGGGACAATATGATTATGTTTGATTAATGTTTATGTGATAATGGATTCATGTATGAGAAATGTATATTGTATGCAGTATTTGATCGGTAATGCCTCGTAGCCCTATTCTGGCAACGGATACGGGTTAGGGGTGTTGCATAAACAATTAAAGATCTAATTAATACTTTAAGTCAATTATAGTACAAAAGTAAAATAAGAGATAATTTTAGGGTTTCTTAAACTAAGAAAATAAAATAACATACAAAGAGTAAAAATTACAAGAAATAGAGAGAAATAAAGTGAATCAAATCTGAAGATAGGTGATTAGCTTGCTTCAGCAGTCTGAATCAACTGTCATCTTAGGTTCTTCGTCAATCAACTAGTTGCTACCCTAGCAGGATCTTCCGATCTTCCACTAACATAACAAGTCAACAAGAACTACTTATCTTCTGACCTCACAGTCCAAACTTGTTTGGGGTCAAGGTGTTCACGGATGGGCAATACCAATTTTGGGTTAATTCCCACCTCAATGACTTCCTAGAATTGTGAGGCCCAGGGTTTGTTTCACATTTTTCTTTTCCCAAACAATTGATTTATTGAATAACCCTACAAAACAATTAAAAGATCATGCTTCCACTCGCTAATCCCCCCAAAAAGGATTAGTTCCTTATGACTTTGATAAACAACATGGAATAAATGGAAAAATCAATCATAGGGAATGGATTGAAATAGAGAGTTTAAGAAAAGACTGAGTGATATTACGAAGCATGAATCCACAGAAGTTGATCTCCTTTATAATCAGATCTCTTAAAGAAAGCAAATAACTAAAACTAGGAAAACCTAAGAAGGAAAGAAAACAAGACTAAATTTAATAGAAGAAAACTAGGTTAAAACTTAGATGTCTTTTACATAAACTAAATGGACCTATTTATAACCTTCAAGTGGTTGTCGTCCTTAAACCTAGGTTAGTTGACGTTCCTGAGCTTAAAGTTAGATTGTACATACCAAAATGCCCCTATTTCGTGTTGTATTCCCATCACAGAGTCGATGTCGTGGCACACCAGGACTTGTGTTGCAATGTAGCGACCAACACATTCCTCCGTAGCCATCTTTAGGGGTATGTCGTGACACAGGCCGATGGTGTCATGACATTGAAGGTAGTTTCTCACTTTCTCTATTCTTCTCCCTATTTTGCGACATTGGATCCCCCATGTTGTGACATAGGGCCAAATATTGACCTGAAATGCCCTCTAATGGTCTTCTATACACTCACAAAGTACGTTAGCTCTCCCTGAGGCCTCATTCAGCCCTAAAGGTTAATAAAAGACTCAATGTGCACATTTTATTTAATGTAAATAAAACTAAAGAAGCTGAATTAAAAACATAACGAAAATGTTTGTATTCAAGCTCCTTGAATGTGAAAAGTAGTTTAATCTGCTCACCAAATTATGATAGATCAAACTCATACCCTCTATACCGTTTTACTTGGCTATTATCTTATTCCAACTAACATAGAAATATGACATAGAACCTTTGTTAACTTAAACACATAACTGTATACACCCACTCTATATGCCAAAAGATGTACTTGGGCAAATACTTCTATGCCAATCATACTACTTTATGACTATACGCCAAACCTTGTATCCACTAGAACCGGGGTGTTACAATCTTCATCTGGGAAGTCTTTCTCTATGTCATCTTCCTCTCCTTCTTTATGTTCGTCCTCATCGTCATTCTTTTCCTCTTCATTCTTATTCTCTTCAAGTTGTTGGTGAAACTACATTAGGCTGTATTTATTTAGAGGCAAATTGGTACTCACATACCATTCTGCCTTGCAAATTCTTCTCCTATTAGCCCCATCTCTTGCATCCACCTTATCACTCACTCTAAGTCTTAGATATCACTTACCTCGGACTCTGTCATCGATGTTGATTTTCTTTTTAATGATACTAGTACATCTATTTTCTTTTTTCAACAATAGTTCCAATCTTTTATTTGTTTTCTCTAGAGCTTGATGTATTGTGTATATATTGAGTCTCTAATCATACTTTTTGTCATCTGCATAAATTGTTTGTTTGCTACCATTGGAACTCTTGCCATTTTGCATAGTGCTGTTACTAAGTAGGGGAAGAACAACTCAAAAAGTATTGAAATTAGAAACATTTAGAGTAGGTGTGATTTATGTACACAAAAATTGCTTCTAAAATTTTCCAATTGGAAACATGATAGCTTGATTAAAGGAGGTCGGAACATCAAAGTTTGGTCGGTGCTTCTATTCACCCTTACTATAACACCCCTTACCCATATTCAATGTTGGAACAGGGTACGAGGCATTACCGGGCTTAAACTCAAAAAATATTCAAAATCGAGACACGAATTTCTACTCAAATTTAAAACTTTTCATAAACATTCATTTCATCCCTAAAACACGCCTACGAGGCCCAAAACATACATTGAAAGTAGTTCGGGACTAAACCGAGAACTTTAGAAAATTTTACAACACTTAGAAAATTTTTCACCAAAACAGGGGTCACACGCCCGTGTGGCTTGGAACACGCCCGTGTGGGCAGGCAGTGTGGTCACACACACCCGTGTCCCTAACCCGTGTAACTCTTTGTTTATGATGTCATCAACAAATTGAAGTCACATGGCCAAGGCACACGCCCGCGTGCTTAGGCCGTGTAATCGAATAAATTTTCATAACTTTCCATAAAATAGGTGCTGACTTCGCACGGCCAAGGCACACGCCCGTGTTCAAGGCTGTGCAATCCACACGGATGAGACACATGCCCATGTCTCTGCCCGTGTGCTTGATACTGAGAATTCTATTTTGCAAGAATTAAGGTGCAGGGGACACACGGCCGAAACACATGCCCAAGGGGCAAGTTGTGTGTCACACACGGCCTACACACACGCCTGTGTGTCTACCTGTATAGATAAAAATAAGGCTATTTACCAAGCCTTTTTGCCACCCTTCCAAGCACAACCTACACAACAACATCTAATACCATTCCAAGTATAAACATACAACCAATTCAGCCACGACCAAGGGATCCACATATCATTTACATACTTATTAACTCAAACCACGCAATTTCCACATCCATGGAAGACATCATCATATGCATATAAACTAAAACTGATGTTAGCCAATTTCTATGGCCATTTACAAAATGTATCGTCAACCATACTTGACACTTAAGAATTTGGACATACATTAACCTCATACATGCACCACTTAAATATCCTTAGCCATTCCAATGGCTAAGTCACAAAATATTACTTACAAGCCTTCATCTATACCGAGTAGCTTATACATGCCATTATACCAAAATGAATCATTTAGCTATACCAAAAGGAGATTTGTGGATAGTGTGATCTTTCTCCGACCGTATCCTCCAACCTTCGTGAGCCTTACGAGCACTATAAAACAAGGAAAAGTAAAACAGGGTAAGCATTTTCATGCTTAGTAAGTTCGCGTAATAGAAAGAAAACTTACCAGTCATAATTATTCAATAAGCATACATACGCATTCATTCCATCAATAATTTTGGAAAGTTACCTAAATACATTTGCTCATTAAACAAGTTAGTTGTACACATCATAAAGTATTCAAACCAACATAGATGAGCTCACCATAATAAAAACTTTCATATCATTTCACAATTTCCATTTTTTTAAGATTTCACTTCATTGAACTATTGTAAATCTCGATGGAGACTCGGGTAGCATGCTCGAGGTATACATGTCAATTGTTCGTCAATTTACATTCAGAGTGCTCCTTGAGCACATATTCATAGAGCACACTCTCAAGCCACATTTATAAACAAGATTACAAGTCCAGGCTAAATCTCGTCTTTAGCATTCGCTCTTAAGAGCTTATTCAGGATTACAAGTCCAGGCTAAATACTTTCGATAACATTAGCTCTAATGAGCCTACTATAGATTACCCGTCCGGGCTAAATATTTTTTATATTATTTTTATTCAATTCAAGGAAATTATTATAATCCATCAAAATACAATGCTCAACCTGGACAATGACATTTTATTCATGTTTTCCATCTTATGATTATTTCATAGTGTATATCATTTTGTATATATTATCTCAATCACACAATTAAATTAAAACATAATAACATACCAAATTAAATTACACGAACTTACCTTGAGAATGGTTCGTATTCAAACTCAACTATTCTGAAACCTTTCGTTTTCCTCGATATAGTTTCGTAATCAGTTGTTCTGGGTATATATTAGAAAATTCAACTATCAATTCCTCGTTTTACACATACATTTACATTACGTTGCATCTTAAACAAAATTACCATTTTGTCCCTAACTTTTTAACATTTTACATTTTAGTCCCTAGGCTCGTAAAATTGAATGTGTTTAATTTCTTTGTAACCCAAGCCTAGCCAAACCATATACATGCTCATATCAGCCCACATTTTCCATTAAATTAGATTTTTATTACCCATTTTACAACTTTTTACAAATAGGTCCTTTTATGTACTTCCATAAAAAATCACCTAGTAAAAGTTGTTTATTATACATCAAACTTTCATTTTCTACCATAAAACATCAAAAGACATGCATGTCATGCATGGGTAAAATTTTAAACATGAACCCTACTTCAAAATAGTGGTAAAAATGGAAAGATCGGATGAATATGACTTCAAAGATGTAAAGAGCATTAAAAATGGGGCTAGGATGTACTTACAATCAAGCTTGAATGTTGAACAAACCCTATATATGGAGAGCTTGAAAATTTTGGCTATGGAGAAGAAGATGGACACCAACTTTGACTTGATTTTCCCTTTTTATTCTTTTATTTACCAAATGACTAAAATACCTTTGAAGCCTTTCTTTAAAATTTTTCCTAAACATGTCCATTTTTGTCCACTAACTTAACAAATGGTTTAATTATCATATAAGGACCTATAATTTAAAATCTCATAGCAATTGGACACCTTTAACATCAAGAATTCAAGTTTTGCACTTTTTTTAATTTAGTCCTTAAAACTAAATTGAGTGCCCAAACGTCGAAATTTTCGAACAAGATTTTCACAGAATAGTTCTATAAAACTGTAGACCATAAAAATATAATAAAAATAAATTTTACTACGTTGAATTTGTGGTCTCGAAACCACTGTTCTGACTATTCCTAAAATTTGGATGTTACAACTCTCCTTTCTTAGGGATTTTCGTCCTTGAAAATCTTACCGGAAAAGAGGTTTGGGTACTATTTTCTCATAGCCTCCTCAAGTTCCCACGTTGCTTCCTCAACTCCTTGTCTTTACCACAAGACTTTCACTAGGGCTATACTTTTATTTCTCAACTGTTTCACTTCTCGAGCTAAAATTTTGATCAGTTCCTCACCATACGTCATATCTTATCAAATCTAAATCTCTGTCAGAGAAATCACATGTGAAGGGTCAGATTGATACCGCTGCAACATAGGCACATGAAACACATCATGAATCTTTTCCAACTCTGTCGGTAAAGCCAACCGATATGCCACTGGCCCGATTCTTTTAATCACCTCATACGACCCAATAAATTGTGGACTCAACTTGCCTTTCCGGCCAAATCTGAGAACTTTCTTCCATGCAGATACTTTCAAGAACACTTTATCCCCAATTTGAAACTCAATTTCTTTTCTTTTCAAATCTGCGTATGACTTTTGTATATCCGAAGCTACTTTCAAACAATCACGAATTACTTTCACCTTTTCTTCGGTTTCTCTAACTAAGTCAACCCCGTGAATTTGTTTCTCGTTGAGCTCTATCTAATACAAAGGAGTTCGGCACTTACGGCCATATAAAGCTTCATACGGTGCCATCTTTATGCTTGACTGAAAACTATTGTTGTAGGCAAATTCAACCAATGGTAGATATTTCTCCCAACTACCTTGAAACTCTAAAACACAACATCGGAGCATGTCCTCAAGAATCTGAATTACCCTTTTAGATTGACCGTCAGTTTGTGGATGGAAAAGGGTACTAAAATTTAACTTCGTATGTAACACCCCAAACCTGGCCTAGACATTATGGCTGAATCTGTGATGTCACATTGAAGTGAATTTCAAAAAACGTAGTTCTGTTGAAAAATTTGTTCTTTTTAGGGAAAAAAACTTCGTTGTAATCTTTATGAAAATCTATAGTTTATTGTTCGTTGTTAGAAACCCAAGTTGTTATAGCAATGTGTTACTCATTTTAGGTTGTTATTGTACTTTTAAAACCATGATTGTTTGCGAAAGCTTGTTAGAAAATATTGCAATAGCATGGTGTTTTGAAAGCATGTATATATTTTTGAAAAACCACGGCCTACTTCTAACAGATATGATTTAAAGTAAATAAAATCCGAAACCAAGGAAAAAATTTAAGCGGCCTTATTACATAACTGAAACCTAAATTAAATTGCTTATAAAATAAAATTTAAAAAGTGAAACAAGCGCAGTTGTGTGGCCACCGTCGAGTCCCTCGCAACATCGACCTACCTAGGGATTACCTGCATAGGGAAGTAGATGGGTGAGTTCATGAAAACTCAGTGTGTAATCCCTTATTAAACAAACAACTAGTCACACCATAGGCAAAAGCAGTCTGGGCCTGAGCCCGTTTCAGTAACAGTCCAGTAATAGTGAGGGCCTTAGCCCAATACAGTATCAGTAACAGTAATGCAATCAGAAATCCTACCCATCCATCCTCTACACTCTACTCCGTCCAGCCCTACACTCCATGTGGGGATAAAATCAACCCACCCATCCTTACACTCCAAAATATAACACCGATTGCAGCACTTAACAGTATATGCACCAGAGCTCCCAGTACAGTACACTTCCTCCAAATATATCAACCCATCCTCATGCAACATGTCATGTCATAATATCATATGTATATGCAGAAATGTCATGCTTAAATACAGTCATACATAATATAAGGGTATTTCAATCATTTTACCTCATAGGGTTATAATGGTCATTTAATCAGTATGGAGCCTAAGTGTACTTACCGACCAAACAGTAGGTCCACAGTCGTCTCGGGCGACCCCTGCAACCTTATCAGTCAATCAAAGATAATGGGCCCAAAGCCTATAATACGACCCATGTGGGCCCACGCGCTCGTGTGTCCATGAAGCCCAAATATGACCTTGGCCGTATAATCTACACAGCCTAGCCCAATAATCTCCACACGTCCGTATGGTTTATCCATGTGAGGCCCACTAGCCCGTGGGGCCCACACGACCCATTTCGGCCTAACATGGCCCAAAACGGCCTAAGCCCATGAAATCGCTCATAGGGGCCTCTATGTTCGAACGTCCACGTTCCATGCGTTTGGTTCACCACACGAGCATGCGCACGCTTATGTAGCGATACAAGCCATATTTTTCAACTTTTGTCGAATCACGATTTAAGTAGTGTGATTATACACTTGTTCACAAAATCACGTGAAAAGTCCATGAGTACTCCAACCTATATTCGTTCACAAGATTCAATTAATAGCATACTAATCGGTCTATCCAAAACCCCCACCAAAATAACTTGTCCAAACACTTACCCCTCACTTGAATAGATTAGCCGACTATGGCTCACTCGCTGAATCCGCTTGTAAGAGATCAATCAATAGGCCTTAGGGGTTATCTACATTCCAATCAACACTTATGAACCATCAATAATTGAACAGTTTGTACTAGATGAAATGCCACTTACTGAAAATGCAGAGTCCAGATTAAAGGGAAGAACAATCGGTCATACCCACACAATGCCGAAAGTACAAAGAATGGTAGAGGCGAAGTGTAATAATCGTTCCCCTATCAGCAAACAGTGTAAAGAAAGAGATGTTTAAAAGGAAAGATTCTAATGATAGAGAGAAACAGAAAGAGAATCATGAGCACTTACTGATCGCCAGAGAACTCTTATGAAATCGAAAATAAAACACAAATGAATGAGTAAAGGGAAGGAAGTAGTCGGCTAAAACAATGTGAGAGGGAACACTTGATAAGAGCAGAAAGAAATAGAGATGGGAGAACAGTGTATTCGGCTACAATACAAAGACGAAGAGAAGGAGAAGAGCAAGAACAATCGGTCAAGGGTTACAATATGGAAAGGAGTGGGAACCAGTTAATGTAGAAGACTCGAATGAATGGAAGAAGAAAAGAAGAGAAGAGGTATGGCTAAGGAAACCCGATTTGAGGAGTGGAAAAAAAACACAATAGTATTCGACAATAAATTGAAAAGGGAGGAGAAGAGTTTTTGATCAAAAGAGAGTCCCAAAACGCAATACTAGAATACCCGAATGGTCACTAGTAGGCTTCGGCTGTCAACCAAGCAACAAACGAAAAGAATCAAAAGGGGAGGAGCTACCGCAAAGAGAGCAAACTAGGCAATTTCGGCACCAATGCCTAAGGCCCAATTGGCCTAAAAGGAGTCCCACTTTTGGCCAACAACCTCCATTCCCCTACTTCTTGATCCACTCCTCAAATCTCTCCCCAAATCTCTCCTCTATCCCCTCAAATGACCAATTCAAAACCCTCTCAAACTCCTCCAAATATTCAGCCACATACTCCTATCCCCCTCAAACACTCCAACCGTCCACCAGCTTCAGAGTTCTACTACTACTCAACTTCTTACATGGCACAGCAACAAAATGAACACCCCTTGTGCGCTACAGGACTCGAACTCAAGACCTACTAGCATTAGCAACACGCCATTATCCCTTGGACTAGCAGGCTTTTTATGACTTGATTTCCCCACATATATTTAAGAACCCACTATCTAGCAGCCAGGGTTTTATTCAATTAAAACTAAATTTTTGCTAAAGCCAAAGCTTGAACCCAGGACTTCTCCAACACTCCTCAAGACACTCAACCACTGAAGCAGACATGTAGATGTGATACACAACATACAGAAAATAAGTACCTATATTTTTGGGCGTTACATCATACCTAAGGCTTCTTGCAACTTCTTTCAAAATCGCAAAGTGAATCTCGGATCTCTATCTTAAAT
Source organism: Gossypium longicalyx (assembly GCA_025698465.1). Classification (NCBI taxonomy): domain Eukaryota; kingdom Viridiplantae; phylum Streptophyta; class Magnoliopsida; order Malvales; family Malvaceae; genus Gossypium; species Gossypium longicalyx. Next base: position 23,218,641 of record CM046998.1, on the reverse strand, counting down.
AATCGATATAGGCACCCCGTGCAATCTTACAATATTAGCAATGTACAATTCGACTAACTTATCAAGCGAGTAGGCAGTATGTACCGGTATAAAATAAGTCGAATTCTTCAATCTATCAACAATGACCCATACGACATCTTTCTTTTTTGGGGTCAAAGGCAAACCTGTTACAAAGTATATTGTAATTCTATCCCATTTCCACTCGGGAACCAACACTAGCTTAAGCAGACTTGAAGGTACTTGGTATTCGGCTTTCATTTGTTGGCAAACCAAACATTTTGAAATAAACTCAAAGATATCTCTTTTCAACCCGACCACCAATACATTTTCTTCAAGTCATTATATATTTTCATAGTACCCAGATGGACGCATAAACAACCACTGTGTGCCTTTTGAAGAATTTTCTAAATAAGTTCGTCACCTTTTGGTACACAAATCCTATATCAAAACATCAAACAGCCATCAGAACCAATACGAAAACCTGAGTCATTGCCCGATTCACACAGAGTTATCTTAGCTTGCGATTCACTGTCGCACTTCTAAGCTTCGCAAATCTGTTGAGGAAACGTTGGTCTAACTCTCAACTCAGCTAGAATTGAACCATCATCTGATAAGGTCACTCGTGTTCATGGCTCTCAAGGCAAACAAGGATTTCCTACTTAGGGTATCTGCGACTACATTCGCCTTACCCGAGTGATAATCAATCACCAACTCATAGTCCTTCAGTAACTCAAGCCATTTTCATTGCCGCAAATTTAAGTTTTTCTGAGTTATCAAATATTTCAAACTCTTGTGATCAGTGAAAACATGGCATTTCTCACCATACAAATTAAGTCTCCAAATTTTCAAGGCAAAAACTATGGTGGCCAGTTCTAAATCATGTCTCGGGTAATTCTTCTCATGTGGCTTCAATTGTCTCGAGGCATAAGCTATCACTTTGCCCTCTTGCATTAACACACATCCAAGACCAATCAATGACGCATCGCTATAAATCACGAATTCCTTTCCCAGTTCGGGTTGCACTAAAATCGGTGCCTCAGTCAATAAGGCTTTCAATTTCTAAAAACTTTGTTGACATTTTTCGAACCACTCAAACTTGACATCTTTTTGTAACAATCTCGTCATAGGAGTAGCAATCATCGAAAGCCCTTTAACAAACTGGTAGTAGTAATCGGCTAAGCCCAAAAAGCTTCTAACTTCGGACACATTCTTCGATGGTTTCCACTCAACTATTACCAAAATCTTACGGGGATCGATCCGAATACCATCGCCTGAAACGATATGTCCTAAAAATTCAACTTCTCTAAGCCAAAACTCACTTTTACTGGACTTAGCATATAACTGTTTTTATCTCAAAATCTGTAGAACAGTTCTCAAATGCTTAGCGTGCTCAGATTCATCTTAAGAATAAATCAAGATATCATCAATGAACACGACCACAAAATTTTCTAGGTATGGTCTGAAAATTTGGTTCATCAAGTCCATAAAAACTGCAGGAGCATTCGTCTGTCTGAAAGGTATAAAAAGGAATTCATAATGCCCGTTCCTTGTTCTAAAAGTGGTCTTTGTTACATCCGTCTCCTTAACTCTTAACTGATAATAGCCCGATCTCAAATCTATCTTTAAAAAGACTGTTTCCCCTTTCAACTGATCAAACAAGTCATCAATTTTCAGTAACGGATACTTGTTCTTTATGGTCACTTTGTTGAGCTGTTGGTAATCAGTGCACAGTCTCATAGAGCTGTTTTTCTTCTTTACAAATAATACCGGTGCACCCCAGGGAGAATAACTTGGTCTAGCAAAACCTTTATCTGTCAATTCTTGCAACTGAACTTTCAATTCTTTCAATTTGGTTGGGGCCATCCTATACGGAGCAATTGATTTGGTGAGGTACCAGGGACTAATTCAATACCAAACTCAATTTCTCTAATCGGAGGTAACCCTGAAAATTCCTCTAGAAATACATCTGAATATTCGCATACTACTGGCACTGATTCAATTTTTAATTTAGACTTCTCAGTGTTCAACACATAAGCAAGATAGGCTTCACACCCTTTTCTCATGCATTTTTGAGCTGACATAGAAGAAATCACAATAGGTAGTGTATCTGACTCATCTGATTCAACCCGAAGAATTTCACCATTTTTGCATTTTAATTCAATAATTTTCTATCTACAATTTACTATAGCATCATGTAGTGTCAACCAATCCATACCCAATATAACATCAACATTAAGTTAGCTGAAAAATAGTGACCTCGAATTATCAAAGGACAATTCTTGCAAACTTTATCAACCAAAACATATTTGCCTAAAGGGTTCGACACTTTAATCACATATTCAGTAGACTCAATAGGTAAATCCTTACTAGATACTAACTTCATGCAAATATAAGAATGGGTTGATCTAGGATCAATCAATGCAACTACATTAGTATCATAGAGAGAAAAAGTACCGGTGATAACATCGGGTGCAGAGGCCTCTTCCCTTGCACGTATGGCATATGTCCTTGCTGGAGCTCGTGCCTCAAGTCTGGCTACTGAATCCTTTGCAATACCATGACTACAACTGACATTCCCGGGGTGTCGTGGAGGTCTACCCCTCAAGGTGAGGTTACTCGATATAGGAGTCTATTTAATATCCTTCTCAGCTCTTTCCGGGCATTCCTTGAGAAAGTGATCAAGTGAACACACCTGAAACATGCCCCACTTTTCTTTCAGCATTCACTATAATGCAATTTATTACATACATTACACCGTGGCTTTGGGTTTCTAACACTCCCTACACTAGCTGCTGAGGGAGGCGAAGTCCTCGATTTAGAGCTTTTAGAACTTCTTTCCTTTCCTGTATGTCCTACTAATTAGGTAAAACGCTCATGATAACTTCTTGATTTCTTTGAAGCAAAGGGTTGTGACTTACTCATGAATCTTTTACTCGGAACTCGGGTTTCCCTTTCAGCTTACTTCTTTTCTATACTTAAACCCTCAGCCTTCTTGGCCCGACCGACTAGCACGAAAAACTCTCTTATTTCGAAAATCCCAATTAGTAGTTTAATGTCTTCGTTTAGTCCTTCTTCAAAGCGTTTGCACATCTTAACTTCGGTTTGAACCCATTCCCTAGCATACTGGCTCAATCGAATAAACTCTTGTTCATATTCTAACACGGTCCTGTCTCCCTGTTTGAGCTCTCAAAATTCTTTTCTTTTCTGATCTAAGAACCTTTGACTGATATACTTCTTTCGGAACTCCTCTTGAAAGAATTCCCACCTGACATTTTCCCTTGGTACAACTAAAGATATAGTTTTCCACCAATTGTATGCTGTATCCTTCAGTAAAGATTACGAACATTTCAAACATTCTGCAGGAGTACGTGATAATTCCTCGAAAACCCGAATGGTATTCTCTAACCAATACTCGACTTTTTTTGAATCATCATCGGTAGTAGCTCTGAACTCTTCTGCTCCATATTTTTTTATTTTATCAATTGGAGCCTTTCTAATCCATTTAGGCTCAACACCCCGTGGCATCTCATAATCAGGTTGCGGGACAGGTGGGGGGTCGTGGAATAGCAGGGTTTGTTCTCATGTATTCACTAAACCATTCAACCATCATTTCGAAGAAGGCTACTTCCACCTCTTCACGACCCTCTGACATGGGTCTCCTACTACTACTAGTAGTTGCGGCTCATTGTACAGAAGCTTGAGCAGTGCCCTCAGCTTCTTCAGACTCATCTCGAGCTTGGTTGGAAGACATTTACTATATGAAAATACATTTAAAAGTGGTCAGGAGTTACCACACTATCATAGTTTATATAATGGCATGTATAGCTAAACCCGTACTGGCTACGTTAGTCCAAGAATCAACTAAACTGTAGCTTTGATACAACAATGTAACACCCTTTACCCATATTCGACGCCGGAACAAGGTACGAGGCATTACCAGACTTAAACTCAACAAACATTCAAAATCGAGACACAAATTTCCACTCAAATTTAAAACTTTTCATAAACATTCATTTCGTCCCTAAAACGAGTCAACGAGGCCCAAAACATACATTGAAAATAGTTTGGGACTAAACCGAGTACTTTAGAAAATTTTACAACACTTAGAAAATTTTTCACCAAAACAGGGGTCACATGCTCATCTGGCTTGGGACACGCCCATGTGGGCAGGCAGTGTGGTCACACACGCCTGTGTCCCTAACCTGTGTAACTCTCTGTTTATGACGTCATAAATAAATTGAAGTCACACAACCAAGGCACATGCCTATGTCCTTAGGCCGTTTGATCGAATAAATTTTCATAACTTTTCATAAAATAGGTGCAAACTTCACATGGCTAGGGCACACACCCGTGTTCAAGGCCGTGCGGTCTACACGGATGAGATACACGTCCGTGTCTCTGCCCGTGTGCTCGATACTGAGCATTCTATTTTGCAACAATTAAGGTGCAGGGGGCAGACGGCCGGCACACACACCAAGGGGCAAGCCGTATGTCACACACGGCCTAGACACACGCCCTGTGTCTACCCGTGTGTACAAAAATAAGGCTATTTACCAAGCCTTTTTGCCACCCTTTCAAGCACAACCTACACAACAACATGTAATACCATTCTAAGTACAAACATACAACCAATTCAGCCACAACCAAGGGATCCACATATCATTTAACCATGGAATTTCCACATCCATGGAAGACATCATCATATGCATATAAACTTAAACCGATGTTAGCCAATTTCAATGGCCATTTACAAAATGTATCATCAACCATACTTGACACTTAAGAATTTGGACATACATTAACCTCATACATGCACCAGTTAAATGTCCTTAGCCATTCCAATGGCTAAGTCACAAAATATTACTTACAAGCCTTCATCTATACCGAGTAGCTTATACATGCCATTATACCAAAATGAATCATTTAGCTATACCAAAAGGACATTTGTGGATAGTATGATCTTGCTCTGACCGAATCCTCCAACCTTCGAGAGCCTTACGAGCACTATAAAATTAGGAAAAGTAAAACAGGGTAAGCATTTCCATGCTTAGTAAGTTCACGTAATAGAAAGAAAACTTACCGATCATAATTATTCAATAAGCATATATACGCATTCATTCCATCAATAATTTTGGCAAGTTAGCTAAATACATTTTCTCATTAAACAAGTCAGTCATACACATCATAAAGTATTCAAACCAACATAGATGAGCTCACCATAATATAAAACTTTCATATCATTTCACAATTTCCATTTTTTTTTCAAGATTTCCCTTCATTGAACTATTGTAAATCTCGATAGAGACTCAGGTAGTATACTCGAGGTATACATGTCAACCGTCTGTTAATTTACATTCAGAGTGCTCATTGAGCACACTCTCAAGCCATATTTATAAAACAGGATTACCTATCCAGGCTAAATCCCGTCTTTAGCATTCACTCTTAAGAGCTTATTCAGGATTACCAGTCCAGGCTAAATCCCTTCAATAATGTTAGCTCTAATGAGCCTACTATGAATTACCCATCCAGGCTAAATCCTTTCTATATTATTTTTATTCAGTTCAAGGAAATTATTATAATCCATCGAAATACAATGCTCAACCGGGACACTAACATTTTATTCAAGTTTTCCATCTTATGATTATTTCATAGTGTATATCATTTCGTATATATTATCTCAGTCACACAATTCAATTAAAACATAGTAATATACCAAATTAAATTATACGAACTTACTTTGAGAATGGTTCGTATTCGAACTCAACTATTCTAAGACCTTTCGTTTTCCTCGATCTAGTTCCGTAATCGGTTGTTTCGGGTCTATATAAGCAAATTTGACTATCAGTTCATCATTTTACACATAAATTTACATTACTTTGGATCCTAGACAAAATTACCATTTTCTCCCTAACTTTTTGACATTTTACATTTTAGTCTCTAGGCTCGTAAAATGAAATGTGTTCAATTTCTTGGTAACCCAAGCCTAGCCGAACCATATACATGCTCATATCAGCCCACCTTTTCCACTAAATCACCCATTTTACAAATTTTTACAAATAGGTCCTTTTATGTATTTCCATATCACATAGTAAAAGTCGTTTATTATACATCAAACTTTCATTTTCTACCATAAAACATCAAAACACATGCATGTCATGTATGGGTAAAATTTTAAACATGAACCCTACTTCAAAATAGTGGTAGAAATGAAAAGATGTACTTACAATCAAGCTTTAAAGCTGAACAAACCCTAGCTATGGAGAGCTTGAAAATTTCAGCTATGGTGAAGAAGATGGACACCAATTTTGACTTGATTTTCCCTTTTTATTCTTTTATGTACCCAATGACCAAAATGCCCTAGAAGCCTTTCTTTAAAAATTTTCCTAAACATGTCTATTTTTGTCCACTAACTTAACAAATGGTCTAATTATCATATAAGGTCCTCTAATTTAAAATCTCATAGCAATTGGCCACCTTTAACATCTAGAATTCAAGTTTTGCACTTTTTATAATTTAGTCCTTAAAACTAAATTGAGTGCCCAAACGTCAAAATTTTCGGACAAGATTTTCATAGAATAGTTCCATAAAACTGTAGACCATAAAAATATAATAAAAATAAATTTTACTATGTCAAATTTGTGGTCCCAAAACCACTATTCTGACTAGACCTAAAATCGAGATGTTACACTTACCTTCGATTAAGTAATTTACTATATTGTCCATATCTATGTTCTTAAAATATGTTAAATCAGTTTTGTTGATAAAATTAGAAGCATAATATGGAGCATTATAGTATTCACAGATTGTTCCAGGGTTGACATGCACTTCTATTCCCCGAGCTTCAACATGACTCCAAAAATCACTAAGTAAATAATGAGTAAAATTCTTGAATAACAGGGATTACGTCAGGTTCTTTTGGGGTTATGAAAAATTGCTCCCACGTGTAGTATTGAGCTAATGTCCCTATCTCATTGTAGAGATGCATCAATGAATCAAACCCTCTATCTTGAATAAAGGTTTTTCCTTGCAATTCTAGGAAAAAAATTTCAATGTTTGGGTTTGGAAATTTAGAGGGATTTACATTCGCTCGTGCCTTGTCTACATTAGTTCATCTAGCTTTCCTAAGTGGCATGTTTCTATTGTTTTACTAGACTAACTACAATAAGCAAACAATGTATTTTGAACTAATCAATGTAACAATAGTGAAGAAGGAACCCTTAACCTTATTACAATGGTTGCTTCTTGTTTCATTTAATTCTTTTTGCAATTGCTTCATGGATGTATAGCTTATTACTTGCATAAAAGAATAAAAGAAAAAAATTGCAACAAGGGAAGAGAGAATAAATAAAATAAGGGTTTAAAAGTAAGAGGGTTTAAAGACGTTTTTAGTTTTTGAATTTAGAAGGCTTAGTAGTGGTGTATAGGTGTTTAGTAAGGTTATACAAGGGTGTTTTTAGGGTTAAAATCGGTTAAAAATAAAAGTTTAAATCGATGGGCTGTGAAATGGGTCAAGTCAAACCCTATAATTTTTCAAAGCAATGTCATGACACCCCTGACAAGTTACCGTTGTCGCGACATCGGGGTTCGATGTCGTGACCTACTCTAAAATTTTAAGTTTTTGTGATACTACCTTCGGTGTTGTGACACAGAGATGGAATTCTTGATTTTTAGCTCCTGATGCTGATGTTGCTACTCTGGCTCTGTTTCTGTCCTTGTTTCTTATTTTTCAAAATGTTTGATATTTTTAGGTCCCTTTTCCTAGATACATTAACACTAATAAATCCTAATCTATCTATTTAACTATAAATTATATCCTACTCCTACATAATTAAGAGTTTTTAAGTTTATAAAAATATTTAAAAATAAAATATTATAAAACATAATAATTTTCTTGTTTGCAATCTTTTCATGTATGGCTGTCGTATTCATCCACCAGCTCAGTTATACGTTGTCTGAATGTGTATCTTCATTTGTCCAAACTCCATCATGCCACTCTGCAACTTTTCATTTATCCTGCTCCATCGGCTTGCTTGTTCTACCTGCACTGATCACAAAATATACCTTCCATTGATCAAGTTTATTACGGGTACTCATAGATATATCATAACAATTGCCTTTTAAAATTTCCTCACATCCCTCATTTTGTAAATTACCACATTTAAATATTTCGGTCTCACCATTTATTCTCATTATCAATTCATTATTTCTAAGCCAATGGTGGACGTAGATGTGGCTAAGAAGGGTCTTCCTAGCAGAATAGGAATCTCATGGTCTTTTTCAAAATATAAGATTACAAAATCTAACCAATATGTCTTCAAGTACACCTTTTGGTTGTGTAACGCCCCGTACCCGAGACCGTTTCCGGAGTCGAACACGAGGTGTTAACAAACTTAATTCATTGCTTAAACAGCTCAAACAATTTAATTTTAGAAATTCCAGACAAGTTGGCTAACTGCATCATAGTCGCTTAAAAATTCATATCTCGAGTTCTGAAACTCAAAATCCAATTTCATAAATTTTTCCTAAAACTAGACTCATATATCTATTTACTAATTTTTTTCTAGAATTTTTGGCTCGGCCAATTAGTATATTTTATTATCTAAAGTCTCCTCTGTTTCAGGGTTTGACTGCTCTGACCTCTGTGTATTACGAATCAGTTATCTCTCTGTACAGAATTTCAATGACTATGAAGTTTGTTTCTATTAAAACTAGGCTCAATAAGAAATGTATAAATATAAAGTATGACTTCTAAATATTTTTATACAATTTATGGTGAATTTCCAAAATCAGAGCAGGGGATCCAGAAATCGCTCTGGCCCTGTTTCACAAAAATTTAAACATCTCATAAAATATAACTCATATACCTGTTTCGTTTCTTCCATATGAAAATAGACTCATAATTCTTCAATTTCATATTTTATTCATCATCTAATCATATCTCTATTATTTTTAATTATTTTTCAAATTCACGTCACTACTGCTGTCTGAATTTATTTTATGGTAAATTTTACCTATTTCATGGTTTCCATGGATTAACTAGCAATTAGACGTACATAACACCAAATATGATCATAATTAGCCATTCCAATGGCTAATCATTACCAAGCATTTTTATACTACTCAATAACCATATCATAAGACCATATATACAAAATGATTATAATGCTATACATGCCATACTCAAAATATACAAGCCATTATGCCAAGATGGTATACGGATAGTGTGAGCGTGCCTCCGACCGTTCCCGATTTCCGAGCTGGCTTGTCAACACTACAAGGAATGAAAAGGAGGGAGTAAGCATAAATTCTTAGTAAGTTCACATGCAAATAGCAAGTAATATAACCATATAGGCAAACATAAAACATCATTTGCATAATCATCACCAAGACATTCATATCATATTTTCATTTATCATCTTACCATATTGTTGTTATATCGATTTTTCAACCCGAGGGTTAAGTACATACCTGTTCAAAGTATCCATTTCACAACACTTACCAATACGTCCCTTTCATCTTGAGTAGAACTTTACCCGTTGAACACATCGGAATATAATCCGGATACATGGAAAGTTTGCACATAAGTGCCACATATGTAGCCAAGCTACTATGTAACCCGCCCATAAGCGAACTCGGACTCAACTCAACGAGCTCGGGCGTTCGCATCCATAAGTGAACTCAGACTCAACTCAACGAGCTTGGATGCCTAGTTACATCTCACGAACTCGGACTCAACTCAACGAGTTTGGACATTCGCATCCATAAGTGAACTCGGACTCAACTCAACGAGTTCGGATGCCCAAATATCCCAGTGACATGTCACTTGTATCCTAATCCATTCCTAAGGTTCAACGGGACCTTTTTCCCAATCATGTGTCTCAACCATCTTCTACGGAATACCGATACCGATACTCGGTAGTATTTCACATTTTCCAAGTATATCACATAATTTGACATATTATCAAACAATTATCACGAGTATAATATTTCATAATAATTATCATATCATTTAAATAACATAAAAACATTTAAAATAATAACTATGTTACCAACATTTACATATGAACTTATATAGTATGCGAAAATGGCTACTTTTACCATTTCGTCCACAACTTGGTATTTTCCCCATTTTAGCGCGAATTTCAGTTTTCCTTGCTAATCGAGCTTGGAAGCTTGAAAAGCCCTAGCCATGGTTTCTCCTTGCTATATTTGGCCATGGTGAAGAAGATGAGCAAAATTGGCTTTTAATTTTGTATTTTAATTCATTTTACCCCTAAATGACCAAAATGCCCTTACTACTAAACTTTCCAAAAATTCCATCCATGTCCAATTTTTGTCCATAAACTTAGAAATTGGTAAAATTGCTATTTAAGACCTCCTAATTAATATTTGAAAAAAATTTCATACTAGAAACTTCTAGAATGCAAGTTTTGCAAATTATTCGATTTAGTCCCTAATTTCAATTTAAGCACTTTAGGCATAGGATTTCATCACGAAATTTTCACACAATCATGCAATCATATCATAAACATCAAAATAATTATAAAATAATTATTTCTATCTCGGATTTTGTGGTCACAAAACCACTATTCCGACTAGGCCCAAAATCAGGATATTACAGGTTGTACCGAAGACCTATCAACTAACTGTAGTATGATATTAGTATTTTTAAGTTCCCCTAACCCGAGTTTCTTATATGTCAATAAGGGCATCAAGTTAATATTGGCTCCTAGGTCACATAGGGCCTTGCTAAAATGTATGTCCCCTATCTTTATAAGAATTGTGAAACTACCCGAATCTTTAAATTTTGGGGGTATCTTTCTAGTGATTATTGCACTATATGATGCGTCTATGTTAATTGGTTCTCTCCTTTTAATTTTCCTACACCTAGCCATTATTTCTTTTAAGTATTTTGCATATTTAAGAATTTTCTCTATTAGCTCGATAAGAGGTAAATTAAAATTAAGAGACTTGAATAAGTTTAGGAAACTTACAAATTCCACTTCATCCATTTTCCATTTGTCCTCTAACTGTGTTGGGAATGGTACTATTATAAGGACAAGTTCTGTACCTTTATTGACTTTTGGCTCAACTATCGGTTCGGCTATCATATCAGGTTCTTCATTAGAGTCATCTTCACAAGGGGTATTTTCTGAAATATCTTCTTGAATGAGTTCATTCAGTTTACTCAGTACTTTATCTAAATGGAGCGTAGTTGATTTTACTTGCTCCTTCCCATCTTTTCGAGGGTTATACTTAGTGTTGTTTGGAATGTATATGCCAATTTTCCTTTTCATATCTCTCATCATGCTCATCAATTGGCTCATATGATCTTCTAACTTAGTCAATGTAGTTCTTATTTGAGTGTACTCAAACTGAACTTGTCTCACTTCCATCCTTATTGACAGCATTTTCCCTTTGATGCGATCCAGCCTTTGACCATATACAATACGTGTTTCTCCTCTTTTGAGCTTTCTACAAATAATGAGGTTGGTAAGTAGGATTTTGCCTATTTTGATTAGCATTACCTCCTCCTTGGTTTCCACCCCATCTCAGATTTGGGTGATCCTTCCATCCGGGATTGTAAGTGTTTGAATAAATGTTTTGAACCCTATTCCCTATGTAGCTCACGTCCTCGGGTTGGTTTTCAAAATATTGACTGATTGTTCTAGCTTGTCTAACAGCAGCTGGTACTTGTGTTCCTCATGGACAACTTTGGCCGTGAATGGTGTTGGACTATTAGAAAATCTTTTGTTTGGCCACTAGCAAGAGTTCATGGGCATATTCTCTATACGTTGATAGGTGTCCTCAGATGTTCAGTTCATTAAGGCCCCTCCTGCTACTCCATCTAATCTTGACTTTGAGTTTCCATCTAACTCGTTATAAAATATTTGCAACCTTAACCATTCGAGTAAACCATGATGAGGGCATCACTATACGGGTAATTTAAAATGTTTCCAAGCTTCGTAAAATTTTTCTCCTTCCATTTGTTTGAAGTTGGTAATGTCTCTTTGATGTTGGACAGTTTTGCTGATGGGGAAGAATTTGTGCTAAAACTTCTCTACAAGCTCATTCCATGTGGTAATTGATCCTGGTGCCTGTTGGAAACATTAAAATATATAGACTTATTCAACATCATTTGAGCATTAATTCATGTAGTTTATAAGTAAATTACATCAAATTTTATACTTTTATTATATTAATTAAATTGAACTTAATTTATGAAACATTTTGAATTTCAGTTATTTTTATAATAAATATATATGATTTGGCCAATTTTGGACAGCTTTGCACAACGAAAGAAAACTCAGTGCGATAGTCACCTTGAAGAGATTGGATTGCTGAAGCATCCTTTAGAGTATCTAACACATGAGGATGGTTGATTATTTTACAACCATTGCAACACCCCTAACCCGTATCCGTTATCAGATTAGGGTTACAGAGTATTATCGATTAACCAAAAATCATACAACATCATAACATTTAAATAAGCTAGACATATTAAAAACCATTCATTCACAATAATTTTTTTCCTAAATCGAGCTTTCGAGGCCTTAAAAATAGCTTAGAAGCAATTCGAGACTAATTTGAAACAAAGTGAAAAGTTTATGAAAAATTTGTAAAAATTGAAAAACAGGGGCACATGGCCGTATAGAATCACCCCAGGCCATGTGACATTTGAACAAGGGACACACGGCCATGTCCTAGCCCATGTCCTCACTCGCGTAACTCATAGAGTAGGGTCACACGGCCGTGTCACATGCCCATGTGCCAAACCGTGTAACTCTCTGAGTTGCCCCATAAGCCCGTGTGTCAGGCCGTGTGTTAGGTCATGTAACTCATTGACTTGTACACTAAGAAACTCACAAATGACACATGGTCGTGTCGCCAGGCTGTGTGTCTCACACGATCGTGTGACAGCCCGTGTCTTAGGCCGTGTGGACCCAAAATTTTACCTAACATCAAGTCATTTCTTAACCAATTCATGCATAAACATTTAATCCTTTTGTGCACACTTTCAAAGGATTAAAAAATCATTCAAATACACATAATCATTCCAATTCAAACTACCTATTCACCTAACCAATAAATCATTCAAAGGCACCTCAATTACATCCAAACAACACTTACCTAAACATATCAATATTGCCACATTTCATGCATATAAACCTAATTCAAATAGGTACTAAAACATGTCACAATCGACTATTTTCAAGACAACATCAACATACCAAAAGAGCCTTATGAACAAGCTCATTTAAGTAACCAAAATGACATAACTTGGTAAGGCATCAAAGTGTATCAAACCAACATAACTTTCAAAAGCTCATACATGCCAAAGCACCATTAACTCATTCATCAAAATACCATTAAAAATCACCCTATACATGCCATTATTAACCTTGGCCAAAATTACTCAAAAATTACCGAATTGACTGTTTGATAGTGTGATAGGTCTCTAACGAGCTTCCAACAAAATGGACCTTTCGACGATCTATAAAACAAAGAAAAGAAACTACGTAAGCAACAAGGCTTAGAAAGCTTGTATAAACCTTAAATATAACTTACCATTTCTGTAACACAATTCATAGAATAAGTATAAACCAAAACCAATGCCATAAGCTTAGTATGAGCCTATGCAACATCATCAAACTCACAAGTTAGTATACTTGTTCATGACATATATATGAAATAAACCATAAGATATGTGGTTTACCATGTATAAACATAACATTTTACATCATCAATGTTACCATAATGTCATGATTCATTGCATTTGCATACTTACCATTTCCTTTTCCTTTTCTTACCCATTGAACCATCTAAAATTACATTGGATACTCGATAACGCTCACACGAAGTGTGCCTTTACATATAGCCATAAACTTTCCTTTACATCAATGCTCACACAAGCTATGAAATGGCCTTACTCAAATGAGCTGTGAAATAGGCCTGCTCACACAAGTTGTGGGTCGGAATGTAAGCTACACAATGCTACTAACACGAGCTGTGGAGAATCCACAACAAATGCAGGACCTCAGCCATCGGGAGGACATTTAAGACCAACACCCGAAACATGAAATCCCTAATGACATGTCATTTGTATCCTAAAAATTCTTAAGGTTCAACCGGGACTCGATATTCGTCAATTCATCATAGCATTGATATGTTTATATATCGATCCGTTTACATTAAAAATAACATAGTAAACATTCAAGTTAAATAACATTAAAACAATTACTGTTCATACGAACTTACCTCGATAGTTAGGGGCGTAGTAATTAGATCGAACTAATCCGAAGCTTTAACTTTTCCTCGATCTAAGTCTGAACATGGTTTATCTTGTTCTAAATAGATAATTTCAACCAATTAAATACTTCATATTTATGCAAAATTACCAATTTGCCCCTAACATTTTAACTTTTCATTATTTAGTTCTTAAGTTCATATCTTGCAAGTTTAACCGTTTTAACTTAAATCCCATTTAACCAAATTAACAAGGGACCTTGAAATAACCTATATTGATCAACATTTACAATAAAACCCATAGTTTCACATTTTTAATAAATCAATCCCTAATTGCCATTTTCATAAAAAATCACTTAACAAAACATGTTTATTTTTCTACAAAGATTCATAATCTATCAATTAACATCAAAACTCATTCAAAACATTCATGAAAAGTACCTCAACCTTTAAAAATTTTGCAAATTAATCCTCGTTCTAGTTAGATTAAGCTAAAACGATCACAAAAACATAAAAATCATTAAAAACAGAACAAAACTACATGCCATTCATGAATAAAATCAAAACCAAAACTTCTTCCCCCTTTAATGGTGATTTCAACCAAGCAAGAAGAAAATGAAAAGATGATATCTTTTTCTTAGTTTATTTTAGGTTTAATTTACTAATTTGCCATTTTACCCTTTAAAAACTATCAAAATTTCAATAAAACCTAGTCCGTAATTATCCAATAACTCATGAAATGGTATATTTACCATTCAAGTCCATTTACATTCATTTCCATATGTAACAACCCAATTTCGGTGAAATCGGAACAGTGGTTTCGGGTCCACAAATTTGAGTCGAAAATAAAATTCATTTTAAGTTTATTTTGATAGAAATGTCATGTGAAAATTTTGATAAGAAAATTTTATCGATTATGTGTTTAATTACGGGAAGGACCAAATCGCATAAAATGTAAAAGTTGAATTCTAGAAGCTAAAAGGATTAAATAGCTATGGAATTCAAAAATTGAGGTCCTTAGTGGTAATTATACCATTAATAAAAAGTTAGTAGATATTTTTGGATGATTCATCCATGGAAAATTAGAAAAAGGCTAAGGACTAAATTAGAAATCAAAATTATTAAAGATGATAAATTAATTAAATAGAAAAAAATAATTTTTATCATCTTCTTCCCCAAAATATTCCATGGAAACCCTAGGAGAGAGATAAGAAACTTTCTTGCCAAATACGATAAGTTTTCTTGTCTTGTTTTTAATAATTTTGATATTTTTGAAACCAGGATAGTTTAATCTATCTATTTGGGGGATCAATTTGAAGAGTTATCAAAGTATGGAAATTAGGTCATGGATGAATATGCTAAAAATTTGAAATTTATGGTATAAAATGAAAGGTTGTTGATAGGTAAACAACTTTTACAAAGTGATTTTTGATGAAAACATGATTTAGGGACTAAAATGTAAATTTGTGAAAATTGAAGAAAAATTATGAATTTTATAGAATATATGTGTTGTAAATTTTATGGTAAAAATTTGGTTAGGCCTGGAATAGGGAGTAAATTGCTCAAATTTCATTTTCCGAGCCTAGAGACGAAATTGGAATTTATGGAAAAGTTAGGGGCAAAATGGTAATTTTTCCTAGGATGAAAATTGAGTCCCCTTGAATATGAAATATGATAAATTGATGTTAAATTTACTCCTATAGATCCGGATAGACCAAATTCAGAGCTAGAACAAGGAAAAGAGGAAGATGTCGGATTAGTAGATTTTACGTACACGAATATTTGTCGAGGTAAGTTCGTGTAACTAAATTTGTGCATGTTTATATGTTTGAATTAAATGTTGTATTGTGAATTGTATAAATATCATATGTATATGTGACATTGGAATTGTATCTAACAAAGCCCGATTAACGATAATGCCCGAAAAATGATAAATGATAAAAATGTTACTTTTGTGCTTGAAATGAATGTGGAATGTGTTTATTTGAATTATATGAGTGTTATGGATGTATGAAATAATCAAATGCCCGATAATTCTTGAAAAATGTTTAAATCCTAGTTGAATAAATGGAAAATCGATGGATATGTGATTTCCCAAAATGAATGAGGTCCTACATTTGTTGCTGACGAGATTTAGCTCAGACGAGTAATCCTATTGACCTCATTTATGAAAAGATTTAGCCCGGACGGGTAATCCTGATATAAGTCCTCTTGAGCATTTGTTATGGATTGGATTTAACCTGGACGGGTAATCTATATCAAGCTCTTTAGAGCATATGTCATAAAAAGGATTTAGCCTAGATTGGTAATCCTGACTTTGCTCTATTGAGTATATATTGTAGACAGGATTTAGCCTGGACTGGTAATCCTGTTGTCTATATATATGTGGCTCAAGAGTGTACTCTCTGAAATAGTACCTTATGGGTACCATTGAATATGAACTGATGGATCCTGATTTGTACACCTCGAGTGTACTATTTGTGTATCCATCGATATTTTAGATAAATTCAACGTGTAAAAATCTTGACATGAGAAGATATGAATAAGAAATGAGTTATTACACGTATCTATCTAAAATACATGAAAATGGCGATACATGATAATCAATATATGGAAATATGAGATGATGATATTTGTACATGGAATTTATTTGATAAATATATGTTCATCCTTGATTATAGACTTGTACATTTTGAATGATATGAGTAAAGTTCTGACATGAAATAATTTGAACTCGAGATAAACTATTATGAAATTATACTTCTAATATAAAGAGATTATTCATACATGTTAAGTGAATACATGTTGTGGAATGCATATGTGCATGGAAACTTAATTGCTGTTGAGCCCAAATATGTTTTGATGTTATTATGGAATATATGACTAACAACGGCAATGAGGATGTGTGTAGGGCTTGAGGTCAAATTGATTGAATATGCCTTACATAGTTACCTCAAAATAGAATGAATGGTAAGTTAAGTACCATGTTATACGAACTTACTAAGCATTTTATGCTTACTTAGTTTTATTTCCCTATTTTAGAGTAAATCGGAAGCTCGGCAGAGATCACTCACACTATCCATCGGCCAGTGTTGGTACAATATGGTAAAGAAATTATGGTTACAATGGCATGTATAAGTTATATTGGTCATATTGGCATGTAAATGTAAATGATTATTGTAATCTAGTCATTGGAATGACTAGTGATGATTATGTTTTCGTACATGTATATATATATATATGTATTTAAGTTTACTTTATGGAGATAACATAAGTATTTCTTATTGATTGATTGAGAAAGGTAAGATTTAAGTATGGATGCACGTAACAATATATCATGTTAAATGTTATAAATTGCTTGAATTCAATGCTTGGGCTGGTTGGTATTTGGATGTAAGTTTGGTGCAGGAATTTGGTATGATTTTGGGTGAGAAATGAAGATAGAAATGGCTTTATTTTGTCCATAAGGGCAGACACACGGGCATGTGTCTAGATACCGTGTGTGACACACAACCTGGTACCTGGGTGTGCGGTTAGGCAGTGTGTCCCCTGCATCTTAAATTTGAGAAACAGAATGCTCAAAATTGAGCACACGAGCAGAGACACGGGTGTGTGTCTCAGCCGTGTGGGTAACACAGCCTAGCACATGGGCGTGTGGCATGGCCGTGTGCACAAGTCCGAGAGTTACACAGGGTAAGACACGACCTGTAGCACGGGTGTGTCCCAGGGTCACACGAGCGTGTCCCTTGGACCACACGAGCGTATGTGCCTTGTAACTTGAATTTTTTTTTGAAATTTTGCGAAAAATTCTTAGAGTTTTCGATTAAGTCCCAACTCGATTCTAATGCTCGTTTTGGGCCTCGAAGGTCCATTTAAAGGACGTTATGAATAAATCTCGAGGAATGAATAGTAAATGTTTGAATTATCTAAAAATGTTCTGAAAGTTTTGGTAATGCTCTGTAGCCCTGTTCCGACGACAGATACGGGTTAGGGGTGTTACACCATAGCCATTTAGCCCTTTTAACTAATAGAACTCAATTTTTACACATTTTATGATTTAGTCCTTTTCACTTAATTAACTATGTAAACTTCAAAATTTCTTAATGAAATTTTAGTACGACCTTAATAATATCTCATAGACACTGAATAAATAATAAAATAATAATTTACTCATCAAAATTGTGGTCTCAAAACCACTGTTTCTGATAATACTAAAAATAGGCCATTACAACTCTCCCCCCTAAAAGAATTTTTGTCCCCAAAAATCTTACTAGAAAATATGTTCGGTATTGCAATTTCATAGCTTTTTTCAGTTCCCAAGTAGCTTCTTTAATTTCATGACATTGCTAGAGAACTTTAACTAAATATATTCCTTTATTTCTCAACTCTTTAACTTCCCAAGATAATATTCTGATTGGTTCTTCACTATACAACATATCTGGCAGAATATTAACATCTACAAGTTAAATCACATGTGAAGGGTCTGATTGGTACCATAGTAACATTAACACATGGAACATGTTATGAATTTTCTCTAAGTCTGATGATAATGCCAATCGATAAGCCACTGGTCCAATCCTTTTGATGATCTCATACAGCCTAATGAATCGCAAACTAAACTTCCATTTAAAAAAAACAGAGAACTTTTCTCTAAGGTGATGCTTTTAGAAATACTTTGTCACCAACTTAAAATTCTATATATTTTCTTTTCAAATCTGCATAAGATTTTTGACGATTAGAAGCATCTTTCAAACTGTCACGTATTACTTTGACCTTTTCTTCAGTTTCTTTAATCAAATCAACACCGAATAGCTTTTTCTCGCTCAACTCAGTCCAATACAATGGAGTTTGACATTTCCGACCATACAAAGCTTCATACGATGCCATTTTAATACTTGTCTTAACTGTTATTATAGGCAAGTTCAACAAACGAAAGATATTTCTCCCATTTACCTTTAAAATCTAAAACTCAACATCGAAGCATACTTCGAGTATCTGGATCACTTACTCAGAGTGACCATTAGTCTCTAGATGAAACGTTATACTAAAGTG
The DNA here is from genome assembly GCA_025698465.1 of Gossypium longicalyx. Classification (NCBI taxonomy): domain Eukaryota; kingdom Viridiplantae; phylum Streptophyta; class Magnoliopsida; order Malvales; family Malvaceae; genus Gossypium; species Gossypium longicalyx. The sequence continues at coordinate 23,199,342 of CM046998.1, read as the reverse complement.
CAGTCGAGTACCCAGAGCTTCATGTAATTTACTCAAGAATCGAGAAGTAAACCGTGGATCTCTAGCAGAGATTATAGATAGCAACACACCGTGCAATCTAACAATCTCAGAAACATACAATTCTGCTAGCTTTTCAAGTGAATAATCCATACGTACTAGGATGAAATGCATGAATTTCATCAAATGACCAACAATAACCTATACAACATCTTTCTTTCACGGAGATAGTGGCAATCCCGATGCAAAATTTGTCGTAACTCATTCCTGTTTCCACTCTAAAATCATCAGAGGCTATAATAAACTAGAAGGTACCTAATGCTTGGCTATAACTTGCTCACAGATCAAACATTTTAATACGAACTCTGTAATCTTCCGTTTCATACCTAGCCACCAGTACATTTGTTTCAAATCACCGTACATTTTATTGCTAACAGGATGTATCGATAAGCTACTATGTGAGCTTCCTATAACATCTTCTAAATGACATTAGAATTTCTTGTAACACAAAATTTGTTTCTAATGTACAAACTACCGTCTAAACTAACATGAAAGTTTGAATTAGGTGTCGATTCAAATTGGTCCCGTTTAGCAATTAACTCTGAGTCACTTTTCTGTTCTTTGCAAATCTATTGCAGGAATGTCGGTCTAGCTTTTAATTCAACTAATATAGAACCATCATCAATCAACATTAATCGTGTGTTCAAAGCTCGCAAAACAAACAAAGATTTTTTACTTAGAGCATTAGCAACAACATTAGCTTTTCTCAGGTGATAATCAATGATCAAATTGTAATCTTTCAACAATTCAAGCCATCTACGTTGTCTCAAGTTCAAATCTTTCCGTGACATCAAATATTTCAAGCTTTTGTGATCCATGAAAATATGACATTTTTCTCTGTACAAATAGTGTCGCCAAATCTTTAAAGCAAATACAATAGCTGCAAGCTCTAAATCATGAGTCGGGTAATTCTTCTCGTACGGTTTCAATTATCTTGAAGCATAAGCTACCACTTTGCCTTTTTGCGTTAAAACACAACCTAAACCATTCAATGAAGCATCTCTATAAATCAAATTCTTTATCGAACTCTAGTTGAACTAAAACAAGGGCTTCGGTCAACAACACTTTTAACTGATCAAAGCTTTGCTGACACTTTTGAGACCATTCAAATTTGACATCTTTTTGAAGTAACTTCGTTAACGGTGTAGCAATCATCGAAAATATTTTAACAGATCTCTAATAATATCCGGCTAAACCTTGAAAACTTCTGACTTTTGAAACATTTCTTGGAGGCTTCCAGGCCATTGTAGCCGATATTTTACTCGAATCAACCCTAATACCATATGTTGATACAACGTGTCCCAGAAATCCAACTTCTTGAAGCCATAACTCACATTTGCTAAACTTAGCAAACAACTGTTTCTCACGCAAAGTCTGCAAAACTATTCTCAAATGATGGGCTTGTTCTGTTTCATCTAGAGAATAAATCAGTATGTCATCAATGAACATGTAACACCTCTAACCCGTATCCGTTGCCGAAATAGGGTTATAGAGCATTACTAGAGTTTTCAAATCAAATGGACATAAATTTCAAACTTTTCAAATCATATCAATAAACATATTAAAACCAATTCAAAACACACATATTGTCCCTTATACGAGCCCTCCAGGTTTTAAATACGCGTTAGAAACAAGTCAGGACTAAATCGAAAACTCAGAGAAACTTTCAAGAAACAAGGAAAATTTTCAAAACTGTAGGGGTCACACAGCCGTGTAGGTATTCAAAGTAGGGACACACGGCCAAGCCACATGCCTATGTGCCAGGCTGTGTACCCTACAAAGTAACCCCACATGCCCATGTGCCAAGCCGTGTAACAACCTGACTTGCAACCCTTAAAAAGCTACAAGGGACACACGACTGTGTCACCTGGCCGTGTGTCAGACACGACTGAGACACATGCCCATGTCTCTACCTGTGTGGACGAAAATAGGCCATTTTACAAGCCATTTTTCTCACCCAACATGTCATGAACCTACAACCAAAATTTCAGATATATACAAGCCATAACAAGGCACCAAAATCAAGCATAATCAAGCGATACACATAAGGTATAACAACTTACAACCAATATGCCCTTAGACACCTCAAATGACAACATAAAAACATTTATAACCATGTACTCAATTTGGCCAAAATAATCAACTAACTTATAAGCATAATTGCATCAATACATACCATTTAATTTACGTACCAAAACATGCCCAAAACTTATCAAATGGTACCACATATGCCATTCAATCACTAACATCAATAGACATATATGCCTTTCATAACAAAGTACCAATTCACAACAAGTTACAAGACTTATACAATGTGCATATTCAACTATCATTATCATCTTCCATCATTCAAACACACCAAGCAAATCATCAACCATTTTAAGGCTAATATTTACATGCCAAAACTAAGTTCATTTGAACTCTAAAATACCATAACTCAAGCCAAATCAAATGGCCATTTCAACATTCAAACACATGGCCAACATTAGCCAAAATACCTATACATGCCATTATAACTAGAATTAATCAACTGAAAGTACCAAAAGAATCGATGGATAGTGTGATATAGCTCCCACAAGCTTCCAACTCAAACGAGCTTCTAATTCACTATAAAACACGAAAAATAACACCGAGTAAGCATTTAAGCGTAGTAAGTTCGTATAGCATAGAATATAAGTTACCATTTAGTTATATAATAGGTAAGTAAACATAGCATATCCCAAAATAATTTGGCCAAATGCCTAAGCACATGTACACCAACCATGTTAGCCAAGTAAATACATATATAAACCAATAATCATGGATGAGCACAAGAATTGATTAAGTTTCATATACATGTATCATCCAATTCAATTTCCATATACCATGTAACAACATTTCCATATAATTCATATGTATCCATGTAATAGTTCGTATTGAACTCTTACCATTTTGTATCAGAATATTGCCCGTTGAACCATTAGAATACCATTGGATACCCGAGATAACTTATACATAGTGTGCTAACTCATATAACTGTAATCCATCAAATCCTATACATGTATGCTTACACGAGTTGTGAATCGATATGCTTACACAAGTTGTGAAAATAGGCCTACTCACACGAGCTGTAGGTCAGAACATAGCTACATGATGCTGCTCACACAAGTTGTGGAGTATCCACAACACATGCCGGAGCTCAACCATCGGTAGGACATTCAGGACTTGCACCCAAATCATGTAAACCCTAATGACATGTCATTTGTATCCTACAAATTCTTAAGGTTCAAACGGGGCTCGATAATTGTCGTACGTCGTTGGATATGCAACCGGTATGTACATATAGCAATTTACAGTACAAGTGTAATTCAATTAAAAACATATATACATAATTTAGTTACATGAACTTACCTCGATGAGTATAAGTAGATACGGAGGCAACTAATTCAAGACTTTCTCTTTTCCCTGATCTAAAGCCGTACGAGGTCTATCTTGATCTATATGGATAAATTTGCTCAATTCAATATGTATTTTATTCAATTTAACCCAAAATCATATTTGGGAAAAATTACCAATTTACCCCTATACTTTTTATTTATTTGTAATTTAGTCCCTAATTCATAAAAATTGAAATTCATGCAGTTCCACCACAACCCATCATAGACGAATATCAATTTAGTCCTAGCAAGCCCTATATTTCATTTATTTCACAATTTCACCATGTAAAATTTTTTATTTTTCAATTTAATCCCTATTTGGCAATTTCACCAAAAATCACTTAACAAAAGTTGTTTATCTAACAACAACTATCCATTTTCTATCATCAAACATCAAAACTCATGTATATTCATTCATGGTAAAACCCTAATAGTTTAACAATTTTACAAATTAGTCCCTGGGCTAGATAGATTAAGCTACAACGATCTCGAAAACATAGAAATAATTAAAAATAGGACAAAAATCACTTACCTATAGGCAAAATAGCGTTGGCTGAATGTTAAGCTTCCATGGTTCTTTTTCTCTTTGAAGTTTCAGTTGAACATAGGTTAAAGATGATAACTTTAGCTTTTGTTTTATTTAATATTAACTTTATTTACTAATTACTTAATTAACCTTAAAAATTAATCAAAATTTCAATAATGCCAAACCATGCTCATCCACTAACACATTTTTGGTCTAAATACCATATAAGGACTCAAACTTTAAATTTCTATACCTATTTAATACCTTTAGCTACTAGAACTCAACTTTTGCACTTTATATGATTTAGTCCTTTTTATCAAATTAAGCATATAAACGGTAAAATTTCTTAACGAAATTTTTATACGGTATTACTATCATGCTATAGGCAATAAAATAATAATAAAATAAATATTTTGACTTCAGATTTGTGGTCCTAAAACCACTGTTCTGATTTCACTGAAAACGGGCAGTTACAGAACATAACCACAAATCTGTCTAAATACGGCTTGAATATTTTGTTCATCAAATCCATAAATACAGTAGGTGCATTGGTCAACCTAAAAGGCATAACAAGAAATTCATAATATCCATACCTGGTTCTAAAAGAAGCTTTCGGCACATCCGAATCTTTAACCCATAACTGATAATATCCAAAAAGAAGATCAATCTTTGAAAATACTATCACACCTTTCAGTTGATCAAACAAATCATGAATACGTGGCAAATGATATTTTTTCTTTATCGTGACTTTATTGAGCTGTCAGTAGTCGATACATAACCGCATTCACCCATCCTTTTTCTTAACAAATAATACATGAGTTCACTAGTGAGAAAAACTAGGCCAAACAAAACCTCTATCTATCAACTCTTGTAACTGAGCTTTTAACTCTTTCAACTTTGTAGGTGCCATTCTATACTGAGCTATCGATATCGGAGAAGTTCTTGGCACTAAATTAATAGAAAAATCAATCTCTCTGATCGGCGATAACCCTGGTAACTCTTTTGGAAATACATTTGTGAACTCACAAACAGTCGAAACCGACTCTAATTTCAATTATGAAACCTTGGAATCAAATATGTAAGCTAGATACGCCTCACAACGCTTTCTAACATATTTTTGTGCTGTCATAGCTTAAATAACATTAGATGTACCATCCAATCTATCTAATTCAATTCGAATCCTTTCACCGTTCTGACATTTCAACACAATATGCTTTCGTCTGTAGTTCACAATAGCATCATGCAAAGTTAACTAGTCCATACCTAGAATCACGTCAAACTCATCAAATGGCAACAACATCAAATAAGCCAAAAAGTTGCAATCCCAAATCATCAAAGGATAGTTTTTATAGACTTTATCAACTAACACATATTAATCTGAAGGATTCGTTACTTTAACCACAAATTCAATAGACTCAAAAGGTATTTTCTTATCCGACACTAAAGTTGTGCATACATATGAGTGTATTGACCCTAGATCAATCAAAGCATTAACATTAGTATCAAAGATAGAAAATGTACTAGTGATCACATCAGGTGCTAAAGCTTCCTTTCGAGCCCAAATCGTATAAGCCCTAGCTGGTGCCCGTACCTCAGATCTAACATGTATAAACATAACATTTTACATAATCAATGTTACCATAATGTCATGATTCATTGCATTTGCATACTTTCCATTTCATTTTCCTTTTCTTACCTATTGAACCATCTAGAATTATATTGAATACTTGGGAAAGCTCACAAGAAGTATGCCTTTACATATAACCGTAACCTTTCTTTTACAACAATGCTCACACGAGCTATGGGTTGGAATGTAAGCTACATAATGCTGCTCACAAGAGCTGTGGAGAATCCGCAACAAATACAGGACCTTAGCCATCGATAGGACATTCAAGACCAACACCCGAAACATGAAATCCCTAATGATATGTCATTTGTATCCTAAGAATTCTTAAGGTTCAACCGGGACTCGATATCCACCAATTCATCATAGCATTGACACATTTATATATCGATCCATTTACATTAAAAATAACATAGAAAACATTTAAATAACATTAAAACGATTACTGTTCATACGAACTTACCTCGATAGTTAGGGGAGTAGTAGTTAGATCGAACTAATTCGATTATTTAACTTTTCCTCAATCTAAGTTTGAACGTGGTTTATCTTGATCTAAATAGATGATTTTAACCAATTAAATACTTCTAGTATTCAATTTATCCATGTTTCATATTTATGCAAAATTATTAATTTGCCCCTAACATTTAACTTTTCATAATTTAGTCCTTAAGTTCATATCTTGCAATATAACCATTTTAACTTAAATCCCACTTAACCATATTTACAAGGGACCTTGAAATAACCTATATTTATCAACATTTCATGATAAAACCCATAGTTTCACATTTTTAACAAATCAATCCGTAATTGCCATTTTCATCAAAAATCACTTAACAAAATATGTTTATTTTTCAACAAAGATTCATAGTCTATCAGCTAACATCAAAATTCATCCAATAAAATTCATGGAAAGTCCCTCAACCTTTAACAATTTTGCAAATTGATCCCTAGGCTAGCTAGATTAAGCTAAAATGATCACAAAAACATAAAAATCATTAAAATCGAAGCAAAACTACGTACCATGCATGAAGGAAATAAAAACCAAAACTTTTCCCCCTTTAATGGTGATTTCGGCCAAACAAGAAGAAATGAAAAAGATGATATCTTTTTCTTAGTTTATTTTAAGTTCAATTTACCATTTTACCCTTTAAAAACTATCAAAATTTCAATAAAACCTAGTCCATAATTATCCACTAACTCATTAAATGGTATATTTACCATTCACATCCATTTACATTCCTTTCCATAGCCATTTAGCCCTTTTAACTAATAGAACTCAACCTTTACACATTTTATGATTTAGTTCTTTTCACTTAATTAACTATGTAAACTTCAAAATTTCTTAACAAAATTTTAATACGACCTTAATAATATCCCTTAGACACTGAATAAATAATAAAATAATAATTTAGTTATCAAAATTGTGGTCTCGAAACAACTATTTCAAACCACACTAAAAACGGGTTGTTACAACCATGGACGTCCCAAATAAGCTTCTTGGACCCATTAAAAAATGTAATTGAGCTTACAAAAATTTTGTCGAATTAATTTTCAGTTTGATATCGAAGAAACGACTAGACTATCCAATTGAAGGAGGATGAAGCATGAGCTTATGAAGCAGCCCACAATTCTTCCAACCCACATCCAAACCATCTCCCAAAGCTCACTATAATATTTACAGAACAACACTTAACTTTCTCCCAAACCTGTTCCAACCCCTCCTCTTTTTGTGCATTCTCATTTGTGGCATTAAGCTAAATTTAGTAAAACCATCTTAACCCCTCTCCCTACTATCAAGGGTCGGCCATGGAAAGGGGGATTGACTACTATTTTTAGCCAATAAAATATGCCCTTTTCAAGTATAAATACCACCCCTCAAGTGCCACTCATTCACTCATCCACTCATCGACTATTATTCTCATATACTCTCTTCTCTTCCCACTAGCTTTTTGTTTTCTTTTTCCATTCGCTCTCTGAAAAAGAGCATTTGCATAACCTTAGGAGCAACACTAGTTGGCATTGTTAGAGCAAATTTCTTGGTTGTGGCAAGAATCTAAAAGAACGAAGGAAGGAGCAATCAAATCTTGCCTTGAGAACATCCAGATTTCACTAGTGTTTTCTCTTCCCTTTCTAATATTTTGTTTTGTTCAATTCATAAACATGATTTCAATTAACCATTTGATTTTCAATAATATCACGCTAGTTTAAATTCATTTGTGTTGGAATGATCTAATTTCCATGGTTTGTTTCATTTAATTTTATTAAAAGATGTTCTGTGCTTTTTGATTTGTTTATTCGAACAAGTAAAATCATGATTAAGTTTCTGTTGCATGATTTATGTGAAGGAATATATGAGTTAATTAATTAATCTAAACAAGATTTTAATTAATTGACACAATACTTGTATGGTTTAATGTTTGATCTAGTATGGAATAAATCTGTAATAATACCAAAACTATTATAGGCCCAACTGACGTGGAAGCAAGGGACGAATGATGTACAAGTTTTCCGATCCGTCAAAACATGGAACGAACAATACAAAGCATAAAATGCATGTTGTGTCGGGCCAAGCAAGGGCTATGGCAATGCTATTTTCATCCGCACAATTAACCTTATACGAAGACTTAAGAGATGTCGAAAACCTAATTTGGGCTACCAACATTTCTATAAATAAGACATTAGGGGTTTGATGTAACTAAGTTATCCTAGACGCACTCAAAAACCCTAGTAGGTTAGGAGTAAGATTAGATTAGTTTCCTTTCGACCTTTCATAAACTCTTTTTTTTCCCTCTTGGAGTCGGTTTCGATCCAAGAGTTTATTATTTTATCAAAGTATTTTAGTTTATCTTTTGTTTACATTTGATATATTTCATTATTCTAATGAAATGACTTGCTACTTCGTTCTCCATTCGATATCAAATCCACAATTATTCTAATCTCATTCCTCTTCAGATTTAATCATGTTATTCACATGATTTATTCAATTGAGATTGCGATTATGAATAACATGAGTTGTTAAATCCCTTAGGGGAGATTAACGAGTGGATGAGGATATGATTAATGAAGGATTTAGGATTTTCTCAATAGGTTTAGTTGGTATAGATTACATTTTCTTAAACCACTAAAATTGAAAACACTAGGAAGTTATCATAGGCTAGACGAGGTTGAGAGATAAGTCGAATCGAGTAAATCCTAATTTATCCTAGCTGAGAAAGTGAGGTCAGGAGATAAATGAGTATCAACCAATCTATTAATTAGTTAGAGGCTGGGAGGTAATAATTTGTTAATTGGTAGCTAATCCACCCAAATCCAAAGTTAATTACAAACTCTGAAGTGAGTTAATCTTCCTAATTGGTTTGTTGATATTACTCGTTGTTATTTTATTTTTTGTTTAATTATTTTAGTTATTAAATTCTCTTTTCAATCTATTTTATGGTTTGTCATAACATATGAATTAATTAGTACTATTTTCACTTATTCTTATAAAAAGGTTTTCATAGATTTATTCCATCCTCCTTTAGGTATGATCCTTGGAATATTTCCAAGTGTTTCATTGTACTAACTATATTACAATTTGACTAGTGCACTTCTGAACACCCCTATTCTAGATTATTATAATTTTTTGGTGTTATATTTTAATATAAACAATAACTCATTTATAGGTGGTCATATTGGTCTTTCCGGTGTAAGATGACTCTCTTTTAAGTTTCAACCTATTACGGCTACTATTGTCAACACGTGCTCTAGAGTGAACAACTTTCATGGCTTGTTGTCCACATTCTATTAATGCTTCTACATCTATAACTCTGAGTTGGGAGAGTGGTGATGGGAGTAAGGGATGAGTAGGACCTACAGTATCAACAAAGGGATCAGTGACATTCTCAGCTAGATTTGTACTTGATGACTCACCCATTAATCTTAGTGAGAAGAAGGACCAGCTGCGGGAAGGTATATTGCAGACAATATAAAAGAAATTCGGGGGCTTCCTCCTTTTTCCAACAAGGGCCAAAGCTAACTCGTTGTTGGCCCCAAATGGCTACACCTCTTCACTAAACTTCCCCATCTTGGGACTCATGCAAAGATAAAGATCAGTTGCCCACCAACCATTTTGGCTTCTTCTCTCTAAGTAGTAGTGAAAGATATTTTGGATAGTGAAGAGCTTCTTCAATTTTAGGTTGTGTTAGGGACTCAACCTTTTGACTTCTATCACTATAATCTCTATGTCCAAAGGTTGGGACTAAAGATAGATGGATTCCTTTTAAATAAACCACTTAGTTGGGAAATTGAACCCACTGGTGAGCTTACTCCTTACTAAGATGAATTTGTTGGGATTCAGGCAAATGATGGAAGCCTAAATCCTTTGAATAGTTAATGACCTTGGCAAATGCTGAAATAAACCATCTTAATTAAGGGCCCTTGAGTTTTGACTGTCAAATGATAGAAGCGTTGGAAGATGCCACACATGGTTGGATCATTTTGAATGCTACAGTCTAGAAAGTATGCCAACAAGGTCCACAAGGATAGACCTATCAACTGCCCTTGCGCAAATCTATATTCTTCAAAGACTATCTAGAAGAAAGGGTGCAGTCGAAGGTGGAAGCCAGCCTCTAACAGGTAGGCGGGTGGTATGATACCCTCATTGGAACCACTCAAATGTCTCTCCCCATTTATGATTTAGAAGAGATATGTGAAATTTTGTAACCAAATACCCCGGGCTACCAAGTAATTACCATTTCCTCCTGAGTTGTTTGGAAACTATACAGTGGTGTCATTAATGAAGTACTAGTCCCTTGAGACTGTGGGTTATTACCGCTTGCAATCGTAGAACTTCTCCTATGATCCCTTTGGCTACAGTGCCCATAATTCTGACCCTCCCTCCAGACATTGGTATAATTCTGAACATGCTAAAATGGAAGTAAGAAGTAGGTGAATAAGAAAGAAGAATTACTTGAAACTAAGGAAATACTCACAAAGGAAGAATCACCACGGTGAAGGAATTAGAGGATGAAAAAAGGAATGGGAGAAATGAGACATATGGTTTAGAAAGAAACTTAAACGAAAAGGAATTTTAGGGAAATTTGATTTCTAAAGAAAGGAATTCATTTCCTTTATGTCTCGATTTAAATAACAAAACATCTAAGAGAAGTTTTGGATTCAAAATGCAATAAACTATTCAGGTACTGAAATATGTATCTGACACCTATTGATCTAGGGAAGGGTTTTTTTTAAACCCTTGGGTATTCCAAAAAAGAGAGAAAATTTGCCAACGCAAGCTATTGATGAAGTATCCACCAATTGGAATTTGTCTATATAAATAATACAAAAGAAAAGGTGTAGTGGAAGGTGGAAGCCAGCCTCTAACAGGTAGAGGGGTATTATGAGACACTCGTTGGAATCACTCAAACGTCTTTCCCCATTGACGATTTCGAAGTGATATGTGAAATTTGGTAACCGAGTAGCTTGGGCTACCAAGTAATTTACCATATCCTGTTGAGCTGTTAAGAATCTATACAATGGCTTCATTGTTGAAGTACTAGTCCTTTGGGACTGTGGGTCATTACCGCTTGCAATCGTAGAACTTCTCCGATGGCCCTTTTGGGTACAGTGCCTGTAACCCTTGGCCCTCCTTCCAGGCGCTGGTACAATCCCTGACATGCTGAAATGGAAGTAAGAGGTGGGTGAAGAAGAAAGAAAGATTACATGGAAGCAGGTAAATGCTCACAAAGGAAGAGTAATTGCGATAAAGGAATCAAAAGAAGAAAGGAATGGGAGAAAAGAGACTTAGGGTTTAGAAGAAACTTAAGTGACAATAAATTTGGGGAAAATTGATTTTCAAATAAAGGAATCCCTTTCCTTTAAGTCTCGATTTGAATAACCAAACAAGTAAGAGAAGCTCTGGTTTTGAAATGTAATAAAATGTTCAAGTCCATAAATTTGCATCTAACACCTATTGTTCTAGGAAATGGATTTTCTTAAACCCTTGGGTATTCAAGAAAAGCAGGAAAATTAGCCATTATAAGCTATTGATCAATTATTTGCCAATTGGCATTTTTCAATATAGATTTTGTTAAGCAATGACATGTTCAATGACTACCTGGTTTAAAGTTTCAACTAGGATAACCCTGATCTAGTCTAAATATAAGCCTTTGGCTCTAGGTGAAGTGTGGACGAATCTACCATTTGAGCTGAGGAGGTTTCAAGATGTCTATGAAAGAGCCAAGACAACTACATTATCAGGGACAAAATGAGAAAACGGTAGGAAAGAATAATTTCTCTAAGTGTGCTTGTGGGTTTTTATCATGAGAAGAAATTTTAAAGACGAATCGTCTTTTAGGGTGGGAGAGTTGTCACACTTGATTTCTGATAAGTCAAGAATTTGAGAGGATTAGGTAGTTAATAAACTAAATAGTAAGTTGATGAGCGCTACTATAAAACTTGGAAATTTTTGGTGGTTTATTAGTGATTAATTGAGTTTCAATTATGGTTCAGTTAGGATAGAATCGACTGGTTCCTTAGTGGAAGACAAAATCATTGTATATGGATGGCTTAATAGGGGTTTTGGTAACTGTGCAAGAAGGGTTATATATATAGGTGAGGGGCCTTAGGCATTACAGGAAAAATTCATTCCAATATTTATTTATATTTTCCTCTCATCTTCCTAGTCTTCTTCAATTGCTCTAAAAAAGAGAGAGTCAAGGAAAGCTTTGCTTGAGGCAGTAAATTTGAGACTCGAGTCTAGAAAGTAGAGAATCCAGTAAGCTGGTAAGCTCCTAAGTCTCTTTGTACCTACAAATAAGAGGAAAAGAGAAGTAAGAATTCCTAAAAAGCTTCTATATAATAATGTATTCTAGGTTTTAATGTTTGAACACCTTTGGTTTAACCAGTATGTATATGGGTGTTATGGTTAGGTATCAAGACGAAGAAGGCTCTAGAGTTTGGACAAGCTAGGTTGGTGAGGACAAAGGATTAGAGGTGAGTTTCAATAATCCATTCTAGGTATTTGTTTCTTGAATATTCCACTTGAATGTTTGTTTAGAGGTCAGCTTAAATTCCATGGTTATGTATGAATATGGTGATTGAATATGTTGAGCATGCCTATCATTGTGTAAATATGTGTACACTTGTAAGAATGTTCTCTAGTTGTTAAGTGGTTGTGAAGTGATGTATTGATAAGTGCTGTGTTACATGTTACAGGAACAAGTACAATGTCTTGCATTAATTATTAAATAGAGGGAATCACTTTGATGGGGTGAATATAGTAATTTGTTAAAAAAGAGGAATGGACAGATTGATAGGGGATACAAAGGAGTTTCACGGCTTCTTGGAACAAATATCTACTTTTCCTTTAGAGAAAAACTGCATAAATAATATTTAGGTCCTTCGAGGCGACACCGTGTGAATTGTATATGATTCTTTTAGGGCGACAACTCAAAAGGGGTTTTACTGATTCTCCGAAATCAAAAGTCCATGGTTAGTCATGGCATAATCCAGTGGTACACATGTACACATTAAGGCTAAGATAGAGTCTATTGAGGCTGTGATACATGAAAACTGTTAGAGCTCAAATGGGAAGTCACCATATGACTCACACAGCGAGCAACTTGACATGATAATCATGGTGGGAATTTAGAATTTAGGCAAGCATGTTAACAAGAGGACTCACCAAATTACAGAGGTAGAAAGAACCAGTTGAAGCGACTTGAATGCGGTTGAATGAAAAGAAGGGGGATTTTTCTCCAAGGTATTGGGAATTATATGTTTACCATTAGGAGTCCGCGAGAGTTATCGGGTAAACTAGCATTAGTTATGATAGAGCGAGATGATTATGCAGGTGGTAAGTCCCAAGTCTCATGGGTAAAGAGGTCGCCAGAAACAAGAGGAAAGTCTGCGAGATAATATTAGAGGAAGTATATGTTTTTTAGATTTATATAGAGCAAGAAATCCACTTAAGATTATCAAATGTGGAAACTCACCATGGGTAAAATGGAAAAGGGGCGTAACAACCCGATTTTGGGTCTAGTCCGAACAGTGGTTTTGGGACCACGAATCTGACGTAGAAAGATTTTTTTTTATATTTTTATGGTCTACATTTTTATGGAATTATTTCATGAAAATTTCATTTGAAAATTTTATCGATTGGGCACTTAATTTAGCTAGAAGGACTAAATTGCAATAAGTGCAAGATTTAGGTTCTACATGCTAAAAGTGTTAGATTGTTATGAGATTTTAAATTGAAGGTCCTTAGATGGTAATTAGACCATTTTTTAAGATAATGGACAAAAATGGACATGGAATAAGAGAATTTTTATGTTTTAAGTAAAGGGCATTTTGGTCATTTAGTAAATAAAGATAAAATAAAACAAATAAAAAGATGTCATCTTTTTTAATTGAGTCTTTTAGTGCCAAAATTTCAAGGGGAACCATAGCTAGGGTTTTGGCCACTTCCAAGCTCGATTGTAAGCCCGTTCTAGTCTCATTTTTAATGATTTTTATGTTTTTGAAATCCTTGTAACCTAATCTAGCTTTTCCAAGCACTATTTTGAAGTACTGTCAATGTCTAAAATTTTACCCATGTTAGACATGCATGTATTTTGATGTCTAATGGTAGAAAATGTATGCTAGTTATAAGATAAACAACTTTTGCTAAGTTATTTTCGGTAGAAATGTTAAAAATGACTTATTTGTAAAAGTTATAAAATGAGTAGTAAAAGTATGATTAAGTAGAAAATGTGGGCTGATAAGAGTATGAAAATGGTTTCGCTAGGCTTGGGTTTTAAAGAAGTTGAATACATTCCATTTTACGAGCCTAGGGAGTAAATTGAAAAAATGTGAAACATTAGGGAAAAATGTATTTTTTGCCATAATATGATTTTTGGGCCAAATTGAATAATATGAGTATTAAATGAGTTAAATTTGTTATTATAGATCAAGAAAAACGAGGTTCAGACCTAGATCAGGGGAAAAACAAAGTGTTTGACGATTAGGTCCGATTCTACTATTTTTGTACCAAGGTAAGTTCGTATGTAAATAATGCAATGATATATTTATCTTTTAAATGCTTTAATATTATATGAATTGTGTCATTGACTCTTTGGATGTATTCAACAAAGTTTCAACAAGTGAGAAATCTCGGTTGAACCCTAGGAATAAAATAGGATACGAGTGACATGTCACTAGGAACCCATGTGTATATGTGTTTATGTGATCCGGGTGCTAGTCTTGTATGTCCTACCAGTGGCTGGGTATTCCAACATATGTTGTAGATACCTGACAGCTTGTGTGAGCAGCACTGTGTAGCTACATCTTGACTGACAGCTTGTGTGAGCAGCCCGTGAATAGTTCAAAAGTGAGCCTATATGTGTTATGAGATATGAGGTAGCTTTGGCTACATATGTGGCACTTATGTGCAAGATTTTTTGAGTATCCAATAATATTCCAAGTGTTCAACGGGAACGTCAAAGATATGAAAGGATGTGGTTATGTTACAGGTTGGTACAGGTATGTACATAAAACTCAGAAGTAATAAACTCGATAGGTGATGAACTCTTGGTAAGATTGTGATTGAGCAAGTTATGACTATGAGATTTGAATAACATTTATGTTATCCCACATTATATAAATTTCATGATTAAGGTAAGGTTAAGATGCTTATTATTTGCATATGAACTTGCTAACCTATATAGCTTACTCTCATTTCTTTCCCTTATCTTATAGTGTCACCAAGCTAGCTCGGGTTCGGAGACCGTCGGAGATCCATTCACACTATCAACAATTATTTTGGTATTAATGAATTCAACATTTTGAGTTGTGGCATGTATAAGGGACTTCGTCATTTTGTTATGTGTCATAATTGATTTGGCCAAATGTATTTGCTTATATTGGTTAGAAGTTCATTTTGTATAAGGCCATTGGAAATGGGCTAATATTGGTTATAAGTATATTCATTTAATGATGTCTTTCATGAATGATGTGTTGATGTCTTGGTTGTGGATGTTTGGTTGTATGTATATGCTTGGATTGGTGCTATGTTATGTTATATAGGTGTATGCATTAAAGGGTGGCAAAATGACTTGGTAAATACCCTTATTTTTTATCCACACGGGTAGACACACAGGCGTGTGTCTAGGCACCCCATGGGCATGTGTTTAGGTCGTGTGTCCCCTGCACCTAAATTTTGAAAAACAGAATGCTTAGAATTGAGCACACGGGTGTGTGTCTCAGCCGTTTGGACGGTACGACCTCTAACACAGGCGTGTGCCTTGGTTGTGTGAAGTCTGCACCTATTTTATAAAAATTAATTTTCCACACAATCTAGCACACGGGTGTGTGACTTGGCCGTGTGATCTCAAGTTGTTCATGAGTTACAAGTCAAAGAGTTATACGGGATCGGGACACGGATGTGTATGACCACATAGCATGCCCACACGATCGTGTCACATATCCACACGGGCGTGTAACCCCTGTTTAGTGGAAAATTTTCTAAGTTTCGTAAAATTTTCTAAAGTTCCCAGTTTAGTCCCAAACCACTTCTAATGCATGTTTTTGGCCTTGTAGGCCCTTATCAGGGACTTTATGATTAAATGCAAATGGTTTTAATTTGGACACAAATTTATAGTTGGAAATTGTATGTTTGTTCGTGTAATAAGTCCAACAATGCCTCGTACCCTGTTTCGGCGTTGAATAGGGGTAAGGGATGTTACAAGGGGATAGTCCATCAGGAACTATATGATATTGAGAGTATCTTAGTAAGCATTTTTGATGGAGGAAATACTATGGGACTATCTTTTAATTACGAGATTGCTAGAAAAAATAAGAGGTACCCATATATTAGTCCCATAGAGAAGGAACCCGCCAACTCAGTAAGAGTGGGTTTATGAATACCAAAGGAGAGGGAGGAAGGATAAGTGAACTTCTTTAGCTCTTGAGACAACTCCATGCTTATGTGCTTGCACAAAGAGAAAAAGGCTTAGACCTTGCCTGAAGAAGGGGTGTAGTAGAGGGCGCCAATTGAAGGAGTATGGCTAGCTCGACGGGGAAAGTGTAAATCAAAACCCACGGTAAGAGGTACCAAATTCGGCGCATGTGGGTCTGCAACATTGGCAGATTCAGCAGGAAGATTGGGGATGACTGTAGTAAAAGTAGAAGATTGACTTTCTGGAAGGATTGGCCCCTTGCCAGGCCTGTGGCAAGTTAACCTATTGTCGTTGCTCTCCTTGGCACTAGAGGACTCTCTTTCAAGTCGTAGCCTCTTGATGCTACTACTATCAACCCGTGCTCTAGAGTCAACTATTTCCAAGGTCTATTGTGTACTTTCTATTAATACTTCTACTTCTATAACTCCAAGCTAGGAGAGTGTTGATGGGAGTAAGGGTTGATTAGTACTTGTAGTTTTAATAGAGGGTTAATGACATTCTCAGCTAGATTTCTACCTTATGACTCACCCCTAAATCTCAATGAGGAGGAGTATCAATTATGGGGCGGTATATTCCAGTTAGTATAAAATAAATTCGGGGGCTCCCTCTTTCTTCCAACAAGCGCCCAGGCTAACTCGTTGTTGGCCCTAAATGGCCACTTCTCTTCAGCAGACTGCACCATCCTAGGACTCATACCAAGATAAATATCAGTTGCCTACCAACCATTTGGGCTTATTCCACCTAAATAGTATGGTAAAATATTTCGGATGGTGAGGAGCTTCTTCAATTCCAGGATGCATCTAGGACTTAACCTTTCGACTTGCTTCACTGCAATCTATGTGTCCAAAGGTTGAGATTGAAGACAAATGGATTCCTTGGGAATCAACCGCTTAGTTGGGAAACCGATCCCTCTAGGGTGCATACTCCTCACCAATTTGAATTTGTTGCAGTTCAAGCAAACTTTGGAAGCCCAATTCTTGAGTATGGGTTTATGAACTTGGCAAACATTAAAATAAACAATCCTTGATAAGTGCCCCTGAGTTTGGACATTAAAACTATAGAAGCGTTGGAAGACGCCAAGCATGGGTGGCTCATTCTGAATGTTGCAGTTTAGGAAGTACGCCACCAAGGTCCACAAGGATAGACCATTCAACTACCCTAGCACAATTTTGTATTCTTCAATGACTATGTAGAAGAAAGGGTGCAGTGGAAGGTGGAAGCTAGCCTCTAACAGGTAGAAAGGTATTATGAGACACTCCCTGGAATCACTCAGATGTCTCTCCCCATTGATGATTTCGATGTGATATGTTAAATTTGGTAACCGATTACAATGGGCTGCCAAGTAATTTACTATCTCCTCCTAAGTGGTTAGGAAACTATACAGTGGCGTCATTGCTGAAGTACTACTCTCTTAGGACTATGGATCATTACTACTTGCAATCTTAGAACTTCTCCAGTTACCCCTTTCGCTATTGTACTCGTAACCCTTAGTCCTCCCTCCAAACGTTGGTACAATCTGGGACATGCTGAAATAGAAGTAAGAAGTAGGTGAAAAAAAATGATTAAATAGAAACAGAGAAATGCTCTCAAAAGAAGAATAACCGCGGTGAAGGAATCGGAGGAAAAAGAAAAGAATGGGAGAAAAAAGACTTAAGATTTAGAAAGAAACTTAAGTTACAAGGAATTTGGGGGAAAATTGATTTATAATGAAATGAATTCCTTTCCTTTATGTTTCAATTTGAATAACCAAACATCCAAGAGAAGCTCTAGTTTCAAAATGCAACAAACTATTTAGGTCCTCAAATTTGCATATGACACCTGTTATTCCGAAAAAGTGGGAAAATCTGCCAGCTCAAGCTATTGATCAAGTATTCTTCAACTGGTATTTGTCAATATAGAGTTCGTCAAGCATTACATGTTGGGTGACTACCTGGTTCGAAGTTTTAGCCAAGATAATTGTGATCTAGTCTAAATATAAGCCTTTGGCTCCAAATGGAGTACGGATGAATCCACCATTTGAATGAAGTAGGTTCGGGAAAGTCTATGAAAGAGCCAACACCGTTACATAATTAGGGATAAAATGAGAACACGATAGGGTGGGAGATTTGTCACACTCAATTTTTGATAAGTTTAGAATTTGGGAGGATTAAGGAGTTAATTAAACTAAATAGTAAGTCAGCGTGTTGTATTTGAGAACTTGGAAAATTTTGGTGGCTGATTATTTATTAATTGAGCTTCAATTCTACTTCAATTAGGAAAGAACTAGCTGGTTCCTTAGTGGTAGACAAAATGATAGCCAATGGATGTCTTAATGGGGGCTTTGGTGACCATGCAAGAAGTGTTATATATTTAGTTGAGGAGTCTTAATTAGCAGAGGAAAAATTATTTCCACTATTTGTTTATATTTTCCTCTCATGTCCATTATCTTTTTTGATTGCTTCAAAGAAGAGAAAGTCAAGGAAGGACTCTATGTACTTTTGAATAAGAGGAAAAAAGAAGTAAGAATTCATAAATAGTTTATGTATAATAATAGATTCAAGGTTTTAAGGTTTTAACACCTTTGGTTTAACTAGTATATATATAGGTATCACGCTCGGCTATCAAGACGAAGGGGGATTTGGAGTTTGGACAAGCTAAGTTGAGAGGATGAAAGATTAGAGGTGAGTTTCTATACTCCATTCTAGGTGTTTGCTTCTTGAATATTCCACTTGAATGTTTGTTCTGAGTTCAGCTTAAATTCCATTGTTATGTATGATTATGGTGATTGAGTATGTTGAGCATGCATATCATTGTGTAAATATGTGGATGCTTGTAAAAGTGTTCATTGGTTATTAAATTGTTGTGAATTGATGTATTGATATCTGGCATGTTACATGTTAAAGTAATAAGTTCATTGTCTTGCATGAATTATACGATTATAAAATGCGAAGAATGGAGGGAATCACTTTGACGGGATAGTGAAGACAGTAATTTGGCAGAAAGGAGAATTGGACGGGCTGATAAGGGATATAAGGTAGTTTGGTAGCTTCATGGAGCAAATACCTACTAGTCTATAGAGGCAACACCATGCAAACAGTATACAGGTCCTTCAGGTCGACACATCAAAAGGACTTTACTGATTCTCTAGAATCAAAAGTCCATGGTTATACATGGCATGATCCAATGGTGGAGAGGTACGCATTAAGGCTAAGATGGAGTCTATCAAGGCTGTGATATAAGAAGACTGTTAGAGCTTAAATGGGAAGTCACTGTATGACTCACATAGTGAGCAGTCTGACATGATAATCATGGTGTGGATTGAGGATGTTGACAATCATGTTAATAATAAGACCCACCAAATTACAGAGGCAGGAAAAACTGGTTGTAGCGACTTGAACGCGGTTGAGTGAAAGGAAAGGGGATTTTTCTCCAAGGTATTGGCATTTTGGTGTTTGCCATTAGGAGTCCGCCAGAGTTACCAGGTAAACCAACATGAGTTAGCGAGATGCAGGTGGTAAGTCCTAAATACTTATGGGTAAAGAGGTCAGTATAAACAAGAGGAAAGTTTGTGGGGCAATATAGAGGAAGGGAAATTCATATAGAGTGGTAAGTCCATTTGAGATTATCATTTATGGAAATCTGCCATTGGAAAATCAATGAGGAACTATTTATTATTGAGAGCATCTTAGTAAGAATGTTTGACGTAGGAAATCTTACAAGACTATCTTACAACTACGAGATTACTAGAAAAAAATAAAGGGTACTTATATATCAGTCAAATTACAAATTTTGCGCCACAATTGAGGATATCATTAAGTGGGTCTTTCTTAAAAGAAGGGTATATGCACAGGCTAAGTCATCATAAGAGAATCGTTGGGGTTACACCAAAAATCTATTTTAAGTTCAGTTTGGAATAAAAAGAGTTAGGGTATAAATTTGTAGTTGTGGCAAGATATTCGCTAATCAGCCAATGGTAGTCACCAATCTGTAAGAATTATATACATGGTTAATGATGATAAGTCAAACCAGGAAAGGGAAAAATAAAAGTCTAAGATAAAGCTGGTTAGGGTCAAGTCCCAAAGAAAAACATTAATTAGGAGAGCACACTTAAGACTAAATCAGAGGATACGTCTGCCAAAGGTTAGCTTGAAGAACACAAGGGGACGATAGTAGGAGTAAATGGAAACCAATTCAGCCTGAGTGACCGCCAGTTTGTCTTTGTAGAGGACGTATGGGCATTGTCGTGACCAGATAAATCGAAATCTCCTAAATTAAACAAGGATATAATTTATGCGTATCAGATGTTTATTTATTGAACTTTAAGCCATTTACACACAATGTAGTATAGACTCTCACTAGGTTCATGAGAACTTATGTGTGTTTTACCTTTACTGTAGGATCAAGGAATGACTTGAGAATCGAGTGGGGGATCAAGTGAGATATTACCAAGTCCTATAAAAATGGCACCATGACTTTTTCATGCATATAAAGGGGCACCCTCAAAGGCTACATCTCAGGGAATTAGTTAAGTGTATCATTTTTATTTGTCTAAAAGTTGTAATGAATGTATACATGCAAGTTTAGTAGGCTAAGTGATTGTAAAATTTTAGTACTTGTGTGAAAGAGAACTTATTTAGAGTAAAATTTTGAAACATGATGTTTAATCAAGGAATTAAAATATTTTTTTATTAAATATGGGTTTACAATTTGCCGCTGTCCATGGCTTTAACAAAGTAAAATTTAGAAGCGGTCAAATATTACAGTTTGTTTGTGACATTCAATATATGGATCTGGCGATCGAGTTGGGTATAGAGTGTTACAGTCTCTTGTAGGCTTGAGTTATTCCAATCTGTTGGAAGTGTTTTTAGCACTTAATTTGTCGAACAGGAAGATGATGACTGAATCAAGTATAACGAAGCGATGTAGAGTGTTGATTCTAAGATTTGTGAAAGAGCTATAAAAACTTATATGGATTCTATGGGTTCCAACTCAATGTGAGAACTTTTAGACTTACCGGAAGGGATAAAACTCATAGGGTGTAAATGGATATACAAGAGGAAAATAAATGTAGATAGGAAAGTGAAAACTTATAAGGCCAGACTTGTAGCGAAAGTTATAATCAGAAAGAAGTTACCCATTACGAAGAAATCTTCTCTCCAGTTCCCATTCTTAAACCAATCAACATATTTTTATCTGTTACGGTGACTCTCGATTATAAATTTGGAAAACAGATGCCAAAACATGTTTTTTGAACGACTATCTTAAAGAGAGCATCTATATGATGCAACCTATCGGATATATAACTAAAGGAAATGGGCATAAATTTTGCAAACTACTTAGATTCATATATGGACTTTGTAACATCCCCTAACCCGTATCCGTCGTCATATTAGGGTTAAAGGTGTTACCAGACAAATCAAAACATTTTACGAACAATTCATAAAATTCATCCAAAATCTTAATCATACATCACAAAAGAGTCCCTTATATAGGTCATCGAGACCTTAAACATGCATTAGAAAGGGGTCGAGACTAAACCGAACTCATACAAAATTTTTAAAAACTTGAACAATTTTAAAAGTTACAGAGGTCAAACGGCCATGTGAATAGGCCGTGTGCCTCACACAGCATTAGACACACCCTTGTGTCTAGACCGTTTCAAATCAGGGAATACAGACTGACTTAATCACATGGCCACAAGACATGCCCATGTGCCTTGGCCATGGTCGAAACTGACTTGGGTCACACGGCTAGCCACACGCCCAAGTGCCTTGGCTGTGCTCAAGACTGACTTAAAATCGTAGGGTACCCCAGGGGACACACGGTAGTGCAACATGACCATGTGTCGCACACGGCTGAGACACACGCCCGTGTCTCTGCCCGTGTGGACAAAAATAGGCCATTTGAAAAGCCAAATTGCCACCCAATTTTGGTCAAACCATAAGCATCAAACCAAGCACATTTGCACTATAATTTTAGCCAATTTCAATACCAAAACTTACATTATTCATGCTATATTATTGACAACAAATTCATGCTTGTAACACATACCAAAACATGTCATCCCATAAGTCAAAATCATACCAAATCATATGGTTTCATAATTTCTAATCATACAATCAAATCTCATGCCAAAACCTTACCAAATTCCATACTAGGCACATTCCAAAAACTTACCAAATTGACCAACTCTCTTAGCTATCCAAAACACTTCACATAGATAATATTGCATCACATAATTCATACCAAAAACTCATTTATATACATAACCAAAACCAAGCCAAATCACATGGCTAGATATATACACTTCACAACACATACTCAATTACTTCTAGCCTATACATGTCATACTCCCTATATTTACACTTTCAAAATGTACCAAAATAGAGTTTGATAGTGCGGTGATGATCTTCGACGATCCTCGAGCTCCCGCTAGCTACAATATCTATAAAACAATTGAGAAACACACAAAGTAAGCTTTCAAAAGCTTAGTAAGCCATATACAAATAAACTTATCATTTAAAGCATATAAACAACATAAAATACATATGTTCCATAGCCAAATACTATTACAAATCACGTAGTTCATATACATTTCGCATATTTCCAATTCATTTGCACATATAGCATATTTTCTCATACTTATATCACATATCAACAATTTCACATGTACTTACCTTTTATTCTCAAATATAGTATACATTTCAAACGTACCTGAATCGGATACACAATATATATATTCATTCTTTTCTCGGAATGCCCGTTGAACTATTCAGAATCATAAGCATACATGGATATCTCGGAAAGCTAGTACAATGCCAACGTCCCAGACATGGTCTTACATGTAATCAAATATCGATGCTACTGTCCTAGACAGGGTCTTACACGAAATCAAATATGATGCCAACGTCCCAGACGTGGTCTTACACGATATCACATATAGGAAATCCTATGTCGTGACATATGTATCCTAACTATTCCTAAGGTTCGTACGGGGCTTTTCAGGCGTAGGAACTTGTCGATACATTCTTGGATATCTCATAATCAATGCACATAGCCATTCACCATTGTTCAATAGCATATAAGCATAAATAAACCATCTCAAACACATTTATTTGTATATTCACTTACCTCGTATGGATTCGGATAGACGAAATCGACTACTCGACGACTTTCGACTTTCCCCGATCTAATTTCGTTTTCTATAATTCATGATCTAAATAAATTCAAATTTAACTCTTTTATTTACCAAATCATTCAAATCAATCCAAAAACACATATTTAGGGAATTTTACAAATTAACCATCATATTTTTACATTTTTACAATTTAGTCCATAATCACAAAAATCACAAAATACAAAAAATTTGCATATACCCATGTTAGGCCGAATTCTCATAGTATTCATATAAGACCATATGTTTCATTTATTTCATATTTTAGTCCCTCAATTAACAAATTTCACCATTTAGTCCAAATTACTCAAATTCATCAAAAATTCAAAGACAAAACTTAGTAATCTAACACATCTTCCATTTACTATCCTCAAACTTCATAAAACTCATAATTTCATCAATGGCATATTTCAAAATCACCAAAAAAATTGAAAATTGAGACATGGGCTTGATAGAACTCTAAGCAACAATCACAAAAAGTAAAAATTATCAAAAACGGATCAAAATACATACCTAAATCACCCAATCTCTTAGACAAACCTTAAGCTTGCTTTTATCTTTCCTTTTTCTTTGGTTTTTCGGAAATATGGTGAAAATATGAACAAAATTCATGTTTTCTTTAATTAATAAACTTTAATTCATCTTTTACCATTTTAACCTTGTTAAATTCATTTAAAATCCACTATCACATATCCATAAATGTCCATTCATTTAAACCATGGTATAATTGCATCATAAGGACCCACATATATAAATACATAACAATTAAGAACTTTAACAAATAGAAGGCTACTTTTACATTTTATGTGATTAGGTTCTTTTATCAAATTAAGCACACAAATGATCGAATTTTCATATGAAACTTTCACACATTCTAATTCATATATTATAAACGCAGAAAATAATATTAAAATGTTTTTTGACTCAGATTTGTGTCCCGAAACTACTATTCTGACTAGGGTCTAAACTGGACTATTACAATTCTCCCCCTTAGGGATTTACATCCCCGAAAATCTTACCATCGAATAGGTTCGGATATTGCTATCTTATACCATCTTCAGGCTCCCACGTAGCCTCTTCAACATCATGTCGATGCCACAATACTTTTACTAATGGAATTTTCTTATTTCATAGTTCTTTAACCTCACGAGCCAAAATACAGATCGGTTATTCTTCATATGTCATATTGGACTGAATCTCTATCTCAGACGGAGAAATCACATGCGAGGGATCAGATCTGTATCGTCAAAGCATCGATATGTGAAACACATTATGAATCTTTTCTAACTCAGATGACAATAACAAATGATAAGCAACTGGCCCGATACGCTCAACAATCTCATACGACCGGATAAACCTCGGATTCAATTTGCCTTTTCTGCCAAATCGGAGTACTTTCTTGCATGGTGACACTTTCAAAAACTCTTTGTCTCCAATCTCAAATTCAATTTCTTTTCGTTTCAAATCTGCATATGATTTCTGACAATCGAAAGCTATTTTCAGACTATCTCGGATTACTTTTACTTTTTGTTCAGTCTCTTTTATCAAATCAACCCCATGTATCTTATTTTCACTGAGCTTAGTCCAATACAAAGCTGTACGGCATTTGCGACCATATAATAATTTGTACGGTGCCATTTTAAGGCTCAATTGAAAACTATTATTATAAGCGAATTCAATCAATGGCAGATACTGTTCCCACGTACCTTCAAACTCAAGAATACAACATCTTAACATATCCTCGAGAATCTGAATAATCCGCTCAGATTGACCATCCGTTTGCTGGTGAAAAGCAGTATTGAAATGCAATTTTGTAAGCGTGTTGCAATTTCTTCCAAAATCTCGATGTGAATCTTAGATCTCTGTTTGACATAATGGATAATGGTACACTGGGCAATCTCACAATATTAGAAATATATAACTCACTAATTTATCAAGTGAGTAATCAGATCGTACTGGAATAAAATGAACTAATTTCGTCAATCGATCAACTACAACCCAGATTGCATCTTTCTTTCTCAGAGATAGGGGCAAGCCCGAAACAAAGTCCATTGTTACTCTATCCCATTTCCATTCCGGAACCATAATTGGCTGTAACAAACCAGATGACACTTGATGTTCAGCTTTAACTTGCTGACAGATTAAACATTTAGAAACAAAGTCAGAGATATCACGCTTCATACTAGGCCACCAATAAAGTTATTTCAAATCGTTATACATTTTCGTGCTACCTAGATGCACAGATAAACGATTGTTGTGAGCTTCATTCAAAATCATCTGAACCAACTCTAGATTTCTCGGAACACAAATTTGATCTCAAAATCTCAAACAATCGTCATTATAAACTCAAAATTCAGAACCAAAATCTATATCACACTGGGCTCGTTTTGCTATTATCTCATTATCGACTTTTTAAGCATCAACAATCTATTGTAAAAATGACAGTCTTGCTTTCAATTCAGCTAAAACCGAACCATCATCAAACAAAACCAAATGAGCATTCATCACACGTAGAGCAAGCAGTGATTTTCAGCTCAAAGCATCAGCAACAACGTTGGCCTTTCCCAGATGGTAATGAATAACAAGCTCGTAGTCTTGTAACAGTTCTAACCATCTTCTCTGTTGCAGATTCAAATCT
Source organism: Gossypium longicalyx (assembly GCA_025698465.1). Lineage (NCBI taxonomy): Eukaryota > Viridiplantae > Streptophyta > Magnoliopsida > Malvales > Malvaceae > Gossypium > Gossypium longicalyx. The sequence goes on along the minus strand of CM046998.1, from coordinate 23,173,015 downwards.
TTCTGAGTCATCATATATTTCAAACTCTTATGATCAGAATATACATGACATTTCTCACCAAACAGATGGTGGCACCAAATTTTCAATGCAAACACAATTGCAGCTAACTCGATATCATGCATCAGATAATTCTTTTCATGCGGCTTTGGTTGTCTCGAGGCATAAGCTATAACTTTGCCTTCTTGCATCAAAACACATCCCAGACCGTTCAACGAAGCATCACTGTAAATTACAAATTCTTTACCTAATTCGGGTTGTACTAACACTGGAGCTTTAGTCAATAGGGCTTTCAACTGATCAAAGCTTTTCTAACACTTTTCGGACCATTCAAACTTCACATCTTTCTGAAGCAATTTCGTTAACAAATTTACAATCATAAAAAAATCCCTTTACGAATCTTCAGTAATAACCAGCTAGTCCCAGAAAACTGCGGACTTAAGAAATATTTCATGGAGGCTTACAATCCAGAATAGTTGAAATCTTATTCGAATCAACTCGGATTCCTTATGTTGATACAATATGGCCCAAAAAACTGACTTCTCATAACCAGAATTCACATTTGCTAAACTTCGCATACAATTGCTTACCACGCTAAGTCTGTAGCACTATTCTTAGATGCTCGGCATGCTCGGATTCATCACGCGAATAAATTAATATGTCATCAATAAATACAACAACAAGTCGATCTAAATACGGTCTAAAAATTTTGCTCATCAAATCCATAAAGATAGCAGGTGCATTCGTTAATCCGAAAGGCATAACTAAGAACTCATAGTGGCCATACCTCGTTCTAAATGCAGTTTTCAGAATGTCTAAATCTTTTACTCGTAACTTATAATAACCGGATCTCAAATCTTCTTTGAAAACACGGTAGATCCTTTCAAATGATCAAAAAAATCATCAATTCGAGGCAGAGGATACTTATTCTTGATAGTCACTTTATTCAACTAACTATAATCAATGCACATTCTCATCTTACCATCTTTCTTTTTTCACAAACAGAACTGGTGGACCCCAAGGTGAGAAACTCGGCCTAGAAAACCCTCTATTGGTCAACTCTTAAAACTGAGACTTTAATTCTTTTAGTTCGGTCGGAGCCATTCTATACAGAGCTATCAAATCAAAGTAGTTCCCGGTACTAGTTCTAACAGCCCGATGTAGACCCTATTCGGAACGGTGGTTTTGGACCACGTATCTAAGTTATAAAAATATTTAAAAATTATTTTTTGTGCGAATCTAAGTTATAAAAATATTTAAAAATTATTTTTTGTGTTTATTATGTGTGAATTTATGTGTGTGAAAATTTCATTCAACAATTTTATCTTTTGAGTACCTGATTTAATAAAATGGCTTAAACGCGTAAAATGAAAATTTGATGGTTTAATTTGTAATAGCCAAATTATGGTTGTCTTTATAATTTGAAGTGTTTAAGTTGTAATTTGACCATAGTTAAAGGTGATGGACGGTTGTGGCCTCATTTTATAATGGTTACATATTAATTAATAAAGGTTAAAAATGTAAAATGGTAAATATGTTAACATAATAAAACATATAATAAAATATCATGCATTCATATTTTATTTGCATGACCAAATTTTAAATAAAAGAGAAAGAAATAAGTTTTTCAAAACTTTGGCCAAGGTTTTGCTTGATTAAGGTATGTAACTAGCTCAGTTTTTTTATAATTTTTACGTTTTTGAGATTGTTGCAGTACAATGTACAAAGCCCATGCTTGAATTTCTAATTTTGATGAATATTTTGAGTTATTCCATTGATGAATAATTGAGCTTTGTGATGTTAGATGATGAAGTACGAAAAATATGTTTTGGATTAATATATTTTATATTGGAAATTTTGATGAATTTGAGTAATTAGGGCTAAATTGCAAAAATATTAAATTGAGGACTAAAATGTGAAATAAATGAAATGTATGGACTTGTATGAGCATGGGTAACATTCTGCCCAAGCATGGTTTGTGCAAATTTTGCATGTTTTGTGTTTTGGGCAATTTGGACTAAATTATAAAAAGTGTAAAATGTCAAGGGTAAAATGGTAATTTTCCCATTTATGTGTTTTTGGACTAAATTGAATGAAATTATGTTTGAATGATTTTAATTTGAATATTTTTAGATCAAGAACTAAAAAAATCAGATTTGGATCGGGGGAAAACCAAAGTTGTCGAATAATCATCCCGTTCCGATTATCGTTGTCCGAGGTAAGTTTATAAGCAAATAGATGTTGTAAATTTTAAATAAATATGATTTATATATGCTGAAATGAATTATATGAAAGTATATATGTGATTTCGATACGTGTTTACGAGTAAGACCACATCAGGGACGTTGGCATCAATATGTGATTACGTGTAAGACTACGTCTGGGACGTTGGAATCGATATGTGATTACGTGTAAGACCACGTCTGGGACCCTGGCATCGATATTTGATTACATGTAAGAGCACGTGTGGGACGTCGGCATCGGTATGTGATTACGAGTAAGACCACGTTTAATATGTTGGCATCAATATGTGATTCTGATATGTGTGTGCGAGTAAGACCACGTTTAATACGTTGGCATCGATAGGTAATTCCGATATGTGTTTACGAGTAAGACCCTATCTGGGACAGTGGCATCGATATGTAATTACATGTAAGACCACCTCTAGGACGTTGACATTGTACAATATGTGCGACTATCCGAGTATCCTATTTAATTTCGAATGATTCAACAGGCAATGTTAAGTAAAGATCAAATGCTAAATCAAATTAAAAGGCACAGGTATGTGTTAGCTAATGTATTGAAATTAAGGTAAGTTTTGGTATTTGAAGCGATGATATGAATCATGTTATAAAGTTGGTTATATGTATATTGAATGCAAATCTATATTTGACAAAATGATATAAGTATGTGATATTAAAGTGTGAAACATGTGTATACAAATAAGAATGTGTATATATATTCATCTATATGATGATATTATGACCTTGGAAGTAAATGATAACTTTGATAATGGATATATATGTATTTCAGCCAAGTTAAAGTTGATACATGAATGTATCTGTTGCATATGAATTTGCAAGTTTGAGATTAAATGTGATTATGATAGCATGAATTGGTTTGGTTAAATTGAGTTGATTATGTCATTGAGATGTTTATTTGCTTATGACTTACTAAGCTGTGATAGCTTACTATGTATGTATGTTTGCTTTTGTTTTATAGATTTTGGAGACTAGTTACGGGCTCGGGGATCATCAGCAATGTCTATCATACTATCGTCTATTTATCGGTATTTTTTAAAAAGCTAAATTTCAAACCTATGGCATGTATAGGCTATACTACTTTTCGAATATGTTTGAAGTGTTGCATAATATGCCATACAAAAATGGCTAATTTGATATATAAGTATTTGTTATCTTGATCATGGTTCTTGTGTGTGCTAAGTTTGGTTTGTATGCTATGCTCAAATGATGATTTTATTTGGTTTGGTTGGATCAGTTATGATATATATATATATAAGTATGAATTATGCTTGATATGTTACCTATTGTTTAATGATTCAACTATGTCTTGTATTTGATAGTAATGATTTAATTTGGTTGATGAGAGTATTCAGTTAAATGTTGAATTTAGGTAATGAAATTATTGAATTGATGATTCGGCAATGTTATGTATATATATTTATATATGTGAAACATGTTTTATTTAGTTTTGCCATGTATTTTGGTAATAAGGTGATTCGGTTATGGCATGTGATAAAAGTAAGTTCAATATGCTTTCATTGAGTGAAGAAATGAATATGAATTATGTTAGTAAATTAATCATGATTTGGCACTTATATATATAAGCATATGATGTGTTGGTTTGATATATATATTTATATGTGCTTATCCAAACAGGTAATCATTGAATTGGTATTGAATATGACCTTTTTTATTTTGCAAGATAAGTGATATTAACATGTTTAGATTCAATTTTCGTATTTTAAAGTATTAAACAAGTGTTTTCTATGTTATATGTATATATATACATATTTGTGATGTGTTTGATATGAAATGCAAATTATGGTTAATATATGGATTTGATTCTATGTGAGATTACATGCACGTAATGTGATTGAGTAAAGTTGAAAGTGGACATTAAAATAAACATAAGTAATAAGCATGATTACATTCGGCTAAGGCTTTGTAAAATGACCAAATGAATAGTAATTTAAGTTATAAGGAATCATGATTGTTTTTATGCAAAATAGGTGAATGTGAATGGTTATATGTACTTCAATGGTTAGATCATTCGGTGTTCTTTTAATATATGTCTAAATTGATACATGACATTTTAGTCTTGTCCAATCTACTTAGATGAACTTATAAGTAGACTTGTTATGATTTAGCGATTTGAAACCATATAAATATAATAATGTACTTATGCCATGTATGATTTGGTTAAATTTATTATATCCTTATTGTGTCGTATAGAGTCTTGCTAAAAATGATATGTACTTAAATATGTTTACTTTATATAATTCATGTTTGAAATAATTGATTGAATTATTTATAATATCTTTGATATGCGCATATGATATGTGGTAAAATGATATATTTGGCACTATTTACTTATAAATTATATAACTAGATATATGTTTGAAAAATGTTATGATATGATTCTTAAAGAATTTAAATTAGTTATATATGTTAATATTTGATTGTTTTAAGAGTTTGAGCAAGTGTACGCATATGATTGTTCGAAATTTGTGTCTTGTCCAGTAATACCTCGTAACCCTATTCTGGCGACAGATACGGGTTAGGGGTGTTACATTTGATTGGTATCAGAGCTACAGTTTAGTCGGTTCTAGGACTAACGTAGCGTGTGTGAGTCTAGCTATACATGCTATAATTATAAACTGTGATAGTGTGGTGATTCTTGACAATTAAAAATGTGTTTTATTATAGTAAATGGATCCCGATCGAGCAGTAATGGATGACGTAAAAAGTAATACGCCTGCTCTTGATCAGGGGGTAGTGCCGGCTGATTCTAGGCCAATTTCAAGTAGTATAGAGGGAGAGGCTAAGCAAGCCTTCTTCCAGCTAATGAATGAGTGGTTCATGGAGTTCGTTCGGATGAATCCGGCTACTCAACAACCTCCACCCCCTCAAGTTCCTATAACATCCCAAGTTATACGAAAAGAAAAGAAAAGCTAATTTTGAAGCTAGAGATTACCGTAAGAGATCATTAGGTAAAACCTTTCAGTCAACATCGAAGAAATTCAGGGATGAGTTTAGCCGATCAAAGAATACTGCGGGTATTTTTCTAGACATGATCGAGACAGACCACATGTGAGTTCATGAGCCATTTCGATTGCTAATGTTGGTAATGTCCGGCTAAATCGACTAGAGTACAGGCATTGTGGTAAACGACATCCTGGAAACTATAGATTGCTTGATCAGTCCTATTTTAAATGTGGGTCGATGGATCATTTCATTCGTGAGTGCCCTATGTTAGCCGAGCAAAATATCATACAGAGTGCGAGACCGAGTAACATGTCAGCTCGAGGTAGACCACCCAGAAATTTGGGTAATGTGAGTAGCAGTCAGGGAGGAACTAAAGTTACAGCAGTTCGATCTGAGGCTCGTGCACCTGCCAAAGCTTATGCTATTCGCATTCACGAGGAGGCTTCAACCCCAGATGTTATTATTGTATATTCACTCTCTATGATACTAGTGTAATTGTATTGATTGATCCTGGTTTGACTCATTCTTATGTATGTGAGACCTTAGTATCCAGTAAGACTTTGCCTATAGAGCCTACTGAGTTTGTGATTAGAATATCGAACCCCTTGGGTCGGTGTGTTCTGGTTAACAAAATGTGTAAGAATTGTCCGTTGATGGTTCGAGATTCATGTTTTCCAGCTAATTTGATGTTGTACCATTTGACGAGTTCGATATAATTTTGAGTATGGATTGGTTAACTTTGCATGATGCTATTGTAAACTGCAAACGAAAGATTATTGATTTGAGATGCCAAAATGATGAGATTAATTGGATTGAGTCTAATGATTTGAATGGTTTACCGATAGTGATATCTTCGATGTTAGCTCAGAAATATGTGAGAAAAAGTTGTGAAGCTTACTTTGCTTATGTGTTTGATTCTAAAGTGATAGGCTCTGGTAGGTACACGAGCCTCGAATCGAACGGTAGTGTCCTTAGACCCTCTTTGACTCTAGGAGGTCTGCCACGAGATGTATTGCCACTTGGCCTTGAATTTTGTGAAATTTTTTGCTCGACAGACTTCGAACAATCACGAATGAAATGGTCTATTGATCCACATTTGAAACAAGTTCAATCATACAATCTACAATTGTCGGGATGTCTTTTACCACAGTGTTTACACTCAGGTCGACCAGATCTGACATTTCCAACACTGGCAATAGATGTAACTGGAGCTCTAAAGCTAGAATGTGATCTAACACGATCTCTACTCGAATGTCCCACATTAGCCTTTGAACGGCTATAATCATCTCAAAACTTCTTTGGTGAAGATTGAAATGGCTTGCTCGATGATCTCTTTCGCACTTCTCTAGCTTTTGAATCAACTTTTCTTTTCTCTTTCCCGAGCTCTTCAGCTTTACATGCTCGTTCAACAAGCACAACAAATTCTTTTATCTCAAGAATCTCGACTAAAAAATGGATATCCTCGTTCAAGCCATCCTCAAATCTCTTGCACATTATTGCCTCAGTAGATACACATTCACGAGCATACTAACTTAGCCTTACAAATTCTTGCTCGTATTCTGTAATAGACATACGGCCTTGTTTAAGCTCAAGAAACTCTTTACATTTCTGGTCGATAAATCTCTGACTGATGTATTTCTTTCAGAATTTAGTTTGAAAGAAATCCCAGGTGACTCGCTCTCTTGGAACCACTGATATCAAAGTCTTCCACCAGTGATACGCTGTAACAGTCCAGTTTAGAGCCTAGTCAAAATAGTGGTTTCGAGACCACATATCTGCGCCAAAAAATATTTTAATATTATTTTCCGTGCTTATGATATGTGAATTTATATGTGTGAAATTTTGGTATGATAATTTTGTCGTTTAAGTGGTTAATTTGAGAAAAGGATTAAATCGCGTAAGTTGCAAAAGTTACCTTCTATAAGTTAAAAGTGTTATATTGATATGGTTTAGCAAAGTGAGAGTCCTTGCCTATCAATTATACCATGAATGTTAATGGTGGACAATTATGGACATGTTAGGTGAATTTTAATGATTTATAACTAAAGGTTAAAATGGTAATTCATGAAATAAATATAGTAAATTAAAGAAAACAAAAGAAAGTGTATGCAAATTACCTTGTTTCAGCTGAATGTTGAAGAAGAAGAAACCATTTTTGGTTCTTTAAGGTTCGGCTAATGCATGTTTAATTGGTAAGTGTTTCCTAACTCAATTTTTGATGATTTTTTATGTTTTTGAGATCGTTTCTTTGCGTTTTATAAAACCCATGCTTTAATAATTTTGTAATATGCCATTGATGCTTAAGTGAGCTTTGTGATGATAATTGGAGTTATATGAAAGCTTGACGATAAATCAGCATGTTTTGTCTTTGGATTTTGATGAATTTGAGTAATTTGGATTAAATTATGAAAATGATATTTTGAGAGACTAAAATGAGAAATAAATGAAATGTAGGGGCTTATATGAACACTATGAATATTCGGCTAGGCATGTGTGCAAAGAAAGTTTTTGTATTTTGTGATTTTGTGAATTAGGGACTAAAGTGCCAAAATGTGGAAATGTGAGGGCTAGTTTGCAAAATGCCCTAAATATGTGTCTACGGATTGTTTTGAATGAATTGGTGAATAAAAAGGATTAATTTTCAATATATATAGATCAAGAAAAGAGGAATTCAGACTTAGACTGAGGGAAGTCGAAGATTACAAAGTAAACAGTTCGAGTCAATAATTCCAAGAACGAGGTAAGTTTGTACGCAAAATATGATGTTATAAGTATGTTTTGACGTTTTGATTATACATGGATTGTATATATATTTAGTTTGGATGAATACAATGATAAATCAATGGTATTCGACACTAAGTGTGTGATTTGAATTAGCTATGGCTATATGAGGCACTGAGTGTGTGATACCGATGTAACTTCGGTTAATTGAGATGGCACTAAGTGTGCAGAATCGTTCTAGCTTCGGCTAACCTTTAAAGTACTAAGTGTGTGGATGTTTAAAGCATGAATAATTTACGAAAAGTCTTAAAATAGCTAAACTGAAGGTGAGAATGAAAATGAGTAAGTACAGGAAAATTCAGGTAAGTACAATACCTATATGGTAGAAGATATTATGTATGTGAAGTTCATTGAATAAGTTCGAACATATTAATTATGCTGGCATAGAATTCCTAAATGATTTGAGAATTTAAAAAATACTTATGTGTTAATGTTTCATATTTTGATATACTGTTTATGAGTTTTGGGTACGAGCTTACTAAGCTTTTGAAAGCTTACTTTGTGTGTGTTTACATTGTTTTATAGATATCAAAGTTACAGGGAGCTCGGGGATCGTCAAGGATCATCACCACACTATCGAACTTCATTTTGGTACTTTTGGAAATGTATATTTTGAAGTATGGCATGTATAGGCTAGTGTTTGTGAGATTATGTCTTGTGATGTATATATTTAGCCATGTGATTTGGCTAGTTTATGTTTGATCTTATAGTTTGAAAATGGTATATGATATGTGATACCAATGTTCAATTGTGGTTTGTTTTGGTTGGTTAAAAGAAATGGTTAATGTTGATAAGTTTTGATAAGTTTGATTATGAAATTGAATGATGTTTTGAAACATATGCTTTGGTATAATTTTATTCTAGATTTGTTATGCTTTGGTTAATGAATTGAGATTGGAATTGTTAATATTGTTATGGCATGAATGGTGTATGGTTTGGGTTAGAAATTAGCTAAAATTGTTGTGCAAATATGCTTGATTTGGTGCTTATAGGTTTGAGCAAAAGGTGGTGGCAAATTTGGCTATTCAAATGGCCTATATTTTTCCACACGGACAGAGACACGGGCGTGTGTCTCAACCGTGTGCGACACATGGTCATGTTGTACAGCCGTGTGTCCCCTGGGGTACCCTACACATGTAAGTCAGTATTGGGCACGGCCAAGGCACACGGGTGTGTGGCTAGCCGTGTGACCCAAGTCAGTGTAGACAAGGACCGAGACACACTAGCGTGTCTTGTGGCTGTGTGAGCAAGTCAGTATGCATGCCCTGTTTGGACATGACTTAGACACACGGGGCATGTCTTAGGCCATGTGCACACGGGAGTGTGACCTGTTTAACTTTAAGAATTGTTTAAATTTTGAAAATTTTTGTTTGAGCTCGGTTTAGTCCCTACCCCTTTCTAACGCATGTTTAAGGTCTCAAAGACTTATATAAGGGACTTATTATTGATATATGACCTAAGAAGCTATGATGATTGTGCAATATGTTCAAAATGTTTTGATTGTTTGGTAATGTCTCTTAACCCTAATTCGGCGAGGGATACGGGTTAGGGGTGTTACATTTGGTTTGTATCAGAGCTATAGTTTAGTCGGTTCTAGGACTACCATAGCATATATGGGTCCAGCTATACATGCCATATTTGTGAACTACGATAGTGTGATGAATCCTAACATTGAAATGTGCTTTTATATAGCAAATGGATCCCGAACGAGCTATAGCGGACGATGTTGAAAGCAATGCGCCTACTCCCGTGAAAAGGACGGTGCCATCTGATTCTCGATGGCTAAGAGTAACCGTGATGGTGAGGTTAAACAAGCCTTCTATCAAATGATGAATGATTGGTTCACCCAATGTATTAGAACCAATCCAACTGTACAACAACTTCTACCCCCGGTTAATCTTCCTCAAGATCTTGTTATGCCATCGGTGAATCCGGTTCAATTAAGTAAACCACCAGTTGATAAAATTAGAAAATAAGGGGCTAGAGAGTTTCGAGCTACAACAGTGATGATGCTGAAAAAGTCGAGTTTTGGTTAGAAAACACGATAAGAGTGTTTGACGAATTATTATTAAATCCTGAAGAATGCATAAATGTGTTGTTTCCCTTTTGAGAGATACAGCGTATCATTGGTGGAAGACTTAGACATCTGTGGTTCTGAGTGAACGGGTTACTTGGGATTTCTTCCAAGCTAAATTTCAAAAGAAATATATCAGTCAGAGATTCATCGATCAGAAACACAAAGAGTTTTTCGAACTTAAACAAGGTTGTATGTCTATCACAGAATATGAGCAGGAATTCGTAAGATTAAGCCAGTATGCTCGTGACTGTGTATCTACAGAAGCAATAATGTGCAAAAGATTTGAAGACGGTCTAAACAAGGATATTCGTTTGTTGGTTGGGATTCTAGAAATTAAAAAATTTGTTGTGCTCATTGAACGAGCATGTAAAGCTAAGGATCTCGGGAAAGAGAAAAGAAAAGTAGATTTTGAAGCTAGAGAAGTACAAAAGAGATCATCGAGAAAATCATTTCAGTTAGCATCAAAGAAGTTCAAAGATGATAATAGTCGTCCAAAGGCTAATGAGGGACATTCAAATAGGGATCGTGCTAGATCGTAATCGAACTTCAAAGCTTCAACTACGTCTGTTGCCAGTGTTGGTAATGCAAAGAATGAAAAGCCTGACTGTGGTCACTGTGGAAAATGACATTTTGGAGAATGTTGGGGAAAGAGTAATAACCAAGCTTGTTACAATTGTGGTTCACAAAATTATTTTATAACAGATTGCCTAGATTTAGCTGAAAAAGACAATGATAAAAAATTGAGACCAAACAGTAATGCTTCTCATGGTAGACCTCCCAGGTTTACCAAAAATGTAAGCAGTAGTCAAAGAGGAACAAAAGACACAACTGTTACATCTGAGGCTCGTGCCCCTGCCAGAGCCTATACTATCTGAGCTCGCGAGGAAGCTTTATCGTCAGATGTGATTATGGGTGCATTTACTCTTTATGATACTTCTGTAATTGCTTTGATAGATCCTGGATCGACACATTCGTATATATGCATGAACTTAGTGAACAATAAGACTTTGCCTGTAGAGTCTACTGGATTTATAATTAGAGTTTCGAACCCCCTAGGCAGATGTGTTTTGGTTGATAAAGTCTACAAGAATTATCCGTTAATGTTTCGAGACAATTGTTTTCTGGCTGATCTGATGCTGTTACCTTTTGATGAGTTTGATATAATTCTGGGTATGGAATGGTTAACTTTGCATGATGCTGTTGTGAACTGCAAACAGAAAACTATTGATTTGAGATGCAAGAATGATGAAATATTCAGAATCGAACCTACTGATTTGAATGGATTGCCTGCTGTGATATCTTCAATGAAAGCTTTAAGTATTGTGAAGCTTATTTTGCTTATGTGATTGATTCGAAAGTGTCAAAAAAGAAAATTGAATCAGTACCTGCTGTATGTGAGTTCCCTGATGTTTTTCCTGAAGAACTTTTGGGTTTACCTCCAGTTAGAGAAGTTGAATTTAGCATTGAATTAGTACCTGGTACCAAATTAAAAGAATTAAAGTCTCAATTGGAAGAGTTAACAGGTAGAGGATTTGCTAGACTGAGTTTCTCACCTTGGGGTGCTCCAGTTTTATTCGTGAAAAAGAAAGATGGTACGATGAGAATGTGTATAGATTATCGTCAGTTGAACAAAGTGACTATCAAAAATAAGTATCCTTTGCCTCGAATCGATAATTTGTTTGATCAGTTGAAAGAAGCTGTTGTGTTTTCGAAAATAGATTTGAGAACAGGCTATTATCAATTGTGAGTAAAAGATTCAGATATTCCAAAAATCGCTTTCAGAACAAGGTATGGCCATTATGAATTCTTAGTTATGCCTTTCAAATTGACTAACGCACCTACTATCTTTATGGATTTGATGAATAGAATTTTCAAACCATATTTAGATCAATTTGTTGTTGTATTCATTGATGACATATTGATTTATTCACGTGATGAATCCGAACATGCTGAGCATTTGAGATTAGTGCTACAAATTCTACGAGAAAAATAATTGTTTGCGAAGTTCAGTAAATGTGAATTCTGGTTGCAATAACTAAGTATTCTGGGTCACATTGTATCAGCCTCTAGTATTCGAGTTGATCCGAGCAAAATTTCAGCTATTTTGGATTGAAAGCCTCCGAGAAATGTTTCTAAAGTCTGTAGTTTTCTAGGACTAGATGGTTATTATAGGAGGTTTGTAAAAGCCTTTTCTATGATTGCAACTCCATTAACAAAACTACTTCAGAAAGATGTGAAGTTTGAGTGGTCCAAAAAGTGCCATAATAGTTTTGATCAGTTGAAAACTTTGTTGACTGAAGCTCTGGTATTAGTACAACCCGAATATGGTAAAGAATTTGTGATATATAGTGATGCTGCGTTGATCGGACTGGGATGTGTTCTGATGCAAGAAGGAAAAGTCATTGCCTATGCTTCGAGACAACTAAAGTCGCATGAAAAGAACTATCCAACGCATGATCTAGAGTTAGCTACGATTTTATTTGCTCTAAAGATTTGGTGCCATTATCTGTTTGGTGAGTAATGTCACGTATATTCTGATCATAAGAGTTTGAAGTATTTGATGACTCAGAAAGATTTGAATCTGCGTTAGAGAAGATGGCTTGAATTGTTAAAAGACTATGAACTTGTAATTGATTATCATTCGGGTAAAGCAAATGTTGTTGTTGATGCTTTGAGTCGAAAATCATTGTTTACTCTGCATGTGATGAATGCTCATTTAGTTTTATCTGATGATGGTTCAGTTTTGGCTGAATTAAAAACAAGACCTTTGTTCTTACAATAAATTATTGAAGCTCAGAAGATTGATAATGAGATTTTAGCTAAACGAACTCAGTGTGATGTAGACTCTGATTCAGAATTCAGAGTTGATAAAGATGATTTTTTAAGATTTCGAGATTGAATTTGTGTTTCGAGAAATCTAGAGTTAATTCAGATGATCTTAAACGAAGCTCATAATAGTAGATTATCTGTGCATCCGGGTAGTACAAAAATGTATAATGATCTGAAACAACTTTATTGGTGGTCTGGAATGAAAAGAGATATCTCTGACTTTGTTTCTAAATGTTTGATCTGTCAACAAGTTTAAGGTGAACATCAAGTGTCATTTGGTATATTACAACCGATTATGATTCCGGAACGAAAATGGGATAGAGTGACGATGGACTTTGTTTTGGGTTTACCCCTGTTTCCGAAAAAGAAAGATGCTATTTGGGTTGTGGTTGATTGTTTGACAAAATAAGCTCATTTTATTCCAGTTCGATCCGATTACTCACTTGATAAATTAGCTGAGTTATAAATTTCAGACATTGTGAGATTGCATGGTGTGCCATTGTCTATAGTGTCAGACAGAGATTCGAGATTCACATCACGATTCTGGAAGAAATTGCAAGATGCTATGGGTACGAAAAAACACTTCAGTACCGCTTTTCACCCGCAAACAGACGGTCAATCTAAACAGATTATTCAGATACTCGATGATATGTTGAGATGTTGCATTCTTGAATTTGAAGGTACGTGGGAACAATATTTACCTTTGATTGAATTTGTTTATAATAACAGTTTTCAATCAAGCATTAAAATGGCACCATACGAAGCTTTATCTGGTCGCCAATACTGTACACCTTTGTATTGGACCGAGCTCAGCGAAAATAAGATTCATGGGGTTGATTTGATAAAAGAAACCAAATAGAAAGTAAAAGTGATCCGAGACAGTTTGAAAGCAGCTTCCTATCGTCAAAAATCATATGCAGATTTGAAAAGAAAAGATATTGAATTTGAGGTTGGAGATAAAGTGTTTTTGAAGGTATCACCGTGGAAGAAAGTCTTTCGGTTCGGTAGAAAAGGAAAATTGAGTCCAAGGTTCATTGGGTTGTATGAGATTATTGAGCGTATTGGGCCGGTAGCGTATAGATTGTTGTTGCCACCAGAGCTAGAAAAGATTCATAATGTGTTTCATATATCGATGCTTCAACGATACAGATCTGATCCTTCGCATGTGATTCCTCTGTCTGAAATTGGAATTCAGTCTGATATGACTTATGAAGAAAAGCCTATACGTATCTTAACTTGAGAGGTTAAAGAGCTGTGAAATAAGAAAATTCCTTTAATAAAAGTTATGTGGCATCGGCATGGTATTGAAGAGGCCATGTATGAGCTTGAAGATGTTATGAGACAACAATATTCGAATTTGTTCAACGGTAAGATTTTCGGGGACGAAAATCCCTAAGAGGGAGAATTGTAACAGTCTAGTTTAGACCCTAATCGAAATAGTGGTTTCGAGATCACATATCAGTGTCAGAAAAATATTTTAATATTATTTTCCATGCTTATGATATGTGAATTTATATGTGTGAAATTTTGGTATGATAATTTTATCGTTTAAGTGGTTAATTTGAGAAAAGGATTAAATCGCGTAAGTTGCAAAAGTTACCTTCTATAAGTTAAAAGTGTTATATTGATATGGTTTAGCAAAGTGAGAATCCTTGCCTGTCAATTATACCATGAATGTTAATGGTGGACAAGTATGGACATGTTAGGTGAATTTTAATGATTTATAACTAAAGGCTAAAATGGTAAATCATGAAATAAATATAGTAAATTAAAGAAAACAAAAGAAAGTGCATGCAAATTACCTTGTTTCAGTCGAATATTGAAGAAGGAGAAACCATTTTTGGTTCTTTAAGGTTCGGCTAATGCATGTTTAATTGTTAAGTGTTTCCTAACTCAATTTTTGATGATTTTTATGTTTTTGAGATTATTGCTTTGTGTTTTATAAAACCCATGCTTTAATTTAAGAAATGGATGGTAATTTTGAAATATGCCATTGATGCTTAAGTGAGCTTTGTGATGATAATTGATATTATATGAAAGCTTGATGATAAATACGCATGTTTTGTCTTTGGATTTTGATGAATTTGAGTAATTTGGATTAAATTATGAAAATGATATTTTGAGGGACTAAAATGAGAAATAAACGAAATGTGGGGGCTTATATGAACACTATGAATATTCGGCTAGGCATGTGTGCAAAGAAATTTTGTGTATTTTGTGATTTTGTGAATTAGGGACTAAAATGTCAAAATGTGGAAATATGAGGGCTAGTCTGCAAAATGCCCTAAATATGTGTTTGTAGATTGTTTTGAATGAATTGGTGAATAAAAGGATTAATTTTGAACATATATAGATCGAGAAAAGAGGAATTCGGACTTAGACCAAGGGAAGTCAAAGATTATAGAGTAAAGAGTTCGAGTCGACAATTCCAAGAACGAGGTAAGTTCGTATGCAAAATATGATGTTATAAGTATGTTTTGATGCTTTGATTATACATGGATTGTATATATATTTAGTTTGGATGAATACAATGATAAATCAATGGTATTTGGCACTAAATATGCGATTTGAATTAGCTTCGGCTATATGAGGCACTAAGTGTGCGATACCAATGTAACTTCGATTAATTGAGATGGCACTAAGTGTGCGGAATCGTTCTAGCTTCGGCTAACCTTTAAAGCACTAAGTGTGCGGATGTTTAAAGCATGAATAATTTACGAAAAGTCTTAAAATAGCTGAACCGAAGTGAGAATGAAAATGAGTAAGTACAGGAAAATTCAGGTAAGTACAATACCTATACAGTAGATGATATTATGCATGTGAAGTTCATTGAATACGTCTGAACATATAAATTATGCTGGCATAGAATTCCTAAATGATTTGAGAATTTACAAAATACTTATGTGTTGATGTTTCATATTTTGATATACTGTTTATGAGTTTTGGTACGAGTTTACTAAGCTTTTGAAAGCTTACTTTGTGTGTGTTTACATTGTTTTATAGATATCAAAGCTTTTGGTACTTTTGAAAATGTATATTTTGAAGTATGGCATGTATAGGCTAGTGTTTGTGAGATTATGTCTTGTGATGTATATATTTATTCATGTGATATGGTTAGTTTATGTTTGATCTTATAGTTTGAAAATGGTATATGATATGTGATACCAATGTTCAACTATGGTTTGTTTTGGTTGGTTAAAAGAAATGGTTAATGTGATAAGTTTTGATAAGTTTGATTATGAAATTGAATGATGTTTTGAAACATATGCTTTGGTATAATTTTATTCTAGATTTGTTATGATTTGG
The DNA here is from genome assembly GCA_025698465.1 of Gossypium longicalyx. Classification (NCBI taxonomy): domain Eukaryota; kingdom Viridiplantae; phylum Streptophyta; class Magnoliopsida; order Malvales; family Malvaceae; genus Gossypium; species Gossypium longicalyx. The sequence goes on along the minus strand of CM046998.1, from coordinate 23,156,797 downwards.
TTAATGAATTGAGATTGGAATTGTTAATATTGTTATGGCATGAATGGTGTATGGTTTGGGTTAGAAATTGGCTGAAATTGTTGTGCAAATATGCTTGATTTGGTGCTTATAGGTTTGACCAAAAGGGGTGGCAAATTTGGCTATTCTAATAGCCTATTTTTGTCCACACGGACAGAGACACGGGCATGTGTCTCAACCGTGTGCGACACATGGTCATGTTGTAATGCCGTGTGTCCCCTGGTGTACACTACACATGTAGGTCAGTACTGGGCACGGCCAAGGCACACGGGCGTATGGCTAGCCGTGTAACCCAAGTCAATTTAGACCACGGCCAAGACACACGGATGTGTCTTGTAGCCGTGTGAGAAAGTCAGTATGTATGCCCTGTTTGGACATGACTTAGACACACGGGCGGGTCTAAGGCCGTGTAAGGCACACGGCCTATTCACACGGGCGTGTGACCTATTTAACTTTGAGAATTTTTTAAATTTCAAAAATTTTTATATGAGCTCAGTTTAGTCCCGACCCCTTTCTAATGCATGTTTAAGGTCTCGAGGACTTATATAAGGGACTTATTATTGATGTATGACCTAAGAAGCTATGATGATTGTGAAATGTGATCAAAATGTACCAATTGTTTGGTAATACCGGGTTAAGGGTGTTACATACGCCGTATCTCTCTGAAGTGAAACAACACATTTTATGCATTCATCCGAATTCAAAGACAATTCATCAAATACTTATATTGTATTTTCCAACCAGAACTTGGCTTTCTCAGCATCATCACTAGTGGTAGCACGGAATTCTTCTGCCTGATATTTTCTAATTTTATCAATCGGAGGCTAATTTAACTGAGTCAGATTAACTTGTGTCATAACAGGGACTTGTTGAGGAACAGGTGCAATTGGGGGTTGTTGAACAGCCGGATTAGTTCTAATATACTGACTAAACCAATCATTCATCATCTGATAGAAGGCTTGTCTTGCCTCTCCATCATGGCTACTCGTAGCTAGTCTAGAATCAGATGACACTATCCCTTGCGCGAGAGTAGGCATATTACTCTCGACATCGTCAGCTACGGCTCGTTTGGGATCCATTTTCTATATAAAAAAACACATTTTCATTCTCAGGATTCATCATATTATCGCAGTTCATAAATATGGTATGTATAGCTAGACTCACATACGCTACGTTAGTCCTAGAATCGACTAAACTGTAGCTCTAATACCAACCAAATGTAACACCCCTAACCCGTTTCCGTCGCCAGATTAGGGTTAAAGGCATTACCGAAAAAATCAGAACATTTTACAAACAATTCACAAACTTCATCCAAAATCTTAATCATACATCATAAAAGAGTCCCTTATATAGGTCATCGAGACCTGAAACATGCATTAGAAAGGGGTCGGGACTAAACCGAACTCATACAAAATTTTTCAAAACTTAAACAATTTTTAAAGTTGCAGAGGTCACACATCCGTGTAAACAGGCCATGTGCCTCACACGGCATTAGACACACCCGTGTGTCTAGACCGTGTCAAATCAAGGCATACATACTGACTTAATCACACGACCACAAGACATGCCCGTGTTCCTTGGCCATGGTCGAAACTGACTTGGGTCATACAGCTAGCCACACACCCATGTGCCTTGGCCGTGCTTAAGACTAACTTAAAATTGAAGGGTACCCTAGGGGACACACAGCCGTGCAACATGACCGTGTGTCACACATGGCTGAGACACACACCCGTGTCTCTACCCATGTGGACAAAAATAGGCCATTTGGAAAGCCAATTTGCCTCCCAATTTGGGTCAAACCTACAAGCATCAAACCAAGCACATTTGCACTATAATTTCAGCAAATTTCAATACCAAAACTTACATCATTCATGCTATATTATTGACAACAAATTCATGCTTGTAACACATACCAAAACATGTCTTCCCATAAGTCAAAATCATACCAAAACATATGGTTTCATAATTTCTAATCATACAATCAAATCTCATGCCAAAACCTTACCAAATTTCATACTAGGCACATTCCAAAAACTTACCAAATTGACCAACTCTCTTGGCCGTCCAAAGCACTTTACATAGATAATATTGCATCACATAATTCATACAAAAAAATCATTTATATACACAACCTAAACCAAGCCAAATCACATTGCTAGATATATACACTTCACAACACATATTCAACTACTTCTAGCCTATACATGCCATACTCCCCATATTTACACTTTCAAAATGTACCAAGATAGAGTTTGATAATGTGTTGATGATCCTCGATGATCCCCAAGCTCCCGATAGCTATAATTTCTATAAAATAGTTGAGAAACACACAAAGTAAGCTTTCAAAAGCTTAGTAAGCCATATACAAATAAACTTATCATTTAAAGCATATAAACAACATAAAATACATATGTTCCATAGCCAAATACTATCACAAATCACATAGCTCATACACATGTCTCATATTTCCAATTCATTTGCACATATAGCATATTTTCTCATACTTATATCACATATCAATAATTTTACATGTACTTACCTTTTTTTCTCAAATATAGTATACATTTCAAACGTACCTGAATCAGATACACAATATATATATATTCATTCTTTTCTTGGAATGCCTGTTGAACCGTTCGGAATCATTAGGATATGCAGATAGCTCGAAAAGCTTGAACAATGCCAACGTCCCAAACGTGGTCTAGCATGTAATCAAATATCGATGCCACTGTCCCAAACAGGGTCTTATATAAAATCAAATACGATGCCAATGTCCCAGACGTGGTCTTACATGTAAATGCCAAATCAATGCCAACGTCCCAGATGTGGTCTTACACAATATCACATATCGAAAATCCAATGTCATGACATATGTATCCTAACTATTCCTAAGGTTCGTACGGGGCTTTTCAGACGTCGGAACTTGTCGATACTTTCTCAGATATTTCATAATCAATTCACATAGTCATTCATCATTGTTCAATAGCATATAAGCATAAATAGACCATCTCAAACATATTTATTTGTATATTGACTTACCTCGTACAGATTCAGATAGAAAGAATCGGCTACTCGACGACTTTCGACTTTCCCCAATCTAATTTTGTTTTCTTTAATTCTTTATCTATATAACTCCAAATTTAACTCTTTTATTCACAAATCATTCAAATCAATCCAAAAACACATATTTAGGGCATTTTACAAATTAACCCTCATATTTTTACATTTTAACAATTTAGTCCCTGACTACAAAAATCAGAAAATACACAAAATTTGCATATACCCATGTTAGGGCGAATTCTCATAGTATTCATATAAGCTCATATGTTTCATTTATTTCACATTTTAATCCCTCAATTTACAAATTTCACAATTTAGTCCAAACTACTCAAATTTCATAAAAAATTCAAAGAAAAAATTAGTAATCTAATACATATCTTCCATTCACTATCCTCAAACTTCATAAAACTCATAATTTCATCAATGGCATATTTCAAAATCATCAAAAAAATCAAAAATTGAGACATGGGCTTGATAGAACTCTAAGCAACGATCATAAAAACATAGAAATTATCAATAACGGATCAAAATGCATACCTAAATCACCCAATCTCTTAGTCGAACCCTAAGCTTGCTTTTATCTTTTCTTTTTCTTTAGTTTTTCGACAATGTGGTGAAAATATGAACAAAATTCATGTTTTCTTTAATTAATAAACTTTAATTCATCTTTTACCATTTTAACCTTGTTAAATTCATTTAAAATCCACTATCACATATCCATAAATATCCATTCATTTAAACCATGGTATAATTACATCATAAAGACCCACATATATAAAGACATAACAATTAAGCACTTTGACAAATAGAAGGATACTTTTACATTTTATGCGATTAGGTTGTTTTATCAAATTAAGCACACAAATGATCGATTTTTCATACGAAACTTCCACACATGCTAATTCACATATTATAAACACAAAAAATAATATTAAAATATTTTTTTGACTCAAATTTGTGGTCTCAAAACCACTATTCTGACTAGGGTCTAAACCGGACTGTTATAGATTTAAGCAAGCATCCTGTTCATGAAATCAAAGATTTCATCAAGTGATCAAAACTTTTGAATTTGAGCAAAACGTACATGAACCTTATGTTTATAAATGTATAGGGGATGGAAAGGTGGTCTTTTTCATTCTATATGTCGATGAGATTCTACTCATTGGGAATAATGTAAGGACATTGTCATCGATTAAACTATGGTTAACCCTACAATTTAGCAAGAAGGACATGGGAGAAGCTAATTTTGTTCTAGACATTCGAATCCTAAGGGAACGAAAGAACAAAGTGATAACATTATCTCATGCTTCATACATAGACAAGATATTCGAGCGTTATGCAATGACCGATTCAAAGAAGGGAAATCAACCATTCGTATCGAGATTTCATCTCTCTTTGGAGGACTATCCTAATACAACAAAAGAAAGAGAGAATTTGATGAAGGTTCCTTATGCTTCGGTAGGAGGAAATCTCATGTATGCTATTTTATGCACATGCCCAGATATCTATTTTACAATTTAGTTTGTGAGTCGATATCAGGCGAATCTAGGATCAAGACACTAGTAGGCTTATACTCAAGTATTTATGGAGAATGTGGGATTATATGTTTTTGTATTTTGGAAGAGATCTTACTCTTATTGAATATACTTATTTTGACTCTTAAACACGTCAGGATTCAAGGAAATCAACATCGAGATTTTTTTATCCTAGGGACAAATCCATTGTGTAGAGAATTGTAAAGCAAAGTTGTACTGTTGACTCCACTATGGAGGTCGAGTATATGGTTGCTTCTAAGGCTACCAAAGAAGCAATATGGCTTCGAAATTTCTTTACAGATCTTGAAGTCATTTCTGGTATGAAAAAAGCTATCACATTGTATTATGACAACAGTGCGGCCATAGCTAATACCAAGGAGACGAAAAACCATAAGAGGATAAAACATATTAATTGGATATCATATCATAAGAGATACAGTTGTAGACGGAATCGTGGATGTAGTCAAGGTTGCATTTGAAGATGACCTTGCCAACCCATTTACTAAGACTCTACTAGCTAGGAGTTTTGAAAAACATGTGGAAAGCATGGGAATGTAGAATATGACTCATCTATTTCACTAAGGCAAGTAGGAGGCTATTGGATCTAGTGCCCAAAATGTAGTATATTCATTTGTACACTAGTAATTTATTTGAACAGATTATTTAATAAAACAAATTCATTGATTACATTCATATACTTTCTATAATTTTCCTCATATGATTTTGCACACAAAGCAAAATAGAAGAAAATGCTACTCAGTGGTTGTCTAATGTTTAACTAATATTAAATAGTATTATGTGGTCAGGTCATAATACAAAAAGATAGCTTATATTAGTGGACAAACCTAAGCATGTCTTTAGTTTAATCGAAAATGAGAAAACCAATTGAAAGACTAATATGTCCTTAGTTTAATTGGAACAGATGACTCCTAAAAGATAGAAACATAGATGTGACTGACTGGACTGATAGTACATCAGACTGGACCCAAGGAGAGTAGATCCTGAATCTATTTATGGATTTATTCACTTGTGACATTCATAGTGTGGCATACCTAAATCCTGAGTCGATGACGAATTATGTATGTGTGACTCATATACTTTGATGTAAGTAAAAGTCTGGGTTCAAATAAGATAAGGAAGTGAAAGTTAGTGCATTGAGTATACGACTTCTATAATATGTAGCGTCATTCACAATAGTGGAATTCATAGCTTGATACATGGGTAAATGATATCCTCTCATTGACATTACATGGTTGATGAAAAGTAAATGTGGTCATAGGTCGTTCATCTTTTTAATGAATAACTTGATTAGTATTTGATAGTAATTGACTTTTCGTGAAGGAATATGTAATGGTTACTGTGAGATAAAATAGGATCATATTGGGAGAACAGATATTATTCCAAAGGGATTAAGGATATCCTATGAGGGTAACACACTTATGAAATGGGCATTGGATGAGCACTGGTTGAGTTGTTTTGTTAATGGTATGCCGTTAGGAAAAACTCAGTCACGATACTATAGTGGAATGACTTCATGACTAAATAAGTTTATAATTAATAGGTGAAAAGCTGGAACTTAATTATAAATCATTTGAGCCTCAATTGCATATGTTCAATCGATCCCTCTACTAGCTTGATGAAACCATAAATGAATTACATGCTGAATCAAATTAATAGAAATGGTGAAAATAGAGAAATGGGAAACATATGAAAATGATTATAGTTTTCTCCAAAATGAAAATGAAAATGGAGAAATGAATATAGTTTTTTCCAACATGAAAATGAAAGTGACCTGAAAATGAATTTATATTTTTCAAATTAAATGAAGTTTGAAAATGAAAATAAATCATTTTGTTATAGTGAACCATTGAATACAAAAAAATTAAATATATTTTCTCATACATTCTTTTACGATAAAGTTATCATGATTTTCAGAGAATTAGAATTGGATTGAGAAGATTATTTAATTGGAAATATATTATGAAGTATATTTTGGGAAATAGAAAAGCAAATATTGAGTTGGATCTAATTATAAAGTATTAGTTAAAAGCCCAAAAGTTCTTGTAGTTGGACTCAATATGGGAGAGGCCCAAAAGCCCTTCATGATTAAGGGGTGGAAGGCAAACCCTAGTACTATTACTAGGGTATTAACTAGGGTTGCCACCATCTATACTTCTAGTTAGATTAGGAGTTCTTTTTTCTAATTGAAATAAACTTCTACAATTCAACAAGGGTTCTACTTTCTCTCCCTATAAATATATGGCATCGGTAGGGCTATACAAAAAACTTTAAGATATTGATACAAAAAAATTTATTCTCAGCTATTAAATCTATTTTTCAGATTAAAAATTGTTTCGATTTCTATTAGAGAAGATATTATTTGTTTTCACACTTGAAGAAAACAAAACTATTTCTATTTTTATGTTTTGATTCGAATCGTTTGAGCTCACACTTGAAGCAGTTCGTGGTACAACAATAGCGAAGAAGGCCATTTGGTTGAGAGTCAGGAATGACAAGGATCCGCCTATCCAAAAACACATGAGTGAATTCAATTTAGGGCTTATTGCTATAAATTCCATAATTTTTTGTTGTACAAGAAAACGATTTTTGAACCATATTTTTTCCAACAAAGTTAGCGGAAAAATTCCACCATCTTCTTCATTGTATTTCTTCACCGTCTATTGAAAAAGAAAAACATTCAAACTTGAGCTTTGATATTCGACCATCAATTAAGTAAGAAAACCAAGCCCTGGTTATTGTAATTTTTATAGACTTTTTATCATGAGAGCTTGAATTAGCTAGCCCATATACCAATTTGATTAATTGTTGAAGTTTTAGTAAGATGTCAATGTTGATAAATTGATGAAATAGGATTGAAATTGATAGATATTGAGCATAGATTATGAAAAGGACTAAAATTGTAAAGCTAGTTAAGCTTATTTGTTAACTTTGTTACATTAGGGACCACATTGAATAAATGTAAAACTTATCATGAAATTTTTATAGAAATAGAAATTATAAGGTCCCTAATGAAAGATTGTGAAATTGGGTTTTAATTTGAAGCTAGAAATTGAAAGTTATGCATATTCCGAGTTCAAGGACTAAATTTAATAAACATGTAGAATATGTGTGAAATAAAAAAAAGATTTATTTAGGATCATGCATCTCATGAAATTGTGTGATAATGTATGGTATTTATTTGGTATATAAACATATTTTTATAGACCAAGAATTGGAGAAAAATGGAGCCAGTAGAGGGAAAGCAAAAATTATGGAATAATCCCTAAAGAATCTACCCATTTTGTGTTTTGAAAAGGTAAGTTCATTTGGAACTTACTACCCTTCCTTGTGTTATATGTATGCTTGTGTTTATTTCATTGTAATTATGCTTGAATATAATTTGATATGTTAATAGAAACTGGCGTACATGGCTATTAAATGAAATGGAATTTAAGTGATTGTTATGTGACAATATAGTGTAAAGGGTATGAAAATGAAAACGTGAACAATTATAGGGTATGATATGCAAATGTGAATGAATAAAGGGTATGAATATGAAAATATGAATGATTACAGAGTATTATAATGCAAATATGAGTATTTGATGCCCATGTGAACTTAGTAAAGGGTTAGGATACGATTGGCATGAAAATAAGGTCATATGCGTGCTTGTACATGATATTTGATGATATGGAGATTATGACATGTTATATTGAGATCCAACACCTATTATGGATCATCGAGTATTCTTTATCTCTATGGAGACTTTGGTGTGGTGGAGGGATGTAATTGAAAATATTTAAACATTTGATGCCTACGAACTTTGCACTCCGGTGCCTTCGTGTTGTGTAGTTTAAGCTCACACGAGCAATCCTAGTGTAGTATAATTCACTTGTGCATCTGAGTTCATTTTACTAGGGTTCCATTGGTTGAAACATTGAAATTGAATCTGGATCTTAAAAATTGAAATGAATTGAACTTGAAAACTAATATGATATGTGATTCATTTGAAATGGTATAAACTTGTGAATTGATGATAGTATTGAATTTGTGATTGCATGAGTTGGTATGATTTGATGATGTTTTGGATATGTTATAATTCATAACCTATTAGGATACCTATGTTGTTATGTAACTAGTTGTGACATTATGTGTCAAGTTTTAGCTCAATGCACGCCAAAAGTATGGTAATTAGCATGCTCATTTATGAGCAAGGTAAATGTTGTAAGTTCCATTAGAACTTGCAAGCATTTAAATGCTTACTATCATTGTTTCCCCTACTTGTAGATCTCCAACTTGCGAAACTCACCAAACTGGATTAGTGTAGATCACACGTTATCATCGATACAGTAGAATTATGTTCATTTTGAGTCCGAATATTGTGGCATGTATATAAGGTCTTTTGGTATGCAAATGATCATCCTTGATTTTGATTGCCAATGTTATGTTATTGGCTAAGGTTATTTTTGTTAGATAAGCTTGATATATGGTATAGTATTAGTCTAAATTGATCATATAAATGCCTTTTGAATCCTTGAATTTAAAGTTTATATGGACCTGATATGTTTGAACTTGGAAATATGGTAACTTGATATTTAAGGAATATGAATGGCTTGGATAAGCTAGATTATGATTACCATTTAAGCATTTATTTTAAAAGTGTGATAAGTTTAATTTGGTTTGGATTGGTAAGATATGATGTTGTGATGAAATTGGTATGAAAATTCATTATGATGAATGTTATTTTAGGTCAGAAAGATTGTATATTATGTAATATGTTGAGATAAATAAAAAAGGGGATTGAATTTTTTGTATATTACCTACAGAGTCGCAACATTGGTCTGTCGCAATCCTGTGTAGCAGATTAAATTAGTTTTCATATTTTAGGAGCTTGAACATGAGCATTTTAGTTAAGTTTTAATTACATTTTTGTAAGTATTAGTTAAGTTAATAAAATGTTTAATTTGAGTCCTTTATTGAAGTTAGGGTTTGAGTGAGGCATAAGGGTGAGTTAATATACTTTGTGAGTGTGCAGAAGACCATTAGAAAGCATATTAACTTAATACTGGTCGCTAGGTTGGAACACAGAGCATGCAATGTCACAACATAGAAAGCAGAATATGTAACATCCCGAAATAGGGCCTAGTTGGAATAGTGGTTTCGAGACCATGAATTTGATGTTAAAATATTTATTTTATTATCATTATGAGGTCTGGGATATGAAAATATGCATGTGGTAAAGTTTCATGAAGAAATTCTAAGTATAAGGTGTTCAATTGGAAAATAAGGACCAAATTGAATAAGTTGCAAAACTTGGGCTCTAAAAGCAATTTGTATGAAATTGCTTTAGATTTTTAATTAGAAGGTCTTAAAGAGCAATTTGCCCAATTTTTAAGTTTTTGGACAAAAATGGGCATGTATGGATAAAATTTGAAAGAAAGGGCTTAAGGGCATTTTGGTCATTTGGCTAATTAATGAAATAAAATGGGAAAATAAGACAAAAATCAGCTCATCTTCTCCACGTTGCTGTCGAAATTTGAGAGCCACCATAGCTAGGGTTTCTTCATTTTCCAAGCTCAATAGTAAGTGCTCCCAGGCCCTATTTTTAATGTTCTTCGTATTTTTGAAATCCTCGTAACTTGCTCTCTTCATTTCTATCCATATTTCATGCTAGGGTTCATGTTTATAAATTTACCCATGCATGAGTTACTTGTACTTTAATGGTTTATGGAGGAATATGAAAGTTTAAAGGATGGTAAACAACTTTTACTAAGTGATTTTTCATGGAAATGGCTTTAGGGACCATTTTGTAAAAGTTGTAAAAATGGGTGGAAATATGAGAAATAATGGAAAATGTAGGCTGCCATAAAAGGGAAAAACATTCGACTAGGCTTAGGTAATGTAGAAATTGCATGCATTTCATCATACGAGCCTAGGGACTAAATCGTAAATATTATGAAAGGTTAGGGGCAAAATGGTTATTTTGCCCGGGGGTGAAATTTAGGCTCGTAATGAATAATATGAGTTACTAATGACTTATTATTACTGATATAGATCTCGAGGAACCAATTTTGGAGGTCGACCAAGGTAAACGAAAGGTTTCGGAATAATCAAAACACGAACCGAAGCAATTACCAGGTAAGTTCGAGTAACTCGAAGTAAACTTTAAATATACTTGAAAATGCATATTCTTAAATTATGTTAATTTGGATATTTATTGCAAGACAATCCAGGAAATATGATAGTGTAAAATGAAAAAAAGATGACAATTGTCCTGGTTGAATGAAAAAGGGAGATTCGATGGGTAAATTCTTATTTACATGACATGAGATCCTGCATGTGTTGCAGAAAGGGATTTAGCCAAGACGGGTAATCCGATGACCTCAGTATGGTAAGGATCTAGCCTGGACGGGTGTTCCTTAAGTGATCGAACCTCCTAATGAATATATGTGCATTGTGGATTTAGCCCGGATAGGTAATACGATTAAGGACTGAAATTAGCTTGGACTGGCATTTCAGATCCGAGCATATTGGAGCAATTGTTGTTGTAAGGGATTTAGCCTAGAATGGTAATCTCGACAATACTCCTTGAATTTATGTTATGAGGGATTTAACCTGGACTGGTAATCCCGCAGTAAGAGTGAAGTTCACGGGAGTGTGTATTTAAAACGATCACTAGCATGACTTGACGGTAAACGGAATACCCGTCGAGATTTCTGAGAAATTCAACGGGACTATAATGAGAAACGAGAATGGTAATGTTGAATTGATGAGCTCATCTAAGATTAATGTTATATTATTTGGGATGAAACTAACTCAATGCTTGAGTGCATGTGATAGGGAATTTATACTATGTATGTTTGGCAAGAATATCTTTTATGGTTGTATGTTAAATAACAGGTAAGTTTACCTTGCTATTATCTGAACTTACTAAGCATGTTAATGCTTATCCCCTTTCTTTTCCCTGTTTTATAGACCTCGTGGACTTGTGAAGATTGGAAGATGGTTAGAGGAATCACCACACTATCACTAGTCTTGCTTTGGTATATGAATACTTTTATTTTGTTATAATGGCATGTATAGGGTAATGGTCATATTTTATTATATGTGTTATGTGGTTAGCCAAAGTGTTGGCTTATGGTATTGATAATTCTTTTGTATATGGCTATGGGATGTGGCCAATATTGAGATGGAATGTAATCCCTATCTATTTTGTTTGCCTATGTTTACTTGCCTCATGTATTATGATGGTATGATATGCCATGGATGAATGTGTTAAATAAGGCTAAATAATTTAAATATGGTAAAGGCATAAAATGGTACAAGGTATCAATAGGGCCCAAGTATGAAATGTGAAACGGGATAATGAATACCCTTAATGCAAAAAGGATAACCTAGCATGTATTAACCAATGATATGAGGTTACCGTCCAAATGACCATATCAAAGTGGTTTAAAGATACATATAGGCCATGATATATGCCGTAGAAACTTTTGAGTATGTATGAGTGATTTTGGGTGACCAATGGCTTGGAAAATAGCGACCAAATGGTCCATACGGGTACACACCCAAACATGTATCTAGGCCATGTGTGACACATGGTCAGCCCCACGGGCATGTCGTCCGGCCATATGCCCCCTGCACCTTGAAATTTTAGGCAGTAAGCTTTGTAGTAAACACACGGGCAGAGACACGGTTGTGTGTCTCAGCCATGTGGAGGACACGGCCTCTGGCCATGGGCGTGTGCCTTGGCCGTGTGCCTCAAATTGCATGATGACGTCATAAACAGAATGTAGCCTAAAAATTACATGGGTGACCACATGGGCGTGTGCCTGGCCGTGTTGAGGACATAGGCAAAAGACACGGGCATGTGCTCGGCCGTGTGAAAACCACGATAGCTTCGAAATGAAAAATAAATCAAAATAATTTTGCATGGGTTAGGGACACAGGTGTGTCACGAACACACGGGCGTGTGGAAAACCTCCACACGAGCGTGTGAGGCCAGGGTATAAAAGTTTTCCATAAATTTTCTTAAGTTCTCAGTTTAGTCCTGGACCGTTTTAAAGCATGTTTTAGGCCCCGTAGGCCCATAATAAGGACAATATAATATAATTTGATTTAGTTTGACTTTGAAATGACATTTTACAGTCTGTATTTTTCCCGAAATGTCATTGTATGTTCGCAGTAATGCCTCATGCCTTGTCCTAGTCTCGGTATGGGTAAGGGGTGTTATAGAATAGAAGAATTCCAAGACTGCCTTCAATGTTGCAGCATAACCTGTGGATGTCACGACATACCCTTGACGACACCCTGAGCTGAACATACTACGCTCGATGTCGTGACACAGGACCTAGTGTGTCGAGACATCACCTCTGTATAGGAAATAATTACGAGACAAATGGTTTTTTGGTTTGCACAATCAAAAATTAAGCACAAGGATGATAGCTAACCTAGGGTTGAGGACAACGGCCACCCTAAACTCTATAAATAGGCTCATTTAGCACATGTTACAAACACTTTTTGATATTATATAATTTTCTCTTTAGGTTTAGTCTTTAGTTTTCCCTTTTCTTAGGTTTTAGATTTTTGTTCTTGTTATTTACTTTTTTGGAGAAATCAGATTCTGGAATTACTGTCAAACTTTGTAAAGATTCAGTGCTTAATACAAATCAAGCTTCTTCTAAACTTTTTTCTTGAATTTTTCTTTATGTTCATTCTGTTCATCAAGTTTATTTTGTTTATTAGATCCATGAGGAAGTAATCCTCCTATGGGGGATTAACGAGTGGATATATAAATAATTGACTATTTTGTAGCACTTTCTTAACAGATCAGCTGTTCTGGAAAGTAAGAATATAAATCCTTGGCCTGATAACCCTAGGAAGTCATCAAGGTGGGAATTAACCCAAATTTGGTATGGCCTATCTATGAACACCTTAACCCTAAACTGATCTGGACTGTGAGGTTGAAAGATAAGTAGTTCTTGTCGACTCAATATTTCAATGGACAAATCGAACGATCCTGTTGGGGTATTGACTGGTTGATTGAATAAGAAAACTTGATATGACAATTGATTATGACTACCAAAGAAAGTTAATCACCTTTTCCCATATTTGATACATATTCAATTATTTGGTTTCTTGTTTTTCATTTATTTACTTTTCTTTATATTTCCTTTCTTATTATTTTTAGTATAGTTTATCAAAAACCTTTATTTTAATTCTTCGTACTATAATTTGATTAAAGTACTAATTATATCTATTTATGTTTATATTAGAATGAATTTAGTTCTCACCTCCCTTGGGTACGATCCTCGGAGTACTTACGTACTCCGTTGTAACTATATTACAACCTCACCCATATACTTATGGATATTGTTTTTCCCATCTTTCGTGCAAGATTTCTATTCTAGACGTTGGTGCGTCCGGAGCCAATCAAACACCATCTAATGGATGTCGTGACATTAGTTGAAAAATGAAATGGACTTATAGTAGGTTGACCTCAAGGTTGAGACACCAACGTTTAATGTTGTGACATTGAACCCCATGGTCATGATGCCCACTAGGTGAAGTTTTAAAAATTTACAGCTTAGTCCCTTAGTTGTGATGCCTGCCTAATATTTTGGAGGTTGTGACATCATACCCTGAAAGTCGCTACTCCATTCTAAAATATTTTGAAACTTTTTACATTTTAGTCCTTAAATGGTCTCGGGTTATCAAAACAACTTTCGTAAGCTCGTATAAGCCTTAGATCAGATTATATGTTGTGATACCATGGTGTAATAATTATGTTTATGGATATAATGTGTCAAATAAAAAATTAATGTTGTAGTTAATTGTAGTTGCCTCAGCAACGAATGTGGCATCTGGTACCTCAGACCCAGTGATCAGGTTGGACAAGGGATGTTACACATAGTTTGCGTCAAGTATGTTTAGGGGATTTCAATAATCTTTTTTCTATAAATGGTAAGCAAAGTGGAGTAGAGTTTCTATTAGCTTGGCTTTATAGGTTTTGACATTGTATTTTGGATTGTAATGTAACAACTCATTTTTCAATGGTGTCAAAAATGGTTGTTTCGAGACCATAATTGTGACTAGCGAGTTCATAAATATTATTAATTTAATATTTACGAGTATATTATAGTGTTGTATTAAATTTTGGTTAGGAAATTTTAATGTTTAGATAGTTAATCAAGAAAAGATTAAATCATAAAAGCTGCAAAATTTAATTGCTATTAGTTGTATGTGTTAAATAGTTATAATTAATGGTTGAGGGGTTCTATAAAGTAATTATACCTTGAATCTTTAAGTGGATAATTATGTACATGTATTTTATATATGTTATAAGTTAGTGGAAAGGTTAAAAATGTAAATAAATAATAATAATTATTATAACATAAACAAAAGATGAACAAAGTCATCTTCTTCATCTTTTTCTTGAGAAAAATCGAAACACAATAGCTAGAAAATAGCAAGCTTTCAGCCAAGACTTCCCATCTTGCATGGTATGTATTTTAAGTCTGTTTTTAGTAATTTTTATATTTTTGAGATTGTTGTCGCTTAATCTAGCTAACCCACGAACTAATTTGTAAAAATTTTAAATATTTTGAGTTATGACATTGATGAGTTTGAGATGCTTTTGACCTTTGGTGATAGATTTACAAGCTTAATAGTTAAATAGGACTATTTTGTAATGTGGTTTTGGTTGATGTTAAAGTTTAAGGATTAAGTTGTTAAAATAGTAATGTTGCATGAAATTCTTGTGAAAATGTGATAAATATGGGTTGTATAGGGACTATAGAAAATTTAGCCAGCATGGTTTTTGTTTAATTCTGCTCAATGTAAAAGTTTCGGGTTTAAGGACTAAAGTGCATAAAGGGTACAATTTCAGGATAAAAGGGTTTATATGCATAATTTTAATTGTTTAATTGTTTTTTAATGGTTAATTGAATTAAAATTATTATTTAGATTAAAAAATGAATCAATCGGACAATAATCGTGGAAAAGGAAAATTAACGGAGTTAACATCGGTGTCGCATTCGTAGCCATTTTTGATTAGGTAAGTTCGTGAGTTGCTTAAACTAATTAATCGTTGTTTTTGTGATTTAATACCAATCTATATATATTGTGATTGAGTTTATTTTTTTGATAAATGGTAAATGATGAAATAGACTAAGTTGTAATGTTAATTAAGTTAAAGGTTATTTTCGACAATAGGAAACTACAGAGATGAATTCTTGTGATGAAATAATGTGCATTTGTTTAAATGATATAGATATGAAATGTGGCCCGTGTGAACCTTGGGAATGCTTATGATACAAATGACATATTATTAGGGTTATTACAGTTTCGGGTGTTGGTGTTTGATGTCTTACCGATGGCTAAGATCTTGCATTTGTTGCAGATTCTTCACAGCTTGTATGATCATGTAACTTAACATTCCGACCCATAGCTAGTGTGACCAGGCCCATTTCATAGCTCGTGTGAGCATTTACAGGTACAACTTGTGTGAGCATTTACTGTTACAACTTGTTCAAGCATTCTCCCGCATATCCAATGTTATTGGTTCATCGGGTGTAAATGGATATATGAACAAGTTATATGAGATGATTATATGGAAATGAGTTTATGAAATGGATATTTGAAACGCATACTTGAAATGAAAATGGGAAAAGTTAGAAGAGTACATCAAAGCATATCTTCCAAGATCTGAATTATATGTTCAAATTGATCATCCGTCTGAAATGAAATACGGTACTAAAATGTAACCATATACCAAGAGTTTCTTGTAACTTGTTTCAGAATCGAAATATGAACTGTAGATATCTATCAGAAATAACAGAAGCTAGCACATCATATAATCTGAAAATATCAAAAAATAGATCATTCAAACAATCTATCAAGTGTGAAATCCACTCATTCTAGAATGGAATGTGCAGGCTTCGTCAAACAATCGACAATTACTCAAATAGTATCTTTCTTTTTCATAGACAGGGATAATCCTGATATAAAATTTATGGTAACTTTGTTCCATTTCCATTTCAGTATTTTTACTGACTATACCCATCCTAAAGTAACATCCTTATCTTGCTGACACATCCAACATTTAAATATAGATTCAGAAATACCATGTTTTGTTCTAAGCTACTAATACATCTTTCTCAAATCATTATGCATTTTGTCATTTTCCAGATAAACATACATAGTACTACTGTGATCATTCATGTAAAATTTTCTGTAAAAGTTCCAAATTCTTCAGTACACAGGCTCTATCTCGGAATAACAGACAATTATCAAATTCAAATCTGCTATCTTGATTCAATAATTATTTCATTCTATACCCGTTTAACTTACAACTCATTATCACTTTTCTGAGTTTCACTGTTCTGTAGTAGAAACATCAGTTTAGCTCTATACTCAGCTAAAACTAAGCTATTATCAAACAATCATAATCAGCATCCATGGCTTGCAAAGTATATAGAGTTTTCTTACTCAGAATATTTGTAACCACATTCGTTATTTACATGTAACAGCCTAGTTTTAGCCAAATCAAAACAATGGTTTTCGGACCACAAATTCGAATTCAAAATATTTATTTTATTATTATTTTAATGTTTATAGCATGAATATATGATGGTGTGAAATTTTCGTTAAGAAATTTTAGCATTTGGTTCCTCAATTTGATAAAAGGGACTAATTTGTGTAAAACGTAAAATGCATGTTCTATTAGTTAAAGGTGTCAAATAGCTTTGGCTTTTAATTATGTTGCCCTTAAATGGTAATTAAGCCATTTGAAAGGTAACTGGACATTAATGGACATGTGTAAATGAATTTTAATGTTTTATTAGTAAGGTTAATATTGTAATTTACAATTAAAAGTTATTAAGTAAAGAAAATAAAATAAAAACATGCATGTTCATCTTTTTCAACCAATTGTGGAAGAAAGGAAAGCCATTTTAGAACATCTAGCATTCGGCCATAGTTCAACCTTGCTTGTAAGTCCTTTTTTCGATTCGTTTTTAATGATTTTTATGTTTTTGGGATCATTGCTTCGTATTCTAGCTAGCCCGTACCTTAGATTTTGAAACTATTAAAGATTTTAAGAATTGTCATTGATGAGTTTATGTGTTCTTTAGTTTTTGAAGTTGAAATATGAATTTTTGATGATAGATTTTCATGTTTTATAAAGTGATTTTTGATGAAAATGCATAATAGGGATTAAATTGCGAAATGTGCAAATTGTGTGGTTGAATGTAAAATAAATGAAAGTTTTGGGCTACTAGGGACCTATATATAATTCGGCTTAGCACGGGTTTTGTTGAATTGTGTGAATTTTGTGTATTTGTGAAATAGGGACTAAATTGATTAAGTGCGAAAGTTTAGGGGCTAATGTGTAAAAATGCCAAAATGTGCATTTTTGGATTAATTGAATGAGTAGATGAATAAATAAGTTAATTTTGAATTCATATAGATCAAGAAAGAAAGAATTCGAATTTAGATCGGGAGAAAAGCAAGGTTATCGAGTAGTTAACCCGATCCATTAATTCCGAATACAAGGTAAGTTCGTATGTGATGATTACATTATAAATGTATGTTAAAATGCTTTAATATGTAATAAATTGTTAAAACAGGATTATGGCTAATGTATGAATCGTGAAAACAACTCTATGAATGCATTCGATGATAGAAACGAAAAGTGTGAAAGCCCTGTTGAACCTTAAGAATAGTTTTGGATACTATTGACATGTCAGTAAGTGATACATTGAGTTGGCTACGGGCCATGATGTTAGCACTTTGGGTGCATATTTTACCGATTTGGCTTTGGGCCATGCATATCGGATTATTTGGCTTTGGGTCATGATAATAGTTCTTCGGATAAGTTACCTTGATTTGGCTATGAGCCATGGTATAAGGACTTATCGTATGAGATTTCTGAGTATTCGATTTCTATTCTGAATGGTCCAATGGGTAAACAAATGATGTGATTGAGGAAGAGGTTAGTACGAGGCGATACAGGTATGTACAGAACCTATTCGAGTATTAAATAGTGAAAGTTCGATGAGATTTTTTTGATCATGTTTTGAGACATGAGAAAGGTTTGTGGTAAATGTGTATATTGTTTTGTCATGTGTAATTGGTTGATTTGCATTGATTTGATGAATTAAGTTATTCACATACTAGCTTACTAAGCTATGAAGCTTACTTCATGTTATTTTTCTATGTTTTATAGTGAATCAAAGTTAGCTCGGATCCGAGGATTGTCATAGGCTTCATCACACTGTCGCACATCTATTTGGTACTTTTGAGTTGTGTATATATGGTATATGGCATGTATAGGCTTGAGTCATTTTGGTATGTTTGATGTACATGTATTTTTGGCCATTTGAGTTGGCATAAGATGATGAATTTGATGATGTTTATAAGTGTGTAAATGTTATATTTTGAGTTTGGTAATTGACCTATATTGTGTGATTGAAGTTGATAATTTGAGAAGTTATGTGCTTATGAATTGGTGCTTGATTGAATTGTGTATGAGAATTTAGGTATGAAATTAGATGGAAAATTATAGCATTTTTATGATTGGTATTGATGGTTTTTGGATGCATATTATTGTCTCAAAATGGTACCATTTGAGCTTGTATATGTATGTACAAAATAGGTGGCAAAAATGGCTTGGCAAATAGCCTATTTTTGTCTATACGGGCAGAGACATAGGCACTTGTCTCAGCCGTGTGTGACAATGGATATGTTACACGGCCGTGTGTCCCTTGGTGTTGAAATTGAAATGAAGTTAGTATGCTCCACATGATCTCACACACGGGCGTGTGACCGGCCGTGTGGTACAAGTTAGTATACCCCCTAATTGGCACACGGCCTCGTACACGGGCATGTGACTTGACCGTGTTGGATAAGTCAGTATACCCTACAGGTTTGGCATGACCTTGCACACGGCCTGGCACACGGGAATGTGTGGCCACTTCGAAAGGCACAAGGGCTAGACACATAGGCGTGTGGATGGTCGTGTGACCCAAGTCAGTATGTATGCCCTATTTCTACACGGCCTAAGGCACGAGCGTGTTTGGAGCCATGTGAGGCACACGGCCTGTTCACAAGGGCGTATGACCCTTGTATGTTTGAAATTTTTCTAAGTTTCCAAAATTTTCATAATTTATCGCTTTAGTCCTGAACCACTTCTAAAGCATGTTTAAGGCCTCATAGGCCCTTATAAGGGACAATGTGTTTGTGATTAAATGGTATTTGAGTATGAATGTTATATGTTTAATAAATGTATGCTAAATGATGTGCATTGATTGGTAATACCTCGTAACCCTACTCCGGCGACAGATACGGGTTAGGAGTGTTACATTTTATTGGTATCAAAGTTACGGTTAAGTCGATTCTAAGGCTAACGTAGCGTGTGTGAGAGTCTAGCTATACATGCCATATATACTTTGTGATAGTGTGATGATTCCTAACAGCTTAAATTGTGTTTTCATATAGTAATAGATCCTGAACTAGCAGTAGCTAATGATGTAGAGAGTAAAGCGTCCGCTCCCGCTTAAGGGGCAGCGCCATCTGATTCTAGGCCTATAACGAGTAGCCACTAGGAGAGGCTAAATAAGCCTTTTTTTTCCACATGATGAACGAGTGGTTCACGGAGTTCATTCGAACGAATCCGACTGCTCAACAACCTCCACCCCCACCTATTCCTTAACAAATCCCTGTTGTTTTGAATTTATAGATCTGATACGGTTGAACAAGCCGCCATTAGATAAGATTCGTAAACATGGGGTTGAAGAGTTCTAGGCTACTGCTAATGATGATGATGAGAGAGTTGAGTTCTGGTTCAAAAGTACGATTCAAGTATTCGATGAATTATCTTGTACTCCTGATGAATGTATTAAATGTGTTGTATCTTTGCTGAGAGACACCGCATATCAATAGTTAACACGTTGATATATGTGGTTCCGAAAGAACAGGTTACTTAGGAGTTCTTTCAATCTTAATTTCAAAAGAAATACATCAGTCAAAGATTTCTCAATCAAAAGCACAAAGAATTTCTAGAATTAAAATAAGGTCGAATGACTGTAACTGAGTATGAAAGAGAATTGGTACGGTTGAGTAAGTATGCAAGGGAGTATGTTTCTACTGAAGAGATTATGTGTAAGCGGTTCGTTGACGAGTTGAACGATGATATAAAACTACTAGTCAAATTCTAGAGTTGAAAGAATTTGTAGTTTTGGTTGAAACGGCTTGTAAAGCTGAGGATCTTAGCAAAGAAAAGAGAAAAATAGATTCAGAGGCTAGAGATTCGAGAAAAAGATCGATGAGTAAGCCGTATCAATCTTTATCAAAGAAATCCAGAGATTCGTACGCTCGCTCAAATGCTTCAAACGAATATTCGAACAAAGATCTTAAGAAACAATACTCAGGTTTTAAAGCTCAAGCTACATCAGTGTCAAGTGTTGGCAGTGTAAGAGACAACAAACCTGAATGTCAATAGTGTGGGAGACGACATTTTGGAGAATACTGGAATAAAAGTAATAAATCTTGTTACAAATGTAGTTCACTAGATCACTTCATCCAAGATTGCCTTGAGCTAGATGAAAAAGATAAAATTCAGAATGTGAGACCAAGTAACACGTCCAATAGAGGTAGACCAGCTCGAATTGCCAGAAATGTAATTTAGCTGTGAGATCTGAGGCCAAAGCACCTGTTAGAGCCTACGCTATTCGTGATCGCGAAGAAGCGTCATTTTCAGATGTTATCACCGGTACTTTCACTCTCTATGATACTAATGTGATTGCATTGATAGATCCAGGATCAACTCATTCTTATATATGTATGAATTTAGTACCTAGTAAGACTTTGTTTGTAGAGTCTACTGAATTTGTGGTTAAAGTATCAAACCCCTTTGGCAAATGTGTTTTGGTTGACAAAGTCTGCAAGAATTGTCTGGTAATGAATCGGGATTTCTATTTTCTGGCTAATCTGATGTTGTTGTCATTCGATGAATTTGATGTGATTTTGGGTATGGATTGGCTAATGATGCATGATGCTATAGCGAATTGTAGACGAAAGACAATTAAACTGAAATGTCAGAATAATGAGACTATTAGAATTAAATCTGATGATCTGAATAGTTTTCCTGTTGTGATCTCATCTATGTTAGCTCAGAGATTTGTGAGAAAGGGGTGTGAAGCTTATCTTGCTTATATACTTGATACGAAAGTGACAGAAACAAAGATTGAATTAGTACCAGTTATGTGCGAGTATCCAGATGTATTTCTCAAAGAGTTACCAGGTTTACCACCTATCAGAGAGATTGAGCTTGGTATTGAATTAATACCAGGAACAATGCCGATATCGATAACTCCGTACAAAATGGCTCCGATAGAGTTAAAAGAATTGAAAGCTCAGTTGCAAGAGTTGACAGATAGAGGTTTTGCTAGACATAGTTCCTCTTCCTAGGGTGCACCAGTGTTATTTGTGAAAAATAAAGATGGCACAATGAGAATATGTATAGACTATTAACAGCTCAACAAAGTGACGATCAAGAATAAATACCCTTTGCCATGAATAGATGATTTATTTGAACAGTTACAAGGGGCAACAGTGTTTTCAAAAATTGATTTGAGATCAGGTTCTTACAAGTTGCGAGTTAAAGACTCAGATATGCCAAAGATTGCATTTAGAACAAGGTACGCACACTACGAATTCCCTGTTATGCCTTTTGAACTAACAAATGCACCTGCTGTTTTTATGGGCTTGATGAACCAGATTTTCAGGCTGTACTTAGACCGATTCATAGTTGTGTCTATTGATGACATTTTGATTTACTCTCATGATGAATCTGAGCATGCCGAGCATTTCAGAATCGTGTTACAAACTTTGAGAGTTAAATAGTTGTAGGCAAAGTTCAGCAAATGAGAGTTTCGGCTACGAGAGGTTAGTTTTCTGGGACATATAGTTTCAGTCGCGGGTATCTGAGTTGACCCGAGCAAAATTTCTGCGATTATAGATTAGAAGCCTCCGAGAAATGTATATGAAGTCTGTAGTTTTCTGGGACTAGTCGACTATTATAGACGATTTGTGAAAGGCTTCTCGATGGTTGCGACTCCGATGACACGATTACTTCAAAAAGAAGTTAAATTTGAGTGGTCAGAAAAGTGTCAACAGAGCTTCGAGCAGTTGAAAGCATTATTGACAGGGGCACCAGTGTTAGTTCAGCCTGAGTCGGGTAAAGAATTCGTAGTTTTCAGTGATGCATCGTTAAATGGCCTGGGTTATCTTTTGATGCAAGAAGGCAAAGTTGTAACTTATGCCTTAAGACAATTGAAGTCGCACGAAAAGAATTATCTGACGTACGATCTAGAGTTAGCCGCGATGGTGTTCGCATTGAAAATTTGGCATCATTACTTATTTGGTGAGAAATGTCATATTTATACTGACTACAAAAGTTTGAAATATCTGATGACTCAGAAAGATTTGAATTTGCGACAGCGAACAAGGTTACAATTGCTAAAAGACTATGAACTAGTGATTGACTATCATCCGGGGAAAGCAAACGTGGTTGCTGATGCTTTAAGCCGAAAGTCCTTATTTGCGTTATGTGCTTTGAACACACAATTAGCTTTGTCTGACGACGGTTCGATAGTAGTCGAGTTGAAAGCCAGACCGTTACTTCTACGACAGATTTCTGAGGCTAAAAATTTGATAATGAATTGCAAGGAAAATGAGCTCAGTGTGAGTCAACTTTTGATTCAGAGTTTTGAATAGGGCTTGATGACTGTTTGATATTTCATGATAGAATATGTGTACCAAGAAATTATGAGCTCATTCGGAAGATTCTAAATGAAGCATACAGTAGTTGTTTATCGGTATATCTGGGAAGCACAAAAATGTATAACGATTTGAAATAGCTTTATTGGTGGCACGGTATGAAACGAGATATCTCAGAATTTGTTTCAAAATGTTTGATTTTTCAGTTAAAGCTGAGCATCAAGTGCCATCAGGTTTATTACAGCCTATTGTGATTCTTGAGTGGAAGTAGGATAGAGTAACAATGGATTTCGTATCGAGTTTGCCCTTATCTCTAAAAGAAAGATGCAATCTGGGTTGTTGTTGACAGATTAACGAAATCAGCTTATTTCATTTCGGTACATACAGATTTCTCACTTGATAAATTAGCTGAGTTGTATATTTCTGAAATTGTGAGATTACGTGATGTTCCCCTATCTATTCTTCCGGATAGAGATCCAAGATTTACTTCGCGATTTTTGAAGAAATTGCAAGAAGCTTTAGGTTCAAAGCTAAATTTTAGCACTGTATTTCACCCACAAGCAGATGGTCAATTCAAACGATTTATTCAGATACTTGAGGATATGTTGCGTTATTGCATTCTTGAGTTTGAAGGTAGCTGGGAGAAATATCTACCACTGATTGAATTTGCTTACAATAATAGCTTCCAATCGAGTATAAAGATGGTACTGTATGAAGCTCTATACGGTCGTAAATGTTGAACTCTGTTGTACTGGAGTGAGCTCATTGAAAATAAGATTAACGGGGTTGATCTGATTAGAGAGACTAAAGAAAAAATGAAAGTAATTCGCAATAGTTTGAAAGTAGCTTTGGATCGACAGAAATCGTATGCAGACTTGAAACGAAAAGATATTGAGTTCCAGATCGGGGATAAAGTGTTTTTGAAAGCGTCGCCATGGAAAAAGATATTGCAGTTTGGTCGAAAAGAAAAATTGAGTCGGCGATTTATCAGACCGTATGAGATTATCGAGTGAATTGGGCCAGTGGCATATCGGTTAGTATTACTATCTGAGTTAGAGAAGATACATAATGTGTTTCACGCATTGATGCTACAAAAATTTTGATCAGATCCTTCGCACGTTATTTCTCCAACTGAAGTTAAGACACAATCAGATTTATCATACACTGAAGAACCGATTTGAATTTTAGCTTGTGAGATCAAAGAGCTGAGAAATAAGAGAATCACATTAGTGAAAGTATTATGGCATTGACACGGGGTTGAAGAAGCTACATGGGAACCCGAGGATGCTATGAGAAAACAATACCTGAACCTATTCACTGGTAAAAATTTTGGGGACAAAAATCCCTAAAGGGAAAAAGTTGTAATAGCTAAATTTTAGCCACATCAGAATAGTGGTTTTGGGACGACAAATCTGAAGTTGAAATATTTATTTTATTATTA
Organism: Gossypium longicalyx; assembly: GCA_025698465.1. Lineage (NCBI taxonomy): Eukaryota > Viridiplantae > Streptophyta > Magnoliopsida > Malvales > Malvaceae > Gossypium > Gossypium longicalyx. The sequence continues at coordinate 23,131,963 of CM046998.1, read as the reverse complement.
TTTTAATGTTTACAGCATGAATATATGATGGTGTGAAATTTTCGTTAAGAAATTTTAGCATTTGGTTCCTCAATTTGATAAAAATGACTAAATCGTGTAAAATGTAAAATGCATGTTCTATTAGTGAAAGGTGTCAAATAGATTTGGCTTTTCATTATGGTAGCCTTAAATGGTAATTAAGCCATTTGAAAGGTAACTGGACATTAATGGACATGTATAAATGAATTTTACTATTTTATTAGTAAGGTTAATATTGTAATTTATAATTAAAAGTTATTAAGTAAAGAAAATAAAATAAAAACAAGCATGTTCATCTTTGTCAACTGATTGTGGAAGAAAGGAAAGCCATTTTAGAACATCTAGCATTCGGGCATAGTTCAACCTTGCTTGTAAGTCCATTTTTCAATTCGTTTTTAATGTTTTTTATGTTTTTGAGATCGTTGCTTCCTATTCTAGCTAGCCCGTACCTTAGATCTTGAAACTGTTAAAGATTTTAAGAATTTCCATTGATGAGTTTATGTGTTCTTTGGTGTTTGAAGTTCAAATATGAATTTTTGATGATAGATTTTCATGTTTTATAAAGTGATCTTTGATGAAAATGCGTAAGAGGGATTAAATTGTGAAATGTGCAAATTGTGTGGTTGAATGTAAAATAAATGAAAGTTTTGGGTTGCTAGTGACCTATATATAATTTAGCCTAGCATGGGTTTTGTTGAATTGTGTGAATTTTGTGTATTTGTGAAATAGGGACTAAATTGATTAAATGCAAAAGTTTAGGGGCTAATGTGTAAAAATGACGAAATGTGCATTTTTGGATTAATTGATGAGTAGATGAATAAATAAGCTAATTTTGAATTCATATAGATAAAGAAAGAAAGAATTTATATTTAGATCGAGGGAAAAGCCAGGTTATCGAGTAGTCGACCCGATCCATCAATTCCGAATACGAGGTAAGTTTGTATGTGATGATTACATTATAACTGTATGTTAAAATGCTTTCATATGTCATAAATTGTTAAAACGGGATTATGGCTAATGCATGAATGGTGAAAATGACTCTACGATGCACTCGATGATAGAAACGAAAAGTGTGAAAGCCCTGTTGAACCTTAAGAATAGTTTTGGATACTATTGACATGTCAGTAAGTGATACGTTGAGTTGGCTACTGGCCATGATGTTAGCACTTCGGGTGCATATTTTATCGATTTGGCTTCAGGCCATGCATATCAGATGATTTGGCTTTGGATCATGATAATAGTTCTTCGGATAAGTTACCTTGATTTTGCTACGGGCGATGGTATAGGTACTTATCATATTAGATTCCTGAGTATCCGATTTCTATTTTGAATGGTTCAATGGGAAAACGAACGATGTGGTTGAGGAAGAGGTTAGTACAAGGTGATACAGGTATGTACAGAACCTATTCGAGTATTAAATAGTGAAAGTTTGATGAGATGGTATTTGATCATGTTTTGAGACATGAGAAAGGTTTGTGGTAAATGTGTATATGGTTTTGTCATGTGTAATTGGTTGATTTGCATTGATTTGATGAATTAAAACTAGCTTACTAAGCTATGAAGCTTACTTCATGTTAATTTTCTATGTTTTATAGTAAATCAAATTTAGCTCGGGTCCAGGGATCGTCAAAGGCTTCATCGCACTATCGAACATCTATTTGGTACGTTTGAGTTGTGTATATATGGTATATGGCATGTATAGGCTTGAGTCATTTTAGTATGTTTGATGTACATGTATTTTGGCCATTTGAGTTGGCATAAGATGATGAATTTGATGATGTTTATAAGTGTGCAAATGGTTATATTTTGAGTTTGGTAATTGACCTATATTGTGTGATTGAAGTTGATAATTTGAGAAGTTATATGCTTGTGAATTGGTGCTTGATTGAATTGTATATGTGAATTTAGGTATGAAATTAGATGGCAAATTATAACATATTATTGATTGGTATTGATGGTTTTTGGATGCATATTTGTGTCTTGAAATGGTACCATTTGAGATTGTATAGGTATGTACAAAATAGGTGGCAAAAATAGCTTGGTAAATAGCTTAGTTTTGTCCATACGGGCGTGTATCTCAGCCGTGTGTGACACACGGATATGTTACACGACCGTATGTCCACAGGTGTTGAAATTGAAATGAAGTTAGTATGCTTTACACGGTCTCACACACGAGCGTGTAACCGGCCTTGTGGTACAAGTTAATATACCCTCTAATTGGCACACGGCCTCGTACACGGCCGTGTGACTTGGCCGTGTTGCATAAGTCAGTATACCCTACAGGTTTGGCACGGCCTAGCACATGGCCTGGCACACGGGCATGTGTGGCCACTTCGAAGGGCACACGGGCTAGACACACGGGTGTGTGGATGGCCGTGTGACCCAAGTCAGTATGTATGCTCTATTTCCAGACGGCCTGAGCCACGGGCGTGTGACTCCTGTATGGTTGAAATTTTTCTAAGTTTAAAAAATTTTCATATGTTATCGGTTTAGTCTCGAACCACTTTTAAAGCATGTTTAAGGCCTCGTAGGCCTTTATAAGGGACAATGTGTTTGTGATTAAATGGTATTTGATTATAAATGCTATATGTTTGATAAATGTATGCTAAATGTTGTGCATTGATTGGTAATACCTCGTAACCCTACTTCGACGATGGATACGGGTTAGGAGTGTTACATTCTAAGTGATATACAATTATCAAATCATAATCTTTCAACGTTTCAAACCATATACGATATCTCAGATTCAAATCTTTTAGCAACATCAAATACTTCAAACTTTTATAATCGGTGAATATATGACATTTTTCACCAAACAAGTAATGTTATCAGATTTCAACACAAAAACAATAGCCGTCAATTCTAGATCATGTATCGGGTAATTCTTTCCATGTGGTTTTTAACTGTCTAAAAATACAGTCTATTACTTTGCCTTGCTGCAGCAAAATACAGTCTAATCCTGTTCAATAGTGCGGTACTATAATAATGAATTCCTTACTCGATTCAGGCTGAACCAGAATTAATATTTTGATTAATAGAGCTTCTAACTAGTCAAAACTTTATTGATATTTACCGGTCCATTCAAATCTTACCTCTTTTCTGTAATAACTAGGTCATCAATGTAGCTATTTCAATTATTAACATTGAAGCTTTGAGTTTTTCCAAAGCCACAACCGTTAGATAGATTTTAAACCATTGTTCAATAATATTACTAACATTTCAACTGTATAGATAAAACAACATTTCAACATCAATAGTGCACCTCAACTTAAAAGTGGAAAACTAAAAGTGGCCCCAATAATGACCAATGCAGTAGTACAGTTCCTATAATCTGTGATCTCTATCACCATACCTCATGATCGAGTCAATATTTATAATGGTAATCAATGTAATTACCTCCGATCAAAGAATATCTTTTATAGATAACCCATGTTTACATAATAAAGAGACTAATGATACCTCAGAGAAAATTCAGAAGAGTAATATCACGCATACTTAGTAGAAACAATTGTGATAAAGACAATATACTTGCATATTCGCAATTCAAGGCTTCAATCAGTAGAAGTAGAAAATGATATCATATGAACTTTATCATAAAATCTTATATCAATCATGATAAATTAGAAAACCCAGGAAAAATAGAGCAATACCGCTCATAAGTCAACCAGACTTTCAGTAATTCCATCTATTATAATTAGCCAGCTTTTCAATATGATAAATATTGCATCTGACCATTCATAATTTCATATGCCCCTGAGAATAACAGAACTTATAAAGTACCCAGAAAAGATTGTTGTAATATACTCAATTATAACAGTTGTATTCAAATATCTTTACAATTTCATCACCATTCCACTGACTAATGAAGTCATCAATAATCTTACATTATTCAGTTCACTGAAAGAGTCAATTTGAAAGAATTTTCAGCTAATCCGTTCTATAAATTTCATATCTGGATAAGTCATTTACTCATGAATAACTTCTTCCTTAACAATGACATCACATTTTTAGAATAATTTTCAGAAAAATCTGATATCTCTTTTAATATCATCTTTACTTACTAACCCATTCTCATTCTGACTACATCATTAATCATTCAGCCTTTGAACTCTTTAGTTCCACATTCGCGAGCTTAATCCATATAAATCTTGTGAATTTTATTGTATAACACTATACTGGTAAGGGGGTAGAAATTGTAAGCCTCAAAATTTAACTTTCATAAATACACACATATCGCTTAACATTTATCATTAACATGTTCACTATAAAATATTTATTTCATACCTTTACAAGTCCCCTTTTATCATAAGCAACATTTTTACTCAGGCATGTGTGTATCACTTTCAGCAGCATTGGAATTAGCTCGGTTGGAAAGCATCTCTTTCTATTTGCAAAATAATTTTCATCAGAGTCGGGAGATATCACACTATCACAGGTTATATAAT